>JAQFVV010006353.1:437634-1637634 GCA_028023455.1 Epiperipatus broadwayi
AATAATAGCAATTGGCCTATAATTGACCATAAGAGTAGAATCACCCTTTTTATAAACAGGAGTAATAACATTAACTTTCAGACATTCTGGAAATGATCCAGACTGCAAAGGTAAATTAAATAAATGAACTAAAACAGGCAAAAATACAACCTATTTTCTTTAAGCATCTTAGGTGTTATACCATCTAGTCCAAAAGAAGTGACATTTTTTAAACTATCAATTGCTACAGATAACTGAGATTCGGAAACATCAGAATATAAAAAAGAATTCAAACTTGAATAAGAAGACAAAATCTGCTCAGGCACATCACGCATCGATAAATTTACAAAATACTCATTAAACCGATCAGCTAAATATTTTTCATTATTCTGTAACTCAATTAAACTTTCATTATATTTAATACATTTAATACGATCAGGAGAAGATTTTTTAATCAAAGAATTTATTGTTCTCCATTTCAAAGAAACATTTTTATCACTAAGAAATTCTTGATAATATCTAAACTTCAACTTTCTAATATCAGACTTAATTTCAACATTAAGTTTTTTAAAACATCTGATGAGCCATCCAAAGATTTTAATACATTTCTCTGATTAATTTTACATACCAGCGCATCTGTCACCCAAAGAGATCTTCTTCTATTCTTACTTGTCAATTTTAAATGAAACTTTGCTTTAGCAATTAAATCTAAACAAATAGCTTGGAACCCCAAAAATGCATCATTTACATTATCTATCATAAAAATCTCATCCCAATTCTGAACAGATAATAAATAATTCAATTTAGAAAAAGATAATTTCTCAACATATGCACAAACATTAATATTATCCATACAATTCAATATTTTTAATTCAGTAGCAAAATGATCTGTAAGAAATAATTTAGAAAGAGACGAATCAGAAAATAAACTGCGGCTTAATCTAACAAAAATATGATCTAAAAGAGATTGAGATATAGGAGTAATACGCGTAGGTGAAAAAAGCGTTTGACTAAATCCATAGCTATAAAGTAAATTTAAATAATCTATAGTAGACTTACAAGCATTATTTAACAAATCAATATTTAGATCACCCATTAAAACAGCAGATTCTGAACCCAAATCTAATAACAAAGAATCAAGTTCAGTAACAAAATCCAAAACTTTACTTGTACATGATCTATATATAGCCAAAATAGAAAGCACACATTTAGGGAGTCTCAAAGTTAATAAAATACATTCTGCAGTATTAAATGTTGGAATATTGAAAGAAAAGTCTAAACCGGTTTTTATAAAAACCATAACACCACCAGATCGTAAATGCATACGAGGAGAAAGTATACTCGTATAGCCATTCAAACTATATAAATTTTGTTCTTGTAAAGAAATCCAAGTTTCCGTTAAAATAATTATATCAAAATGAAATAAAGGAAAATTATTTAAATAAACTACAAGTTCATCAAAATGACATCTAATGCTACGTATGTTTAAATGAAATAATTTAAGTGAAGCAAAATCTTTTTCCTGAGAAATCAAATCAGAATTTATCATAATAAATAAATTTCAGAATGACTCCAAATCACTTTCATTTCTAATTAAAACACGAGGAGAATTATAATCTTTTCTCACATACACTGATCCATTATGAATGAAAGCAAAACCTTAATAATAATAATAATAATAATAATAATAATAATAATAATAATAATAATAATAATAATAATAATAATAATAATAATAATAATAATAATAATAATAATAATAATAATAATAATAATAATAATAATAATAATAATAATAATAATAATAATAATAATAATAATAATAATAATAATAATAATAATAATAATAATAATAATAATAATAATAATAATAATAATAATAATAATAATAATAATAATAATAATAATAATAATAATAATAATAATAATAATAATAATAATAATAATAATAATAATAATAATAATAATAATAATAATAATAATAATAATAATAATAATAATAATAATAATAATAATAATAATAATAATAATAATAATAATAATAATAATAATAATAATAATAATAATAATAATAATAATAATAATAATAATAATAATAATAGCAGCAGCAGCAGCAGAATCTGATTTATTACTTTTGTCATCAGAGACAAACCTTGAAAACTAAACATTTCAAAGCTCTTGAAACTTATTTAAAATGATCTAAAACTATGTGATGTGATGCACTATGGCTTCTCCTTTTTCAGAGTCAGAAATCTCTCAGCCACTACGCCCAGAGAAACCAGTAAACCACTTTACCTTCACTGTCCATTTTAAAGTTTTTCTCATATTTTTCTCTATCCTGCTCCATCCCATTTCCACAACATCATCTTTGTCCACTCTATGGTTTTTATATCTAAACCCCCTTAATTTTTCCCAAACCCAGCATAAAAACCAATAACTCACTTTCTGTATAATCACTATTTATATTTATTCTCCCACAACATCATTATTTGTACCCTTTCTGTTTGTAAGCATTTACATTCAATTAACAGATGCCAAATATTTTCTATGCCTTCCTTACATAACTTGCAGACTAAATCACCCATCTTTCTCCATTTATGTGAATATGCCCTTGTTGCTAAAGATCCCATTCGAGCCTTAAACAGTAAATTACTTTCCGAGCTATTATCGTAAATTAACTATTGTTTACTTCTATATATATTTAAAATCTTTTTATTCTCCATTCTAGTTCTCCATCTTTCCAACTTCCTATTTTTTATTAATGCATCTATTCTTCTATCCCATTCCTTGCCAGTATAATACTCAACAATCCTCCTAATACAATCATCACACCTTTTGTACAAATATACTATAAAGTCTTTATCCAAATCCTCTGCATGCCATAATACTTTCTCACCCATCTTATTATCTGACTTACTTGGAACCCAATTAAATACTATTTTTGGCTATTCTCATATTATCCATAAACTGTAATCTACCAAACATTTTCATTTTGCTTTTGCATCTCTCATATAAAAACTTGAGCATCCCATTTTGCCTTGAATTGCCTACTTCACCATCCACACATCTGTATGTAATACTGTCTTCCTACTTCTCTTTGTTCATTTTCTACGTAATATAACACCCCTTTACTAACACAGAACACACTGTAGTAAAACATTCACACAATAGTGCCATCTAGTGCAAGTTCTAGTAATCAATAGATGGTAGAAGATTCTGCATTATAATCCATATCCAGTGCCTATTTATCTAATATCCAGACTAGTTTCTAGAATCTATTGATTATTACAATGTGTATTAGATAAGAAAATGTGATCATATGATGTTTTAATGGATTAAAAGGATCTGCAGAATAAAACAATGAATATAAAATAAAGATATTTTATAAAAAAAAAAATCAATATTCCTTCAAATATAATGGCTCATTTTACTGCTGTTTTTAATTTGGTACCTGATATAAGTGTCTCACCTATGGGACTAGACCTGTATATATATATATAATGTTATCTATTAAAAATATACTATATGTGACAGTTTCAAATTATAATAATTATGAACAATAATGTAATACTCAGAAGTACTTTCAATTACGTTGTAAGCATGTACACGGGCAATTTGTATAAACCAATTTAAAGATTGTATAAGTAGTTCGCTAATATGGATCTACACAATTCTTGGAACACCATGTGATATTCGTTTTAGTCGGACGTAAATTCATTTGATAATGATCACAACGTCGTCGTCGTCGAAAGTACTTTCTTTTAATTTATATATTATTTACTTTTTTTTATAAATTAAAACTGTTGTATATATATATGTATGTGTGTGCATGCAAGAGTAAAAGATAATAAATATACATCTTTTATATGTAACAAAAATTTTGTAAACTGTTTTACAATGTCAAAGTAATTTTAACAACCATAAAACCCACTAGTACGTTTGTTTAGATTTGATTGATTTAATTTACCTTTTCAACAAAAGCTAACTTGTCAACATTATGTATTTTACACCAACGTACAGCACACGCATTGAATAGTAAGTAGAATATTTGTCGCATTATGAATAATAACATAAATATTTTGCTTATATACAAGTATAGCTTATTTTTAAGGATGTAGTACTTCTGATGAGCTATTCATTAGGATACATAAAAAAAAGTAAAGTTGTTGAATGTTGATTGCTAATTCTATGACTTCCTTAAATAAAAGACTTTAATAAAGGCATGACTTATATTATCAATATCCTTGAAGTATGTTGACTTCGTCAATATAAACATTAAGTTTAAATATATATATATCAAATTAAATTATTCCAGATGTTTATGTTCAACTCATCTAAAAAGTGAAGTGGTTCTTAAATAGGTGCATAATGTGATATGATACTGAAGAAAGGTTGCAATATGATAGAGTCAAGATGAGAGATGTATTATAAAATCAACCCAATTATTTTATTGCTTAGAAGTTCATAAGAAGGCCAAGCTGCAGAATTTCCACAATCTGGAATTACTCCAGGAATCATAGATCCAGAATCTGACGATCTATCAGAAATGCATTGATAAACCCAAAAACTTGAAAATATATATTCTTCCATACCAATCAAATGCAGATTAGTAATGATCTTTTTAATGGGACATGACTAGGACCCCAATTTAGAAGATGTGTGTGTGCATGCATAGTGCATATAGAAGTCATAAAAAAAATTTACAACTGTCAATTTTACTTTTTGAGTCGAATTACACTTTTCATGATTTGAGTTGTGGTTAAACATGTCACAGAACAAACTATGCATGAAAACAAAAGGTAAATGTAATTATATACTCTACACCCTTAGTAAAATGGTATATCTCTCAACTAATAGTGAATTCCATATTTTAATCATGTTTTAGTAATACTGATTTAGCAATCATCTGACCCATTCAGATTAACCTTTACACTCAATACCAACATAACTATCTAGGCTGACTGATAACCAGATATTTAGCTGGATTAACTACAGATTGCATAATAGACAAAACAAATCCTAGGCTCAACTGATTCCCAAAAATTTCCATGTTTCATATGGGCTTTAATCCCCAGAGTCTAAAAAGACATGATAGACTTAAAAAAGATATTAATGATAAGATATATCACTATTTTTTGCAGGTTAATCACACCAGCTACTATATATAAGAAGTGAGCCTGAATTTGAAACTAATGTATTACCTTCACATCATTAACTGACTGAGTACTCATGATTATAGAGAGCATCCCAAAAAGTTAAATGGAAAGTTGTAGCTAAATGTATCTTAATTCACAAAATATTTGCAAAAATAATCTCTATGTGTTAGCCACTCGTTTGTACACGCACACAAAGTGTTCTCTCCTAATCATGGTGAACATATTCCACCAGGAAATATGGTATTAATTTGGGGACATCCTGTAGTAAAATCAATGAACAAAATGTACAGATATTCAGTATATATAAAAACTATCATTAAGACCAGAGCAGCACTGAGTGCCATCTAGCATAAACTTAAATAATTATTGATTAATCAAACTTACACTAGATGGCACTAGAGTGGAGAACTGCTGCTCCCATCCTATTATTTAAGCCTGAGAGTTTAGTGATTTGTTGTCATTAACACTGCATCAGATGATGACATTTTAACAATAAGCAAAAGTTAAGTATTTAATTATTGATTGGGAAAATTAAAAAAAAACTTCTGATGATTTTAGATTGGAATCAACAGACAGTAACAGACTCTTTTGGCATTTGAATATTACTTGGCAATAGTTTGCACAAATGTTTATTTATTTATTTATTAAGAAGCACTTTATTATATGCATATAAAATATACTGTCAATACGATGGTAAATGATTACAGCTGCAAATGTTATAAATCGATGTGTGGTGGCAAAAAATATGTTTTAACAATAATATTGCAGTTGATCTTAATGCAATGTATTAATCACTATGGTGATATCATTTGAATGGTTAGAGGAGATAACAGCAGCAGCTTCATGCAGATTGGCTGTTTGGCAGTCTTATGATGGTAGTTATATTAATATCTTCTCTACACTGTTTTGAGCCTTTATACAACCTTCCACCATAATCTGCAGCTTCTTATTTACACAGTAACAATTTGAAAGTATTGGTTAAAAAAGTCTGAAGATGTCAGCATTATATGAATCTTCTGCACAATTGACAGCACTCTATTAGTAAGAAAATGTTATCAGGGAGTGGCCTAAAAGTCAATAGAATTGAGAATTTCTTAATTGAAAGAGGGTTTTAGTTTAAAGATAAACAACTGATTAATCTAGATTTATCAAGAAAAATTATGATTTCAGTAATATGTTTACAAATTAAAGGTTATGATGCAATACTTTTGTAAAAAAAGACATTTTAAACCAAAACCTATGTCATTAATTGGAGATTGTCTTGAAAACTATTTATTTTTAAAAAAGAAAACTATTACAAAATTTATTACAGGAAGCTGAAGCAGCTTCTGCTGGGTAAAATGAAATCACTTTTGTCAAAATGGTAAAAAAAAATTTTTTTTTAATTTTATTAATAATAAATAATATATTAACTTTTAGAATTTTTTTCCTTTTTTTTTTTTTGATGATAATTAACCCTAAATATATTCTTCTTTTAATAACATAAACTTCAAATATCTAATATTTTGTCCTTCTAATTTTTCAAATACGTAAATTACAGTCAATGACGCCAAGTACCATTGTTATAACAAGACCTTGACTTAGATGTTTACAATCATATTTTTAAAATGGTAAAATATTAATTTTTAAAATGCTTATCACTTGAAAGCATACATTTGTAATAAATAATGTTAAGATAATCAATATATTATATTGAAAAAATGTTTAATTGTAAAAATAGAATTATCAAAAATAGAGGAATATTTAATGAATGACTAGCTAAGTCTCATTCAAAACAGAAAGGAGGAGTTTTCAGGTAAACAGGTTTAGACACAAAAAAATTAGCCTATAGTAAAATCAATTAAAAATATTCAAATTATAAGTAACAAATGTTAAAATTTCCATATTGCATAAACCACAATTACCGTTAGTTATTGGTTAACCCTAGTTCATAGCAGTTCGCATCATATAGTTGAGCACATTTCTGGTGCAGATTGTATAAGACAGTGTCATATTCAGTCCATAATAAAGCAAAAACTTTTTATAATGATTCACCACCAAAAAGAACGATGAGAAGATAGAACCTTCCCTTCAAGAAAGTAGTGAACAGATGAGCTGAATCACTACAAATTCAACGTATGAGCAAAACAATTCAAACATTTCCCGTTAATATCATTAGTCTCTTCATTAAATTATCATAATGGTAAATAAATTTATATATATAAATATATATTGTAATGCTAATAATTTTAATCACACATAAACGACTTCTATTGCTGATTAAATATATAATGTTCACAGAACAATCACATTATAGCATAAAATATTTATATATTGTAACAACATGTACTTGACTAGCTCTAGTGCGGTAGTATATCACAAATGATCTCGATCAATCTTCTGGAACCTCGTCCCCAATTGGAGACTCTACCAACTAAACCAAACCGCGCACGGCAATCCAGTTTAATTGGGGGAATAAACCAAACATTTTAGAATAAAATGAAAGAAACATAATGTAGAAAAAAGAAAATGAGCATCTTGCTTGATGGCCTATACTCATCTGAATACATAATTTAAATAA
This sequence comes from Epiperipatus broadwayi, assembly GCA_028023455.1. NCBI lineage: Eukaryota > Metazoa > Onychophora > Udeonychophora > Euonychophora > Peripatidae > Epiperipatus > Epiperipatus broadwayi. The sequence continues at coordinate 445,330 of JAQFVV010006353.1, forward strand.
AATAAAACAATTATATTTATAAAATTGTCACGTATCTCATTTATTGATAACGTGTAGTTGTGAAGAAGTTGCTCTTGGTTTCTTCTCATTGAATATTAGTGTAGGAGAGGGTCACAAACACATAATTTATATTCTCCTATAGATTAGATAAAGAAAAATATGAGTTTATAAATAAATGATGTATAAAATAAGGATTAAATATACAGACATAATCTGAAATGAGTTTTCTTGTGCACTAAAAAATAAAATATATTTTATAACTCTATTTAATAATTGAATCAAGATTAAATTCTATCAACAACAACAACAAAAAACAAGAGCTAATTAAATATAATTATAAAGATTAATTAAAGCCAAATTCAATCAAACAATATATAATTTAGGGTAATTACAAGATTATGTTGGGAGGGGAGGGAGAAATATATAAAACAACCAGATTAGTAGAAAAAGTAAAAACAAGAAAAAAAGAAAACTAAAGATTATGGAAAGGGTTGTTCTACAGGCAAAGGCTATATAAAGAGAAAGAATGGGAAAAAGAATGAAGTCAGTAGAGAATCAAAATTCACATTACTAGCATCATATAACTTGGAAAAATTCAATTCAGGCTTCAAAAATCATTATACATCATTTAAGAAGAATGATAATTTGCTTCAGTACTGAATCAAACATATCTAGAATGTCAAAATTCTACATAGTAAAAATAATAAAAATGTTAAACCCATGTGATATGTGCCAACTAGAGCCTGAATAATGTAGCCTTACAACCTTACGTTCATAAAAAGTCTAGATAGAAAAGATGTGAAGTATAACTTATTTTCTCACATAGAAATCTTTCTCATCATCTACATTTTTAAAGCCCATACGAATCAACCAAAACAGAAATTGATTTAATTTTATACGATGCTTCAGACAAGAACTTATCAACTGGTAGTAAGCTTAATGAATTATTTAAAGAAGCCACAGAAACACTTTTTGACTTTATATGCATGTAGATAAGGTTTACATAATTTATAAATTTTTAGTGCAAAAAGATTGCAAGTTGGAAAATCCATGATGATATAGTCAGGAGATAAAGGGATTTAGATATTTGGGTAGAAGGTTGGAGTGAGGATGGAAGAAGTGAAGATAAAGTTAAAAGAAATATAACCTTGGCAAAGGAGGCATTTACTGAGAAAATATGTTGTGTGAAGTGTACTATTGTATGGTTGTGAAACATGGACACTGAGTAATAAAATTAGAAACAGACTGAAAGCCTTTGAGATGTGGACATGAAGAAAAATAAAAAAAATCAGTTGGATGAATAAAATAACAAATGAAGTTTTGTAAAGATTAAAGAAAATATAAAAAAAATTGATTGAGGTAATTTTTGATAGGGAAATTGGATTGGACATATAGTAAAAAGAGAATATAATTTAATGAAAGATGTTTTGAAGAAAATAATGAGTGAAATCAAGAAGAACGGACAGAAAAGATTGACATTCCTGGATGATATAAGAGATGGACAGAGTTATGTGGAATTGAAAAGCTGGCAATGAAGAGAACAGAATGGAGAAATGGATGCATTGGTGATGTGATTACTTTCTGGACCTGACCATAGAACAGAATGCTATTGATTGATTGTTGATTTTATTATATGTATTTTTGGATATAAACATGGTTTAACTTTTGTTTCGGTGAATATTACTAGTGTAGTGCAAACTGATACACACACACACACATATATATATAATGTAAACGTGTGAATATTTAATTTTGATATTTATATTTAATCATTAATATTAATTCTTTCTTATGTTTATTGATTTGTTACTTTATTGATAAATTAATAACGTTTAGAGATAATTTCAGTACATCAATAGATCTGAAATAAATAATGTTCTTATTCAAATTATTTAGTCATCATTTGTGCATTCTTCTCTCGATAGCCAATTATCCTCAATCACTCCTGGGTATTCACATTCTGAGCTCAAGTGAAACAGGATTGTTATTGGAAAACTGTGCTTCCAGAGGATAGTATATCCATATGAAATATTTGTTAATGAAAATAGCCTGCTAAATTAGGGTTAGTGAAGTTTAAACCCCATATATTCAAATAAACACTTATGAATGAATGATAAAGAGAAGGGCTTTAACCTTTTCACAAACACTTATGATTTAGTTTTTTGATTATAGAAAGAACTCTTGAATTTACACAAGGTAGAGATTATATAAAGATAAGAACAGCCATTTTATCTTTAAACTAGATTCACATTTATATAGGCCAATCTGAAGCATCTTGATTTGAGAGCATGAAGATATTTCTCACTTCACATTTAAATCCACTATTTCCTTTTTGACAAATGAACATGCAAAACTTGTGATTTACAACTAATTAAATTAAAATTACGATCTTTTTAATGGAAATATAGAAACTAATGTAATGTTCTAATTATTTATTTCACATGTAATTTGTCAAAAAGGAAATACTTATATATATATATATAAGGCTTTAAACCTTAATACTATATGCCTTGTATGAATTTTACCACTAGAGGGACCTCTACAAATCTAACGCAAGATTACGACTTTATAAAGATAAGAGCGGCCTCTTATCTTCAACCTACTTTGTAATTATATAGGTGAATCTAAAGCATTTTTGGGAGTGTGAAGCTAATAAATTCTTTACTAATTAAGTCCACTATATCTGTTAAACATTAACATTCACGAAATATTTCGATTTACAGCGAGTCAATATTGAGATCTTATATTTAGAAATATTTTGAATCAATTTGAAGTTGTAAACATTAATTTTTCTTAAGAGCATGGTTAGCATGTAAATACTTATATATATATATATATATATAAGGATTTATTAGCTTCACACTTCCATATCAAAAATGCTTTAGATTCGCCTGTATAATTAGAAAGTAGGTTGAAGATAAAAAGCCGCTCTAATCTTTTTAAAGTCGTAACCTTGCCTTAGATTTGTAAAGGTCCCTCTAGTGGTAAAATTGACACAAGGTGCATAGTATTAAGGTTTAAAGCATATATATATAAGTATTTAGATGCTGACCATTCACTTAATATGAATTAATGTTTACAAAAAGGAAATAGTGGATTTAAATTTGAAATGAGTAACATCTTTGTGCTCTCAAATCAAGATGCTTCAGATTAATCTATGTAAATATGAATTTAGGTTAAAGACAAGATGGCCATTATTATCTCTATAAAGTCCCTATCTTGTGTCAAAGTTTGAGAGACCCTCTGTAATCAAAAAACTACATCCTCTGTGGAAAAGGCTAAAGCCTTTCTCTTTATAATACATACTTCCTGTATGCCTGATAAATCATTAGAACATTATGAATGAATATTAAGTGAGACCTCTGAGAAATGATTTGCTAAATGATGATCAGAAAATATAATCAGGATACTTTATATAAGTAGTTATATAAAAGTCATACGATTTGATCATAAATATTGATTTTATTTAAATTTATAATTTAAATTTCATTAATCTTTGTTAATTTTAAGATAATTTGGTTGTAGGCCACAAGTGTATATTTGTATACTAAGGGTATTTGCAGATGTATAGGAACCATCACAAACATCATAGGATTAAGTTGCCAGAACAATATTGAAACAGTCAGCTTTATCAATTCTCCTGTTTCTCCTACTATATACTATAGTAGTATTTCTATATAAATAACTAGCACCAAATTCTCGTATATACGGTTAATATTATATTCAAATCAGGCTGAATTTAAATATAAAGGTATTAGTTATGTATGTGTGCATATATTTCATGCCTACAAGATAAAAGGTGTATCTGTATATGTAAAAACCCATATATACACACACATATATTTCTAGGAGTAAATTAATGAAAACTGCATTGTATGTGTAACGAGAGACTACATATATGCAGGAAAGAATAATGTTAACAGATTTAAAAACATTATAAATTTATTTATTTAAAATATTTATTCTAAATATTTGAAATTATTGTATATTTCTGCATATATTGCTAAATTAAATAATCAAGTTACATATATAACCAGATGTTTTCCATTTAGAATTGTTTTCGAAAAAATTGGTAATATAAAATTCCATTTATAGATTTGTTTTCGAAAGATTGGTATTATAAAATTTAATCTTTCTCGCTGAAGTGTAATCTAATTACAAAACTAAAAGGCAACACTAAGTTGTAGGATAAATTATCCTGAGTGATTAAAAAGAAATTGTGAATGACTGGATGTAAAACTTCGCTATAAGAAATAAAAACAAAGTAATTATACGATTCTAGGAATACAGCGAGAAAATTAGCAAAACAAATCTAGAAAATTACTATGACCAAGAAGGGAGGGTAAGCTGATAATATAAGCTTCTGCAGCCATTTTGGAATTATTCGGACATTATTTCATTCAACAACTTATGTTTAAAATTATTAATTAAGATGCAAGTTGAGTAGAAGGCATTTTTTCTTGCCTTTCTGACCCAGGAGTCTACCATGCGGGAAGCTGTGAAAGAAGAGCGTAGGAAGCAGATGCCCATTTCCATCCTCAACATTAAGCAAGTACAAGCAGATAAAGAGCCCGGTAAAACCTTTCCTCTACTTAAAGATTAATAACTCGGAAATGCGATAATTCCTAAAGCTAGCTAAATTTAAACTCTATGGCCATAGCAATAATGTAAATTTAAATCCACTATTAAATGTAATTTTTATTTCTTTATTTTAATCTTAAAATCACTACTAAAATGTAATTTTGATTTCTTTTGTTTTCACCTTAAAATCTTGCCTGATTTAATTTCATATTTATTGATTTATGTACTCTATGTATTTGTTAATTTATGTGTTGGTTTTCTAAGTTATCTCGATTGATCAACGTAATTACAGTTTTCTGACTTATTTAGTTGTGACTTGCTTAATAAGATTGATTTAAAATTAATTATTATAAATTTCGTTACGTATAATTTTAAATGCTTTATTCTAAATTGTGTCTAATTTTAAATGCTTCATTCTAAAATGATAATTAAGTTTCTAGATTATTTTACGTATTTTCACTTAATGATATGTGCTTTTACATATTTTAATAATAATAAGATTTGCCTTAGTTAATTCTTGTACACAACTTAAGTTTGTCTTGAACTGAGTAGATCAGATATAAACTAATTGTGTTGCAATTTCATTTTGAACCATGCTAAAACAGAGTCAAATTTTAGATATCTGTTCATTAAACATACATTCTTTCTAAGTAAATCTATGCCGTTTTATGATTTTCCATTGCTTAGTAGTTTGTGCTATATTTGTTTAAAACGGAATTTTACTACCGACTAAACGCTTAGTGAGGAGCCGTTACAGGTTCACACCTAGAGAATAATATAGAGTCTAGGATGCAAAAGAAAACTGTTTTGAAAGAGGTAAAATATCTTGTTTTAAGAGATAATTAAAAAGCTTACAGCTGTTTTAAGATAGATTCACTTTCGAGATATTTAACTAGTGTTTAGCTGGAGTGATTGAGATACAGCATAGAGCTATAACTTTATATCTTAATGCCCAATAATATGCTGTGCTTACTTCTACAGTTATAAATTCCTATATAGATAGCTTTACAGATTAGATTCCTAGTTTTTCCTTAAGAGCATAATTATACATGCTACCTAATGAATTGATATACGGTAGTTTCATGAAGGAAACTAGTGTTTAGCACCATAAAATTTTAATTATATAATGTGGTCAGCGGTGCGAGTGTGTTTTTAAGAAACGCTACGGTGTATATATATATATTTGTTGCTGCATTCCTTAATGGTTGTATGTGGTTGCACTACACCATTACTCTTAGTTTGGGCAATTTTCTTCTTCCGATGATGGATGGGTTCGAACCTCCCCATTCTGCATCCTTAGGAATGGAGCATGAGACTCCCGTGGAGCATAAGACTCCCACGCAAATAAATTGCTCGATCGCCGGACTAAAATGTCTCCTATCTTATTTACACAGCAATGAATACGGTGAAAAAGGTAACCGTTACTTGGTAAAAATTCCATAAAAAGGCACTCTCGAGACGCAAGGGCTATATCAGACTTTATATTTTCTATACGCCATGGTATCTGAAGTCTGACTGCCAATCATCAGTTCATCCTGCCATAGTAATTGTATTTTCAGCTTTGATCTGAATTCGAGTCTAATTTTATAAGCACATAAGCTATATAGAGAATGTTAAGTATTCGTCTTTAATAAAATATATTCTTTATCAATATGTATAATCATTCCTGCTAGCTCTAGAGCGGATCTAGACCCTATTATATAGCATAAACTAGGCATAGATGGTCATGAGCAAATTAACCTTGATCTATAATGTAATCTTAAGGCTCATGAAAATATAAATTTTAAAACGTATAATTTCTTAATCATCTGCGAGTAATATCTATATGTAGCAAACTCAATTAAATGATTTGTAATCCAAACTACAATCACCTGCCGTGATTGGAATTGCTATATAAACAATTAAAACATCACCTACGAGTGGTATATGTATTTATAATAAACCTAATGTAACTAACCAAAATGATTAATGTCACCTGTGAGTGATTTACATTGTACCAAATGTATAAGTAAATTAAAGCCATATGTAACTAGACAAACCATAAATGATTATAACTCCAGTCATCACTTGCATGTGAATCCCAACTCAAATATGAAATTGTATCCCTAATTTAGTCACCTGCGTGTGAGACAACCTATATAGCCAAGTTATAGTCATGATTTTCATTTAATAATTTTAATTTTTAGTTTTCATTAAATTGGTTTTGAATTTAACTTTGGTGTCATGTCTCAATGTTGCTCATTGGTAAGACTTTATTGATTAGCTAATCATCAGTTAAGAATCACAATCCATATTTTATAATTATGTTCTGCCACACACATCGTCTATATAGCTATACTCGTTAATAAGTCAACTTATCCTAGTCTTGTATTTTACCGATGTGCTACTGCCAGCACGTGATGAAGGAAAATGCTGCTGTGGCTTCATATGTGTCATCCGCAAGGGGGTAAATCTTTGAGCGCTAGTAAAGGAGTTGGGGCTACATCAGACAAGGTGGCTAGTACAACTCTATGCTGGTCAGCCTTGGTATGATTTACTAAAGTTCTGGATTTTGTTGCGCGAATGTACAGATTTGACTGTTACAATATATATTCAAATATCATCATGGATTTTAGTCATCCCATTTAATGTGACCTTTCAAATCGCAAACAGACTTGGAATTTTTCTTTCAATTATTGCCATATGAAGTTAATTACGCAGTATTCATGCATTAGTAACAGTTATAATCGAATAAAGAATCACATGTCATTACTACTTAAGAGTTTGTAAGAAGTTTGAGGGTCAGAACTTACAGAGCTCTACCCCTGAACCAAAACATGTAGGGTGTTAGTTGTCATTCATAAATGTGTACAACTATTAATATCTTCAAAAAAGAAAAAACAAAGATAGAAAGCAAAAAAATAATAAAACATTAAAGATAAGTTTTGCGATAATTATACAAACCGATCCATCAAATGCAAATATATCCATTAGTATTATGCTTTTGTTTCTTTAAAATGCTCAATTTAATATATTATTACGTCTTGGAACTTTAGTTTTTGGAAATACTTTAACACTTTGACCATGGATTTCCAACTTGGGATACCCATAGCTTCAGGGGATACAGGAAGCTTGACCAGAAGATACAATGAAGCAGGTAAATAAGTATATCATACAATTAATATATTCTAAAAAGGGTTATGTTATCATGATTTCTGGACTATTCCATGTTGGTACTATCCCTCAGCCACACAGCAACATTTCAAGACACTTTTCAGACACAATGAGGCTTCACAGACTCTTTTTTCTTACTGCAGGGTCCAATTACTCAAAATACCTGATTAAGATTTAAGATAACTAGTAAAATTGTCAGATCAGCACCTTCTTGAAACTCACCTTCATGACATCTGCACCTCTTGTGCATGCTTGTGATGTACTGAGTGGTACATTTTCCAATTGCTTATTTCTTGTAATACAGGATAATTTACTAAAAGCCAAGGAAGAACAGGATGAAAAAGATTGGCAATCCCTGATCTTGACTAATAAAAACTCTCCCTTAAATTTTATCTTCAGATATGCCTTTAAATCAGCAATCAAATATTTCACCTTGCTTACATATGGATAATCTTCATAACATAAGTAGAGTGTTTTTCCTCTGAAACCATATTCATATATTTCTCTAAAAGATTTTTTTAATCTAATCTGTAATAGTCATTTGATTCGCACATCCAGATCAATGAAGATATCTTTACAAAACTGGACTCTATAACTTCACATCCAAAGAGCTGAAGAATATACTAAAAAGATTTATGACCCAGCCACTTCATTTTTAGAATTTTATGAAATATATTTAAATGAAATTTTTCTGGTGCTTAATAGTATATTGATAACAGGTCTAAATGATGATGATAAAAGGTGGCTGCTGGAAGGTTGCATTAGATCCTAAGATCTAGGTGCAGTGCTCTCAGATCCAAAGCTCCTCACTGATGAAGGCCACAAGCCAGAAACTAGTCTGGGGATATTGGATGAGTAGGCACTAGATAGGGATTTTATGCACAAGTTCTGGTTGAGACTGAGTGGCACTACTGTATGGAGAGAGTTTTGCCTGTTTTAATAACAGTAATGTGCTAGCATAAGAAATACTGATCACGTAATGTTTAGTGGTTTAATAATAATAATAGTAATAATAATTATAATTATTTATTTATTAAACAAATAATATATACATATATAAAAGAGAATAATTTCAAATAAGTGGAACTTGTGCGAAAAGTTATTCATAAGTCAATATGTTAATTAAGCCAATAAACATCACATGATCACCACTTATAACTGTTATTAAAACAGGCAAAATTCACTATATGTATTGCCACACACAGCAAGCTAGAGTAATCAATGTATGCCAGAAAGCTTGTGCATAAAATCCCCATCTAGTGCCTACTCATCCAATATCCCCAGACTAGTTTCTGGCTTGTGGCCTTCGTCAGTGAGGAGCCTTGGATCTGAGAGCTGGCTATGGTTATTAAGAAACCAAAGATGCCAAAATGTATAGATACTGAATTGAGTTCAGACTATATGTATAAGTTGATGGGCTTGAGTTGAAAATATTAAGGTATTTTCAATTTAAGACTCATAGTTTTGTAGCTAAGTGGAGATAAAAGGTGGTTGCTGGAGAGTTGCATTAGATCCTAAGATCTAGATGCAGTGCTCTCATATCCAAGGCTCCTCACTGATGAAGGCCACAAGCCAGAAACTAGTCTGGGGATATTGGATGAGTATGCACTAGATTGGGGTTTTATGCACAAGCCTTCTGGCATCCATTGATTACTCTAGCTTGCTGTGTGTGTGGCAATACGTATAGTGAGTTTTGCCTGTTTTAATATATTAAATACAAAAAGAAAGTATTTAAATTAATTATCTAAAAACAATGTATGGAGAATAACTTCAAGATTAATACAAAGAATAAATTATAAATACTGGGAATAGATAAATATTTAATTACGCACATATAAAAAAAGAGAAAAAGATTATAAACATTAATCAAATATCCCATACTTTTTATTCATAGAAGGTGTTGCTAAAAAAACAATGTTTGGGAGGGTGATTTAAACATTAATCAAGTACAATACATACACATGTTAAAATAATCATCATCATCATAAATATGATTTCAAATAACAATAACCAAAGTTGCAAACATAAGTAGTTAACATCTAAACAAAGCAAAGCAAAACTCCATATAGTAGTGCCACCTGTGCTAAACAGAGTAATCAATGGATGCCAGAAGGCTTGTGCATAAAATCCCTATTTAATGCCTACTCATCCAATATCCCCAGACTAGTTTCTGGCTTGTGGCCTTCGTCAGTGAGGAGCTTTGGATCTGAGAGCACTGCATCTAGATCTTAGGATCTAATGCAACCCTCTAGCAAACACCTTTTATCTCTACTTAACTACAAAACTATGAGCATGAAATTAAAAACACAAAAAATATTTTAAATCTAAGCTCAATAGCTTATATAGTCATATGGGTCTGAACTCAGTTCAGCACCCATACATTTTGGTGTCTTTGGTTCTTTAACAACCATAGCCACCACTACCCTATTAGGCAGGATTGGTGATAAACTAGCAAGCATCACATGATCACATCTCCAATACTAGCACATAATTGTTTATAAACAAAGCAAAGCAAAACTCCATATAGTAGTGCCACCTGTGCTAAACAGAGTAATCAATGGATGTGATCATGTGATGCTTGCTAGTTAACATCTATTGAATAATCAATAAAAAAGGAGTAAACAGAGCAAGACTATTGTAACTAAATTGCGTAAGACTACTTTCCAAGTAAAAATCTTGCAATGACAATTGAAAATTCAGAGCTAAGCAGGTGTTTACAACTGGAAATAGCTTAAGGCTACTTTCAAAATAAAAATCTTGTGATGTCATTTGAAAATTCTTAGCTAAGCAGATATTTACAAATGATACTTTGTGATCATCATCATCATCAACCATTATCAATCTACTGCAAGATGAAGGTCTCTCCAAGTTCAATCCGTCTTCTCCAATCTTTGGCTTCTCTTCTCCACATCGCCCCTGCACATTTTCTTATTTCATCCATCCATCTCACATGTGGTCTCTTCCTGGGTCTTTTACAATCTCTTGGAATCCAGTTTAAGATTTCAGTTGTCCATCTATTATCATCTCTTCTAGCAATATATCCAGCCCAACTCCACTTCAGACTTTTAATTTTTTCAATGAGGTCAGTAACACCTGTTTGTTCTCTTACCCATATATTGCGTTTTCGATCTCTTCTTGTTACTCCCAACATGCATCTTTCCATACTTCTTTGAGTGGTGTGAAATCCCTGTAGTGCTTTTCTATTAAATATCCAAGTCTCAGATCCATAAGTAAGAACTGATACATTAATAAAAATGATAATAATAACAACAATAAAAATAATAATTCCATTTATTTAAGTGCAAAACAGCAGTTTATAGCCAATTACAAGTTGCACATTAAAATAGTGAAGGAAATATATGCAATGCATATTATATAATAATAAAAGAAAATAATAAATAAAGAATATACATAGAATGAATTTAAATTAATCAAAAGTAAACATTCAAATTTAAGAATATTATGAAATTTCGTAGGAATTAATTTAAAACTATTAATATTCCTACAAATAATAGTAGTAGTAAGAGGGACAATAGTCTGATGTAAAACTAATTTAAACCACTAAACATCACATGATCACTATTTTTTAGGCCTACACAAGCTGTTTACACAGAGGCAAAACTCTCCCTACAGTAGCACCATTCAGCGCAAGCCAGAGTAACCAATGGATGCAGAAAGGTTTGTGCAGAAAATCCCTATCTATTGCCTACTCATCCAATATCCCCAGACTAGTTTCTAGCTTGTGGCTTTCATCAGTGAAGAGCCTTGGATGTGATAGCACTCACTGATGAAAACCCACAAGCTAGAAACTAGTCTGGGGATATGAAACGAGTAGGCACTGGATAGGGATTTTATGCACAAACTTCCTTCCTGCATCCATTATTCTGGCTTTCACAGAGTGGCGCTACTGTATGGGAGTTTTGCCTCTGTGTAAAACTAATCTAGTTGGGGTAGTTAAATCTTTATGATAAAATAACTCTCTAAATACATTAATGATATATAGGAGTCTGAATAACATTTTAATATTTAAGTCCACCTTTCTACTTGAAAAGCTATTAAGCAATTTAAAATTCCATTCCCATGTCAGAAAACACAAAGACAAAAAGTTGCAGTGGCTTTTCTTTCTTATAAAAATACAAAAATTTGTATTTTCTCACCATTCACAACTCAGATAAACTAAATTAAAGTCAAAACATTAAAATAATCAAATAGGTTTATTGCTCTGGAATTCACAAGAAGTTTGAGCCGACGCCATGTATTATAGTAAATCTTAATAACCTAACGTACGCAGTCCACACTTTCTCCCCTTTAGGCGAGTAGTTTCACCTGTTTTATGTGGAACGACGGAGAACTCATTATTTTAGGCGCATTTAACGTAATATCAATAATTAATTTGTATATAGAATGAATAATAGAATAAATACTGTCTTTTAATTGTGTTTAAAACCTTTCCACACTCGATTTAAAAACAGTCAGGTCTAACTATTTATTTAATTATAGTATCTGTTTTTATTATTTTTATTTCCTGCAAATTTACATTGTAGTGAAACAATAGCTTAACCTTTGACGAATTCTGTGAAATTCTTATCTACATCATCTCTATTCAAATAAGATCCAGTCTAGCAGATAGCGACTAGCCCAAACGCTGGAGGTGTTCTAAATCATGTATATTCAGATTTTTGAATGGGTTATTTAGTAATTATTATTATTACTTTTAAAGCTTGCGCATCGTTTTTTTTTTTTTTTCAACTTCTCTTATCTTCAACGTAATCTATCATTTTATCTCTTCTTTTTTTTTTTGTCTTAAAATACTGTATAACAAAGTGCTACACTAAGTATATAAATATAAACTGCCATCTATTGTCATTTTTCAAACTTTTTTTTTTAAAGATATTGAAGTTAATGGCGGCTGATAAAAAATCTTTTATAAAATGCAAGAAAGTTTATAAAAAAAAAAAATGAGGGGGGAGATGGAAATATTTAAAGCGGAAAAAAATGTCTTATTACATTACTTCTAGCCTTTTCTTTTTTTTGCAGTTACTCCAATAACTTAGAAGAATGTAAAAGATACTAAGAACATACGTAGAGGTTTTTTCCAGGTTGCGAATTTCACCCGAATTTTTCCATCTGGTTTTATTTCAATCTCCTTTATATTTTTCGTTTTATTTGTAGCTCTAATGTTTTTTGGTCACTTGCTTATTAATATGTTAGCTAAACTTATTTGTCTGGGTTGAAATTAACCCCATTCTAAATTGTGCACTTAGGTAGATATTTTTAAATGTGTGTGTGTGGCGTTTTTTTTTTTTTTTTACTAAAACAGGAAAATAAATGAGAAATAAAATTAAATATTGACAAAAGATAAAAAGCAGACTTAAATACTCCATAGTAAGGCAAAGACGTTTCGCATCCTGCCACAGAATAGCAACAAAGGGCATAATATTAACCAAGTTAGCAATAATGGTGCGGAAAGTGTCTTCTCTAGTTTGACCTCTGCCTAAAAATAGAAAGATATTCATTTGAGATTAACTAAATTAGCTGTAAAATGACTACGGGGGGTGCTAAGATTTCTTCGAAATCCTCAGTTATCTGTACCCAAAAAAAATTTCCAAGTTTTATCTGGGTTTGAATTCCAAATTCTGGCTAGCAGGTAAAGGTACTAACAGTAACGTTTCAAAATATTGGTGAATGGAATAAAAGTAATTGGGACAGACAAATTTTCAGCAAGCTATCAGGTATAAATAGACACACCCACTTTCTTAGCCAGAAAACCTTTAAAAACAAAGTAGTTTTAAGCGATCTGTTCATCCCCTCAGATTTTATTAACGCTAGCGTTTCGAACAAATATTGGATTGCTTTGTTCTTTAGGTTTTCTGACAAAAAAAAAAATAATGTATGGTATTTATTCTGACAATTTATAAAAGACATGCAAGCTTCTTTTACATATACGTAGTGCTGTGTTTATCTAAACGGAAAATAATATTAAAATATGGCTAGTAGATCGATCTATAACTCCTACACATATCAACTATAGAATAATTATTCAAGAGGATACAAGATAAATATTTGAAGACTGTATGACAGAAAAAGATAATCTTATAACAATAAAAGTATTGTTAATACACCATGAGATTAATCAAAAGCCAGTAGAACAAACAGGCTTGCCAAAAAAATTTAATAACTGAAACACACAGGCTTATTGATATACCTGTGTCTATATATGTAATATATAGGGTATAGGAGCACAGACTTTTACACGACCCACTACTCTCCCATTATCTCATAACACTGATACACTTGAACACATATATGTTATTTATCTTTTCAGCATATATGTGTTCAAGTGTATCAGTATTATGAGATGGCGTGGAGAGTGTGGGTCGTGTGAAAGTCTGTGCTTATATACAAAAAAATTTAAGTAAAAAAAGTACTATTTTTAATACTACAACAAAAAAAAAAAAAACAGTTGTAATTAATATTTACGAAATATTTTATTTACATTAAAATTAATATTTCATTTAAATTAAATGCAGTGACTAATTCACACTAATTAAGATCTATTGGCAATCATCCAAAATATATTATCAATGAGCATTTGTTATAGGATATATACATTTCTATCGAAAATACATATATTGTTGCGAATTGTAGTACATTTTAATATGAATAAGACTTTTATTATTCTACATTTCTAATAATAATTGACAATATGATATTAATATATTTCAGTGTAGGAAAAATTATCCCATGAATGAATTACTCATAATATACGAGTTAGAGATTAAAACATTTCCTTAAAAACTCATTTTGAAATGAGATATTAAATGTTGAGCAATAGCTAACTTGTGAATTAATATATGTTTAGCAGTATACTTTCCCCCTTTCTCTATGGCACTAGCTCTAAGTTTTAATAACCACTAAACATCACATGATCACTATATCTTATGCTAGCACATTACTGTTATTAAAACAGGCAAAACTCTCTCCATATAGAAGTGCCACTCAGTGCCAACCAGGGTAATCAATGGATCCCAGAAGGTTTGTGCATAAAAACCCTATCTAGTGTCTACTCATCTAATATCCCCAGACTAGTTTCTGGCTTGTGGCCTTCGTCATTGAGGAGTTTTGGATCTGAGAGCACTGCACCTAGATCTTAGGATCTAATGCAACCCTCCAGAAGCCACCTTTTATCTCTACTTAACTACAAAACTGTGAGAATAAAATTGAAAACACAATAATATTTTCAATCTAAGCTCGATAGCCTATAGGATAATGGTGGCTATGGTTGTTAAAGAGCCAAAGACACCAAAATGTATGGGTATTGAATTGGGTTCAGAGCCATATGACTATATAGGCTATTGAGCTTAGATTGAAAATATTATTGTGTTTTCAATTTTATTCTCATAGTTTTGTAGTTAAGTAGAGATAAAAGGTGGCTGCTGGGGGGTTGCATTAGATCCTAAGATTTAGGTGCAGTGCTCTCAGATCCAAAGCTCCTCACTAATGAAGGCCACAAGCCAGAAACTAGTCTGGGTATATGGAATGAAGGGGCACTAGCTAGAGATTTTATGCACAAGCCTTCTGGCATCCATTGATTACTCTGGTTGGCACTGAGTGGCATTACTATATAGAGAGTTTTGCCTGTTCTAATAAGTTTTAATAAGTAATGGTAGACACCAGATAACAGTGCTTAATAAATCCATGTCCTGTGCAATGCTCAGACTAGGTTCAAGCTTGTGGCTTTTATCAGTGAATAGCTTTGGAACATGGAATAGGGCAGAATAGGGATCTATTAAACACTGTCATTTGGCATCCAGCGGCACAGAGTAGAGGGTAAAGTTTGTTGCTAAAATAGCAATGTGTAAGCTGGAGTCATGTGATAAGTCTTAATCTTTTATTGGTTTAAATTAATTTAAACTATGGCAATATAAAATTTACAGTAAAGCTGCCAATGGAATCCCATCATTAAGTATGATAATCCCTAAACACTACCACTAATAATTTAAAATAATTAAAATCATTATTTCATATAATAGCAATAAATAAATAATCCAATGGGTTTATTACTTGGGAGTTCAAACGAAATTCAGGCACCAGAAAAGATACCTGGACATGATTAGTATATCTTCTGTCCCACTGCATCAGAGAAATAAAGTAAAAAATATTATACATACTCCTATTAATGTTTCACTTTTTCATAGTCACTCAGTGTACATACAATTATGCTCTGGCCAGGCAGACATTTATAATTAATTCAATTTTTTTAGAAACCTTAGCAAGATCTAAGTGCTTGTTATTTTATAATATAGTTCTAAATAAAAGATGATAGAATAAATTATACTAAAAGGAAGGTAGATCTATGATATTTTTATGATGGCATTCAAAATGTTCACACCTGAGTAATCAAACACCAGAATAATGAAGAACAACAATTAAGCAAGTGTGTTGATGTACTAAATTCATAAATGACCAACTTCCTAAAATGTCAACATATTGATAAATACAATTCTTGATATAATTCTATAAACCAGAGAAGTCAATAGTTCACAGTTTACCATAAATAATTCACATTAAAGCCCTCATATTTAAATAAACCAATAGAATATTAGCAATCTGTTGTCAAGGCAACAAACATTTAGCTAATAAATGGATTCACTCCAATCAGCATAATAGTAAAATCTATTGTCAAGACTACATTACAAATAGTTAGTAAATGGATTCCCCATAAACCAAAATTATATTTGCAATCAGTAGTCAAGGCAATACTACAACTAATTAGTAAATGGAGAATAAACTAACAAAATATTAACAATCCATTGTCAAGTAACACTACAAGTAGATAGTAAATGGATTCACACCAACATCCATGCTTACATAAATCAATAGCATATTAGCAATCTGTTAAAAAAGTAATTTACAATTAGGTGGTAGTAAGTAATATATTAAGGCTATAACCTTAAAACTATGCACCTAGATGCGACAGTAGGGACCTCTACAAACCTTAGCACAAGATTAATGACTTTAAAAGACAAGTGGCGACTCTTATCTTTGACCTACTTTTTAATTATATAGGTGAATCTAAAGCATTTTGATTTGAGAGTATGAAGCTATTAACTACATCACTGATTAAGTTCACAATTTCTATATAAGCTAACATACACAAAATCTTTCGATTACAGTGAGTCAGTGTGAAGATCTTATAATTAGAAATCTTTTAAGACAATTTAAAGTTGTAATTAATAATTCATTAAGTGCATACTCATTATATAAGTAATATATACTAAGGGTATAACCTTAAGATGATGCACCTAGATTAAATTGTCCTAAAAGATTTCTAATTATAACAGCTTCATACTGACTTGCTGTAAATTGAAAGATTTCACATACATTAGCTTGTATAGAAATTGTGGACTTAATCAATGAAGTAGTTAACAGCTTCATGCTCTCAAATCAAAATGCTTTAGATTCGCCTATATAATTAGAAAGTAGATTGAAGATAAAAATGGCCACTCTTGTCTTTTAAAGTCATTAATCTTGTGTTAAGATTTGTAGAGGTCCCTATTGTCGCACCTAGGCACATAGTGTTAAAGTTATAACCTTTATATATATTACTTATGTAATGAATATGCACTTAATAAATTATTAATTACAACTTTATATTAGGTAGTAAATAAAATTCACTTAATTACAGTGTGACTTTGACAATAAATTGCTAGTATTTTATTGGTTTATTTCCATTTACTATTATGATGTTACCATGACAACACATCATTAATACTTTATTCATTTATTTAAGTATGACAATTGTTTTGACATTATTTAAATATAATTTGATATATTATTGTTATTATACAATACAATCATTTTATGATATGATTTTTTAGGCTTCTGTATTTTTTTTTAATGTTTACTGAAATTCCTGATTTTATATAATTCCAATGCTATGATTGTATATCCTTATGTTGTTTCTCATAAACAAAGCCTCATGACAATATGTATATTATTCTACTTCTAAAACCAAAAGGGGGAGGGTATCCAATCATAACATATTCTTTTATCAACCAACATACACAGTAAAAGAGCTAATAAAAAGGTAAATCTTAGATTCAGTTTTCTCTTGATCAGGAAGAGACAAGAGATATTGTTAAAAAAGTGTTCCTCAGATAATTTTGTCACACGTTTTGACATATCATAGATGCTGTATCATTAAGTTTAACAATGATCATCATTTTTAACTATTGCCAATTCATTTCAGGGTGAAATTCTCTGCAAGTTTAATCTGGTTTGTTTGATTTCTAGTCTCTCTTCCACACATCCATCAGCAAACTTCCTTATTTCAGCTATCCATATCACTTATGGTTTCTTTATAAATCTTTTACAATTTATTGGATTCCAGATTAGGACTTCAACTATCTATCTATTATTATCTCTTTTAACATTATGTCCAGCCCAGCTTCATTCAGTCTCTTAATTCATTCAATAATGGCCATGTGATTTGTTTTCAACCCCCTTTTGTTATTCCTTACATATATCTCTCCATACTTTTTGATCTGAAATCTCTGTGTGCAAGTCTTAGATCACAAAATAAGAATTGGTAAAACACATTAAAAACTTTCCTTTTTAAACATATAGTCATATTTTCTTTTAATATTACAAAAAAAAAAAATCAAGTCAGATGTCACATAACCTAATTTAATAAGCTTGTATTACAAATGTTATTCTGCAAAGCTTGTTAAGAGCTTATTTGCAAGCTCTATATATAACATTTCTTTTAATATGAAATTATTTCGACCAAAAGCACTGTCAAAGTTTAATTTCAATGATTGATTTCTTCCATTATTTTTCCATCTGTGAGCTTAATGATAAGAATTCTTATATCGAACTTTGATGAAATATGATTCTAGTGTCAAAACGAAATGAATCTGATGTCTTATATATTTTTTAATCAAGAAAATGAATGACCTGATAAATATACTAACCTCTCAATATTTAAAAAAAAATTGAAAAAAAAGCGGGTTCACTTCCTGGCTACATGAGAAAAAAAAGTCACCTTATAAATTTTGAAATTATCAAACTTTGAAAGAATACAAGTATCTTTAATTGACAGGCAAAAACTCTCCATATAGTAGTGTCACCTTGTGCTAACTAGAGTAATCAATGGATGCCAGAAGGCTTGTGCATAAAATCCCTATCTAGTGCCTACTCATCCAATGTCTCCAGACTAGTTTCTGGCTTGTGGCCTTCGTCAGTGAGGAGCCTTGGATCTGAGAGAACTGCACCTAGATCTTAGGATCTAATACAACCCTCCAGCAGCCACCTTTTATCTCTACTTCACTACAAAACTATGAAATTGAAAACGCACTACTATATGGAGAGTTTTTGCCTGTTTACTAATAGTTATGTGCTAGCATGAGATGGTGATCATGTGATATCTTTAACTCATTTAAAGTCCAAATCCTCTCATTCCTGTTTGAAAGACCCTAGTGACAATTTTGGTCACACTTGTTCTTTACGTATCGGATTGTAGTAGTGCTTATACATAAAAATTATGAATGAAATATTTCTTGTTTAAATTCCATTTCTAAAATAGGAATGAATTTTAGTTGAGACATTATAAAAGAATGAAAATATGTTTTAAAATTCAAAATTATAAAAATTTCACAAAAAAAATCTTTACCGGCATTTATGAAAGCAAATCCTGTTATCTGGTAAAAATGACTTCTATTTTATGGCAATTACATTTCTATGACTAGTCTTCTTAAAAACAAATATTTTCAGATAAAATGTAACTCATTAATGTAATTATTAATTGCTTTTGATGCCCTAGTGGAGGGGTAGAGAATCAGACACTGGAATGCAGGTCTTCGGGTAATTTCCAGGTCTGGTATTTCCAATACTCGAACTTCTTATAAACTCTTAAAATATAAAGCTATTTGATTATTTATTACTATTTTATTGCTTTTAATAACATAATGAACGGAAACTTAAAGTTACGACTCTGGGTTCGTATATTTGCTTATTAGGGTCTATAATAATCATTTTGTTGATATTTCAGCACAAGGTTAGTTGATAATTTATATATATTGTTTAGAAAGTGCTTTTATTACTTTTTATTACTAATAAAATTATTTCCTGTCACGTTAAAAGTTGTTGTGGTTATATCCGGTTACAAAAACGGAGTTAAAATGGCTAATAATTAGAGATCTATACCCATTCTATCTAAAATAATTGAGAAATGACACAGTCAAAGATTATTTCTTTTTAAAAAAATTTCCTTTAAATCAGGATATGGGTGTTGGAAGGTAAGAGTATGCCATATCTCACATTGCCTTCACAAAATGGTCTAATCCAGATTCCCATTTTATCTAGATCGGATTGAGTATTAATCACCATGGACCAATGGGTATACAGATATATAACATATATCCACTGGCAAGAATGGGCCAATAGGTGATGAAGCTCCCCGAGTCTGAATGTTTCTATTATGGATGGGGATCTGGCCATAAATAGCCAATCCATTTGGAGGTAACATCAAACCTGAATGACAGATTACATGTTCTCCCAAGAGATGTAAACTGTCAAGCTAAATGAGTAATGTGTGAGGTAAGTCCATATTCAGAATTGGAAGCTGTTAGAACCTAAAGAGGCAAGCTGTCAGAGTACAGCTGGAAATGTTACTGTACCTATTTATGAGGCAGACTGTCATATAACAGCTGGAGGTGGTAGGTGAAAAGATAAGGACATTTGGAGACCCTCATCCCACCATCAATAGCAGGAAGTGATATTTTTGCAGTATGTAGTGTAAATATACAGGTATATATTTCATATTAACAAATATATATTATAAATGTATTTGCAAGAGTCTATGTTTATATTATTTCGCAAAAAAGCACAACAGATTACTATTATTCTCTTAAAGGACTTTGCAGATACTGTAAAGCTTGCCTTAAATGATAAAAAAATATATTTATGTCATCTTTATGGATTTTTAAAAAGCTTTTAATTTCATTGATCAGACTTATTAAAAAACTACTTAAAAAATAGATATTATAAGTATAGTCATCATCATCATCAACCATTATCAATCCACTGCAGGATGAAGGTCTCTCCAAGTTCAATATATCTTCTCCAATCTCTAGCCTCTCTTCTCCACATCACCCCTGCACACTTTCTTACTTCGTCCATCCACCTCACATGTGGTCTATTTCTGGGTCTTTTACAATCTCTTGGAATCCGGTTTAAGATTTCAATCGTCCATCTATTATCATCTCTTCTACAAACATGCCTAGCCCAACCCCACTTCAGTCTTTTAATTCTTTCACCGATGTCAGTAACACGTTCTCTTACCCATATATTGCGTTTTTGCAATATATTACTAAAATTAAAATTAGTAAAGTTTTGAATAGCAAACGTTCAATTGAATAGGAAGTCCCTCATGATTCTATTCCGAGTCTTTTACTATTTTTAATCTTTGTCAATAATATTGGTGAAATCTGTAATAAAAAATTTATTTACCAGTATGCAGGTGATACTATTAATTAGTATAAAAGGCAAATCTACAAGTTGCTTTCAAAAATCTGCAAACTAATTATAATAAAGTTATTAATTGATGTTTGACTAAAAAAATTATTATTTAATAAAAGTAAAACATTTATGCCAATATCTTCATCTCATTTAAAAACAAAAAGGTTTGATATTTTCACCCAATCCAACATTTGCATTAACCCTCAGAGTTTTCAGAGTAATTGCCTCCTACATAGGATTGAAGTGGTTGAAAACACTAAATATCTTGATGTTATTACTGATGATAAAATATCATGGTTTAAGCATATTAATCAACTTTTACAAAGGTTCAGACATTTTTTCCTTTACATCTTATAAATTATCTTTCTTTCCCATACTATATATTGATAATAATTTATAGGCCATTATATGAGTTTCTGTTACATATTGAATTACATTCTTTGATTTTTCAAGTATATCAAATTTAACATGATTAAAGACATTCCAAAATAAGATTATTAAGTTCAATACAGAATACATTACACACCGAAGATAAAAATAGTGATTTATTTGATTTTGTAAACTTTTAGAGGTTGTGATTATTAAAAGACATTAAAACCATTAAAACATTACATGAACACCATTTCCTATTTTTACACAAGCTGTTAAAACAATATGTGATGTGATATACTGTGGCTTCTCCTTAAACGAAGTCAAAAATATCTCAGCAATTATGCCCAGATAAACCTGTTAGCCACTTTATTTTCCATTCCCCACTCTAAGTTGTCCCATATTCTACTCCATCCCATTTCCACAACATAATCTTTGTCAACTCAATAACCTTTATATCTAAATCCCCCTTATCTTTTCTCAAACCCAGCATAAAAACCAATAATTCACTTTCATATTATCACTTTTTCCATATTTATTCTTCCATAACTTCATTATATGTACCCTTTCTGTTTTCAAGCATTTACATTCAATTAACAAATGCCTAATATTTTCTATTCCTTCCTTACATAATTTACAAAATAAATCACCCATATTTTTCCATTTACATGTATATTCTCTTGTAGCTAAAGATGTGATGTGATGTGATATATTGTGGCTTCTCCTTAAACGAAGTCAAGAATATCTCAACTCTTTATACAGTAGTGCCATCTAGTGCAAGCCATCCATTGATTATTAAGACTTGCACTAAATGGCATTACTGTATAGAAAGTTTGCTACTGTTTTAACAGCTTATGTAAGTATAGGAAATGGTGATCATGTGATGTTTTAATGATTTTATACTAATCCTTCCCATATGATGATGATGACTGTAGATTTAAAAAAAAATTCATCAAAATATATAGATACTGAACTGGGTTCAAATCTATATGATTATATAAGCAAATAGAATTGGATTGAAACATTATGTTTTCGTCTGGTTTCATAGCTTTATAGGTAACTAAATATTATTTAAAAGGTGGCTGCTAGAGGGTTGCAATAGATCCTAAGATCTAAGTGCAATGTTTTCAGATCCATAGTTGATGAAAGCCACAAGCTGAAAACTAGGTTCAGGATATAGGATGAGGAGCCACTGAATAGGAATTTTATGCACAAATCTTTTTGCATCTATTGATTACTAATGCTTTCACTAGGTGGCACTACTGTATGAAGGGCTTGCTATTGTTTTAAATAACATTGTTTTAATAATATATTTTAGAAGTATAAGATATCTCTATTTAGAGTAGTTTCCTTAGAAATAAATGTATCACTTCATTTAGATACTGAAACAAATATGGAAGAAGATTAAGAGATGTATATATTCCAAGAATATTTAATAAATTACCACATTATATACTGAATATAAAAATAGAACTAAAAAAAATGTTTTTCATACGTTTAAAATTTATGGTATTCATTTATTTTATTGCATATTTTAGGCACTATTTTCTAAATAGTATAAGATTAATATAAAAGTAAGGAAGTAGGACTAAAGGTAAATATTAAAAAGACTAAAATAATCTTCAATGGATTTTCCCAAAAGATGAAAATAAAGATTGATTATGAAGAGATAGAAGAAGTTAATAAATATAAATACCTTGGTCACATTATTATTTCAGATGGAAACATAATGGATGAAATTAATCATAGAATTAAACTTGTTTGGAATGCTTTTGGTAGAAATAACTTAATACTGAAAGGAAATGTGTTTGAAAAGGAAGGTTTTTAATAAATGTGTTTTACCAGTTCTTACTTATAGATATGAAACTTGTATACTTAATAGAACAGCAATACAGAGACTTCAGATCACTCAGAGATATGAAAAGATTCATGTCAGGAATAACAAGAAAAGATCAAAAATACAATATATGGGTAGAACAAACAAGTATTACTGACATCATTTGAAAGAATTAAAAGACTGAATAGATGGACAATTGAAATCTTAAACCAGATTCCAAGAGATTGTAAAAGACTCAGAAAGAGACCACATGTGAGATGGATGGATGAAATAAGAAAGTGTGCAGGAATGATGTGGAGAGAGGCTAGAGATCAGAGAAAATGGATTGAACTTGACCTTCATCTTACAGTAGATTGGTAATGCTTGACAATGATGAGAATGATGATAAGATTATTAAAAGAACAAAAAATATCTTTAATTTGTTTGAAATGGTTTTATTTAATTTTATTCTATTCTCTGTTTGTAATATATTTACTACATATTCTTCTGTTATAGGATTATATCAATTACTTTTGTGTAATGATTATATATTTGTAAAAATCTAAGAAAAGCATTTGTTTTGCTTACTGGGTTTTGTTTTCAGATGTAATCAAAATATAATAAGAAATTCGATTTGAAGACTAATGCACTAAAAAGCAAAAGAATAATTTTTTTCTCGGTTCATAATTTTAGTCATTATACATATTTTTAAATAAAAGTGTGATGTAATCAAAAATTAATTAATTCAAGCAATGAATTATTTACTTTATGGATATCTCACATTTTTATTTAAATTTAAATATAATGACTAAAATTATAGTCCAAGAAAAAAAAAATTTTTTGCCTTTTAGTGTATTAATTTTCAAATTAAATAATAATAGTTTTTTAAAAAATATATATATTATTTTTGTTTTTTTCCTTTGTGTTTGAGCCTATATAATAAAATCGTTTAAATTCAGTTACAAGATTTTTATTTTTATGAAGACAGCTTAGAAAAATTAGTTTTAAATAAATAATGCAAATGAAATTTAAGTTTCATCTTTCATTTAATTTTTTCTTTCAATTTTAATTAAGTGTAATTGTCCCTATCCCCCCCCCCCTCAAATTAAGTAAAAGCACCTAATTAAAAAAATGTTGCGCCATCTATTGTGCAAACTTGTAACTTCCCAAAATAATCAGATTATGATTTGAAATAATGGCAGCCAATATCATTAGATTGGACATCCCTGAAAAATTGCGTTATTATACTACATTGTCATTGAAAGTGATGTAGAAATTAAATGTCAGTTAAGTAGGTTTGAAATTGATTAAAAGATTTGACCAAAATATATAAAAGTCTTTGCCTGAAGGTTTGTGATGATAGTATTTTAGATATGTAACGGTGGAAATTTTTGGTACGCGACATCTCAAGAAAATGTAATATGGAAAAATAACTATATGCAAAAATGTATACGAGATACGTTTAAAATCTAAATGAAGTCCACAATTTTTGCCTAGTACACTTTCAAATAAGTTATATTAGTCATAACTTAGTAGTGCATTAGGCAAAAGTTATGAAATTCGTTCAGATTTCAAACGTATCTTGTATATGTTTTTGCATATAATTATTTTTCCATATTTTAGATATGGTAATGTGTTGAACTATTTCCATCATCTATCCTTAAATGTTGACTGTTTTAAACTTTATTTAAACTTTTCAAATACATTCAATTGTTAGTAATAACACACAGATAGACAACACAAATTAGTAAATTATACAACAATTCAAGTGGTATTGCTGTCCAATCTTCTTCAAGTGTTGCTGTCAGTTGGGTAGAGAATTGCATAAAAATTCGATATTCAAGACTCTAAAGGTATAAGTTCAATCCCTATGCTAATATTTTCACTGGTCAGGCCAGCAACACTTAAAGAAGAACAGATAGTAATACCTCTCAAAACATTGTGTAATTTACTAGTCTGTGTTATCGATTTGTATGATATTACTAACAGTTGTCTGTATTTGAAATGTTTAAATAAAGCTTAAATTTTTATAGCTATTCAACCTTTAATGATAGATGCTGGTTAATATATTACATAAACTTTCCATCATCTATTATTTAATGATGAATGGCTAAAAAATTAAATCTTAAATTCGATTCCAGGAGATTGTAAAAGACCTAGAAAGAGACCACATGTGAGATGGATGGATGAAATAAGACAGTGTGTTTGTGTGATTTACCTTGCAAACTCGGCCAAGTTCATATTGCAAATCCTGAATAGCGTGATTCTTTGTATTCATCATTTCCTAAAAAAAAAAAATATTATCATTAATACAATTAATTATTATTAATGTAAATAACAATACATTTCAAAGAATAAAATACTCTTTGTTAATGAAAATGAAAAATGATATTGACTAAAAGCACGTTGTTTCAAAAAAATTGTGGGAAAAGTTCCTAACTTTCAAACAAGCATGTAGTTTCAAAAAAAAATGGTGGGAAAAAGAAATTAGCATAAAAAACGGCACCAAATTGTGTACTATATTGGCACCGAGTATTAAATATTTATTTTTTAGAATGAAGGATATAAAATATGATCAGGAGAAACCATTCCGAAAACTGGGGGAAACATAAAAATGAAGGAAATGAAAGATGCAGAAATTTCAGCATTTCTTTTTTTGGATCTTAATAACAAAACAAAACATTGTGAGGGCATGTGTGATAGCATATTCAATAAATGAAACAAATTTTATTAAAATGAGACAGACGGAAAAAAAATTCCAAAGGGTAATCAGTAACTGAGTTGTTTGTGGTATAAAAAATTTTTAGAGAGAAGAAATGTTTTATATGGCTAACAGGGCTCTCTGAATATAGGTTCGATGCACAGAAACTTTTGGTTTCATTTTAGAAGTCATTTTATAACACATCATCATATGAGTCTTTATTTAGGCAAAATCACAATTAATCCAATCTAAACATCCATGTTATCACAGCATAACATATTACAGGTGATAATATGAGTTTGGTAAAAATCATTTTACTTTATATTATAGCATTATCAATTCTAAGTAGCAGATCTTTATTCATATAACTAATCCAATCTAATAATCTATGTTACCAATGCATAATCCCTAAGTTATGAGCTGCAATATGAGTTTGGTATAGACCTGTTTCAGTGAAGTCTTCATATATTCTATATCACTATACACTACTTCAGTTATATGCTGTCTAAAAAAAATGTAAATAAACAAAAAAACACTAAAATTTGTAAATTTAATAAATATTTTGATATGGTGGCAGCCATTTTACCATCTCCGAGCACTTTACCTGATTACATTTTTAAAAATCATTAAAATTAGTAAATGTAATAAATTTTACAATATTTCAGCAGCCATTAAAATGTCCCAGAATGCCAGAATTAATCATATTTATTAATAACATTTCTTTGGCTTATATTGAAAGTGCATATATTTCATTTTTTGCCTTTTCCAGACGTGATAAAAAGTATATTGCATAACAAAACATTTTCCAATTATAATGCTAGAAGTTTTATGAAATTTAAAAACATTCATACAATTGATAGGGACTTAAAAATATCAACCGTCTACAGAGAACAAAGTCTGTTGATGACAAAGCTGCTACTATGTTTCTATAGGAAAAAGTTATTGAAGAAAAATAATATCACCATATCTCCCAGAACATGTTTAATTGTAATGAAAATCTGAATTTCATTATTCTTTCTATTTAAAAAAAAGATACGTTACAGTAATTTTTTTTAGTGAATGTTAATGAATGAACACACAGTAAATATATGTTTAAGTGTTTGCCACCGCCGCCACCACCACCACCACTACTACTACTACTACTACTACTAATACTACTACTACTACTACCACCACCGGTTTTCTAGTGTAAAGACATGTTTACTTGTTCTCTTGATTTTTTAACTTTTTAAATTTTTAATGATGGATTCATGTTCTATTTGTAAAGAACTTTTACCAAAAAATGGTAATTTCGTATCCTCCTTTGGTTGTACGTCCGGTATGCACTTTGCATGTGCATCGTTGAGTGATACTACTTACCGAAGAATGTCTATAAAAAAGAAGCAAAAATGGAGGTGTGCTGCTTGTAGAGTTAGTTTTTCTAAGGCTAGCGATGTTTTGATTCGTCTATGACTGCTAAAAATTCACCTGATTTAATTTTGGATAAATTAAAATTATTGCCGGTGATTCACAACACAATTTCAGAGTTATCTCAAGCAGTTGCTAATTTGCGGACAGAAGTTATTTCTTTGCGTGAAAATGTGGATCGGAATAATCAAGAAATAATTCGTCTTTCTAATTCTTGTACTTCAAATGAGAATGAGATTTTGTTACTGAAAGATAAATTACATTCTATGGAACGATTTAATCTGGATCATGAAGTTGAAATACAGGGTTTGCCTTTTCAAGAAAATGAAAATTTGCCGTTAATTTTAACTAACGTGGCGGACAAGCTCGGTGTTTCAGATGTCGCTATAGATTTGGAAAACGTTTTTCGTACAAAAAATAAATCAGGAGCTCCAGGTTTTGTTGTAGCTCGTTTTAAATCACGAAATTCTGCCATACAGTTTTTAATAAAAAAAAAATCTGTTTTAACAGTTTCTCAAATTTTGCCTGGGATTAATAATAACAAACGTATTTGTATTAATCAGCGTTTGACTCCATTCAATAGAAGGCTTTTATGGTTGGTGAAACAGAAGTTACGTTCTGGTCAAGGTTTTGCTTTCATTCATAATGGATCAGTGTATGTGAGAAAAGATTATAATTCTCCTCGTGTTTTAATTAGAAATGAAAGTGATTTGGAGTCATTCTGAAATTTATTTATTATGATAAATTCTGATTTGATTTCCCAGGAAAAATATTTTGCTTCACTTAAATTATTTCATTTAAATATACGTAGCATTAGATGTCATTTTGATGAACTTGTAGTTTATTTAAATAATTTTCCTTTATTTCATTTTGATATAATTGTTTTAACGGAAACTTGGATTTCTTTACAAGAACAAAATTTATATAGTTTGAATGGCTATACGAGTATACTTTCTCCTCATATGCATTTACGATCTGGTGGTGTTATGGTTTTTATAAAAGCCGGTTTAGACTTTTCTTTCATTATTCCAACATTTAATACTGCAGAATGTATTTTATTAACGTTGAGACTTCCTAAATGTGTGCTTTCTGTTTTGGCTATATATAGATAATGTACAAGTAAAGTCTTGGATTTTGTTACTGAACTTGATTCTTTGTTATTAGATTTGGGTTCAGAATCTGCTGTTTTAATGGGTGATCTAAATATTGATTTGTTAAATAATGCTTGTAAGTCTACTATAGATTATTTAAATTTACTTTATAGCTATGGATTTAGTCAAACGCTTTTTTCACCTATGCGTATAACTCCTATATCTCAATCTCTTTTAGATCATATTTTTGTTAGATTAAGCCAGTTTATTTTCTGATTCGTCTCTTTCTAAATTATTTCTTACAGATCATTTTGCTACTGAATTAAAAATATTGAATTGTATGGATAATATTAATGTTTGTGCATATGTTGAGAAATTATCTTTTTCTAAATTGAATTATTTACTATCTGTTCAGAATTGGATGAGATTGTTAGGATAGATAATGTTAATGATGCATTTTTGGGGTTCCAAGCTATTTGTTTAGATTTAATTGCTAAAGCAAAGTTTCATTTAAAATTGACAAGTAAGAATAGAAGAAGATCTCTTTGGGTTACAGATGTGCTGGTATGTAAAATTAATCAGAAAAATGTGTTAAAAGGTTTGGATGGCTCATTAGATGTTTTAAAAAAACTTAATGTTGAAATTAAGTCTAATATTCGAAAGTTGAAGTTTAGATATTATCAAGAATTTCTTAGTGATAAAAATGTTTCTTTGAAATGGAACAATAAATTCTTTGATTAAAAAATCTTCTCCTGATCGTATTAAATGTATTAAATATAATGAAAGTTTAATTGAGTTACAGAATAATAAAAAATATTTAGCTGATCGGTTTAATGAGTATTTTGTAAATTTATCGATGCGTGATGTGCCTGAGCAGATTTTGTCTTCTTATTCAAGTTTGAATTCTTTTTTATATTCTGATGTTTCCGAATCTCAGTTATCTGTAGCAATTGATAGTTTAAAAAATGTCACTTCTTTTGGACTAGATGGTATAACACCTAAGATGCTTAAAGAAAATAGGTTGCATTTTTGCCTGTTTTAGTTCATTTATTTAATTTACCTTTGCAGTCTGGATCATTTCCAGAATGTCTGAAAGTTATATGTTATTACCCCTGTTTATAAAAAGAGTGATTCTACTCTTATGGTCAATTATAGGCCAATTGCTATTATTTCTGTTTTTTCTAAATTATTGGAAATGATTGTTAGGGATCAAATGTTGTCATTTCTGTTTAAAAATAAAATTTTATCTGACTATCAATATGGTTTTCTTCCTGGCAGAAGTACATTAGATGCTTTAAAACATCATGTTCAGTATTTAAAATCTTCATTGGATCAGGAACTTAAAACATTGGCTATTTATCTTGATTTATCTAAAGCATTTGATTCTGTTAATCATAATATTTTGATTAAGTGTTGCTACTTGTATGGTTTTCGTGGATCTATTGGTAGTTGGTTGGAGAGTTATTTAAATGATAGGAAACAGTTTACTAATATTTATGGTACTATCAGTGATGTGGTCTTGATTAATTCTGGAGTTCCGCAAGGTTCAGTACTTGGTCCTCTATTGTTTTTAATTTATATTAATGATTTATTTTCATTGAAATTACATTCTAAGATTTTTGGTTTTGCTGATGATATTGCTTTATCTTGCAATGCTGTTTCTTATAATCTTGAAAAATTAGTGAATGAGGATTTGGACTCAATTGGTAAATGGTTGGCATATAATTCATTGTTGGTCAATTTAGATAAAACAAAAGCTAATCTTTTTTCTTACAAGCGTACTTTTTTTTCTCTTAAGATTAAAATTTGTTGTAAGTATATTTTGCATTATAATAGTATATGTACTTGTGAGAATATTCCTTTGGTAGATAATTATTGTTATTTGGGAATATATATTGACTCCAGATTGTCCTGGACAAATCACATTACCTATCTTTGTCAACGGTTACGTAATTTAAACTATATGTTTTATTATTTAGTTAAATTTCTTCCTAGGTCTGCTCTCATTTTTATTTACATTGCCTGTTATCAGAGTATTTTATCTTACAATATCATTATTTGGGGTAATGCTTCTCCACATATTTTATGTTCTTCGCGTGTTTTGCAAAATTATACTTTGCGCATTATTTTTGGTAGATCTCATTCCTCTTCTGTTCGAGATATTTATATTGCATTTGGTTTATTTGATGTAAATCACTTATATCAATATAGAGTTATTTTTGATATTTTTTGTGCTAAACCTTTTCTTAATTCTAGAGTTTATGTTCTAAATACTCGTCTTTCTAATAAATTTCAATTACCTTTACCAAAATTTTTTAAGGAATCTAGTAGAAGACAATATGTTTATTCTGGGTCAAAGTTGTTTAATAAATTTGTATATGAATGTTCAATTGATCTGAATAACATTTCTTATATATCATTCAAAAAATATTTGTGTCAATGGTTGTGTGGTATGTATTAATTTTGGCATTTATTTTATTTATTTAATTAATTTTATTTATTTCCTAAACTGTTCTTTTGAGTTTTTGATTGTATTTTTATTTAATTTATTTTTACATGTAAATTCCACACACAAGATTTTTCTTGTTTGGAGTTTTTAAATATTTGTGATGTACTTTGTTTTATTTCATAGAATAAATTGAATTGAATAAATTGAATAATAATAATAATAATTATTATTATTATTATTATTATTATTATTATTATTATTATTATTATTATTATGATGATGATGATGATGATGATGATGATGATAAAGAATTGTATAAGAAATTTTGTGGTTTGCATGCTTATACTAAAACTCTTATGAAAAGAGATTATAATAATAATTTAAATAGAGTTGAAGAAAATTTTAGGAATAATCCACAAATGTTTTGGAATTATATAAAAGATCTTAATATTGTTGGAAGTAAAAGTTGTAGATATAATGTAATTAGGCCTTCTATGGATGATCTAGTCAATCATTTTACTAATATGTACTTAGATACTTCAAGTAATGATAATATGGTTGATATTAAATTTAATAAAGAGAGTTTTTGGAAGATAAATGTTAATAAAATTGCAATTCCTGAAGTGTTTACTGCAATTTCTAAACTTAAATCGAAATCTTCTATGGGTTATGATAATATTCCTAATTTTATTATCAAGGGTTGTGCTGAATGTTTGGTAGCATCATTGCATTATATCATTAATTTATCAATTGAGAAAACTATTATTCCTGATATATTTAAGATAGCTAAGATTATACCAATTTTTAAAAAAGGGGATAGATCAGATTCTGGTAATTATAGACCTATTTCAATTCTGTCACCTTTTGCTAGAATTTATGAAAGGTGTATTTATAGTAATATTATTGTAGATATGATTAAGGTATTACCTAGTTATCAGCATGGTTTTTTTACCTGGTAGATCTGCTGAAACTAATTTAATGGTGATATCTGATCATATTGCTCATGCCTTATCTGATCAGAAGCAATTAGATGTTGTATATTTTGATATGACTCAGGCATTTGACAAAGTTTCATATATTAGACTTTTGTATAAACTTAAAATGTTGGGTGTTAGTCCTCATTTAGTTGAGTGGTTTTCCAATTATTTGAGGGGTCATAAATCTTATGTACATATGGATAAAACTAATTCTCTTTTTTTGATAATATGATAGGTGTTCCTCAGGGTGGAATATTAGCAATTGCTTTTTAATGTTTATATGTGTGATCTTGATCATAGCATAAAAAATAGTATGATACTTACTTATGCTTGATGATTGTAAGTTATTTAAAAGAATTATTCTTTATAGTGATCATATTGAGGTTCAAAAGGATATAGATAGTTTTTTATTATATGGTGTAGGTATAACAATATGGAGATTAACATTAATAAAACATGCATTGTTTCTTATACCAATAAAACTCTGAAAAATCTGTTTATCAATATAAAATTGAGAATGGTGTTATTAAATATAAAGAGACTGTATCTGATTTAGGAATTATATTTTGTAGCAATTTTACTTTTAATGCACATATTAAATATATTATTAATAAAGCATACAGAAAGATGGGCTGTATTTTGAGATATGGGAGAGATTTATCTATTTCCATAAAATATAGGTTATTTTTTTATCTTGTTGTTAAACTTTTAGAATATAATTCTTGTATATGGAACTTCAAACTGATTAATATTCAGTCTAGAATATATAATATTGAAAAAAGATTTAATAAATTAATAATGGATGAATGTCAAATTGTTAAAACAGTATTGAAAGAAAGGAGAATATTGAAAGATATGATATTACTGAAAAAGTTGATTGATGGAAAAATTGATGTCAGTAACTGTATATCAAAAATAGAATTGAAAGTACCTCGTCGTTTATTAAGAGAAATGCAAACTTTCAAGATTAGTATATGTAAAAATACTTTCTTTGGTAAATCAGTTATTAATAGATTGCAAATTGTATATAATCTAATTTTTAATAATATTGATATTTTTTGCGATCAATTTGTGATGAATGTTAAAATACAACTAAATGTATAATTATGAACATATATGTATATATAATTTTATGTATTTAGCTTGTATTTGATTATAATTGTTTTTTTGTTTTGTTTTTTTTAAATTTTAATTATTATCATTGTTATTATTATTATTATTATTATTATTTTATTGTGTATTTCTGTTAAAGTGTAAATGTTGAAATGCACATAATAAATGGATATTGAATTGAATTATTATTATTATTATTATTATTATTATTATTATTATTAATGTTTATACTATAATCTTAATTTATATATGCATACTATATTTAAAAAAGAGTCTGTATTATATATTTGCAAGTATTGTTTTTATCAATGTATCTTTCAACTTAGTTTATTCCTATCGCAACCATCCATCAGTCTAGAATTGAGATTAATCTCTCCCATTATGGATATGTTGTTTTGCAAGCTACTTAAACTTAACTTCATATCTATATCATTAACTTCTATCCCATTGTACATTATTGAAACATATGAGCAAAGACATGCGAAAAAGACAACTGATCCCCAATATTCGCACTCCTTGCTGACTTAACTCTTATTTCTTGGCCATATCACAATCTCTTACATATATCATCACTTGTTCAGAATATATGGATAGCAAATTATTATAATTTAATTGATAAGCTTTAAATTTTCAGTACTTATAACTTTAATACAAACCACTTAATGGAAATATATTAATACCTTTTGCTAATTGTCTAATAAACAAGATATTATCCCTAGCCCAAATATATTTTTTAAATACGATTTAGTGAATAACTTATCTGCAATGTTATACAGGTATCAACACCTTGATTCATGTTGACAGTTTTGTTGTATAATATATATTTGAAAGTTGTTTTTATTGGTGCATTTTTCACCTTAGATTATTCTTATCACAACCATCCATCAGCCCATTATTCTGACCAATCTCTCACAGTTAAAACAGGCAAAACTCTCCATACAGTATTGCCACTCAATGCAAACCAGAGTAATCAATGAAATGCCAAAAGGCTTATGCATAAAATTCCCATTTAATGTCTTATCCAATATCCTCAGACTAGTTTCTGGCTTGTGTTTTCAACTTAAGACTCATAGTTTTGTAGTTAAGTAGAGATAAAAGATGGCTGCTGGAGGGTTGCATTAGATCCTAAAATCTAGGTGCAGTGCTCTCATATCCAAGGCTCCTCACTGATGAAGACCACAAGTCAGAAACTAGTCTGAGGATATTGGATGAGTAAACACTAGATGGAGATTTTATGCACAATCCTTCTGGCATCCATTGATTACTCTGGCTTGCATTGAATGGCAATACTGTATGGAGAGTTTTGCCTGTTTTAATAATAGTTATAAGCAAGCATAAGAAATGGTGATCATGTAATGTTTATTGTCTTATAACATCTCACAGTGTTGTTTATGCTATGATTTTAATTTAAAAATGCATACTATACGTATAAAAAGGGTCTGTATTATATACACGTGTGTGTTAAATAGTATCGTACACCTGAAATTCAATAAGTAATACATATTTTATTATAATCAAAGCTTATCAACAAAATGTGAGCTATTTATATACAATACACATGAGGGGGGGGGGGGCTTAGAATAAAATTTTGCAGATATTGTGATTTCACTGCATACATAAAAGTTTATTTTATATAATAATATAGAATTTCCTACTGTTTCTTTAAATGTATATTTTTAACAACTATTCACCACTAAAATAAAACATAAATTATTAATTTTGTAATGTTGTAAGGAGCTTCATTATTTTATAACACTGCTTCAAGTTTGTAATGCTAGAATAAATTATAACAAACTACTGATGATGACTATCAATTGTCATAAGATTTATATACTTCAGTCAAAATTTACCATACCTATATGTCTTTAAAAAAAGGTAATCGATTCTCTCCCCTATCTGAATCATCATCTTTGAATCAAAGTATATGTTAGAGGTGGGCATGCAAGAGATCAATGAGAGCCATATATCAGTTTTTCATAGTGTAAAGAGCCACATATAGTATTTAGGTACATAAAAATAAATACATGTAGTCAAATTTTATTATCATCATCAATCATTATCAATCCACTGCAGGATGGATGTGTCTCCAAGTTCTATCCATCTTCTCCAATCTTTAGCTTCTCTTCTCCACATCACCCCTGCACACTTTCTTATTTCATACATCCATCTCACATGTGGTCTCTTTCTGGATCTTTTACAATCTCTTGGAATCAGTTTAAGATTTTAATTGTCCATCTATTATCATCTCTTCTAGCAATATGTCCAGCCCAATTCCACATCAGTCTTTTAATTTTTTCAATGAAGTCAGTAACACCTGATTGTTCTCTTACTCATATATTATGTTTTCGATCTCTTCTTGTTGTTCCTAATATGCATCTCTCCATACTTCTTTGAGTGGTCTGAAGTTTCTGTATTGCTCTTCTATTAAGTGTCCAAGTCTCAGATCCATAAGTAAGAACTGGTAAAACACATTTATTAAAAACCTTCCTTTTCAAATACATATGCATATTTTATATATCTTCATTAATATGATAACATATTCTATACAAGTTTTAAATGCTGTATAAATTATATAAGAAAATGTAATTAAGAGGAAGAAATAAAATATGAAATGTGAGATGCTGATTTATCAACTGTAAACGATCTTTCGACTTCGCAAACTTCATTGTGGAGGACAACCATTCACAGCAATCTGTTGTATCAAAAATTGAAATTAGATAGTGAGCAGATTTCTTTGAGTGTGGATATTTTGATTCTGGCATGAGTTTCCAAAATTCAATTAGAGAATTAGATGTGTGATGCATTTGCAATGCCTGATCCTCTTTCATCTCTAATAACTCCAATTCCCCAACTGTTTTTCTGACAAGAATCATTTCAGAAATTGGAAATCCATCTTCAATAACGTCACAAATAAATGGGTTCACAAAATATGTAAATGAAGTTCTAATACTTTTAAAATCTTCAAACCTATATTTGAAATCCCTTGCAATCTTTCCTATTTTTCTTTATATTAGTCTAATTTTTCTTCTTTGACATTAATTATATTTGCTTTTGCTTGTGGAAAATGATTAAATATTTTTTACTTAAGATCATGCACGAAAAAACTGAAATTTAGTGTCAAAATTTATACAGTTTGTGACAAATCACTAATCGTTTTCCCCTTTTCTTGTAAAGCTGAATTAAGTATTTGCAAATGTTCCATAATGTCTGAAAAGAATATTAAATCAGAAAGCCAAGTTTCATCTTCTAATTCTGGATATTTTTTCCTTTTTCTTTTAAAAATGTTGT
Source organism: Epiperipatus broadwayi (assembly GCA_028023455.1). Lineage (NCBI taxonomy): Eukaryota > Metazoa > Onychophora > Udeonychophora > Euonychophora > Peripatidae > Epiperipatus > Epiperipatus broadwayi. The sequence goes on from JAQFVV010006353.1 coordinate 481,796, forward strand.
GATAGGGTTTAGGAGGTCCACAAAATGGCTTGAATCATTGTAAGTTGACAGCCATCTGATAATAGACCATAAGGAATGATCACTGGGCAATTCGTCTGTTTTGTCATTTTCTTAAATTAATGGTGTGTTTTGGAATTTGTTCTAATTAAATTCACAATCTGCAAAATAATCTTCCACACATTTTAATATTTTGAATATTTTGCTATGAGATGCTCATGGTGAATTATGCAGTGAAGAGGTAGGTACAAAACATGGAATTTTAGAACCATTGTTTAAAAGACAAATAAGACCTGGTTTTCCCTTATCATTGCAGGAGCTCCATCAGTTACAACACTTACAAGTTTTTCATGAGTCAATTAAAACCTGTTCATTACCTCATCAACCACATTTTTGACATTGATACTGCAAGTTGTTTCGGTAACAGTGAGTAAGTCTAACATTTCTTCATTCACATTTATGCCTACAGCTACATAGTAGACAAAAACAGCCAATTATGGAACAGTCTGCAGACTCATCAAGAGCTAAACTGAATGTTGTACAAACAACTTTCAACATTTTTACTAATTTCACTAATATGATGCTCAGTTGTACAGCATGAATTGGCATTTGTGCAATCAACTTATCCAATTTTGTATTATCTGGATCCAAAACATTAACTACTTCTTCCAAATTTCTTTTAATAAATTCTCCTTCTCCATATCGACATTTGGTGCGAGCAATATTTCAAGCTACCAAAAAAACTAGCTTCATTGGCTCCGTCATCTTCATGACCAAAAGAAGACAACAGTCCTAGCTGCTTATGAAAACCTGATTGCAATGACTTAAGTTTCTCTGTTCACAATTTTGAATTGTGTGAATATAGAGTTGAAAAATGGAGGTAACTTATTTCGTAACTTCGTCGTTTACATTTGTAACTTTACAAATAAAACATGACTTTCTATTATTGTCAATAAAAGCAAATTTTTCTACCCATTCTTTCTGGAAGCTTCTATTTTTCTTGTTAGTATTTTCATTTTTTGATATTTTCCGAAATCATGTTAACAAAGGAATTAAGTAAATTTAGTTCAAAGTCTGAAATTCAAACAAAATATACAAATAAATAATTAATTAAAATGTCTAGATATTAATTCTTGTTTTAAAAGAGTCATAAATAACACAACAAATTGTCAAAGAAATGGGATTTCTTGAAATAAAATAAGAATGAAAACAATCTAGAGTAATTAAAAGCAATTTTGGACTATCTTTATTTTGGGTTGATATTTTCCTGATGATTCCTTAAATGTCTGTTTTATTATTATTTACCACCAAAAATAGAAACAACATAACCAAAATCAAGAAAATGGTTTCCAGTTTTATTTTTTAAGAGTTTATATATATTGTTTTAAAAAAAAAAACAACACGTGAAACTTTAAGTGCACTAATTATAAACAAAATAATTTCTTAGCCTGTTCATAAGTCTTTAGAAAACTTGCCACAGCGGAAAAATCACACATCATAACAAATTTAAATTGTTTAATAAAACAATCTACATACCAGATTTTTTGAAAAAATATGAAATAGAACATTTAGTTTATAGTAAAACTATCACTGAAATATACAATCACAAAATTGCAAAAATCATAAATATATACATGTGATCACTTCATACAAGCATGTAGTAATTTTTATAAGATTCGGTAGATGTCGTTGTTTGCCAATATACACCTAAATCTCACTTAGCGATATTTCTCACAATAATGATTATCATCAATTTGTACCCACTACTTCGATTTACAATCGATTATTCACTATAATGATCGGGAAATTTTTTTTTTTTTAATTTAGAACATATAAACTTAAAATATATATAATTAATGAATCTATAATACTATATACTGTACATATAAGTGTTGAATATCTTTAGAAAAATTAAACTTTATTTAAATATAATGTACAGTACTTGGATTATTTAAATAAAGTTTAATTTTTCTAAAGACATTCAGCACTTATATTAGATGATGAACTAGTCCAATATATAAATATGGTACAGTACAACTAAAATACCATCATCACAAACTTTCGGGAAAACACTAAACATGAATGTCAAACTTCATATGGGTGTTCCTTAATTACACCTGGTAATTATGTAAAAATAGCTATTGATTTTGTAACTTCGTTAAAAATGTTGTTGGTTTCAAATCAAAAGAAAAACAACATTTTAAAACTCGAATGTTGAATTACAAAAAAATTTTAAAAAAAAAACAGATTGCATTTAAAATAAGTGTTAATGAATAATTTTTTTAATATGTACTTTATTCCTAAGTTAGTGTAATTTTTTAACTTTAGGAACCAACCAATTTTTTTTCCCATAGACCCCCATTATAAATACGTATTCTGTATACGATATTCTTGCTTGATGATGAGTTTTGGAGAACCAATTGCCATCACTAGGGGGGGGGTAAAGGTGTAGTTGAAAATAGTGTGTACATACATACATGATGTATTGCAATAAAATAACTAATAAATATGTTTGATAAAAATTTCTAATATTACAAATTTTTGTGCACTTAAAACAATTTTTTTGAAATAATAAAAATAAAATCGGATTCCAATGAGAGCCAAACTTAACTCCACTAAGAGCCGCATTTACTCACTGTTGATATATGTTACGCTGCAATGTAGCCCAGTCATTCAACACAAAAAATTAATGAACTAGTGTTTTAGTTCAAACATGAAATGTCAATGTGTTTTATACTTTAATCCACAATGAGGCAATGAGATAATGTTAAAATCGGGTAAAACTAATATTTTAAATACAGTATACTTGATTCAGATTATGCATGGCAATAAAGTCGTGAGTTATAAAAAAAACATTTTCAAATGGTTTGCAAGATTTGATAGTGACGGCAAGAGTACTGTAACAACAATTCAAATTCTGCACAGGGGATCCTAAAATATATTATTATTTTTCAATTCATTTATTTGTAAATAACAGCCTAGTAACCACAAGTATTTACAGTAGTAATCTATATGTTTATCTATTGGTTGATTAAGTCGCTATGCGTGTAAAATAAATATTGAGAGTTAAAAATTGGGATCTTGATGGGGAAATTCTTAATGGTTAACCCTGAGAAAAATCTTAGTTGTTATATATATCCTGATTATATTTTGCCATGAAGTGATTTAAATAAGATGTCTTTTATTGTACTTACTACTGTTTTTATTTCAGTATGTGTCATCACAAATATATCTATAATATTTATCCTGATTTTTTTTCAGGTTGTTTATGACCGAATGATTGCAGTTATTCCATACGAATAATAGGATGGTGTTATCAGAGTATTAAAAAGTAGCTTGCAAGTTTTTAATTTGAGTTTAATATTTAATCTCAAGTTTAAATCCACAATTTTATCACATTTATTTATTGATATCTGAACGTGATTATTGAAAGAGAAATTATTGGTAAAGGTAATGCCCAAATCTGTCTGCATATTATTCTTAGGTATTCTGCTACCATAAATATAATAATAAGCACCATTCGTCATGGTTTTCGTGGAATACGATAATGTATTTCATTTATTTCTTTTCATTTTCATATTATTGGCATCATACCATTTAGTAAAGTTATTATCATAACTTTGCAATATTTTAGATCATTTGTATTTCCGATTCCTAAAAATATTTTGATGTCATCAGCATAACAAAATATTTTTCTCTTTTATCATAGATGTCAAATCAGATGTATAATTATTGATAAACAGAGCAAAACTCTCCATACAGTATTGCCACCTGTGCTAAACAGAGTAATCAATGGATGCCAGAAGGCTTGTGCATAAAATCCCTATCTAATGCCTACTCATCCAATATCCCCAGACTAGTTTCTGGCTTGTGGCCTTCATCAGTGAGGAGCTTTGGATCTGAGAGCACTGCATCTAGATCTTAGGATCTAATGCAACCCTCTAGCAACCACCTTTTATCTCTACTTAACTACAAAACTATGAGAATGAAATTGAAAACACAAAAAATATTTTCAATCTAAGCTCAATAGCTTATATAGTCATATGGGTCTGAACTCAGTTCAGCACCCATACATTTTGGTTTCTCATAGTTTTATAGTTAAGTAGAGATAAAAGGTGGTTGCTAGAGGGTTGCATTAGATCCTAAGATCTAGATGCAGTGCTCTCAGATCCAAAGCTCCTCACTGATGAAGGCCACAAGCCAGAAACTAGTCTGGGGATATTGGATGAGTAGGCATTAGATAGGGATTTTATGCACAAGCCTCCTGGCATCCATTGATTACTCTGTTTAGCACAGGTGGCAATACTGTGTGGAGAGTTTTGCTCTGTTTATCAACAATTAATGTGCTAGTATAGGAAATGTGATCATGTGATGCTTAATGTATAATTATTATTAATATATTATTATTATAACAACAAGGAACAACAACAACAACAATAATAATAATGATGATGATGATGATGATGATGATGTACATATCCACAGCATTAAGCCAATTACAGATTGCACAGTGAGCTAATTAATATATACAAGTACAGATTAACATTAAAAAAGCATAAAATAATAAAAACAGTGGAAAAAGAATAAATGAAAAAATAAGTAGAAATGTAATACACCAAATAAGACTAAAGATAACTTTTTTAAAAAATAGCTCTAATGAATTGTTTAAAATCGAAATAAAAAATGTCTATTAGCAAAATCTTTATTATAAGTTCTGGGTAAATGAAGTAAATTTTAATATATCAGACTTGCAAATTTTAAGTTCAAAAATATTGTGAATTGTCGAGCGTTAATGGCCGAGTGGTCAGCACAGCTGCCTTACAAGCAGTTGTCCCGGGTTCGCTTCCTGACTGATGCTTTGACACATGAAAAAAATATTGTGAATAGGATTATTATAATGCTCTTTTTGATACTTAACTTAGAAAATTAGATACAGAACTATTCTGGGAAATAATTTTATGCAAGAATTTAAGATCTCTTGTTTTTCATCTCAGTATATAAATAGGATATACTGATTATTATTTAATTTAAAAAAAATTGTCAAAAACAAATTGAATTTTGATGATATCTGTTTCGGAATGAGGATTCCATATAATTGGTCCTTATTCAAGTTGGGGAGTACCAAAGATATAAAAAGTTTGATTTCTGAACATTATGCTTTTCCATGTCTATAAATAGCTCCTGTAACTTTGAGAACTTTATTCACCATAAAATTAGTGCGATAATGGAACAAGCCATCATTGGAAAATATGATTCCTAGATCTCTTTGATGATCATTTGTTATGATTTTAGAGCTATAGATGTAATAATAATAATGATGATGATGATGATAATGAAGGTTATGATAAAGCATTATTCAAATAGCCCACTGCAGTTCAAAGACACTTCAATGGTTCCTCAATGAAAAAAAGGATGTACTCTCAAAGGCTACCAATTGCCAGATGATGAGTTTGAGATTTTTTTATAGTGGTTTATGCTCCAACTATAAATAATTCGTGAATGCTTATCTGGATTGGCTATGGGCCAAAATTCCTAAACCTGCTGAAAAGTTCGCTTGGCCCAGATTCAAAGCCAAGTCACGGCAACAGCCAACAGATTCACAGCCTCTTCTTTAACACAATTCGTTTCATATATTAAAGCGATATCAGAATATGGTGGCCTTTAAATCATTAAGAGGCAAAATCAGTGAAGTACCTAGCATTGATCAAACGTTATTGCTCAAACGTGGTATCATTTTGTCTAGAATCATTAGCCTGACAAATAACGTATTTCAACGTGCACCATTGTATTTATAAATATATATAGAAAGTTACTTCACATATTTAAACAGATCTTTAAGTACGTTATCAGTACCCATTCTGCTATATGCACGGTCTTATTATCCACAATAATAATAATATGAACGTCATCACGGTTTTTATTTCTAAAAGATAAACGTTTAAAAATTACAGAGGCAGATATTAAACTGATTAGTAGAAATTAATTTTAGAAAAAGACTATTTAATAAAAAGTTTTTATTTCTTACTATCAGACACATGCTGAACTGCTTATATGAGTTCCTGCTGTCTGTTAATTGAATTGGTTTGAAGCTATAGTGGGCAGACTGAAGGTTTTGGCCAGTTTCCAGAAGATAGCCCTCGATTATTGACACCAGTCTGTCAACGACTGAGTGATAAAGCAAAAGATTACTTTGTTTTGATATGTCAAAAAATTTCAATTGCAAAAACCTTTCAAAATAAAGGAAAAAGAAGAAAATTAACCGAATATTCTTTAACAAAAACTTTTAAAGAAAAAGAAACACTGTCCGAGATATATATAACTTAGACAAATGTTTTAAGAAGTATTATAACCATATAGGCGCACAGACAAGCAAAGAGTATTCTAATTTAAGCTAAAATCAACATATATAGCATGTATCGAGAACAACCCAGGCAGCGAATGTTTTATTTTATATAATAATAATATATATATACAATTATATATACTCAGTAGTCTAAACAAATATAAAATAATATACGCATAAGATTTTGAACAATCCACCCCAGCAAATAATTTATTTAATGTCATAATAATAAATAACATAGAATTGTATGCATGTTTATTATAATGTTAAATGAACTATTTCCTGATTAGATTTGTTTTCATTTCAAACACTATGTATACACAATAATTTATAATGACTTTAGCTCAATTTATTATATTCTCTGTTTGACTATATGTATACAGTATATGTAGTTGAGGGTATAGATAGATAGCACATCTTAAAACATTTATCCAAGTTAAATATAACTAGGACGGTATTCCTTTTTCAGATCACTCAACGGAGTATGGAGAGAGATATGTTAAAAGTAATAAGAAAGGATCGCTAGGTTCTTCATTGGTACAAATAGAACTGGCCTGGCCATATTGCTAGAAGAGATGATAATAGTTGGGGAGTTGAAGTCTTAAGCTAGATTCCAAGAGATTTTAAAAGACCTAGAAAGAGACCACATGTGAGATGGATAGATGAAATATGGAAGAGTGCTAGTGCGATGTGGAAAAGAAAGGCTAAATATCAGAAAAAATAGATTAAATTTGGAGAGATCTTCAAAGATTTCCTTATGTTTATATATATATATAAAGCATATTAAAACAGTCTAAAAAAGGTTCATGTATTTGAGATTTCATCGAAGGTGGAAAGTAATTATTGAGAAGCAATAATAGACTAAGATTATCATTTGATTCAAATATTCACAGACCAAATCTTCACCTCTAGATTGGTAAGTTAGGTTTTAGAGACTGATCTGTATGTACACCAAATTTTCAATGATTGTCAGGAGGGCACAGACTGATCAATTCTTGCCAGCTTTTATTAATTTATCTATACAGAACCAACCCCATTGAAAACTAGAACTAATTAACTTTGTTTTGATTCATTACTATTTTCTTAATTCTATTCTGCCATCAGCTATTCATGTAATTAACTGGGCATTTCAATCTGGTATCTTTCACAAATTACTCTCTTATCTGTATTTTTATATTGGACTATTTCCATCATTTAATATGTGTGTTGAATGTCTTTAGAAAAGTTTAATTTTTAGTTAAATATTCCAAATGCATTCAACTGTTAGTAATATCACAGCAAACAAAAGTATATGCACCAACTGTTAGTAATATCACAGCAAACAGGTTAGTATATGCATAACGTTTCGAGGGGTATTTCCCCCCCCCTTCTTCAGGTGTTGCTGGCCTGACCAGTGACAGTACTGGCATGGGATTCGAACCTGGGTCCTTAGATTCTTGATAATTGAATTTTAAGGTAACGCTCTAACCAATGTTGTGCATATACTAACCTGTTTGCTGTGATATTACTAACAGTTAGTGCATATACTAACCTGTTTGCTGTGATATTACTAACAGTTAGTGCATATGCTAACCTGTTTGCTGTGATATTACTAACAGTTGGTGCATATACTAACTTGTTTGCTATGATATTACTAACAGTTGGTGCATATACTAACATGTTTGCTGTGATATTACTAACAGTTGAATGCATTTGGAATATTTAACTAAAAATTAAACTTTTCTAAAGACATTCAACACACATATTAGATGATGGAAATAGTCCAATATAAAAATACAGTTAGAACACCATCATCACAAATCTTCAGAAAAATACTCTCTTATCTATCTATTGATGGATGGCATACTGGAGTCAATATACGTCTTGTTAAATCATATCTATTTCTTTTATTTTGCCATATTATTTCATATAAATACAATTTGTATCCTTTAAATATTTTATTGTAAAACTTTTTATAGAATCTGATAATTTAACTATCATGCAGTCTTTTTCAGATGTATAATACTAAAATAACATAAACAAATAAAATAGCTCAGAAAAAGACTGCAGGACAGTTTAATCATTGTATAAAAGGTTTTGCAATAAAGTGTTTAAAGTAAAGTACACCTGGGTCTCTTTTTACGCGGATTTATTTAACGCGATTTTGAAGTTACGCGATTCACGTTTCTCCGGAAGTCAAACTCCGATAATGTGCTATTACTTTAAATAATAAATTTCGCGCACTTAACATTATATTGAAAGTAATAGCACATTATTGGAATTCGACTTTCATCTTAGTAATTTCAATATTTTCAGTGCTTTATAATAGTAAGATTTTATGCAATAATGAAATTAAAATCATGATTTCCACATTTTATGTATGCACACATTAAATTTTACAAGATTATAATGTAAATTTGTTCAAACATAGTGCGTGTTAATTTTGCATTTTAAATCACATTCTGTTTTTGCTTTTTAAAAAAGAACATAATCAATTATTAATCATTCATTGTCCACAAGTTTATTTTTAAAAGGTGAGTAATAGCAGTGGGCACAATTAAAATTGAAAATTAAAGACAAAAATAAGAATTTAATTTTTAGTTGTTAGATTAATTACTAATTATATTGTCACCAGAAAACCATTAACACAACGTGAGAGTGACGTTGGTGCTAGTTGTATTTCCTCTTATGAAGAATCTGATTTTTTACCAGTTTGCAAACGAACCTGTTTTTCGGCAAATAGTGATAATAATTAAAACATGTATTAAAAAATGTAAATTACTGTAAATTATGCATAAAAATATATTGTTTTGAAAAAAAATTAAATATTATAGTTAAAAAAAAGTTTGTCTTGTATCAATTTTTTTCAAATTTGAAATTTTTTATTAGTCATATTTTATTTTCTTATTTTCTTTGCACAAATTTTAAAGTAATTTTACGTTGGTGCTTTGCTTTTACACGATTTTTGAAAAATCACAGTCCGTATCCCCCCTTTTCTAAGGTAAGTTACGTCTATTTTTGCGCGATTTCGTTTGCGCGTGTTTTCTGAGGAACCTATCTATCGTGTAAAACTAGACCCAGGTGTATATAGATTTATATTTAATGAGGTCAATTTACTATACAAATAATTCAAAACTTTATAATCTTTAAATGGTTGTAAAAGTAGTAACATGAAATTGGAAAGCTATAGCTCTGGATCAAATCTTTCACTTATTATAATTGTACTTCTTTGTTTTTATAATCACTCCATTTATGAACCATCCAGGAACAATTTGGGATTTTTACTCTTTGATTGATGATAGCTAGGTAATCATTTATTGACTAATTCTGCTGGGATAGCTAGTTTGTCTATGGGTATCTATTTGGGGAAAAAATATTGAGCCTCCTTGTGAATGGACAACTTCTGAGATTAATCTAGCCAGGTTTGAATTCCAAGCACAATCGGAAATTTTCTAATCCTTTTTTAACCACAATAGAAAAACACTATACAGATTTATGTTTTGGTCATTTATTTATTGATTTTTAAAATTCTTTAAATCTTTTAACAACATTTAAAACCGTTACTCATTTTCTTTAACTAAAAAAAAACCGGTCCCATTTCCATTTACAAGTGATAATGGATAGTTCAGAGAAAAAAATGTAATTACATGTAATTAAATTAATCCCTTAACTTACATTTTGATTTGCAAATGTCAAACTTATTTCACCCACAACTTTGATACCCTCCACTCTAGATAAATACAGATGTTATTGACCTCATTGAAAAAATTAAAAGACTGAAGTGAAGTTGGACTGGACATATTGTTAGAAGTCTAAACAAATATAAAATAATATATACATAAGATTTAAAAACGTTACTCATTTTCTTTAACTAAAAAAAAAAAAAACTCGGTCCCATTTCCATTTATAAGTGATAATGGATAGTTCAGAGAAAAAAATGTAATTACATGTTATTAAATTAATCTCTTAAACTTACATTTTGATTTGAAATTGTCAAACTTATTTCACCCACAACTTTGATACCCTCCACTCTAGATAAATACAGTAATGATTATCACTAATTCTTTATTAAACTAGATTATCTCTAGCACAGATATAAACTTTAAATCTCAGTTAAAGATTAATACATCTGATATTTTAAAAATTAAACGCACACATATGGAGTTATTTACATTTCTCCTTTCCACGTGTAATATCTTTTATAACTGTATTGAACAATCATCATACTATCACCGCGAGATTTGTTGGTCACAAAAACAAGCAAAAAAAGTCTTTTATTTAATTATTATTTTCTTAAACAAATTGCTATTCTTATCTGGATTTACCTATGAACCGCATTACCTTCTTAAATGTACACATTTTCTAAGAGGCTAAAAAAGTTGAAATTGCTACAAATCAACCGACCTACTAAGAAACAAATATTATTACACTTTTTTTGTTAATATACAGTTTTTTCAAATATATCAAATTGTATGTACTAAAATATAATAGAAAGATATACATTTGCATATGGTAAAGCGACTTTTATTATTACTATCCTTGCCTGCTTATAATAAGGTGGTAACAACATATAATGGGTCATGTAAAATTTCACTCCGGGGATGGGGATCTGTATCGATGACTTAGACCAGTGGTCCCCAACCTTTTTGCAGTTAAGAGCACATTCTATAATACTGGCCAGGTGGCGGGCACCATTTATGTTTTCAATGTAAATTTATAGTTGGATATTGTTAATGATAGACCCTTTTACGCTGTAAAAGTATAGTATGACCTACAATTTGATTACAATATAATACAATAATTTATAAGACATTTTAAAAATTAAATTTATTTGTATCAGATAAATAATTTTTTATTGTGTTCGGATAGCGGCGGGCACATGTAAAATGGTCTGCGGGCACCATGGTGCCGGCGGGCATAGGGTTGGGGACCCCTGACTTAGACAATGATTTAAGTTTAAAACTAGTTTAATGTTATATTAGCACATTCTCATATTTAATTTTAAACCTATTTATTATATGAATATTTAAGTCATCATTTATCTGTTTATTTTTCAATCAGTAAACTTAATTAATATACATAAAAAAATTTCCTTTGCTTCATTGACTTTATACAAAATGCATTTTGAAACTTCCAGGATTTAATTTCATATCTACGTTATATAAATTGTAAAAATTAAATTTAAAATTAAAATGTGTTTGCATGTAAAGCTTATACAATAACAGATAATAGATTGAATTGTGAAATCATATGCAAGAATAAACATATTAGTAACAATAAGAGTAATAATTAAAATTCAAAGTCGTTGCATTTGTTGACGAAGTGTCAAGAAAACATTTTCATTGAGCTTTGATTTCTTTCCCTTTCTTATTGAAATAAAATTTCATTTATGAACAGCAAATATTAACACACTTTATTTGGAAACAACACAAGTTGGAAGTGTTAGATGTCTTAGAAAGAACAAATACTGGGGGAGGGGTATTTCTCAGGAATAACAGATGTACATGATTTGAATTCAGTTATACACTTCATTTCTCTGTTTTTGTACCAAAATAATTCCTCCTTGCAGCAGAAATAACGTTAAAAATATTTTAGCAAAGACATCCTTGAAATTAAATTCATATCTCCACAAAACTGGAGTATAACAAATGAAACATATTTACATTACATGATTTTTCAATCCTTTTTTAACTGAACTATACATAATGTAATATGTTCTCCGTTTTCTGGAATGAAATTAGATCTTAAGATCTAGGTGCAGTGCTTTCAAATCCAAGGCCCTCACTGATGAAAGCTGCAAACTAGAAACCAGTCTGGGGATATTGGATGAATAGGTACTAGATAGGAATTTTATGCACAAACCTTCTTGCAGCCATTCATTATTCTGTCTTGCACTAGGTGGCACTACTGTATGAGGAGTTTTGCCTCTGTTTTAACAGCTTTTGTCGCATAGGAAATGGTAATCATGATGTTAAGTAGTTTGATGAAATTCTTATGCTAAGAATAAACACACTTTAAAATTGTATGCTGAAACAGATTTCCATTTCAAATTCAGTTTTGAATAGTAACATGTAAATATGATTTCTTCACTTTTTTTTAATTTTAAAATGAAACCAGGTTTTAACTAACTCATTAATCCAAATAAAGATTTTTGTTTGGAGGCAGAGCTTTTTGTACTCAATTTGCTTTGCAACCCCTGTCCTTACCTTTGGCATAATTTTGTCACTCTTACAACCATTTTTCACTAAAAACTGGATAATGATTTTTTTAATTTAAAAAGTCTGAAAATGTCAGTAGTCCATAAAATAATCCAAAAGAAAACATCAAACAAGAATTGAAATTACAAGCCTCAGATTGGTAGATTCTTTGATTTTGGATATATAAACAAACTTGCATAGAAGCCTTCCTTTTTTCTTTAGGTCAAGAAAGAAAATTGTATTACTCCTGTTGTTCTTTTAATCTGCTTAGCTGAAAACTCGTCCTTTTTATTTCAAATGGGGCATAGTAAGACTAATATTGAATATTTCTTCACATCTGAACTTTTTTTTTACAATTAAACATTTCTTCTATAATAATATGATAATTTTAACATTATTTATTACAAATGTAAGTTTTCAAGTGATATACATTTTAAAAGTAAATACTTGACATTTTAAAAATATGAAAATAACTTTTTAAACAGAGTTCTTATCTATAACAATGAAACTTGGCATCATTGGATAAAATTTATATAAGTTATTAGAAATTATTCAAACAGAAATCAATTTCTGATAATGCACTATGACTTAAATATTATAAATCTACGTGCATTCTCCTGCCGGTAAGATTTAAAAAACTTAAGTGAATCACTTAAGTTTAGAGTGTACATTCTATATACATCAACTCTTACAGACCATGCTTAAATCAGGGTTTGGGTCCGAAGAGAGAGTGCGCATAGATTTATAAGATTTAAGAAATAGTGCATTATCGAAGATTGACTTTTGTTTGAATAATTTCAATGTTTTCAGCACTTTATAATAATAAGTTTACATTTATAAGTCATTAGAATGAAATATTAGTTGGTCATTGGACAAATTATCCTACTTAAAATGTTAGCAGAACAAAATATTAAATATTTTAATTGTATGTTATTAAAAACAAGATAAATTTAGGATTAGTTATCATCAAAGAAAAAATAAAACTAAAAATATTATTTATTGTTATTAAAAAAAATTTAAATAATTACTTTACCATTTGACAAAGATGACTTTACATTTGGGAAGTTGTATTTGTTTCCACTATACTGAAACAAACTTTTTAATAGTTGTCTTTTTAAAAATAAATGTTTTCAAAGATAATCTCCTATTGGTAGCATAGTTTTTGATTCAAAAATAAGTCTATTACAAAAATATTATAGCATAACTTTTAATTTGTAAACAAATAACTAAAAATTACAATTTTTCTTTATAACTCAGTTATTCCCCCATGAGCTAAAATAGTTGGTTAATCAGAAATTTTCATTTCTATTAACTTCTAGGTCATTTCCTTCATGACATTGTCATGCTAATAGGGTATTGTTAATGATTTTAAAAAATGCACATAATGCTGACATCTTCAGATTTTTTTCAACTACTACATTCAATTGTTCCTTTAGAAAAAAAGAGAAGCTACATACTATTCTACAAGTTGATACAGAGGCTTAAAACAATATAGAAAAGATAGCAATCACAGCGCCATCATAATGCCTAATAACATCAAAATCTAAATGAAGACACTGCAAAGCTTACTCAAACTGTTAAATATTTATGATTATTTTTACAAAATATTTATATAGTAATAATTAAAAAAGAAACAATCATTTAAACAGACGGCCAATAAATAAAAACTAATTTTTCCATAAACTTTGCTTCTAATTGAGGATTCAAAGCTTTGCTCTAATTTTTGTTCATTCTTTCAGACTGAAAATATGGTCATTATAGTTGCTATCTATAATATAAAGTAAGTTCCACTCTATATGTAAAGATAAAAGTAAACTATGGATTCAATGCATGGGAAAAATATTGTATTTTTTGTAGTCAGAGCTTCAACCAACTCTAATTAATGTGGACTTCTTCACTATCTAGCTAATAATAGCTAGATGCCTATTTATTATACTACCTTGTATAGTTAGCTATGGGACAGTTATACAAATAGAAATTATAAGACTGCTTATTTTATTTTAAAAAATGTTCAACATTTAGCCAGCCTGGATTCAGCTTCCACATGATGGTCGTAGCACATGGACACAATAATTAGTATAATGCAAGACTCTTGATAAACATAAATACAAAATTAGAAGTATATTAAAATATGTATGTTTATATTATTATATTTTTATTTAAATATGGCAAAACTTTCTACAAACACAACTTATACATGAACCATGTCAGATAACTACATTTGATTAAACTATTCATTTATTAAACTAGAGATTATCTCTAGTCCAGATATAAAATTAATTAAAGATTAGTGTTAGACTGAAGATTCATGACCATAACATTTTGGTAGCAATTGTATGTTGAACTATACTCTTCATATAATATTAAATATTGAATGTCTTTAGAAAAATTCAACCTTTATTTAAACCTTCCAAGTACATTCAACTGTTAATAACGTTACACAGGTTAGCATAAAACAATGTTTTGAGCAGTATTATTCTTCTCTCTTCTTCAAGTCGGTTTGATTAGTGAGAATATTAGCATAGGAATCAAACCTGGACCTTTAGATTCACGAATATTCAATTTAATATAACACTCTAACCAGCTTTTGGTTAGCTCAGTTGGTTAAAATGTTACCTTACATTCAATATTCACAAATCTAAAAGCCATTAGATTATCATGCTAGAACTGTCACTAGTCAGGCCAGTATTACCCAAAAAAGAAAGAACAATACTATCCAAAATAGCATTATATACTAATCAGTGTGCTATTACTAATAGTTGAATGGATTTGGCAAGTTTAAGCAAAGTTTGAATTTTTCTAAAGACATTCAGTATTTAATATTGGATGATGAAAATAGAGCCCACATAATTATTGCTAATTAAAGATTAATATAGTTGTTTTTTAAGTAAACCTTAAAAACATTGTAATAAATCAACTTCATCTCTCTTATTTTCCATGTGTGATATTTTTTTTAAAATAAATTTAAGGCTTCCAATCTGTCACATATTTTTGAAACATATTGAAATTCACAAATTCAAGTACCAGAGTAAAAGAGCTGGTCAAGAATCATAAACCTTTACCTCAAGTTTGGCAACTACCACCGCATTAAAGGGCAACCTATAAATAAAGATAACTTAAAAAAGATAAATAATCCCCAAAATGAATTTCATGCTGAACCAGTTCTCTATAATTGACCTCAACTACAATATCTTACACATTCCTTCATTTGTTCAGTATTTATTAATATTAAATTATTATACTTTGAATTATAGGTGTCAATTTTTCTGCACTCACAACTTTGATACCAACGACTTCAGATAAATATAGTAGTGATTATTATTAATCATTTAGTAAACTAGAGATTATCCCTAGCATGAGATATAAACTTTAAGCCGGTTAAAAATTAAAGTATCTTTTTTAAGTTAAATATAAACACATCAAATAATCAATTTCATCACTCTTTATATATTTACTAGTGTACCCAACTTATGAAAAGGTCATTGATTTTTTTAATTGGTTGCTTTAACTAATTATTTTTAATATTTAATGTAAATTAAAGAAAAGATTTTAATATAAAAATAAATGTGAAAAAAATCGCACTTAAAAAATTGGAAAGAAAAATATTTGGAACAACCCGACTTGTTTGATACACTTCAGAAATGTATCTAGCAAGATATTAATAAAGCTATATTTAAATTAAAAATTTTAATATACCTGTTATATTAATAAAGCTATATTTACATTAAAATTTTTAATATTGATATGTAAATTTGACAGCATTGCAGACAGCTGCTCCTTAAAAAAATTAGTTTATTAATGGTGAAATTGTTCCTTTTGCATAAAACATGCTTAGTAATAAAAATCATGGATTATTAAATATAAAGGGTGGAATTACTTCTTTTGCACAAAATGTTTTTAATATAAATTATGGTTAGTTGGGTTTAGTTATTATTTATAAAAACAAATTTTAAATTGTTTTTTATTTATTTTTCAATTATGAATTTGACAGCGTTATGGACAAATATAATAGTTTTTTAATTGGTTGTGCATTTGACACATGATAGCCTTATGAACAAACATACATACATTCACATGGATTATATATATATAAAGTGGAAATAAATCATTTAAAAGAAATGTGTCAATAATTTTTATTGCACATATTCACTAAGCAATTCTTTTTTTTTTTAAAAAAAAATTTAAATATAATTTTGAATAATAAAATACTAAACCAGCTGCAAAAAGCAGATTTATAATTTGAACTAAGTTCACTGGATTAAAAATAATATTAATTCTTTTAGCCTAAAGCCATTGACTCCACAGACAATTTATGCTCGTTAATGAAGAAATAAGGGAGGTGGGAGTCCAACATACTTTTTAAAACTACTCTGAAATTAATAATAATAAAAAATTAGAACTTCATAATTTATTTTAAAATTCTTTAAGTATTTGTAATATAATATTAGTACTAAATGATACTTTTAAAAAGAAAGAAAACGCAATTTCCGGCTTTTCCATTTATTACAATCTTCTCCCGCTAAAACAGATTGTTTTTCAATGTATTTTTACGATGATATTTAAAAAAAAAAAGATAAAAAAATAATTTATCTTAATTATTCTTTTAAAATCAATTTTTATTTGAGAGATTATTTTAACATTAAGAAAATTAACTTTTTAAAAACAAAATCTCTATATTTATAATATTTAAATTCTTAATTTCCTGTCTCTTATCACACTGAATTTTATTCATATTGAGGGACCTCTTAAAATAAATAAATAATTTAAAATATAAAGGAAATATTTCAATACTAGATTTAAATTTAATATATATACCACTCTTGTTCCACGAGTTTGGAAGTTTTTATATATTTTATTTCTTTTTCTTTCCTAGTTCAATCTTATTTTTATACACATAATAACAGAAAATTTATGTCTAATAAAACATTTAAAAGTTTTAAATTCATATAAATAAAGATACAATAAAAGACA
The DNA here is from genome assembly GCA_028023455.1 of Epiperipatus broadwayi. Taxonomy (NCBI): domain Eukaryota; kingdom Metazoa; phylum Onychophora; class Udeonychophora; order Euonychophora; family Peripatidae; genus Epiperipatus; species Epiperipatus broadwayi. The sequence goes on from JAQFVV010006353.1 coordinate 499,283, forward strand.
AATGACTCCCAAGATGCATTTCGTGCTGAACCAGCACTCATCAGTTGGCCCATGCCACTACCTCTCATATATATCCCTATTATATGAAGAGTATTTATCTATAGTAAACTGCTATATTTTTATTTACCATTGTCAAATTCACTCCACTCACAACTTTGACACCATCCACCTCAGATAAATACAATAATGATTATTACTAATCATTTTCTAACCTAGAGATTAGCAAGATATAAACTTTAAACCTCAATTAAAGATTAATACATCTGATTTTTTAATTTTAAACATACACACACATGGAGTTATTCACCTTTCTCTTTCCCATAAAGATATTACACATGGGAAGGAGAAAGGTGAATAACTCCACGTGTGTGTATGTTTAAAATTAAAAAACCAAATGTATTAATTTTTAACTGAGGTTTAAAGTTTATATCTGTGCTAGAGCTAATCTCTAGTTTAGAAAATGATTAGTAATAATCATTATTGTATTTATCTAAGGTGGATGGTGTCAAAGTTGTGAGTGGAGTGAATTTGACAATGGTAAATAAAAATATAACAATTTACTATAGATAAATACTCTTCATATAATATATAAGGGAGATAGTGGCCTGGGCCAACTGATGGATGCTGGTTCAGCACAAAATACATCTTGGGGGTAATTTGTCTTTTATTGTATTTTTATTTATATGAATTTAAAAAGAATGGGGAAGTATGGAGGTTGTTTAATATATCTTACACATGGTAAAGAGAAAAGTGAATAACTCCATGTGTGTGTATGTTTAAAATTAAAAAATCAAAAGTATTAATCTTTAACTGAGGTTTAAAGTTTATATCTGTACTAGAGATAATCTCTAGTTTAGAAAATGATTAGTAATAATCATAATTGTATTTATCTGAAGTGGATGATGTCAAAGTTGTGAGTGGAGTGAATTTGACAATGGTAACATAAAAATATAACAATTAAAAAAATTAAATACATTTAAAATTCAATATTTCCACACTTGTCATCATCATCAACCATTATCAATCCATGGCAGGTTGAAGATCTCTCCAAGTTCAAACCATCTTCTCTGATTTTCGCACACTTTCTTATTTCATCCATCCATCTAACATGTGGTCTCTTTCTGGGTCTTTTACAATCTTGTGGAATCTAGTTTAAGATTTCAATTGTCCATCTATTCTCATCTCTTCTAACAATATGTCCAGCCCAACTCCACCTGTCTTTTAATTTTTTTCAATGAGGTCAGTAACATCTGTTTGTTCTCTTAGCCATATATTGCATTTTCAATCTCTTCTTGTTACTCCCAACATGCATCTCTCCATACTTATTTGAATGGTCTGAAGTGTCTGTATTGCTCTTCTATTAAGTGTCCAAGTCTCAGATTCATAAGTAAGAAATGCTAAAACACATTTATTAAAAACCTTCCTTTTCAAACACATAGGCATATTTCCTTTTAGTATCAAGTTATTTTTACCAAAAGCACTCCAACCAAGTTTAATTCGATGATTAATTTCATCCATTATGTTCCATCTGTAATAATAATCTGCCCAAGGTATTTGTAATTATTAACTTCTTCTAACTCATCATAATCAATCTTTATTTTCATATTTTGAGAAAATCCATTAAACATTAGTTTAGTCTTTTTAACATTTATCTTTAGTCTTACTTTCATCTGATAAACCCTGCAACATTATCTCCATTTACTTTCACTCCTTTAGCTTCCAATTTTAATCCACAAAATACTTCTTGCAGCACTGCTGTAAATTTTTTGGAGATATGAAGTCACCCTGTCTTACACCCTTCTCAATATTGACTTTCCTACTATCATTATGTAATCTAATTGTTGCTGTTGCATTTTTATAAATATTCTTTAAAATATGACAATATTCTGGATCTATACCTTGATGATCTAATGCTTTAATCACTGAAGAAATGTTTATAGAATCAAATGCCTTTTTCATAATCTACAAATCCAAAGCATAATAACTCATATTCATTTGTCCTTTCTATAACTTCTCTCAGTACCTGGATAGGATCTACTGTATTAAAACCACTTTTAAATCCAGCTTGTTTTCTTGGTTGGTGGAAATTTAATGTTTTCTGTAGACGAGTTATAATTATCTTGATAAATTTTTTATATAAAACTGATAAAAGGCTGATAGGTCTGTAATTGCTAATATCTTCTTTATCATCTTTTTTTAAATATCAATATTAATACTGCATTATTCCAATCATCTTGTACATCTTTATCATTTAGACATTTGGTATATAACTTTGCTAAAAAAATTTTATTTCTTCACCTGCTTCCTTTAATATATCCATTATAATTCCATCATTACCTGGAGCCTTTCCTTACTTCATAAATTTAATTGCATGTATCACTTCTTCATTTAAAATTGTGGGCAATTTGGAAAATATGATAGATATAGGAAGTACTTGTTTTTTATTACTATATAATTCTTGTAATTTGATATATATATTGTAACATTTTTGATGTTTCGCTATTGTAACGTTTTTCACGTTTTGCTTGAGGCCTTTTTTTTTTACTCACTATGAAGTGAAAGTTAATCAAGCTATAAAGATGGAAAATATAAATATTTCGTTCATATTTCTAAAAACATAGCTATATTTCCTGATTAACTGGCCTACTAATTATTATAACAGGAATTGCCAATGAAGTTAATTTTAATTTATAAGAGGGTGCCAAAGTCAACAGTCTCCTAACTTCCTTGTATCCTATAATTTTGACGCAAGTAACTAAAAGATCGGGGTTATGCTTTCACGTAACTTTATTTTTTTAGAAAATATTATTCCCGGGGCTTAATCAACAAATATTGGCAAAGGTGTACCCTCAAATCCTAATAAACTAACATTAATAAATTTAATAACTATCATTAATAATGCACAATGAATAGTTGATATTAGAAATAAATATTTTTATTCTAACAAATTAAAATATTAAAAACACAAATTACTAATAAGTTGGAAGGAATATATGCATGCTAATCCAGATATAAATCAATTAATTAAAACAGTTCATATTACATTTAGATTTCTTAGGTAAACAAGTCTCTTGAATAATAAAATTTAATGTTTCTATCAGGCTTATTGGAGAATGGTTTGCAAATGCTTAATTTAGTCACAATCAGGAATAGTTAATCTTAGCTTACCAGTAAGTTTAGGAGTTTATGAAGATTGTCGATTACCATGCATAGTTTTTCATGAGATAGAATGAGCTCATGGCCATTGCTTTTGACTTATTCTTGATCCATCCTAAAGGCTAGTCATGAAAGCCTTTCTGGGGTCGAAATCTTCATGATGAATGATATAAAAAGCTTCGGTCCACTCCAGCATGATAAATTATTTCAGCATAGAGTGGTCCTGAATCTTTCATGATCCAGGACAAACCAAAAGAAAAAACAGACAAGACCTTGATCTAACTGGTTTCTTCCTTTTATACTCCTGGTCCAGTTTTCAGACTTCTGTGCATACTTTTGTCTTTAACCCTTAGGTTTGTAATCTTATATATTTATTTTATATTTTTCTATTACAAAGTTCTCTTATTATAAAGTCTTTCTGCCATCTTTAATTAGCTTCCAAAAAGATTTTACTGATTGTAATCTGTGTGTGGAATTCTCTTTCCTTTAGTTTATCTGGATTAGTAATCTGTGTGTCTTATTCTTTCCAATTTTAACTTTTATTTTTAATTATATAAAAAAAAATAAGAACAAAAAATTTAACTTTCATTGTACGTTATAAAAAAAAAATTACACAAACAAAAAAAATATTTTAAATGCCTTAATTTAAAGATTGCTAAATTTACTTTTTCTTTTAGCTTTTACCAAATGCCAATATATTTGTACCATATATAAATAAACAGTAAAATCAGATTGAATTAAATTAGTTAAATTATTATTATTGTATTTTATAAATACATTTTTTGAATGTCTAACTTGTTACAATAGGTTATTCACCCTTATAATAGCATAATTATATATCTCTGAAGAAGACCATTGGACAGTCAAAACTGTCAACTATTTTTGAAAGTGTGAATTAATAAAATATTGCAGTTTGTAATGTATAAAGTGTGTAAAAACTGTTATTATTACTTACTTATATTACTTCAAAAATATTAAAATCCCACAATTTAGATGGTGAATAGTAGAAAAATGAAATAAACTTTAGATACTGAAAATAGCTATGAAAATAGTCAATACGCAATAGCAATGTAAATCTGGGTCACTAATGTTATATTCTAATGGAATTTATTAATTTTAACATAAAACCTACTTCTCAAATAAAAATCAATCTATAATGGCATTTATTTAATAAATTATTTATTGTTTTCCTTATTTTTAATGCAAATTTTTATTTGTTAAGCAACCCATTGACTTCCAGAAGAAATAAAATGACAGGAGAAATTGCTAAGAAGTTTAAGAAGTCCGATAAATATTCTTTTATAATATGCAAACATCACATGACACCAGCTACATAGTGCTTTTCTGTAGCAAACCCTCTTTTTCTGACTCCAAGTGTGCCACCTAGTGTAAGTTTGAGTAACCAACAGATGCAAGAGGATTATGTTTAATAGATCCATATCCATGACCTCAGACTAGTTTCTAGCTCACAGCTTTTATCAGTGAAGAGTTTTGAACTTGATCTACAACATCTGGATTTTTTTGTTTCTAATTCATCTTTTCTCTGGTGACTATTTTTTAGTCCTTATTTTACTATCAAACTGTATATAAAACTAAAAAAAAGTGTTTTGACGATAAAACCAATAACAAATTATTTTTTCTTATCACATTTATGCCATCTAGTGTAAGATTTAGTAATGACTAGGTGCTAAATTGTAGCATTTTTAGTGCTAATTCTATTTCTCTCATCATGTTTATGCCATCTAGTATAAGCTTTAGTATTCCAAAGATGAGATGGTAGTACTTAATAAATCCTTTATCCAATACTGTCCTATCCAAGAGTAGTTTTCTAGCTCATGGCTTTCATCAGTGAGGAGCTTTTAGATCTGAGAACACTGCATCTGGATCTTTTGGATCTAATGCATTTTAAGCTAATAAAACAACTGTAAAAGACAACTGCTGATTTTTTTCAATCTATTTTGTCTTATGGATAAATCAAATAATACATCCAGCTGAGATGAGTCCAAATTTTTCAAAAGTAAATGGCTGCAGGCACATTATTTGCATTATTTAAATTCCATAAAGTTTACATAGATATTAATACTCTACACAGACAGGGCAAGTCCCGTAAGTATGGCAGCCTGGAAATTGCCGCTCTTTTTTAAATAAGTAACAAACTCTCCATATACTAGTGCCACCTATTGCAAGCCTTAGAAATTAATGGATGAAAGAAAGTTTGTGCATAAAGGTCCCTATCAAGTGCGAACTCATCCAATATCCCCAGACTAGTGTTTATCTTGTGGCTTTCATCAGTGAAGAGCCTTGAATCTGAGAGGACTGTATCTAGATCTTTAGGATCTAATGCAACCCTCCATCAACCACCTATTACCTATTTTTTTAACTATAAAGCTATGAGCCCAAGATGAGAATACAATAATTTTTTCAATCCAAGTTCATTCATTTGTATAGTCATATAGATCTGAATCCAGTTCAGTATCTATACATTTTGTTTTTGCTTTTTTAAAAAACCAGTCACCGTTATCCTCTAGATGCAGAGCTCTCAGATCCAAAGCTCCTCACTGATAAAAGCCAGAAACTAGAAACTAATATGGGAATATTGAATGAGTAAGAACTGGATAAGATTTTATACACAATACTTTTTGCATCTATTGATTATTAAGCCTTTCACTAGGTGGCACTAATGTATAGTTCCTACTATTTTAACAGCTTGTCCAATCATAAGAAATGGTGATCATGTGACATTTTGGGGTTTTATTTCTGTTTTATTTAATACATTTTTCCCCAATAGCACCCATTACTTTGACCAGTATACCATTTAATTTTTAAAAGCATAGTTTTCAAGGTATGCCACAAATGGCAAAATTGGTCAATCTTGCTGTAACCCAAGTTTACATTAGAGTTTAGTTATGTGAAATCAGATTATAAATACAGTATATTTGCATGATTTTTTGTGTATGTATGCAAAAGCTGATATAATATTTATTTCTTTGTAGGGAAGAGAAGCGTATATGTAAAAATAACACATATATTTTCACTATTAACCAAGTTAGTATAATGGATGAATTAATCATGACTTGAAATGTTTTTGTAAAATGAACATGTGGTCATTACCAACATTATATTTCATGAGTTATAAGAGAAACATACTTAACAATGACACTATATGGGAGTTGTGTTATAGATCAGAAGAGAACCAAAAACATATATTCTTTGAGTGTAATAGCCTACGATATATGAGAGTTGTGTCATAGATCAGAAGAGAACCAAAAATATATATTCTTTGAGTATAATAGCCTATGATACACTCGATCTTATGTTACAAAAATTTATCAGAAAACGAATGCCACTATAAGTTCAATTATAGTCTATTCCAAATACCTGCTTCGCAGAAATAAGAACAACAACATTTATACTATATGCATTATGGTGTACTTATCTTTACAATAGTAATGCAAGAAATTTTAACACATTTAAAAACAAATTAGAGACACTAAAACAAAGAAATAAAAGAATCACCCATCAGATATTTCCGCAGCCACTTGGTCACTTGTCTATCAGGGCTCTAACCTCTAGTTAGATGTATTTTCTGTTTCCTATTTTATAGTAAACTATTGAAAATAGTTATTGTGATATTCTTTGATTAGTTTCGTATTAATTTTTTTTTTAAAACTGAAATATCTGTATATATATATATAATCCCCCCCCCTCCCTTTAAACTAAAATATCTGTAGATATATTTTTCTTTAATAAAGTTCCATCTAAAACTAAAATTAACTTGTCTATATGTTTGTAAAGCAAAATTTTTAATGTATAAGTTTTACCACTTCATAATTACGATATTGGTCATTTAACAGAAAATCACTCTAGAGATTTAAGACAATTTCATGTGGTAGCGAAAGGTCACTGTAGGAATAACAGGAATTAATCAAAAAGGAAATACATGCATAAAAGAGAAAACATATCACTGTCATTATTGAAAGAATTAAAGAAACTAAAACAGAGCTGGGATAAACACATCGCTAAAACAGATAATATATGGATGGTTAAAGTCTTAACCGAATCCCCAAGAGATTGTAAGAGACCTAGAAAGTGACCGCATATTAGATGGATGGATGGATGAAATAAGAAAATATTCTGGTGTGTGGTGGAGAACACAGCCTAAGATCGAAAGAAATTGGATTAAACTTGGAAGGAGCTTTATCATACAATGGATCAATGATGATTGAAAATGATGAACCAGATTAATGCAGTACTAAAATTGTGAATTTATAACTCATACATCAAAACTTAATTCTGTCAGCTCAAACATCATAAATCTTCTAAGTGGAAACATATTTGATTAGTTCCACCTTTGTTTTATGCTGTAGCTAAGAATGTATACATTTGATTAATCTAGAAAAGATAATAAGAGATGGTTGAGTGAAGTCTTAAACTGGTTATCAAGAGATTGTAAAAGACCTGGAAAGAGATCACATGTGAGATGGATGGATGACATAAAAAAATTAATTGATGTGATATGGAAAAAAGAGGCTATATATCAGCAAAGCTGAATTAAACTTGAAAAGACTTTTATCTTGCAATGGATCGAACACGATTGTAAATGATGATGAATTAGACTTTATTTAGTTATCTATTAACACACAAAATTTTATACATACATTTAACCATAGTTAAAATAATGCAATAACTATAGTAAATCATTTTCACCATAACATGATCACCTAAGATCTGGGTGCAGTGTTCTCAGATCCAAGGCCCCTCACTGATGAAAGCCACAAGCTAGAAACTAGTCTTGGGATAGTGGATGAGTAGACACTAGATAGGACCTTTATGGACAAACCTTTCTGTATCCATTGATTACTCTGGCTTGTATTAAGTAGCACTACTATATGAAGTTTTGTCTCTGTAAATCATCTTCATATAATGACTTTTAATTCATTATTTTTAACCTTTCAGTAATTCGCTATACTTTTGGAGTTAATTGTGAATTCATTGTTATCTCAGTAATATTCTTCTATATGAATACTTTTTAGTGTTTGATTAAAATTTAAAATATATATTACAGTATATATAGACATATATCCATACAGCATTTGTCTGATTTTTGTGGTGTTTTACTTATGTGAAATCAAAATATTTATAAATATATATAAACTATTTATGTATTTATGACAATTTGTCCTTCATAAAATCACAACTAAGGCTTAGTAGAAGAAAAATGACATTTTGTATAAATATATTTAGCTTGTATAAATAAATAAATTATATATTGGATCATTTCCATTATAAATGTTGTTAGAAAAATACAAATTTTTATTTAAAATTATTCAAACAGTCATCTAGAAGTAATGGCATACAGGTTAGTATATAACACAACGTTTTGATATGAAAATCTAACTTGGGAATCTTTAGATTCATGAGTATAGCCAGGCCAGCAATATCAGGAGAAGAGAGGAGAATAATAGCACTTAAAACGTTGTGTTATATACTAACTTACCACTACTCGTTAGCAGTTGAATGTATTTGAAAAGTTTGGCTTTTTCCAAAGACATTTAACAGTTAATTCTAAGTGATGGAAATAATTCGACATATCATTACAAAATTATATATTCATACGGTTTCAATTTTTAACTTTGTAATTATATAAAACAGTTAAATCAATATTGAAAAAAAAAAAAGGTCGTAAGGTTTATTATTGCTCGAAAGTTCGTTAAGAAATTGGAGCACAACGGAAGTGCCGAAACGGAATTGCGATCTATAGGCCTTGAGCTGCAGAGTTTGTTAAGAAGTTCAGGAACAATATTTTCAAGTTAAAAAATGAGTGACAACATTTAATTACCAAACTTAAGTTTAAAAGATCTACATAATTTGGAAAGTGAAGCTAACCAAAGGCATTCGACTAATATATTCATCAACTAAATGAAAATTTTAATGATCAGTTTCAATTAACGTTTACACTTAATTGGCCTCATCTTTTTTAGCCAGTTCTTTGTTAGTTTCAAAATCTTTTTATTAATTTTTACTGATCATTAGAAGCAATCGCAGTTGATTTAAATGACTAACTATATCGCTTTTTAGACACTAACAGTAATTAGGTGAAACAACTAATATGGCACACGTTTATTTTAAAACAAACCGGGGGAGGGGGGGGGGCTTGTAAATTTTTCACTTAAACTTTTTCTTCTAAACTGTTCAGCTTTTAGCGCAAATTTTTTGCTCTAGCAATAAAAAAAAAAAAAAAATCCATTAAAAAGTTAATACAAAAAAAAAAAAAAAGAATTTATTTATAGAGCTGGAATAAAATAAAGTGGAATAAACATTGTAAAGTGAAATAAACAATAATTAATATAATTAACTGCTTTTAAGTTAAGTTTACTTATAAAGAGCTGTCAATCATTACGTTACATAGTTATTTACCCTTTCTAACATCAATCTTTCTTAACTTACATACACACGCACTTACATATACAAAATAAAACACATAAAAAGTGATAAATGTCGCTATGTTGCAATGAAGCTTAAAATCAGTGTTATATAAAATTTTATAAAGTTTTCGCATATATGATGACCAGAAGAGTCGCAAAATGGTTGGAAGAAAATAAAGTAGTGGAGAAATGCAAAGAGGTTTTCGATAGGATAGATGTATAGGAAATAGTTTATTCGTAGTTACACATAGATTTGAATAGAAATACAGGTAGACAATTATATATGGTTTTTATAGATATAGAGAAGGCATATGATAGAGTAAAATAGAAATAGATTATGGATAAGTTTAGTAAATTTGGGAATGGGTGGAACTCTAATGGATATTATTAAAAGATTATATGAAAATAATTACTATATGTATCAATTAAGGAATTTAGAATCAGTTAAAGTTAAAAATGGGACAGGACTAAGGCAAGGAATGCCCTATGTCACCTATTTTGTTTTTGTTGGATTTGGGAGAGCAATAGAAAGACTAGGAAGAGGAGTAGAGATATCATTAATAGATGGCAAGGGAATATATACATTATCATATCTTTTATTTGTGGATATGATGTCTTCTTGTGCACAGAAAGAAGGGAAGATGTGGAAGTTATGCTGAGGACATGTGCATGCGTAAGTAAAGAGATGGAGATTAAATTTATTTTAAAAACAAATTTTATTAGGTCTAATAAAGGTTACATTTTGTATGAAGGAACATAGTTAAAGGAATGAAAAAAAAAAACACACATTTGAAATGATTGCGACAATTGTTAAACAATTGAAATTTGAAAGACTCAAATTATATCATATTGGCCAATGTTGACAGTTAATGTGGTTATCCATGTATATTTGAGTGGTTGGGAAGTTTGAATAGCTTCCAAGTCTCTTCAAAAATAAATTTTGATGACAACAGTTGATATCTCTTCTTAATCTTTTCTATTGTTTTCATAAAGCAGGCATTTTGATCTGGGTGAGGCTGTGTGTATGTCATTTTACACCTCACAAACCAGCTTGAATATGTTATAAAAATTGATAATCTGATGATTGGGAATTGTTTAGTTTTGATGCTTTTTTGCAGTGAGATTATGGTATAATAGTCTGTCTTAAATGTTATTATATATTATTTGTCTCACTGTTCTCAGCACATTACATGTTGTAATGATGTGGTTGTAGGACTCCTCCTCTCTATGACATCTGGGGCACATCGGATCTACTTTAGTGATATGCCATCTATGACAAAGGAAGGATAGAGTTAGCATACCTTCAAGATTTAATTTGATTACGAAATCAAGGTACTTGGGCTCCAGAGCCCAGTATTTAAATAATGAGGTTATCCTATGGTTGGTTAAGCCCAGTTTTGGGTTTTGGATGTGTGGATCTGGGTTTATTAACTGGTGCACTTCCCAGATGTTTATTTTTTTTTTGAGCCGTTCTATTGTGATTTCAACATAGCACTGTATATTATGAGCTTTTGTATTAAATTTAGTGAGGAAAAATCAAAAGTAATGATGATTATTATTGAGGGAAGACAAAGAATTTTTATTGGGAGATATAAAGTTAAGTGTGGTGAATAGGTATAATTATTTGGGAATTGTCTTAAATAATCAGAGAAGTTGCTTGGATAAATGGGAGAAAAAATTGATAAATGAAGCAAAAAAAAAGAGAAAAGGACTGATACAGAAATTAACAGTGTTTTCATATAATAAATATGATGTAGCTAGAATTGTATGGAAGAGAGTGATGATGTATTATGTGTTAGTAAAGAGGTATTAGATTACTTAGAAAAAGTACAAAGATAAGTATGAAGACATGCATTAGATGCAGATGTGTGGACGGTAAAGGAGGCAATTCAAGAAGAAATGGGATGGTCAAGTTTTTGTATGAGAAATGCAAAAAGCAAAATGAAAATGTTCACTAGTTTGCACTTTATGGCTAATAAGAGAATAGCCAAAATAGTATTTAAATTGGATTATGAGTAAAGGGCAGGCAACAAGATGGATGAGAAAGTTAGTACGGTGTGCAGAAGATTTGGATAAAGAATTTTATGTCAATATACTTATACAAATGGTGGGATGATTGTTTTAGGAGAATTGTTGTGTTACAGTGGTAAGGAATGAGATTGAAGAATAGATGCATTAATAAAGAATAGAGAGTTGGAGAGATGGAGAACTAGCAAAGCAAAGAGTTTAAATATATATAGAAGTAAATGGAATATTGGATGTGAGTTAATTTATGATAATAGCAAGGAAAGTCATTTACTGTTTAAGGCTCAGACAGGCTCTTTAGCAACAAGGGAAAATAGAGTATAAATGGAAAAATGTGGGTGATTTAAAAGTCTGCAAGTTGTGTAAGAAAGACGTAGAATGTAAATGCCTGAAAGCAGAAAGGGTACAAATAACAAAGTTGTGGGAAAATAAATATAAACAAAGTGATTATACAGAAAGTGGGTTATTGGTTTTTATGCTGGGTTTGGAAAAAGATAAGGGGGATTTAAATATAACGGCCATGGAATTGACAAAGATTATGTTGTGGAAATGGGATGGAGCAGGATAGAGAAGAATATGGGAAAACTTAGAGTGGAGAATAGTAAGGGAAGGTAAAGTGGCTAATAGGTTTCTCTTGGCATAGAGTCTGAGAGATTCCCCAACTCCATATAAGAAGTTGCATTGCATTGCATCGCATCACAAACTTGCAAATAGTTCCAACATGCTGAGAAGGGCAAAAATCAATATTTGCCAAAGAGTTTTTTTTTATATATTGTTATTATATATATATATATGTATTTTGTGCAAAACCCAGCACTCATCAATTGGCCAAATCATCATCTCCCACACGTATGTACAATCAGTGCTCAATTTATATTAAGATGGCAATTCCTCAAAGTCTAATGGACAGGCTTCAATCTTCTTACCCTTCCAACTATTCAACTGTCCATTTTAATGAAAAACTGACAATGGAATGCTCAAAGCCTTTGTTAGATTAAATAATAATGTTTCAGCATCCATTTTTTACAAGCATAATAAGTCATGTATTTATGGTTTTAACTTCAATTATAATAATATAAAAAAAATATTGCAAATTGAAAAAAATAACAACAAAAAGACAAACAAGACTTAATTAACAGACAGACAGCAAATGTTAAGATCACAGAACTGTGGGAATATTAGCCTTGCAAAATGTTAGTTGAGAAAGACTACGAGGATAGTCGAAAGCACTCCTAAGTGGATAAAAATTTTAAAATATATCTGATTACTGTATTTATAAATTTTCAATTATACAATTACACACATACACACACACACATATATATATATATATATATACTTCATTTGAACCCTAGATAAAAAAATATTATATGTTCAGCCTCAGGACCATCAATTAATAATTGATGTTTTCCTGGCAAATCAAAAAGTAGTTATTTCTATTTACATGGACATAATCTCTTAATTTCCATTAGTTTATCTCATAAAAGTAAAATATGGCCTAATAGATTTAAAACGAACAGGATGAAAACTACAAAAGGTGAAATAATTTTATGACAAATCCATCATATTTTGACAATGGTTTCATTTGTGGTCCTATGCATTAATATTCAATTGATATATTGATATTGTCATTCATCTCCATTTTTTCAATTAAAAAGATCAACATTTATCATTCATTGACTAACACTATATGATTGACTTGTCTATGAGTTGATTATCTGAAAAACCAGAGACCACTTGAGGATTCTGTTACTGATAATATATATTGTAGCCCTTGGGTTTGCCCAAAGCTCCATTAGATTTTAGACTTAGTTATGTATGACAATGTTTGATAAAAAAATTTATCATAAGCTATATATTTTTTTTCAACAGACAAGCTTTCTAGCCAATGCTAAGTTTGAATCCAAGTCATATTCTTATGGATTGATTAATTTTACTTAATATGCAAACTAAACATTTAATCATAAAAATTTCCAAGCAAAAATTATTTTATTTCGTGCCGATTCATAAAGTAATTAAAAAAAAAGTCCAAGACATAATTGAGAAATTTATAGATTAGCAATATTTATACATTATTTTAATAGTTGGGGATTGGAGAGAAGGGAGGGGGTTGTGCGATTTACAAAATTACTTTGGGGGAATGAAAATAGATAATCGTAATTTTACAATAATAAGTTAAAACGCAATAATTAATAGAATCAAATTGTCAAAAAAAAAAAAGAGATCAAGAATTAATCAGAGTATTGAGCAATCAGTCTAATTAGAATTGTATGTGAGAGGGGTGCATGATTTAGTTGTGAATTTTAATTATAAAGTTAATGATTAAATAATAATTATTCTGTGTTATCTTGTTGGAGAACTCCTTTAAAGAAGAATTATTTTTTTTCAATGATTCATTCATAGTGGCTAATTTTCGATCAAGATTCTGGGTTTGAAGTTGGTTGCTATGCATTTTTTTTTATTATTATTAAAAAAAAGAAAAAAAGAAAAGGGGGGGGAAGAGAGCTTTCTCTCATTTATTCTTTGGGGAGAGTTTTCTTTCATTGTTCTTTGATGAGATTTCCACGAGCTGAAAAATACTAATGAAAATCGCGTGATATCTTTGACACGAGAATGTATAAGTTTAAAAACAATGGGTGGTCAATCCATTAAAATGTAGATGTAAATGGTTTGGCAGGTCAATCATTCAGGAGGGGATAAGTTTTAAAAAAAACAATAGGTAATTAATCAAGTAAAATACAGACATACATGGTTTGGCAGATTAATCATTCAGGGAGGGGGGGTGAAAGAACCCAGGCAATATAAGAGCTTGATTTGTCTTTAGAGGGGCTTTCTTTTCTTGCTAGTCATCATTGGTTATCCAGAGAAGCCTCGTTGTCAGGTTAAATAAGCAATTTTTTTTTTAAAAAAAAAGAGAAAAGAAATCGTAAGTTTGTTGTTAATTTTCCGTTCTGTCTCCTGAATAAAAAACCTAGTCATAATTTTATAACATTAGTACAAAATGATTGTTAAGTAAGTTTATATTAAGCACACCCTGTCCTCTCCAAAAGTTGACCAACTTCATGATTTTTCGTACATCCAAATACACCGAATTTATCAGGAATCGGCGAGTGATAAAGCTTAAACTGCAGAGGGAATTCCACTCAGGAAAAGCGAAGAAACCCTGAGTTATATGAATCATTATTTCACACATAAATTTAATAAGTTTAAAAGACTTAGCTATTCGTATTATCCAAGATTCTGAGAGAAAATAATTTTGATTTTGCAAATAGGGCGGAACTGAACACTACAACCTCATATGAAGTATAAAATCATCATATGTGAAATGAGAAATACATCGATAAGTGGACTTGTAATGCCAAAACTTCAAAACTAGTTATCTTCAGCTATAAAAGTGTAATTAATGCCCAGAACCCCCAAAATGGAGAAAGACTTATAACTAACATGAAAATTTATTACATTTCAGCATAAAAATTGAACTTATATAAAAGTGACTCTTTCAAATAAAGCCTCAGATTCATAATTTGCAACTAAAACGGAATTATCTAATGTGATATGTGTGCACATGGAACAAACAGACAAAAAAAACTGCAGCAAAATGGAAACCAGAGACCGAAAGGACGATCTAGGAGGACTGTATAAGTATAATTTTATTACTTGTTATGCGTTTCTAACATTTAATCTAAAAAAAAAGAAGTTATTATTAATTAATCATATATTAGTGCGAAATAATCTGTGTTAAAGTTTTTTTTTTGCTTGAATGGATGTTAACATCTAATCACTTTGTATATGCCTTTATTTCCCATAGTAATGTGTTGCTTTACATTTTGTTTATAAAGAGAGTGAGAAATATTGTAAACAAAATGTTCTCTAATCGGATCTGGTATTATTATCAAATACTTAAACTTATTGATATGTTTTATATGTGAATGTTGTGTTAACATCATCATTATGTTATAAAGTGTAGAAGAATAATTTTAAAAAAGAAAAAATTTAATACGCATTTCTTATTACTATTATTATCGTAAAGTTAAAGTTAGATATAAGCTAATTAAGGCTTGGAAAAATTGTTGGCTAATGATCTGGTGTACTATTTCACGAGAGGAATGTATCTGTGAAAGTTTTACTTGTACAAGTTGGTGTTAGACCTGTGTATACGTGGATGGACAAAGAATCCCCACCAATCTAGTGTAGTCGTAGTTTAGCTCACTCACTAAGATGTTTATTCCATTTTTATAAAGTATTTAAGTACAGTGGAAGAGTTTCCCACTTGGTTATTTTCTACACCATAAGATGATTCTTTATTGATGGCCAGAGGTTAATAGGTATACCCAAGTCTCCCTGTATGCCTAGCGATAAATCCTAGCATACTTCAAC
Source organism: Epiperipatus broadwayi (assembly GCA_028023455.1). Taxonomy (NCBI): domain Eukaryota; kingdom Metazoa; phylum Onychophora; class Udeonychophora; order Euonychophora; family Peripatidae; genus Epiperipatus; species Epiperipatus broadwayi. The sequence continues at coordinate 515,266 of JAQFVV010006353.1, forward strand.
CTTAGTGAAAGGATATTTTCTCTTATTCGAGTCACTGCCTACTCTCATATTAATGTTGATGTTCCTTACAGGTATATGAATTACAGCTATTGCTAAATATTACTTTTAAATGTTGGTTACAGGATCGCAAACTCAATTTGATATCAGGATGAGTGCGGATAGTGTGTATGCAATTAGTATACTTGAACATAGCTTTGTTGATATATTTTAATTGATCAATAAGAGCCAAGAATAATAACATAGATATTGGTTAAGCATTGTTAGCCGAGAGGTCAGCGCAGGGGAAGAAAAAAAAATTAAACCCAAGGGTTAAATAAAACCTGAGAATATCGTAAGCAGTGCATATATAAAATTATCTAGAAAACATATCCAAAGCCAGCTGAGAACTTCGCTGGAATGGTAAGATTACTGAACTATTATTATTATTATTGTCATAAGAACATGGGTATATATGCATATATGATAATGATTAAGCTAAGTACCGACTTCTTGACATTTGAAAAATAATTAAAAGTAACTTAATGGTGAGAAGGCCAACCATACATAAAATATCTCCATTGTAAAGCATAAGGTGAAGGCATATTAGGTTAAAATAATTAATGGAAATTATTAAAATTTACTATTGGGAGAGTTATCCTTGAAATTAATAGAGGAATGAGAAAATAAATCAGTAATTGAAAGCATTAAAAACTGGGAGGGGGATTAATGTTCACTATATCTTAGTAAAAAAAAATTTTATGTGTAATAGGGAGGAAAAGGGAAATGTGTAAGTGATAAATATCTTAGTTAAAATTAAAAACAAAATATATAGGAAGGTAACTACTAACGCTAGCTATCTGTTTTATTAGTATTAATTCATGGCAAATGTGATTTCCTAGTAATTAAGAATTAATATTTGTATTTTAAAACCTCATAAAATTGTCTGTTGATTTAGGGATTTTTTTATCATACGGTTGTAGAACAGGGGAAAGCCATGTGAACTATAGAAATAATGTACAGATTATTTTATTGAATTGTACTTGTTAATAAAATTTGTTTGTTTTTTTAAATAAAATAAAAAATTTGTGTAAGTCTCAATGTTTTGTGGGTTATTACAATCTAGAAATCTCAATCCAATCATGCATCAATACATTATTATTTATAATTGAAGCATCATTTTGGAAAATCATATCAGGTAAAATTTATTTAAATGGTTAATTTTCTAAGCTTATGTAGCATGGCAAGACTAAAGATTACCAATACTCCAGAAATAATTCAGTATAATTGAAGTATAGATTATGAATGGCGGGATAGTTATTGGGTGATAGTGGATGCAGCGGGTGGGCATAAAATCCCTTCCCCATCCATTGTATTCAAACACCTCTCTAGATGCGCTTCCTGATGATTTTTCTTTAAGGATGAAAGTGTTTGTAACATGTTATTTCCAAAATTTAACATAAGCTTAATTATTCGAGCTTTAGTGTAAGTGGGCATTGGCTACATTAAAGTCAGCCAAGATCAACTTCGGAGGTGATCGTGAGAGGGGTGTTTATCACCAATAATCCATAGCAGCTTGTTCAACTTCTCGACCTTATTGTTCTAAACCCTGAGAAGAGATTATCATAGGAGATCGATGAGCTAGTATGGTGGAAAATTTGAGAGTAAAAGAGATAGTAGTACAATAGACCTATGAATGTGAGGACAATGGAGGGATGGATCAGGAGTGTGGAGATGGACATAGAACTGTATGTAATCTGAAACAAAATTTTAATTGTGACTTTAATGATAGTGAATGGGAGTGTGCTGAAAATATAAATTGTAATGGGAGTTGAGCTTAAGGTTTCTTCTCTTTAACAACCCCGAGTTTCCAAGAGTATCAGTACTATTATTTTTGATGCCTTCTCAGTGTTCTCTTGGTTTATTGATTATTTTTAACCCATTCATTGGGTACCATTACTAGAAAGTATTAATAAGTTATTGAAATAAGGTTTAGCCTCAATATTTCCATTGAAGTTGCAATTTGGCACCCTGGCAAATATGATTATGGATGTTCTATCCCATTCATCGATCCTGAGGGAGGCTTTAGAGATAATGTTAGCTGGGAATGGAGGAGCATCCATCCGACCAAAAGGTTATAATATATATCACTTCCCCATTATATTTGAAATCATGGGCATGATAAGTTTGAGCACTAATCATGTATAAACAGGCAATATATATATATATATAAGATTCACTGTGTGGTGAAATCACATCTAATTATTGTTAGCATGACCTGACTTGGGTAAAATTTGAAAATTGATTCCAGGATTCAATCAAGTTTGATATTTTTTGCCGGTATCACTCTACAAGCTAATCCCACTAACTATTCAATCATCATTAACAACCATTATCAATCCACTACAGGATGATGGTCTCTCTAAGTCCAATCCATCTTCCCTGGTATCTAGCCTCCCTTCCCCACATCACCCCTGCACACTTTCTTATTTTATCCATCCATCTCATGTGTGGTCTCTTTTTGGGTCTTTTACAATCTCTTGGAATCCAGTTTAAGATTCCAATTGTCCATCTGTTATCATCTCTTCTTGCAATATATGCAGCTCAACTCCATTTCAATTTCTTAATTCTTTCAATGATGTCAGTAAGATGCTGTTTGTTCTGTTGACCATGTGTTGCATTTTCAATCTCTTTTTATTATTCCTATCAGCATCTCTCCATACTTCTTTGAGTGATACGGAGTCTCTATATTGCTCTTTTATTAAGTGTCCAAGTCACAGATCCATAAGTAAAAATTGGTAAAACACATTTATTAAAAATTTTCCCTTTCAAACACAGAGGCATATTTCCTTTTAATATTAAGTTATTTCAATCAAAAGCACTCCAACCAAGTTTAAGTCTATGATTAATTTCATCTATTATGATCCCATCTGTAGTAATAATCCAACCAAGGTATTTGTAGTTGTTAACTTCTTCTAACTCATCATAATCAATCTTTATTTTCATGTTTTGAGAAAATCCATTGAACATTACTTTAATTTTTTAACATTTACTTGTAGTCCTACTTTTATCTGATAACTCTTGCAACGTTTCATGAAGCTCTAAAGCATTATTTGCAAAAACAACTAGATCACCCGCAAAGTCTAAGTGACTCAAATAATCTCCATTTACTTTTACACCTTTCCATTTTTATCCACAAAATACTTCTTGCAGCACTGCTATAAAAAGTTTTGGAGATATAGGGTCACCCTGTCTTACACCCTTCTCAACGTTAACCTTCCTAGTATCATTACGTAATCTAATTGTTGCTGTTGCACTTTTATAAATATTTTTCGGAATATGACTTGATGATCCAATCCTTTAATCACTGAAAAAATGCTTATAGAATCAAATGTCTTTTCATAATCTACAAATCCAAAGCATATTCATTGATTGGTCAATAATGAGTATCAATGCTTAAAAATGTAGCTATATCCAAATCTAATATTGATCAGTAAATGGGTATCTAGCTATTTTGAGCTAAATGAAAAAATAATAACTGAAAAAGTATTCAAAGTTTCTTCATCAAGCAATTTGGAAAGCTACGAGAATAACACTATTTTCTTTTTTTCACTTCCTTTATGAGAGATCTGCAGTGGGCTATTTAAAAAGTAATTTGTTATTCCCATTCCTTAAAAACAGTGTTATGCATAAAGAAATTATTTTAAAAAAATTTCAATGAAGAAAATACACTTGTAAAAAAAACTTGAAAATGTCAAATTAAACTACAAGCGGTGGCCGAGTGGTCAGCACAGCTGCTTTACAAGCAGTGGTTCCTGGTTAGCGGGTTCGCTTCCCGGCCGATGGTTTGACATATGAAAAAAAATGTGCAAATTTGTATTAAATTTTGATACAGATACAATGAGTTTTTGGCTTAACGAAACTAGGATTTTGCATATATCAAATAACCAGCTTTCCTTTTTAAACGAGTAAACAACAAAGCTGTGAAATTTTTCCCTATTTAAAAATCATCTTACGCTTCTTTCAAATTCAGGAAATTTCATTATAAATCAATTTATTGTTAGTTAATTTAGATGTCAGATGCAAGTTTTCATTTTATGCAAATTTCCCTATTTTAACTTTTTTCTCTCTTGCTTGCACTTATATATATATATTTTTTAAATTAAACTGTAAATTTTCTAAAACAGTTCCATTTAATATAATCAAAATATTTCACCTGCCCTTCTACTCATTTTTATGACATCATCAATTTGTGATATGCATTAACATCTGACCTCAGAAAGCAGTCAATTTTAGTATGGTAATCATTCAAAATAAATGAATTACCTACAAGTGATTTTAATACAGCCAAAAGCTGACGACTGCGTTTATGGAATAATTGAATGAATGGCACAGTTCACCTCTACGTAGAATAGTAATTATTTTTATACAGAACATAAAAGAAGCTTTCAAAATAAAAATTACATCAATAAATTGATAAGCAATCCTATTTTTAAATAATGTCAGGGGAGAAAATTAAAGTGTTCACTAGGAAATTTATTATAATAGAAATATAAAAGGAAAATGTACATCTTAAAAGATCGTAGGAGAGTTTTTCAAAAGCAAAAAAATTAAATCTTATATACATATAATTTAAAAATTGTGATATTGCAATACAAATATATACAAAGTAAAGAAAACATTTTTATAATTGTTATTTTGTTTTACAAAAAAAAACCAATTTCCGCATAGATACTGAAAGCAATAATAAATATTTTTATTGGCAATATTTATAGTACGTTTTAGAAAATAAAAAATGCATTCTAAATCCAACAAAACATTAAGGTAAGAAAGTTTCCAGCTTTCAAACGTACTATATAATTGTATATATTTGCAAATATTTATGAATGCTTCGTGGTGTCGTAGTGGCATCCAGACTGGGTAAATCTAGATATTTCTTTTCCAGATTCCAATCCCATTTGAAAATTTTCTTCCAGATATCTGGTCCACATCCAATCTAACTATCCATTCTATATTGCTCAGAAAATAGATATCTATTCTCACATTCCAATTACATTTAGAATTTTCCTTTCAGATATCTGGCCTACATCCGGTCAAATAATCCATCCAATATTGGTCAGCAAATGGGTTTCTATTCTTATCTAAAGGATAAAACAAGGGTAAAAAAATATTCAAATTCTTATTCCTGGCAATTAGATTTGGTAAGGATTTTTTTTTTTATCTTTTGTTGTTCCTCTGCAAGACGCTATTTTGAATACAAATATTGGCATTTCCAGCGTCAACAATGCATTAAGGTTTATTTAATATTTTCAATGTCTTCTCTAAATATACAGTATTAGTAGTGCCTTTAATTTATTTCATTTTAGTAATAGAAACATCATAGTTATTTATAGTGGAAACCCGAATATAATTCCATCTTATTAGAACACCAAAGGTCCAATAGCCATAAGTTTGAACCTTCCTCTGTTTCTATTACATATATAGAGCACCATGACTCCAACTATAAAATCAAATAAGCATGGCATACAGCTAATAACATCCATGTTACAAACTGAAAGGAAGTGTTCATTCCCTCTCCAAAAATTGGATTTTCGAATCCACTATTTTGCATATATTTTAAATATTCATCACCTAGATATTATATCTTTTCGAGATGATCATATCATTATGATTATGAGAAGATAAACTTCTTGAAAGTGCTCAGCCAGTTAATATTACCAAGTCATATCTTAGCTTCACCACTAACTGTGTTCCAGCACATTTAGACATATTATATAATTATTTAGTTTCTTTGGTTAAAGAGCTGAGTTTGAAGACATGTAGGTGTCTGAAGATTTGGATCTTTTTCTTAATATTTAAGAATTAGATTTGAGTTAATATTTTGAATCTTATGTCCTATAGCTCGAAACCGGTCTGGGGATGGGGACCATCATAGATAAAAGCTTCATGTATTTTCTCTTGTAGCATTTATCATAAAAAAAAAGTAAGCTTGTTTAGAGCTAGTAGCAGACTCTTTAGATATTACATATTGGTAATGCAAGCTATATAGGTCATGTGATATATGACTGATTTTTTACTATAATTATTTATGTAATTAGCAATGAACGTGCTGTTATTTAATAATGACTATCTCAGTTAATATTCATCAACTTTTCATTTAATGTTATCAGAATGGTTGCATCTGCAAAATTATTTGCTGCAGGTATATAGTGTAGATATAAAGTTTAATGTAATATTAAATTCATATTGAGTACTTACGTGTTTATTGGAAAATTTGTGGTAATGGTAGTTTAGCTGTGATTATCGATCGTTTCCATCATCTCATATTAATTATTAAATGTTCATCAGAAAATTTCAAATTTTATTTAAACTTTACAAAATACATTCGAAGTACATGGGTTAAGATATAGCACAATGTTTCAAGCGGTAATGTTCGCTCTTCTTCAGGTGTTGCTGGCCTAATCAGTGACAGTAATAGCACAGAAATCGAACCTTAGATATTTAGGTTTGTGATTAAGATGTTATTCTAACTAACTATGCTGTACAGTATTCATAAATCTAAAGGGCCCAGGTTCGATCCCCATGCTAGTACTATCATTAAACTACCTGAAAAACTGAAGAGAATAATATCCCTCAAAATGTTATGGTATATATACTAATCTATACGCTATTACTAACAATTAAGCATATTTCAAAAATTTAAAGTTGAATTTTAGAGATTTAACAATTAAATACTAAATGATGGCAATAACCCAGCATATAATTACAATAGTAATGATATGTCTGCTCAGCGATCATTTGATTTTGTGCTTAAAGATTCATGAACCATTTGCAATTATCTGCTTTAACATCTCAAATAAGAGACATGCGAGTGAAAAATCTGTCAAACCAGATTACTAGATTGATCCATGAAGGTAAAATTGTAGGTCTCTAAGATATTCCAGACTGGTAAAAGCAGGATAAAATAGTTACATTTTCATTGTTACTGATTGGTTGTCATAACCAGTGCTACACAACTTAGTCATGACTAATAATGCTCTTATTATTTTGTTTATGATAGATAACACCGCAGTCTGAGTATTTCTAAAAGCAGGAAGGAGATACAAAATCATTTCATTCTTTAAGTAAATAATAAAATCTAAGAAATAGAGTTGCCATAAAAAGCCTTTAAAAAGAAACATAATGTATGTAATAATGATTCTTTACTCAAAAATAATCTTTTCCATTGATGACATGGAAGTTCACTTCAAAAAGCAACAAAGAAAAACTTATATTTCAGCTATTTATTTGTATTTTAATTAGGCTACAGCTAATCTGAGAGTTACACTCAAAATAGTTTCTTAAATATTGTTATATATAATAGTATTATTCAATGTTTGTATTTTTTCAAAGCAATATACATAATTATATAATTAAATATTTATAAATACGGTAATTAGATCATTAAAAACTTTATCCACTTATGAGCGCTTTCGATTATCCTAGTAACTTTTGTCAACTAAACTTTGTCTGATATATATATCAGATGCATAAGTTTAAGGTTATGCTAGCACTATGTTTATATGATTCATACTTAAACCAAAATGTTTAAAATGGAAATATACAGTTCCAGGGGCACATTTTTCTACAAGTATTTCTTTATGCTTTTACAATTTTATATTAAGAAATACATATTTGTGTTGAAAAAAATTTAAATATCGATTATAAAAGATTTATTTAAAGTTTTTTTCTTTCATATATATATATTATAACATCCAAACGCAACATACTTGAATCATTTTCGTAGTTTGTTAAGAGACTATGTCTTTTATTTTATCACTATTATTTGGTAAAATGATCAAAATTTGAAATCTTCCTCAAACAGAACTGCACACCTTGGAATATCCTGCCTTCTTGGAAAGTATATATTAATGGCCATGGTGTGGCATTTTATCTTCAATGATATGCCGACATGAACAATTCTCAAATAGCCTTTCTCATAAATACGCAAAATCTGGTGTCATTTATGTAGTTTTTTTAATATATTAATGTTAATATTGCTTTATTTGTTTTTCTTAATTTAAAAAAATTATTAACAAATATTTTTAAAAATTTTGCTTCCAAATTGTAACCAGCCTGAAAGTATTAAACACAATCGCTTATTTTCAGCCATTTTGTTATAGACATTTATTGTATGCCCACCAAAGTGTATAATTCAGCAAAAAACCACTTCCGTCTTTCAGCTATCAGAAAATACACAAATACTGTAAATTGTATCTGAGAGGTATAACAAATTAGAGTTGCTGTAGTTAGGGAAAGTATTTATAACTTGATCATAGCAATACTGTTTACAATGACTGTTACAAACATTTAGCAAAATCAAATTATAGAAGCTTCTGATTAATTAACATTCAAGCTATTTTTGAATGCACTCCCCCCCCCCTCAGCAATATCCATGTTTCTTTTACGTATTTTACATTTTTGTTTAGATCTCTTTGTCTAGTAATTTCTTGATTCCAACTGAATTTTTTTAAAAAAAATTATGTTTTATTATATAAATATAATAACTGAAATTTTGTGGTGTTTTAATCCTCTCTCCCACTCCACTTACATATTACCCCAATAATGAATTTATCTCTTAGATATACATAACAGCTATTGCAATATTATTGACTGCAACTTCGGCAGGTTTAAGTCTCCAAGAATCCACATTTAGGCCCCATTGTATTAAAATGAGTTTTCCTAGAGTGTCAATTTTAAACAGAAAGAAATTTGTTATATTCACTTTAAAATAACTATTATGTTCATAGGGGGAAAATTGTTTATACAATAGCAACTGTCTCCATACATAGTGTCACCCAGTGCATGCCATAGTAATCGATCAATGCTAGAAGGTTTGTGCATCAAAATCCTCATATAGTTCCTACTCATCCAATATCCTCAGACTAGTTTCTAGCTTATGGCTTTCATCAGGGAGTAGCCTTGGATCTTAAAGCACTGCATCTAGATCTTTGGATCTAATGCAATCCAGCAGCCACTTTTTCTTTTTATAAGTTTTCCTAGATTGTCAGTTTTAAACAGGAAGAAATTTGATATATTCACATTAAAATGACTATTATGTTCATAGGAAAAAAAGTTGTTTATACAATAGCAACGGTCTCCATACAGTAGTGCCACCCAGTGCATGTCATAGTAATCGATGGATGATAGGGTTTGTGCATCAAAAATCTTTATATAGTACCTACTCATCCAATATTACCAGGCTGGTTTCTAGCTTATGTCTTTCATCAGGGAGGAACCTTGGATCTTAAAGCATTGCATCTAGATCTTTGGATCTAATGCAATCCAGCTGCCACTTTTACTTTTTTCAATTAACTATAAAGCTATGAGCCCAAAACGAAGACACGATAACGTTTTCAATCCAAGCTCATTTGCTTGTATGGTCATATAGATTGAAAATATTGCGGTACTGGATCAGGATTTTGATGCATAGGCCTTTTAGCATCGAGTGATAATAGCTTGCACTGGATAGCACTATTGTATGGATAGAATTGCTATAATATTAACTGCTTGTCTAAGCATAAAAATTCATGAACAAATGATGATGGACCATTGAATAGATTGTTATATCATGGGAAAAATAATAATATGTTTTCACAGAATCAAATTTACAGTATTAAGTTTTTGTGCTTCAACACTTAGCTTTAATTTAAAGGATGGAAAAATATTTATTTTATGGAAATAAAGGCCCACAATTATTTACAGAAATATGCAGGAATTTGCTTAGAAAATCTTTGTTTCGGTAAGATCAGGAAAAGATGAATGAAATAGCTTTCAATATAAGAATACAACCACGTGAAAAATGAAACCTCACTTGATTCGGTCTTGGAAAATGTTAATTACCTCATTAAATTAAGCTAATTAAAGAATTTGTATTTAAAAAAACCATTCAAATTTGCTCTTTGTAGATCCAATTGAAGACTCCTCATACAGATTCACAAGCCATGGTGATGGCACTCATAATTGGAACTGATTTACATAAATTCAGACAAGCACAAACTATGGATCATATACTTAATGGTTATAATCATTTGTTGGGGGAAGAGGCAAAAGAATTGCTGGAGCAAAGACCTAACTGTAAACTTATCATTAAATAATTGTAAGAGTTGATAAATAGTAAAATATTTCAGGAATACTTTATAAAATTTCATGCAACTGTTTTACAATCTACAGAAGGAGGATCAAATCGATTCTTTAACGGGTGTTAAAATTCATAAAAGTAAAGTTAAGCATAGATACTTTAGTTCACCTTTTATGATATTGTATGCAAAGATTCATTTTTACGAATATTAAAATCAAAAGAGTCAAAGAGATCTTTTGATTGATCATTTTGGGTCGGAAATCATCATCCCTACGAGATCTTTATTTAATGTCACTGTTGCTTGGAAATTACTTTTGAATTATGGGTATCTATATGCTACATGGTAAAGCCACAATATCAACTATATCTTCTTTCAAACTCCCTCACATACAACATATATCCTGTATAACAGCTTAAGTTTTGTTGATAAGCTTTGATTACAATAGAATATGTATTGTTTATGCAATTGCATATGTATAGTGCATTTCAACATGCATATAACAAACATGATTTTTTATGAGTATAGTGGGCATGCATAAAATAAAAATATAGTATAATCAAAATTTAAAAAATGAAATAGTTATTAATAATCTATTGAAAGAGCACATTTACATTTATATATACTGTGGGTGTGTTCATTCATTCATATTAAAAAAGAAAAGTACTGAATCTTTATTTTTTTTAAATAAAATGAATAGTTAAATTTAATAGTAGTCTTAATTTTAAATTCCATAATTTGATGAATGATATTATGACTTGAGCATACTGATGAATACAGCTTCAGCATGAAATGCATCTTGAGACACTTATCTATTTCATGCATCTTTATTCATGCTTCAAAAATATGTGATAAAACAGAAGTTTAAAGTCTGCGCTCATATACCCTATATATTACATATATAGACACGGGTATATAACAAGCCTGTGGTTCAGTTATTACATAGTAGAGATGTCTGTCTGTATTTGTATTAAAATGGATTATGTCCTGTAGATGAGGGGTCAGATTGACTTTAGGCCAACATGGGTGTGACAAGAATCTCGGCTTCAGGGTGGCCTTTGAGCATTCCATCATCAGATTTTCAATTGGATGAATGGTTGAAGAGTTGGAGTGTGGACTAGATTGAAGCCTGCCCATTAAAGTATAAAGATTGGCTATTTTAATATATATCTGAGCACTTATAGCATACATGAGTAGAGATAGTAATCTGAACCAACTGATGATTGCTGGTTTAGCATGAAATACGTATATTGGTGCTTATTTATCTTTTCGACATATGTGTGTTCAAGTGTATCAGTGCTATGAGATAGAGTGGAGAGTCGTGGGTCACGTGAAAGTCTGTGCTCATATACCTTAAATACTAAATATCTTATATATAAAATCCCTAAATGTCCATAATGCTGTCTTGTGATATTCAAATTAAACATTTCTTTCTTGGAGGGCGTGTTTTTCAAGTAAAAAAAAAATACTTTTTTACGAAGCATTTTATGCAAAGGAAATAATTTGTTAAAGCAACTGATTAAAAAAAAAGAGATAATCTTTCCATAGGCCAGATACATTTCTGAATTCTAAAAAAATATATTGGAATAAGACTTTTTCAAGGAAAAAACGCTCGGAAAAAAATGTATTTTTGACTACAGTACAGAACTGAATATGTATAGTATTTAAATTACAAAGAAAATGTGATTACAGTACATAAATTCATGTTTGAAATGTGCTATTTAGTGAAGGGGGAAAATAGATGTTATAGTACCATATTTACAGCCAATAAACATCACATGATCAGTATTTCTTATGCTTGCTTATAATTGTTGTTAAAACAAGCAAAACTCACTATACGTATTGCCAAACACAGCAAGCTAAAGTAATCAATGGATGACGGAAGGCTTGTGCATAAAATACCCATCTAGTGCCTACCCATCCAATATCACCAGACTAGTTTTTGGCTTGTGACCTTCGTCAGTGAGGAGCCTTGAATCTGAGAGCACTGTATCTAGGAGGTGGTGCAGTGCTCTCAGATCCAAAGCTCCTCACTGACGAAGGCCACAAGCCAGAAACTAATCTGGGGATATTGGATGGGCTCCTCACTGACGAAGGCGATAAGCCAGAAACTAGTCTGGGGATATTGGATGAGTAGGCACTAGATGGATATTTTATGCAAAAGCCTTCTGGCATCCATTGATTATTCTAGCTTGCTGTGTGTGGCAATACGTATAGTGAGTTTTGCCTGTTTTTAACCATATTTATATTTAGTTTTGTGTAGTTTGATATAGCATTGTTCGTGGCTCCACAGTGATATTGAAATTTGTTAAAACAATCAATTAATTACGGTGGCCTTCCATAGGCCGAGTACTACGGTGATATATATATATAACAGACAAACATATAATTGCAATTATCTTTGTTTGTATTACACTATAAGATCATCAAACTTATTTGACACAATATGACATTTACTGTAAATAGTAACAATTACATATTATTTTATTTAAATAGTCAACATCACCAAAAATTAAAGAATAAAATTATTTTATTCGGAAATTCATATTTGGTTTATAAAACGTATGTATCTGGTAATGACAATTGGTAGATGGGGGGTGACTGTTGGCTTTTTCTGAAGATTAAAGGTTTTTAAAAATGTTTGACTTTTATAAACACGCACATACATGAACTTGCACGCGTTATGGTCAGTAGACTAGCATATTTCGAATATAGGCACGCCATCTAGTGTCAAATATTTGCTTGGCTGGATTTGATTCTTAAAGCCAAGATGGGATAAAGATTAATGATGTGGAAAGTTGACTTCTCACTTTCAATTCATTCAGTTAAAATTCCACTTCCTTCGAGACTTGTATGTAAAAGACATTAAACGAACCAGAATTGCAAATGGAAAACCATTTCTACTTGGAAAATATACTGAACGACTTTCACGATAATGTGAAACAAATTAAAATGTAAAAATAAAATTTTTACAAAACCGCCTTTTTTCCTTCTTGTTAATATTATTCTCTGCCTGTGCTAAAAGTAAATAATGCGAATACTTTTCTAAAATCAGAACCATTGTTAATGTGTTTTTCTTCTTCGAAGCATTAATTTTTATTGTGTAGATTTCATTTTAAAAAGAGCTATCAGACACTAAGTTTTTTTTGCCTTAAAAGAGTATCTATATTTATGTGTACATATATAAATAGATGTACGTGATTTCTAACCCAAAAACTTCCAATAGAAAAATCAATCAAGTTTTATTTTACAGATTTTTTGTACTACATAAAATAGTCTGTGTTCGAATGTGTGAAAGAAATTTTTAGTAGTTCAAATTGTAACAGTAAGTCTCAACTTAAAATATCACAATAATATTATTTCCTTTATTTAATATATATATATTTGATATTTTCAGATGCCTTTATTTATGTATTTCAAGAATGTATACTATAATAGAAGTATATCTATAAAAAAAACGATATTAGACACGGAAAATTTATTCTATGTAGTAGTATTTAAGCTCACCAGAAGAGCAAAAATTGTTCATAGACTTCATGCATAGTTAGAGAAAGGGTTTTGACTTGCTAGGCTTGTTGATGTTTATGATATGGTATAGCTGAGTAATGCATCGATAAACACGAAAAAAAGCTTGCTTATATCTATATGGACATCAGCGGCTGTAGTATTATAGAACCATACTGTACCTCATATCACCCAATGTACCTCATATCACCCAAAATATCTGAAAGTGCTGAATGCATGGTCTCGGGTTCATATCAAAATAGCTTTTCTATTAACTTATCCATACTTTTTCTTGCCTGTTTACATATTATAATAACATTTATGAGCAGTACTATTAAACTTGGATAAGTGGATCCTTAGGGAGAGGGGCTGACTTTTAAAACACCTCCCTCATTTCGAACATGAAAAAAATACCCCCCCCCCAAAAAAAAAAAAAAGGAGAGCAGAATGAAACAAAATTATTATGAATAATCTGTATAATCAAATGAATCATTTATTTGGGTAGATTCATGCCATAAGAAATATGGAAAGATCTGAGAATATAAATGGAAAAGTCCAAAATTTTTCCTATATTATTTAAATTGAAGTGAATTAATGTATATCTGTCTGATACGACCTAAACCATAACCTTTCCTAAGTAATAAATCTAAATCTAAGAATGGATAGTGAGAAAATTGGTTACGTTTATATTAATTTTTAATAAATATATGAAAAATGCATCTGTCATGAACCCCAGCATGCATGCTTATGATCATGACATGTTTATATCATTATTCTTAGTTTTTATTTGGGCTAATTGTTTTAATGAATATGTCATTAATTAACTGGCAAATCTCATTTTATTCTCATTATCACATGTTAATCAAATAAAGGTATTTAATGTACTGACATTATTCTCATATTTTCTGTGAGTTAGAACTAAGAGCTATAATAACAAACTATTATACATTTGGAATGATTTGAACTAAGGTTTGGAGGATAGCCCTTCATTAGATACGCTTATCATTAACATGATTCATTCAAACTCATTAACAATCAACAACCTCATAAAAAATATGCAAAGTGGTCCTTTTCTTAATAAAAGAATTACTATATTCATTCTTTTTACACTCTGATTTGTAATATGCTATCTAAACTTTAATCCTACAATACTAAATCATTCTTTCTTAAAAAAATAAATAACATTAAGACCAGAGATCAAACGCATGCGCCAACTGATATTTTTGCAGTTACACGGAATCTGATCTCATTAACAACATGTATTAGATATATATTGATTATTGTTCAATTATATGAACATCTACCTTATTGCTTTTCTACTTGAAATCTCTTTTGTTTCAATAAGACTTGTAGATAATCTCCAATGTATATAATAAACCTGATGAAGTTAATTTAAAAACTAATCTGATCAAGACATTTGTAATCATTAACTTATTTTAATTCATCTTTATCAATATATGTTTTCTTCTTTTGAAAAAATCCATTGACAATTACTTTAACCCTTTTAGCCTTTATCTTTAGTCTTACTTTTATCTGATAATCCTTACAATATTTCCCGAAGTTCTGAAGCTTTACTTGCAAAACAATTACATCATCTGCAAAATCTAGACGACTTAAATAATCTCCATTTATTTTTACTCCTATAGTTTCCTATTGCAAAACTGCTGTAAAAAGTTTTGGAGATATGGAGTCACCTTATCCCACATCTTTTCTAACGTAAATCTTCCTAGTATGATGCAATTTAATCATTGCAGTTCCATTTGTATAAATATTCTTCAGAATATGACAATATCCTGGATCAATACCGTGGTGATCCAATTCTTTAATTACTGTAGAAATATTTATAGAATCAATTGCCTTTTCATAATCTACAAATCCAAAGCACAATGGCAATACATATTCATTGATCCTTTCTGTAACTTTTCTCAATACTTGGATATGATCCACTGTGCTAAAAGCACTTTTAAATCCAGTTGGTTATTTTGGTTGGTTAAAATCCAAAGTTCGCTGTAGACAAGTTGTAATTATCTTGACAAAAATTTTGTATAGAACTGATAAAAGACTAATAGATCTGTAATTTCTAATATCTTCTTTATCATCTTTTTTCAAATATTAATATTAGTGCTATATTCTTCCAAACTACAGGTATATCTTTATCATTTAGATATTTAGGATATAACTTTGCCAAAAAAAATTCCATTTCTTCACCTGCTTCTTTTAATATATTAATTATAATTTCATCATCACCTGGAGTGTTTCCCTTCTTCATAAATTTAATTGCATGTCTCACTTCTTCATTTAAAATCTTGGTCAATTCAGAAAATGTAGTAATTATATGGGCTGCTTTTTCTTGTTTTCATTGCTATATAATTCTTCATATAACTCTGCCACACATTTCATGATTGTCCGTCTTTTCTTCTTATTGCAGAAATGTTTTCTATTAATATCATGATGTTGCTTTAAATGTCCATCTTTTCTTCTTATTGCAGAAATGTTTTCTATTAATATCATGATGTTGCTTTAAATGTTTGACATTTTTATTCTTTTCTATAGCTCTGTCTGCAAATTCACAATTATATTTTCTTAATATTAACTCTCTTTCATGACATTTTATAAAATTCAGGATATTCAATTGTTCTTAAGGCAACATATATTTTCATATTCCTTCTTTTTTTCATAAATTGTCTTGACTCAGCAGAAATGTTGGTGGTCAATTTGTACTTTTTTGTACTGGCTATCTTTGCTGCAACTCTTAATAATATATTAGTTATCTTCCTATTGGTTTTCTTCAAACCTGAATCACATTCAAAATCTGCTAATATTTTAAACCAATTTACAATTCAAATTTAAATTTATTGGAATGTTACGGAATGTAAGAAATATCAATTATGAATACTGGTTTTTTTTTATTATTTTTTTGTCTCTAATTTTGCATTAACATGTATCTTATCTCACTAATCGATGATCACTTCTTTAAGAACGTTACAATCTTGAAATACATTTTTTCTGTTAGCCAAAATATAATCCAATTGATCTGTATTCATTTGGATGCTTTTATATCCATTTAGGACTTTTCTCAAAGAAAGAATCCATAATATAAAGTTTTTCTTATGTCCTCTTTCATTTCGATAACCATAATGGTATTTACCCATATCACATTCATCTTTTTAATTGATTACCAAGTTTGGCATTAAAGTCTCCCATCACAATTTTAAATGTTGTTTCATCTGATCAAAAGCTTTTTTGTATATCTGTATAAAAATCCTCTATTTTCCATAACAATCAAATTATTAGAGCATAAACTAGAATTACCTTCATTTGATATCTTCCATTAAGTTGAATAACTAATCTTGTCACTCTGCCTGATATATCCTCAATCCCTGCAAGGTTGTTCTTCCACTTTTTATTTTTATAATGAATTCTACTCAATTTGTGCCTCCAATAATTGTGTCTTTATAGTATATGCCACTTTTTAAATCAATTGTCACATCATCTTTTACTATAACCAACAATGTCCTATTTAATATTATGCAGTTACTTCAACTCTAGAAATCTTCCTTCTAATTCTAATCAATATGCAATCATTTTATATCTCAGTTATATGTTACTTTATTGCAATTGTCTGTATTGGGTCCTCATTCCTATCATATATGAATATGAACTTCATCTTTATTCAAATTGATTTACATTTAAACATACAACTCATTTTATGATTAACTTCATTATCGAACAATTAAATGTATTATTATAAAGAAATCAAATCATATGTCACATGACCTAATTTAACAAGCTTGTATTACAAATGTTACAAAAAGAGCTCACAAATAAGCTCTTAACAAACTTTGCAGAATATCCTCAACCCCAGACCAGTTTCTGCTACTGACTTCCTCAGTGAGGTGCTAGGTAGCAACCTCACTAAGAAAGCCAGTAGCAGAAACCAGTCTGGGGTTGGGGATATTCTGCAAAGCTTGTTAAGAGCTTATTTGCGAGCTCTTTATACAACAATGAAATGTATTTATTTCATTTTTTATACATGTACTTTCCTTTTCTTATTTACATTCTGCATATTATTCTATTATCCTCCCCCCCACATTACAGTATGTGATTAGCCTATTATTTCAGTCTACTGAATGTTTCTTATATAATTAGAGGATTTGAACTTAGGATTTTTCAGTCTATATTTGTCCTCTGCATATTATTTTTATTTATTTTCTTCATCTTATTCTATCCTTCCTTTCCTCTACTATATTATATATTGGTAAGTTTATTTGACAAAATTTAGAAGTTTTTCTATATTAAAAAAAATTCAAGCATTATATTTTGTGTCATTATTTGTATTGCCTGTTTTTAGTATATTTTATAATAATTTTGCATACATATGTTAGTTTTCAAAATTATGACATAAATAGCAAAAGTACACAGAGGCAAAACTTTCTATACAGTAATGCCACTCAGTGCAAGCCAAAGTAATCAATGGATGCAGGAAGGTTTGTGCATAAAATCCCTATCTAGTGCATACTCATCCAATATCCCCAGACTAGTTTCTAGCTTGTGGCTTTCATCAGTGAGGAGCCTTGGATCTGAAAGCACTGTCCTGGATCTTAGGATCTAATGCAACTTTTCAGTAGCCACCTTTTGCCATATTAACTAATTATAAACTAGTCTGGGGATATTGGATGAGTAGACACTAGATAGTGATTTTATGCACAAACTTTCCTGCATTTCATTAATTACTCTGGCTTGCACTGAGTGGTGCTACTGTATGGAGAGTTTAGCCTCTGTGTAAACAGCTTATGTAAGCATAAAGAATGGTGATCATGTGGTATATTAAAGTATAAATTATAAGTATAAACAGAGTTTACTCCCTTTGAGGTATTTGCAATGATATATCTTAATCAATGCAAGTGTTATATAATGACATAATTAGCTATTCTCCATAAAAAATTTAAAACACTTGCAAGTCTGGATGCCATGTTATGACATGAAATGTGAGACTGTGTTTCACACCTTCATGGATCAACATCAATGTTCTGGCATAAACAAAATCTTGCTAGCTGAAAACATTTGTGTGATTCATGGCTTAACTGTAGTTTGTATCATCGCCAGCACAAAGCCACTTGATTTTTGCAGCTTACTATAGTAACACAAACACTAGTTTTCCTTTGTCTATGATTAATTAATGATTACTTAGTACTTTATCAATAAAACATCAGCGGATTATTTCAGCTTATTGCAGAATTAAAAACAAAAACTCTCCTTTTTCTACTTTAGTGCCACCTACTGTAAGATTGAGTAATCAGTGGATATTTTCTACCATTATCAAAACAACATCATTTGATTTTTGCATCTTATTACAATATTATAGATAAGACTTCTCTTTCCTCTATACTAGTGCCATCTACTGTAAAATTGAATAATTTGACTTACTATATTACCAATACAATATTATTAGATTTATTCAGTTTATTACAATTTTATAAGCAAGAGTTCTTTCTCTGCTCTAGTGCGATCTATTGTAAGATTGAATAAATAATCAGTAATTATTTACTACATTACATCACAACATAACTTGATTTTTTAGCATACAATAATATTATAATCAAGAATGTTCTACTGTCTACTGCAGCACCATCTATTGTAACATTAAGTAACTGATGCTTATTTCTGCATATCCAACACATCACTCAATTCTTTTAGCTTATTACAGGATTATAAACAAGAGTTCTCCTTTCTCTTCTTCAGTACCATCTAACATAAGATTGAGTAATCAGTAATTACTGAATACATTATCTATACAACACTTCAATCTTATTTTAGTATTATTAATAAAATCTGTTACTCTGTATCAACACTAGCACCATCTGCTGTAAGGTTGAGTAATCAATGGTCATTTTATACATTATCAACATAATATGATTTTCTTTTTTCAGCTATTACAGTGTTATAAACTGTATGGTAGTGCAATTTAATTCCCACCCTTCCCAGCTCTCTGGATTTTGCCATTATTTATGAGGTCTTGGAATTCAAAGCTGAAAACAATTTGTTTATGCACTAGTAGCCACTTTTAACTTCTTTCTAAAGTGACATTCCTGGCTGGAGATGGGGAAGGTGACTACAGTTAGAAAAGAAGTGGGATTACTAAAAATTATATAGTTACAGACCTAATTTCCAATCAGTATAACTATGCAAACAATTCAGCCTGGGTTCAAAACCTAATTACTTAAATTTCAGGTTATTAGCTTGATCGTAAAAAAATAGCTAAAGGAGAGCCAGAAGAGGTGTAACTAAACTGGTTCCAAATTCAAAGTCCTTATTGATAAAAGCAAATCATCACATCAGATGGCGCTGGAATATAGAAAAACAATTCACATTGTTTACAATATTGTAGTAAACAAGAAGAACCAGTGATGTATATACTTAATCATTCATAGCAAAAGCAAATTTTCAATTAGTACCAAAACATCATTCAAATCAAATGAGGCAGAAAATTTTTGTAAAAGCATGAAGATTTTTTTAAAAGGTGTGTTGGTGATTTTATATTATAAGATAATCGACTAAGAAAAGGAGCATTTATCTGTATAATTTTTATATCCTTGAATGAATTGAATATATTATACAAAATATTTTAATATATTTTTATTTCATTATAACCACATTAATCTTTAACATTATTCATATTTATTAGCAATCTGATAACCTCACTTATATTGTAACTGTAAAAAAATCAATTATTTAAAATTCAGTCATCAACTTACGATAAAGTGTGTTCTTTTGCCGTAATTAACGAATACAAAACTTTTATAATATCTATTGACAGGTGTCAATTTTATTACACTCACAACTTTGATACCAAATACTTTAGATGAAAACAATAATGGTTGTTATTAATTATTTATTAAATTAAAGATTATCCGTAGCTCAGATATAAACTTAAAACATGCATGCATTGAATTATCATGCAAAAAAATCTAATGTCCAAATGAGAAATATTTCATTATCATTTTATGATATTTTTTTAGCACATTACTTTAAGATAACATCATAAACATTAAGAGACAGTAACGTTACTGAAGAATATGACATTTAGATTGTCATGAAAATCAAATTGGGTGATGCAATTTTTTTTTATAAACTCTAGTAACTGAAATGCAAAGCTTTTATTTATTTAGTGTGTGGATTTTGTTCACACAGCATAACTATTAAATCTCTATGTAACTGTTATTATAGGTAATTAAAGTCCTCTCTAGAAATAGCCTAAGACAATACTTTTATTGGTAAAACAGTATACATCTTTCACATTTACATCCTTCACATATCAAGAGATATAAGGTCTTTTAATATTGAACTTCAAAAATCTTCCACATTTCACTTTTCAGCAAAAAAAAAATTTCATTATAGATTACAGTTTCAACTGTACCATGCAGTCTTCATCAGATCTACAAAATTTGAACACACATAAAAATACAACCATTAAAATACATTAATTATTTTATATAAATTTATTAAATTCCTATCAAACTTAAATTTATAAAAAAATTTCCTAACCTTTTCAATTCACATCCTATTTTATATTGTTTTAAAATCTTTTCTATCCTCTTTTTTTATAACATATACCTATACATATAACTTTAATACATATTTCCATTATAAAGAAATTTTAATTACACTACTCAAAAAATTTTTTTAATCACTATGAATATAATCTTTCTTTATTTTTTATTCTAACTAAACACTTATTTCCATTCATTTCACCTTCTTAATTATTTCAGATAAAATCTTCTTACCTTATTCTATTATTTTAACTTTCTCTATCCTCCATCTTACTCTAGTAATTCAACTTCCTCTTAACCTCTCTTTCATATTCCTATCCTACACCTCCTCTATTAACTATTTTTATAACTATTAATATTTCTTTTTGTTTTTTCTCCCCTTTTTTTTTAAAAAAAAAAAACTTTCTATCACACACCTAAAAAACTTCCTTTTCTCTTATACTATTATTTCTTTTATGCTATTATTGTTTTTACCCCTCCCCCATATAGCTAGAGGGCATTAAAATTGTTTATAATAACAATTGCAGTTATTCTCAACATATTACATATATATTCAGCACTTAAAGTAGCCCTACTTCATAATTTCATCATTTGAATCATTATTGATAAACTTTTAGAAATGAGAGAAATCTCAGACTTGACAATTAAAAATACCAATCAATTTAAAACGTTCAAAAATATTTTCTTGATTGATTGAAAAATTCATTTCTTCTAGTCTGAAGTGTTTCAGACATTCCTCTATATACATAAAGGAGGCAAAGGTAAAAAAACAATTTTATTGATAAAAGCATTGTCTTATGTTATAGCCAGAGCTAATTTCAATAATCTATGATAACTAATGTGTATAGAATTAATCTCAACATATCACATATATAGTCTTTTCAATCTGCAGAAGTACTTTTGGTTAATTCCGTAACTTTCCTCAACTGCTGTTAAATTGAAAAAAAAAAACATAATAGAAACAAACATCATCATCTCAAATCCCATGAATCCTGAATTTTAACATTAGCAGCTTGTCTATTAATTATATTCATTTTATTTCTATTTATTAAAATTACCTCCTTAATTTTTCTTTTATTATGGTTTCTCTTTTCAGTGCAAGCCAGAGTAATCAATGAATGCCAGAAGGCTTGTGAAAAAATCCCTATCTAGTGCCTACTCATCCAATATCCCCAGACTAGTTTCTAGCTTGCAACTTTCTATATCCATTGATTACTCTGGCTTGCACAGAGTTACACTGCTGTATGGAGGGTTTTGCCTCTCTGTTATCAGCTTGTGTCCACATAAATAATGGTCATCATGTGATGTTTAGTAATATACTACCAATCCTTCCCAATAGGATTATGGTAACTTTGTATTAAAGAACCAAAGACACTAAAATGTATAGATGCTGAACTGAGATCAGGTCTACATGACTATACAAGCAAATTGAAAACATTGTGTTTTCATTTCAGACTCAAAGCTTTATAGTTAAATAAAAAAGTAAATGATGGCTGATGGAGGGTTGCATTGGATCCTAAGATCTAGATGCAGGGCTCTGCTCACTGATGAAAGCCACAAACTAGCCTAGGGATATTGGATGAGTAGGCACTAGATAGGGAATTTATGCACAAACCTTTCTAGACCCACTGATTACTCTGGCTTTCATTGAGTGGGGTTACTGTATGGAGAGCTTTGCCTCTGTGTTATCAGCTTGTGTAAGCATAAAGAATGGTGATCAAATGATGTTTAGAGGCTAATTTTTAAGTTTTTAACATTGGATTTTTTTGCAATTGTTCCAAATATTAACATCTGTTTACTATTAGAAAACAAAATCACATGCATTAATGGTCATAAAATATTGTTTTGTTTATTTAGAAGGCATTTTTAAAAAGTCAACTTTTACAATCCAGGAAACAAATTTCATAAGCTTTTAAAAAATAGAACTTTTGCAATTAAGATTTTTTTATTTCAATTTTCAATGAATGGTAAATCACATATTGACCTTTCCACACATCACAGAAAATTTACTCAACTGATATCAATATCCGCCAATTTCACTATAGCAAAAGAACTAGGGAGCCAATCTGAAATCTTTCATTATCATATTACATTTCCATTGTTTATAATATATATATAAACTGAAGCAAACCCTTTTAATAAAACTATGTTAAACCACAGTTTCAAAATTTATTTTTAAAAAAACAACAAATAAACAAATCAACAAACAGAGTTTCTAACATAAATAAAAGAATTTAAAAACAATTTATAAAAATACATCACAATGTAGTACAAAAAAAGATAATACAATGAATACAATAACAATAATTCATAGATGCTACAAAGACAATTCAATTCCAGTGCTCAATGCACAGCTCCAGAACTTAAAAGAAAATCATCTTCAAGTTGGAAAAGAAAAATACCATGTTGCAAACACACAACAACATTTGTGTTCAAGCCTAAGAATCTCTGCACTTTAGAAGTAATAAAATGGGTTGGGACTGTAAAGTATACAAATAAAAAATGTACCACTTGATTTTATGGATATTGACTCAATTGTTTTCTAAAAAATAAGCAGATATGAGGGGTCTCCAGAAATTTACCAAATAATAAATATTCAATTTTACTTATTAGTGCAAATATCATATGTAATTTGAACAGAAAGGATCTACATTCTAAACACATGCATTATGATGTTTATTATAATGGTTGTGATGTCTAGTTGAGTACTGTGGCTACTCTCAAACCAAAGTGCAAAATAAAGATTTTTGAAAAGTTATGGAAGCCAATCTAAATCATCTTAGTTTGAGAGCATGAAGATGTTCCTTTATTCATTTTATATTCACTAATCTCTTTCTTTATATTAACTCTTTCATGGAACATTTCTATTATTGGACAAGTAAAGTAAAACTCTGAAACTTTTAATTGGTTTTAATTGGTCAAGTGACAAACTCTTTGATAGAAATATTTTCATCTTTTAATATATATTAATTTTAGTTTCGTTTTCAAAAAGTATATTAATTATTTGTAATGTTAGAAAAGTAAACGAAAGTTATTTCAAAAATATATTTTTATTTGTATTTTATAGAAATATTCAAAAGTGGAAAAACCAAAGAAAAGATTGTAGCAAATTACAAGCAATGTAAACATCATTTACATCCCTCCCAGATTTACGTTATGAAAAAGTGAAGAACTTTTTAGTAAAATCGTAGCGGTTTTTCTAAAAATAATTATATTTTCAACATATTTTAACCAAAATACATTATTATAAATGCCAGAAAAATATTCTAAAACATTAATCTTTGTTTTAAACTCAAATAAACAGCTTTGTATAATTTAAACTCTTGACAGGATGTCAAAATTGTTGCTAATGTTGATTTATTTTTCAATTTACGATTGTGTAAAGTATACAATTTTTTAATAAAACCTTACTACTTTTGTAAAATAACTATATTTTCAGCAGATTTTATGAAAATAATTTGAAATATGTATGAAAAATAATAAAAAAAACGCTCTAAAACATATATTTTCATTTTCAGCGGTGAAAAATATTTCTTGCGGTCTCTTTTTGACCAAATCATCATCAGCCAATCAGTATTGAGAATGTATTGTGACTGGATGGCCCAGCCAATCAGTGTTGGTCTTCTTCTTTTGTTGGAATAAAAACACCCCTAATATTGATTTTTTACTTGTAAAATAATTCAAGAGATGGCAGCATCTTACAGGCCTTGGTCTAAGCTCAAAATCAAATGTAATTTTATCATTTTAGCTCATAAAATGGCTGAGTTACAGCAATCTAAAGGTGACAATGCGAATTCACGTTTTGGGCTATTAAAGTGTTAACATTGTGAAATTTTTCAATTTACTACTTGTTAATATTATGAGCTATTAGGAACCAGGTAATATTTAATTTTATTTACTAGCACAGAGATCATATATAACTTAAATATTATGATGATCATAATAAATGGTGATCATGTGATGTTTATTAACTTAAATATTATGATGCATTTGCTTAAGATGTAGATCTCTTCTCTTTAAATTAAATAATGAATAGTTTAAATTTGATATAAATACAACCCACAATGTCTACAATTAGTATGTAATGCCAATATCTATTTTCAAATGCTGTAAATTCATGTTATCTTTTAAATTTAACATGTGACACTCTTATTACCTTCCTAAATATGTCTCTGTTTTGAAAAAATCATAATTTGAATTTAGTTTATATAGTTTTATATTTTATGGCACCATCTCCCCTCTCTATTTTAGAAATATCTCAAACAGTTTGTAGTCTAGATTTAACTATAAATTTTTCTCATATTATTCAAATGACAGCTTTCTTTTAGTACTTTTTTAAAAAAGAAATATAATAAAACATGTTTTAACTAATAGTAACAATAATAAGAAGCAAATTTATTTCTTTAAAATCATTAATTATAAGAAAGTGATAAAAAGTTGAAAACTGAATCCAGTTAAATGAAACTAATTTTATTTTCTGGTTATATTTGTAAAAAAAAATTATAGAAATAATTTAACATTTATTATAAATAATACTTATAAAAAATCAAACATGAAGCTATTATTATATAAAACAAATACCTATGTTAGGAGCAGTATCAGATACCACTTGTAGTCTAAATGGCACTAAACTGAGTTATAGCCATAATATTGAAATTTAGGAAAGGGGTATCTTTTAGAATTATGATAAATTATAAATGATTTTGTAAGATTTATAAAAAGTGAAATAATAATAATCTAATATTGCATTCTTTATCCAAAAACATTAATCTCAACCATGTTTATAAAGAAGATATTAGAAAATTAAATATTAAAAGTAAATATTAAATAATAACAATAATGTAAAGATGAATGAGGATCATGAACTATATACAATAGGGTACTGCACAAATGAAAATTTAAAAAAGATGATAATCAAATAAGTGTAGTTTGTAACAAAAAATACTCTGTTTACTTTCAACATTTATTTCTGAAGCAGTTATTCATTTTGTTTCCCTCTACTCCAGAATTACCTCCCATAAGCATGAATAATCAAATGAACATTGGATTGCAGTGCTCCATCCAGATCCCCAGAATAATTTTTAATTATTAGCCTTCATCAATAAGAAAAAAATACATGCATGTACACATTCAACACTGATCTTCATTTTTTATATCATTCAAACTAATACCCTACAGTTTTTACCCCAACATTACTTGCTTATATGTTTAACCTTAGTCCAATATATATATAAATAGTAATAAAAAACACAATTACTTTTCTATAAAGCTACTTTAATATTTCAACCAGCAAACTGATTTTCATCAGAAAGCATAGCAAAATGACTATTTCCAGAATTTAAACACTAAAATATTACAAACCTTTACATATCAGATAACAAAATTAAGGCTAAAATTCTTTATACAACATTTCTTATCAATCGAACAACTCATAAATATCTCATACTTTTTTAACACACACAAAAAAACAGTAATTACATTCTTATAAAATACTTATAAAACCCTACAAAAATAAAAAAAACCTTTAATACAAATAAAAAACATTTATAAGCGCAAATTAATTATTCTAATACATGTATGTACAATATAAATCACTCTACAAGAATTACGTACGCTAAAACTACACAAAACTTTGTACAAAAAAACTCCAAAAAAATCTATTAAAAAAAAACTAAAACCATGCATATACACCTTTACCCTGCTTAGTGATTGTCTACTTAGCGATATTTCGCAATAGCGATCATCATCAATTTGTACCCACTACTTCGATGTACAATCGATTATTCGCTATAACGATCGGGAAAAAAAAAATTGGCAGCCATCTTGAATTTTGCGTCACTGATGACATCAGACAATAGGTATTTTAAATACATTTTACCCAAAAGCAAAAGTACATTACTGTAATATGTATACAGGTATACATATACAGTATTATTATTTTTATAGATTTAAAAACCATAAAAATATACTATTATATATGTACACATAAAAATTCTCTATGTGTGTGTTTGTAATATTTTAGTGTTTAAATTGTGGAAATAGCCATTTTGCTGTCCTTTCTGATAAAAACCAGTCTGCTGGCTGAAATATTTAAGCAGCTTTATAGAAAAGTAATTCTGTGTGTTTTTATTACTATTTTTATATCTCCTTGAGTTAGTTCATATATTTATTATTTTCATATATATATATATTAAGTGACTTCAGTTTTGGGATTGTCAATAATGTTGATTCATTCCAGATGTGGAAAGTAAAGAAAATCATGTGATCCTTGGTTTCACATATATTGCCTTTGCTAATAAATATACAAAAAATCTTGATTATTGAAACTTAGGTTATTATAAACAACCCTCCCACACTTTTACTTCATATTACGTATCCAAAATTGTGGTTGAAAAAATATATATATTGAGGTTTTTTAATGTATAATTAATCAAATTAAGTAAAAATATTTTTCATAAAATCTTTATATATATATATTATTTGCATATGAGTAACATTGAAGGTTATTAGTTTTATATATTCCCGTTATGGTTTATTTGTCTAACAAAGGCAGTCTTTTTTCTTTTTGCTTCTTTTAAGAAGATTTCTACCATGTTAGAGATGTTTATCAGTAGTTGTGAAAGCCTTCATTCCTAGTTAGAACACAAATTAAAGTCTTAAGCATTTCCTATACACTAGCCCTCAAGAATTTAGATTAGAAGCATGGAGGGATTTAAATCATTGTCCCATTCTCAGTATATTTCCACAAACAACAATTTGAAGTTAAATATTAAACATCTCAAGAAATATTCCATTCAATAAAGATATATTTAATAAACTACTCCTATTAATGGATATTACTCTTTTTTTGGCTTCTGATTAAAGCATCCAATTGTAATTTTGAGATTGGTTCATTCCCACCTCGAAGCTGGTAATTTTTTTTTTTAAATTTTTAGCATTCATCATTCTTGTTATGGGATCTAGCCTAATTTTGTCATGGCTGGTCAGTGTTTTTAAGAATTCAATGCAAATCTTTTTGCTAAATTCTTGAAACTCTATCCAAAAATTGGCTGATCCAAACTTCATATTTAAAGGAGCATCAAAAGAGTCTTGTTTTCAACCAGAGAAACAACAGACCCTTTTAAAAATGCAAGAGATTTCAATCCTAACTAATCATGCATAAATATGGAGGCCATTTTGGATGTCAAATATTTCTTAAGAATAGATTGGAGATCGTTGTTAAAGCTAAGACTCTAGATTTAATTATCACTGATTAATTAATTTGTTTAGACAATAGTAATAATTAATAACATGAAAGTTAAAAAATTAGTGGTTGATGGCTACAGAGAATTTTTAGGAATACCTCAGATCCCATATTGTTAATTTTGGTTAATTCTTTTAAGGTTCTTAATAGATTTGGACTTAAGAGTTTGGACTCAAATTTACATCTAATTTGGGGTCTTCGATATACAAAATCAACAGAAGCCATGTGTAGATAATCATATAGATAAGTTTATTGAAGGAAAGGGGAATGGTGGAAAACCATAGACATCACCTGATCACATTTAGTGCCTCACATAGTTCAGTGCAGTGGTACAGAGTCCACCTATGTCACCCCTGGTGCTAAAACTTTTTATGAACTCCAAGCAATAGATGCCATTTGTTTATTTTTATTTATCAATTTTAGTATGATGCAGTTATAGAAATATAGGAATGCACATGTTGTAATTATAACCACAATGGTTTCCTTAGCAACACACAATCAGATTCATCATCATCATTGTCAACCATTATTAATTCACTGTAGGATGAAGATCTCTCCAAGTTTAGTCCATCTTCTCCAATTTCTATCCTCTCTTCTTTGCATCACCCCTGCACACTTTTTATTTCATCCATCCATTGCACATGTGGTCTATTTCTGGATCTTTTACAATCTCTTGAAATCCAGTTTAAGATTTCAATGGTCCATTTATGATCATCTCTTCTAGAAATATATCCAGCCCAATTCCACTTCAGTCTTTTACTTCTTCCAACAATGTCAGTAACACCTGTTTGATCTCTTACCCATATATTGTTTTTGGTCTCCCATTGTTAGTCATAACACGCATCTCTCCATCCTTCTTTGAGTAGTTTGAGAGCTCTGTATTGCTCTTCTATTAAGTGTCCAAGTCTCAGATCCATAAGTAAGAACTGGTAAAACACATTTATTAAAAACCTTCCTTTTTAAACACATAGGCATATTTCCTTTTAAATATTATTTCTATCAAAAGCACTCAAACCAAGTTTAATTCTATGATTAATTTCATACCATTATGTTTCCACATATAATAGTAATCTGACCAAGCTTCTTCTAGCTCATCATAATCAATCTTTATTTTCATCTTATGAGAAAATCCATTGAACATTGTTTTAATCTTTTTAACATTTACCTTTAGTCCACTTTCTTACTTACATCTCATAACTCTTGCAATAGTTCCTGAATCTCTAAAGAATTATTTGCAAAAACAATTACATCATCTGCAAAATCTAAATGACTTAAATAATCTCCATTTACTCTTACTCCTTTAGCTCCCCATTTTAATCCACATAATACTTCTTGCAGCACTGCTGTAAAAAGTTTTGGAGATATGGAGTCACCCTGTCTCATACCCTTCTCAATGTTAACCTTGGCTAGTATCATTATGTAATCTAATTGTTGCTGTTGCATTTTTATAAATATTCTTAGAATAAGACAATATTCTGGGTCTATACCTTGATGAATGCTTTAATCACTAAAGAATTGCTTATAGAATCAAATGCCTTTTCATAATCTACATATCCTAAGCATAATGGCAACTCATATTCATTGGTCTTTTCTATAACTTCTCTCAATACTTGGCTATGCTCTATCACTTTTAAATCCAGCTTGTTCTTTTGTTTGGTTAAAATCCAATGTTCTGTAGATGAGTTGTAATTATCTTGGTAAGAAATTGATATAAACTGATAAAAGATGATAGGTCTGTAGTTTCTAATATCTTCTTTATCAGCCTTTTTAAATATTAATATTAATATTGCATTCTTTCAATCATCTGGTACATTTTTATCATTTAGATTATAGACTAAAAATATGTATTTATAAAACAGCGTAACAGGCATGTTTTACATGCGAACTATTTTAAATGGTGTGTAGATAAATAATGCTCTAAATCTGGAATCCTAAATAGTCATAACTTCTAACTTCTGGATAAAATTATGTAACGATCATTTAAAGTTTATGACTACCAGACTATACTATTCTAACATGAGTTAACATTTATTTAAATTTAAGAATGTTACTTCTTTTAATTTAATCTTGAATACATCCACAAAGGCTGCAGAAAGAAGTTTGTTATTAACTGAAAGGAGAGATCCGTTGATTCCCCTTGGAGACCTTAAAGGAACTGAGTAGGGCAAATTCCTAATGACCACTCCATACATTCTTGTCGGTAAGAGAACAAACAGGTGTTATCGACCTCATTGAAAAAATTAAAAGGCTGAAGTGGAGTTGGTCTGGACATATTGCTAGAAGAGATGATAATAGATAGATAATTGAAATTTTAAACTGTTTTCCAAGAGATTGTAAAAGACCCAGAAAGAGACCACATGTTAGATGGATGGATGAAATAAAAAAGTGAGCAGGGATGATATGGAGAAGAGAAAGATAAAGATCGGAGAAGATGTATTGAACTTGGAGAGACCTTCATCTTGCAGTAGATTGATAATGGTTGATGATGATGATATCCACAAATTTAAAAATTAAACACTATACACACACACTTTAAAAAATCAAAAAGTGAATATCTTTATGAAAAATACCCACAAACAACAGTAATAATAATCAAATGGTTTATTGCTCAGAAGTTCATAGGAAATTCAAACCCTGACATCCAGGCCGCAACCCATAGACTTGGAGCTCCAGAGTCCTCTATTCTATCACTGCACTTGACCATAAAAAGTAATACCCCTAAATTAATAAGATTCCATGATGTAAGCACCTTCTTAATATGCGTTTATTTAATTAGCTCGGTTTTTATTGTCCGTCTGTTAGCAAAACCTTCTAATACAATTTTCACCCACATTCCAATTTTCCAATCTAAGTGAAAATTTGCATAGATATGTATTCCTGATGGCCATATATTTTTTTATTGTTTGCAAACAATTCAGAAAAAAAAAATTAAATGTTGGTTTAGCGATGCGATGTGATGCACTATAGCTTCTCTTTTCTTGAAATCAGGAATCTTACAGTCACTATGCCCAGAGAAACCAGTTAGCCATCTTCCCTAGTCCCATTCCCTACCCTAAGTTTCCCCCATATTCTTCTCTATCCTGCTCCATCCCATTTCCACAACATAATTTTGTCAACTCCATGGCCTTTATATCTAAATCATTATCTTTTTCCCAAACCCAGCATAAACACCAAGAACCCACTTTCTGCATAATCACTTTGTTTATATTTATTCTTCCACAACTTCAATATTTGTACCCTTTCTGCTTCCAGGCTTTTACATTCAATTAACAGATACCTAATATTTTCTATGCCTTCCTTACACAACTTGAAGACTAAATCACCCACATTTTTCCATTTAAGTGTATATTCCCTTGTTCAAGCCTTAAATATAGGACTACTGTCCTTGCTATTATCATAAATTTAACTCACATCTAATATTCTGTTTACTTCTACATATATTTAAACTCTTTTTACTCTCCAAACTAGTTCTCCATCTCTAACTCCCTTTCTTTATTAATGCATCCATTCTATCTTATTCATTCCAACAATAATACCCAACAATTCTCCAAACAGTCTTCCCACCTTTTGTATAAGAATACTGACATAAATTCTTTATCCAAATCTTCTGCATACCGTACTACCTTTCTCACCCATCTTGTTGCCTGCCCTTTACTCATAACCCAATTAAATACTATTTTGGCTATTTTCTTATTATCCTTTGGCTATTTTCTTATTATCCATGAATTGCAATCTACTGAACATTTTCATTTTGCATCCCATTTCCCCTTGAATCACCTCCTTTGCCATCCACACATCTGCATCTAATGCATGTCTTCCCACTTGTCTTTATACTTTTTCTAAGTAATATAATATCTCTTTACTCACACATAACACATCATTATCATATATTAACCCTGCTACTGCAACTCCCTTCCTCACAATTCTAGCTATATCATATTTATTATATGAAAACATTTAATTTCTTTATCAGTCCCTTTTTTTCTTTGTTTCATTTATCATTTCTTTCTCCCATTCATCCAAGCAATTTCTCTGATTACTTAAGACAATTCCCAAATAGTTATATCTATTCACCACACTTAATTTTATATCCTCCAATAAAAATTTGTCTTCTCTTTCTCCAGTATTAATCATCATTATTTTTTATTTGTTTTCATTAAATTTAATCCCCATCTCTTCACCCACCCTTGCGTATGCCTTCAGCATAACTTCCATATCTTCCTTTCTTTTGTGCACAAGAAGACATCATCCGCAAATTAAAAAAAAACCCATTATGTACATACTCCTTTGCCACCTATTAATTGTATCTCTACTCCTCTTCCTAGTATTTCTATTGCTCTCTCCATTTCTCTTAAATACAACAAAAACAAAATAGAGAATAAAGGGTATCCTTGCCTTAATACTATCACATTTTTAACTTTAACAGATTCTATATTCCCTAAGTGATACATATATTAATTATTTTCATATAATCTTTTACTAATATCCTCTAAAGCTCCATCCATTCCCAAATTTACTAAACTTACCCATAATATATTTCTATTTATTCCATCATATGCCTTCTCTATACTTATAAAAACCCTTTATAACTGTCTACCTATATTTCTACTCACATTTATAAGTTGAGTAACTACAAATAAACTATCTTCTATATGCCTATCTAATTGAAAACCTCATTGCATTTCTTCCACTATATTATTTTCCTACATCTATTTTGAGACCCTTCCAGCTACCATATATGCAAAAACTTTATATAACACTGACATTACCACTATAGGTCTATAATTGTTTAACTTTCTCTTTCTTTTCCTTTAAATAGTAGTCTTACTCTTGTATTATTCCAACTATCCACAAAATCTCTCTCCTGGGTCATTTTATTAAAACATGATTATAAGCTGATCTTTAGCTTCTCTTCTCCACATCCATCCATCTCACATGT
The DNA here is from genome assembly GCA_028023455.1 of Epiperipatus broadwayi. NCBI lineage: Eukaryota > Metazoa > Onychophora > Udeonychophora > Euonychophora > Peripatidae > Epiperipatus > Epiperipatus broadwayi. The sequence goes on from JAQFVV010006353.1 coordinate 548,596, forward strand.
GGTCTCTTTCTGGGTCTTTTACAATCTCTTGGAATCCAGTTTAAGATTTCAATTGTCCATCTATTATCATCTCTTCTAGCAATATGTCCAATGCAACTCCACTTCAGTCTTTTACTTTTTTCAATAAAATCAATAACACCTGTTTGTTCTCTTACCAATATATTGCATTTTTGATCTTTTCTTGTTACTCCCAACATGCATCTCTCCATACTTCTTTGAGTGGTCTGAAGTCTCTGTATTGCTCTTTTATTAAATGTCCAAGTCTCAGATTCATAATTAAGAACTGGTAAAACACATTTATGAAAAACCTTCCTTTTCAAACACATAGGCATATTTCCTTTTAGTATTAAATTATTTCAAGCATTCCAAACAAGTTTAATTCTATGATTAATTTCATCTATTATGTTTCCATCTGTATTAATAATCTGACCAAGATCTTTGTAACTGTTAATTTCTTCTAATTGATCGTGATCAATCTTTATTTTCATATTTTGAGAAAATCCATTAAACATTACTTTAGTCTTTTTAACATTTATCTTTAGTCCTACTTTCCTACTTTCATCTGATAACTCCTGCAGTTCTAAAGCATTATTTTCAAAAACAATTACATCATCTGAAAAATCTAAACGACTTAAATAATCTCCATTTACTTTCACCCCTTTAGCTTCCCATTTTAATCCACAAAATACTTCTTGCAACACTACTGCAAAAAGTTTTGGAGATATGGAGTTACTCTGTCTTACACCCTTCTCAATGTTGACTTTCCTAGTATCATTATGTAATTTAATTGTTGCTGTTGCATTTTTATAAATATTCTTTAAAATATGACAATATCCTGGATCTATATCTTGATGATCCAATGCTTTAATCACTGAAGAAATGTTTTTAGAATAAAATGCCTTTTCATAATCTAGAAATCCAAAGCATAATGGCAACTCATATTCATTTGTCCTTTCTATAACTTCTCTCAATACCTGGATATGATCTACTGTACTAAAACCACTTTTAAATCCAGCTTGTTCTCTTGGTTGGTGGAAATCCAATGTTCTCTGTAGACGAGTTGTAATTATCTGGGTAAATTTTTTTGTATAAAACTGATAAAAGGGTGATAGATCTGTAATTTCTAATATCTTCTTTATCACCTTTTTGAAATATTAATATTAATACTGCATTCTTCCAATCATCGGGTATATCTTTATCATTTAGATATTTGGTATATAACTTTGCTAAAAAAAATTCATTTCTTCACTTGCTTCTTTTAATATATCAATTATAATTCCACCATTACCTGGAGCCTTTCCTTTCTTCATACATTTAATTGCATGGCTCACTTCTTCATTTAAAATTCTAGGCAATTCGGAAGATGTAATAGATATAGGAGATACTTTCTACCCATTTGATGATGTCATGTTTTGTTTTTTTAATTGAAAATAAATGCATGGAATAACACTTATATATACAAAATTTTGAATTTACCTGTTAAACTAATATAAACTAATTATACTTTTTGGAATGAATAGCCTGAAGTATAACAAGTGAGAAGTCTGGATCTCATGACAAGATCTTGAAAATAAAGAAAATATAGTAAACTTTAGATACAGTGTTTGTTACTCTTTTTCGTGATTGTGGCCCCTTGTCTATTGAGGGGGGGGGGTATACCAAGATTCAAAACTTCAAAGTGAATCGAGCATTTAATTAAAAGATGCTAATTTTTGGGAAGAGAGAATTAAATAAATGTGCATACTTCTGTAATAATATTCGTCTTATTGGAATGATTCTGTGCAAACAAAAGAAATTAAGATTTTCCTTATTTCCCTTTCTATCTTTCATTTTTCGTTCTATTCTAATTGTAAAAACTCTCTTCTTCAAGCCTGCAGGAATGTTGTGCGGATATTCTGGGGTCCATATAGATTAAAATCTGCAGCTCTAAATCATTTCTGAACAATAATTATATCTTTCCCTTTTATTTCCTTTATCAAAGCATCTCTAGAAATACTAAATTGTCTAATTATATATATATTATTAATAAAAGTTCAATATTTACGCGCAATAATTCGTGTGTGTGCTTGCCTATACACACACTATATATATATAAAGTTTGAAATAATTTAATTTTTTTTTATTTTGAAAGTAAAAATTTAGATTTGATGAAACATTAAATAAACATCATTTAAATAAAATTTATTGAAATAATTCAAAATACCATTTCATGTAAAGTTTGAAGCTAGTGTCAAAATGGATTTTTGATGTGGTGGAATTCCTTTTTGAAATTTGGAAGTCTAATTTTCATATTAAATGAAGTGCTCGCGATTATAAAACAATGCTGGAAATCTATTCTCTGATAGACGACAGAGAATTGTTTTTGTTTTAAATGCAAAAGTAAATTACATTTTATAATATTGAAATATTTTTCGGCACATTTATGTTGGAATCCATTAATTATCGCGTCATTCTAGGCCATTACGTTCAAAAACCATCAAGAGGCATTTCCGTTTCCTGTTTGGTTTGCTCACTTGAAGAGAACTGTTTTGTGAAATTACTTATTTACACATGTAAGGAAACAAAGAAAGGGTGAAACTTTAATAAGATTTAAGATGTTTCTTTTAAAGTTGTTTTTAAAAGACAGGAAAATAAAAGTCTTTGCAGATTTCTTCTGTCTTGTAAAAGTTTGGTCATCTCACATGGAAATTAAAATCAAAAAAGTTTTGCTTTATTCAAAACATTTCTTTTTCTCTCTTCAGTTCAAAGAATATGTCAGCAAAGTATACTTTCGGCTTGAATGCGAATCTACACTATTCAGATGTTTATTAAATTATTGGAACAGCTTTATTTTAAATGTAGAAACTAGCCAAGCATTAATAACTTATTTATTGTCACAGCTTTCTTAACATAGTTTGAGATAGTTAGCAATCGAACATTTTTTAAAATTAAATATATAAACATAGTTATAAATTTAATTTAATAAACCTGAATTCATTAATTAAGTAAACCTAATTAGAAGCCATAGAACCCAACCCCCACTGCTTTCTCCAAATTAAACCTCTTTATAGCCCCGGCAGAAAACTTTAGGCCACTCTAGAAATAAAATTAAGGGAATAAAACTACTCAAAAGTTTTGAACACCAGAAGTGGCTGAACTGGAGCCTTCACTCCAGACCTTGGACTCACAGTCCACATGAGACCACAGAAACTTTATTTCTTAACAGTTTGTGTTTAAGAAGTTATGATAACATTGTAAAAAAAAATAAAAAAAATCCCAGAAAAATAAATATGATGATTTATTTAAACCAATTAACAATAGCTATGACTATTTATTATCACCTCTATACTGGATAAAAAATGATTAATATATTTTCTCTTAAAATTATATATATTTTAACTTACCAAACAAATAAGAATGGTAAATAATATATATATAAACTTTCACAGCAGTTAATATTACGTTATAATCAAGTTTAATACCGCAAACTCTAATTTATTACGTAATCCACAGCACCAAATAAAACTTTTTTTCTCAAAAAGTTTTATTTTGTACTTTGGTTTGAGAGTATTTTATTTACTTAACAATCAGTGTTGGGAAATTAATCTTTATTAATGATGTTTATTTAAACTTCCTTATGTTAATAATTTCACTCTCTGTAGTCAAGTCGCAATCTTTAGTACCTATATAATCAATCAGCCCATAGATAACGGTGGATTTCCACTTTTATTAATTAAAATAAATTAATTAAAAAAGATTGTCTTGACAATAGATTGAGATTGTTCACTGTTAATGATATTGATATTGCTTAGTGTTATTGAAGTAATACATGATTGGATTGCAATTTGAAAGATATAATTGCAATTTGAAGGTTATAATTAACTATTTGTTAGTCTGCTTTCAGAATGGGTTATATGTACCTCTTTAATGTTTATTTAAACTTCTTTCTTTCTGTAATCAAGTTGCAATTTTTAGTGTCTATATAAACATAAGAAGGTTGCCTTGACAACAAACTGAGATTGTTGATTTTTAATCAATTTGGTATTGTTTAAATGTTGACTGCTTTCATGTATTTATATTGTAATGGTATGAAACAGGAAGGGGGTGAACATAGGGAAAATACGGAGAGATGAAAAGTCATCATCATTACCATTTTATAAATCATCAAATATAATAAATACAGAATATCCAATGAATTTGAATTAGTAAGAGCAGAGAGACAACATGAACAAAACATAAGTTGCAACTTCAGCGTGTCAGAAGAATAATTAAATCAAAACTAATCATCAATTAATGAAGAACAGTTGAAAATCAGAAAATCAATATCATAAAATCAACAGTCATCCTTGTGAGTGGATTTGAAAGGGGTACACTATAAACAGGATAATTATCTAGACACTGCCAAACTTAGGCAGAAATACAAACAATAATTTGGATGCAAAGACTTAAATGCTATTTCATCACAATATAACAATAAAATTAATGCTGGGATATAAAAGCATGATGATCATCATTAATGCTCTGGTCATATAGTACTATTAATGTATTGGCCAACTGTAGACATAATTTCTAATAATAAAATCAAATAAAATGTAGTGCATGAACTTTAAATGATATATCTTACAAATAGTGTTATCATCTAAATGTACAAACACAACACAATCCCCTGATCTCAATAGCTATTATGCTCTAATCTAGTGCAGGAAGCAAAAACTGTATGAACTATTTCTATGAGCAATAAATAAATAAATATAACAGCTTACCCCAAATAATTTATAGGTTTAATCCACTATAATTATATAAGTTTACTGGAGTAATTTAAAAATTATAAATTCTAAACTGTATTGAAATCATGTCACACATTGTCAATTCATGTATGCAGATAGCTAGCTGGAGGAATAAAGACTTTAACACTAGAATATTTTTAAACAATTATTTAATATGCTAACTAATTAACAATAAATATTAAAAAATGTCATAATATGAAGTTAAAATTATTCATTTAAAAAAGTATATATTTTTAAAAAACTATAATTAACCAGTTGATTTCTAGCCATTAAATTATTTAACTTTTGCTTTCATTGATTTATTTCTTTAAATAACAAAAGGTGAAAAATCAACATTTTCAAAATCAGAGATAACAATCTTTAAATTAGATCAATTATTTTTTTAAGTTTTGAAGAAATAAATAAATGAATGAAAGAAAAACACGTTTTAAGAAAAATTAAAATTAAAAAAAAAATTATTTCATAATTTTGAAGACAAAAAGTGAATGAATTTAAAAAAACTGTTTCACAAGAAAATTATAGATTAATGAAATTATTCAAAATTTCCAATTCTTTTATAAAATTATTACTTTGATAAAAAAAATATTTTTAACTATAACTGAAAATACAATGTGCACATAAAAAATATCTTTGATTTAAATTTCTTTGGAATCCTTTTATGCAATCATAATTTTCCAATTTCCATGTTGGTTTTCTTCTACAAGACTTCTATACTGTAAACACAATTAATTTATCCTTTTCTTAGTATGCAATATTTTTAGTTTAACAAACAGCAAGAATTTATGTCTTCCTTCCAATAATTTTTCCAGATCTAATATATAGAGGCACTCATGTTCATCTCTGGAGACAAGATTTCAGATAACTTCAGGGATAACCTCTTTACATTTTCTAGAGAGGCATGCTACATGGAGGAAGATGATGTCTAGCTTTTAGATAATTTTCCAAAACATTTTTATAACTAAAATCATAATGTGCTAACAGCATGTTTAAAACATCTGCTGTTCTATGCATCAGCTTAGTTAAGACATCTATTTCCTTTCATCTTTAGCTAACTAAATCAGTAACTTCTTCTCACCAACTGTCTTTTTCAGCAGCTGGATCAAGACTTTTCCCTCCTACACTCCTTCAACAACTGGTTCAAGACTGAAATGCTTCTCACAAGATACTTATGTCTAATGATTTACCCAAAACCCTAATTTTTGGGGGAATAATCCTGTCTTCAAACCAATCACAATCTGTCTCCTACATGACAAAAGTTTATAATAATCAATCAGATCTAATTTTACAAACACAATTATTCAGATATTTTCCTCCTTCAAAAATAACATTAAAAAACAAGTCAAAAATTTAAATTAGAATCATGACATTTTTGACATTTCTTTTTTAATTAAAAACTTTGAACAGAAGAAAACAAGACACTCAAATTAATTAGACTGATTTGATAAACACCAACTTTTCTTTTGGAGAGAGATAAAGAAAAAATAAAGAAAGAAAACCAACTCTGATTAATTAAAGTAAAATTTTAACCAAATGTTAAAATCATATTTTCTTTTTTTTTTTTAAATTTACTTAGCGTAAAATTTTATCCGCTTTATCTCTCTTAAAAGATTAAAACTGAATATTATTAAATAATTTACTAAAGAGAAAATTATTATTTTTTACTACTTTTAGAATCCAAAATTATATTAATATTAGTAAATAAACAAAATTATTAAAGAGAGAACAAAAGACATTTTTTATCTGATTTTACAGTTTTCGCTCTCTTTTACTCACATTTACAATTTATATTACATATTAAAATATTCACATTATGCTAAAAAATGGTTGACAACCCTTTAAAGAAAATTGTCTAGAATTTTCATATTGTCATTTGGTACATAAAATATTTAATTAAAATGAAACCCATTATTATTATATAAAAAACATATGTGGGAAAATTAAATATTTTTTCATTAATTAAAGAATTCTAAATTAAACTTGAGGAGTATGCTACCAACTATCTATTTATATTTAATGCAGCAATGTAACCAAATGGTTACAATATATACTTATACATTAAAAGCATAAAGTTAAACTAGTCAATAAATAGTCAAAATTACCCCAAATTCACAACTCTAGAACATTAGCAATGGTTTATTGCTACAAGCACACTTCTAAACTGTAAAGAACTACAAAATAATTATTTATTACATAATTCATAAATTCACTTCCTCCCCCTCCCTTTTTTATTGAAAATACTTTAGATTAATAATAGCAGTTTTAACTTGACGAAGTTTTAATTCAAAATTAGTTGACTGAATATTTTAGCTAATATAGTTCACAATTTAAATGTAATTATTAATAGTATATAATATATGACCAAAATTTATTTTTTAGTTTTAAATTCAGTAACATTTGTGTTTCTTTTTTTTTTACACTGCAGCTTTTTACATTTGCAATAATGTCTTCTTTTGGCTTGGATATCTTGGAAACAAATTACAATATTATGATTTAAAATTAAACTAATATTTTGTATGGTAAATGATATTTTACATTATATTTAGTGATTCTGATTGCATAATGCCTGAAATCATTTTTGTTTTGTCAAAATAACATGCAATTACAGTAACTAAATTATACAATTACTGTAGGATGGTTGTCATTTTTGCTGCATGCAAAATACCATTAATAAGAATTTCAATAAATAAAAGTGAGTGAATGTACAATTTTTAAGCTAATGTACACATTTTATAATATTAATAATTTGAATGTTGTACATCATCAAAATAGGCTTTTATTTACTGTACTGAATAAAGCCCCTTTTTTTATTTTTGAAGCTATTAAACTTTACTTTGGATATGTCATTAGTATCGATTGTCTTTCAAGAACACTGGATGAAAATTAAATAAAGTTTTTGCGTATAGTTATTTTTCATATTACATTTCATCAAGATATTGTGAATCAAAATTTTCAATGTTAAATAAAATATTGTGCATTAATCAATACTGTAATAGTGTATACTCTACAATGTATAATGAATAAATTCTGTAATTTTAGCATGAAATTTGCCCATTTTTTCCCTGAATGGCATAGTCACTATCCTATGACATCATAAATATTACAAGATGGCCACTAAAATAATTTGGACTTTTTCATGATCATATACTGAATCATCATCATCAACCATTGTCAATACCTGCAGGATGAAGGTCTCTCCAAGTTCAAACCATCTTTTCCATTCTTTAGCTTCTCTTCTCCACATCACCCCTGCACACTTTCTTATTTCATCCATCCATCTCACATGTGATCTCTTTCTGGGTCTTTTACAATCTCTTAGAATCCAGTTTAAGATTTCAATTGTCCATCTATTATCTCCTCTAGCAATATGTCAAGCCCAACTCCACTTGTCTTTTAATTTTTTCAATGAGGTCAATAACACCTGTTTGTTCTCTTACCCATATATTGCATTTTCAATCTCGTTATTCCTAACATACATCTTTCCATACTTCTTTGAGTGGTCTGAAGTCTCTGTATTGCCCTTCTATTAACACTTAATATACTGAATAATAGCTTGTAAATCAAAATGGGAAGTACAAACTGATGAAGATCACTATTGTGAATCCTCACATAAAAATCCCACACTAAACCGGGTGTAAATATATACCTTTGTATAGTTCAGATATGAGGTTTCCCTATTTCTACAGTCTACTTTTTATGATTTATAATTTTCACTTAATTAAAATAAAACCAAAAGATACTGCATTTCATTTGTTTGATTCATTTAAGTAAAAATTCATTGATTGTTTTTTCTTTCTGGTTTACATATTGTTTAACCAATAAATAATAAGAAATATCAAAATATCACACGATTGTATCTGCTTACATATAGTATATATTTTTAGAAGCAGTCCTCTTCATTCAAATTCAGGGTCATCTATTGGTAACTTAAATAATTAAGGGACATGAAATGATAATGCTTATGGCCTTCATCGGTAAGAATATTAGATCCATTGTACCTCATACCAAGCATTGAGGAGAACAATATCTCCTAAATGCAACTGTTAAAGCAGAAAATCATGTGATGTTTTGTTGGTATATACCATCCTAGTCAAAAAGCAAAACATCCTGCAATTAGCATAATACCAAAATACTAAAGTATAGTTACCAGTTGCTGGCCCAGCATCTGAGTTACATGCCTATGTGAGCAGCTTGGGATCAACACCTTAGGATGATTTTTCAAGCTATTCACATGACAGTATAAAAGATTTAAAAGATGGCTGTAGTATATGAAGTGCATTATATCCAAACTTCTCATTGATAAAAGGTTTAAATCAGGAACAATGCTTGGGTTTGAATATAACAGCTCTACATTTCAAGTGCCAACTGATTGCTCAAAATTAAAAATAGATGACTCTGCAGTAAAGAAAATTTGCTCCTAAGAACAAAAATGATTCATTAGCACAATCTTCTATTATCACTACATGCCATCTAGTTAAAGCTTTGGTAATCAATAAATACAGGATGGTAATATGCAGCAAATATCTATCCAATGGCATCCTATCAAAATATCCCCAGATTAGATTTTAACTTATGGTTTTCATCAGCGAGAAGCTTTTTTGGATTTTTTTGAACAATACATTTGGATCTTTAGGATCTAATACACCTTTCCTCTATTTAACTTATGGTTTTCATCAGCGAGAAGCTTTTTTGGATTTTTTTTAACAATACATTTGGATCTTTAGGATCTAATACACCTTTCCTCTAGTGGTCATTTTAAAATCTTTTTACTATTAGACTACTAGCCCAAACTAAAAAGATTATTAAAGTTTTTGAACCAAATCTATTTGCTCACATAATTATATAGATCTTAACCCAGTTGAGTTTTAGGTCTTACAGTAATGTTAGTTTTTTTTTAATAATCTTCGATACCTTTACTCTTTTGCCAGAAATCATACTATATGATTAAAATATCATATGGCTAACTATTATAGCATTTGCTTACATCTTGTTATTCATTAGCATAATGATCTGTTCTCACCACTTTTATGCCATCTAGTGTAAGCTTTAGAAAATGGTGCCAGATGGTAAAACTTAATAATCCCTATCCATAACTGTCCTATTCAAATATTGCCAGACTAGTGTGTGGCTTATCTCTTTCATTTGGACCTTTAAATCTAATGCACCTTTTCTCTAACAGCCTTTTTTAAAAATCTTTTTTGGTTATAGTTAATAAATCCCTATTAAGCATCACCATCTGATATCTATTATTTATGAAAACTTCTACTAGAGGGCAATAAAGTGGTGAGAATAAAAGGCTATGCTAAAGAATAGACGATATAAGTGAAAATGTAATAACTAGTTGGTTTAATAAAGCTTGGTTTAAAAACCTGAATAAGCTTTTAGGTTTGAGTTAGTAGCTTGATAGTATAACAAAAAGGTAAAACTGGCCGTTAGAGAATAGGTGCATCAAATTCAAAAGTCCAAGTATGCTATCTGATAAAATCTATAAGCTGAAAACTAGTCAGGGGATTTGAAAATGACAGTACTGGATAAGAATTTATTAAGTATTACTGTATCTGGAATCTAGTGATTACTAAAGTTTATGGTAAATGGCACAAAAGTAGTGAGAATAAAAGATTACGCTAAAGTGAATTTATATACAAACTGGTAGGTTTGTCATTATGAAAGGAAATGAATTCAAAGAGAAAATGGATAGAGAATTAAATAATGGTAAATATATGTTGTTAGATAAAGATCCAGGTAGTTGATTAAAAAAAAATTGATAGATATTATAAAGAAAATGGTTAATTTAAAAATTTTTAATAGAGTAGATTATTTAAAATGCTATCCTAATGATTTTACATCAGCTAAGATGTTTGTGAATATTAAGACTCATATTTCCTTTAAGTTTTATTTTTGATTTTACAGGTAGTGTTGTAGAGGGTATTTCTAGATTCTTGAATAATTTTTTAAAACAATTTGTTGATTTCGGTCATTATACAGTTTCTTCTTCTTTTGAGGCTTTTGATAAGATTAATAATTTTAAAATGGAAAGTAATTGGGTATTTGGCAGTTTAGATATTGAAAATATGTATCAGTCTGTTAATAGGTTAAGCAGTATTGATATTCTTATGTCTGTATTGATTAAGAAAAGTTCTTTATCAAAAAATAAAATTAAGGCAATTAAAGATTTGCTTTTGTTATTGGAAGATTCTATGTATTTTACTTATAAAGGTAATTTTTATAAGATTAAGGAAGGGTGGATAATAGGTTATATTATTTCTCCTTTAGTATGTTCAGTTTATATTAATTATATGGAAGAGGAAATTATTATTAAAAAGAATTGTTTATATGTAAAGTTATTTGTCAGATATGTTGATGATTGTTTATTTGTAGTTGAGAATGATAAATTGAAGGAATTTGTAAATGAGTTTAATTGTTTTGATCCTTCTATAAAATTTGTGTTAGAAGGAGGGGGGTTAGATTTTGGTAAGTTAAAATTTTTAGATCTTTTGGTGAATAGAAATGTAGAAACTAATTGTTTACTGTGCAGTCATTTGGTTAAAAGTAAAGAATTAAGATCTATAATTAAACCTGATAGCTATCAGTCTATATCTCATAAAATAGCTGCTTTAAGGATTTATTGTCATAGGAATATTAAATTAAATAATTCTAGTGGGGTAGCTTTGTTTCAGAAATATCAATTTTATAAAGATTACTTGAGGGTTGGCTACTCTGATAAATTTGTTAAAAGTATTTTATTTAGTAGTAATATTTGTAAGGCTGTAAAGGATAGAGAAAAATATGATTTTATTTCTTTGCCATATAAATTGTCTTCTTATAAAATTGCATGTAGAAATAGTTAATTGTTTGGAAATAAGAAAATTGCTTGGAAAAGGGGTGTTACATTGAATAATTTATTAAATAATACAAAAGAAGTTTTTGATAGAAAGTCTATTCCTGGTGTAGTATATTTTATTCCTTGTTTATTTTGTAAGAAGGTTTACATAGGTCAGAGTAGTTTGAGTTTAAATGAAAGAATAAAGGTTCATAAAAGTAGAGTTAAAAATAGATATCTTAGTTCTGCTTTGTATGTCCATGAAAAAGATACAGGCCACACTATTGATTTTGATGAAGCTAAGGTTGTCTTCTTTGAGAGAAATGAAATCAAAAGAAGAATTAAAGAGTCTTTATTATTGAAAATTTATTATTCTGAAGCAATTAATTTATTTAAGAGTTCTTTTAATATTAAGGGTGGATGGGAAGTGAATGGATTTGTGGGTAATGTTTACTATTATATATATTGTGTAGTTTTAGTAGTTCTTTACACTTGAGGAGTCTGCTTGTAGCAGTGAAACCTTTGGTAGTGTTTTAATATTATTTTTATGCTGGTCTGATTGAATTTTGGATTTGGGGTAATTTCAATTATATGGATAATTGTAAAGCTATGAGCCAAAATGAAAACACAATTATGTTTTAATCCAAGCTGCTTTGCTTTTATAGTCATATGGATCTGAACTCAGTTCAGTATCTATACTTTATGATGTAATTGTTATTTTTTTTTAAAAAAACAGACACTTCATTTTATGGCAGGATTGTACTAAATCCCTCCAACATCACATGATCACTATGTCATATATCTATACAGGCTGTTTAAACAGTAGCAAACACCATACAGTAGTGACACCCAGTGCAAGCCTTAATAATCAATTAGATAGGAATTTTATGCACAAATGACCTTGCATTCACTGATTACTATGGCTCACTGGGTGGCGCTCCTGTATGGAAAGCTTGCTACTGTTTAACAGTTTGTGTAAGTATAGGAAATGATAATCACATGATGTTTTAATGGTTTTGTATAGATAATTGGTGAAAGATAAAAGATTAATCCCAATTTTTCCAGTCTATGGTTATATTATAATATAAATGGTAATTTTAAAAAAATCACATCGTGAATATATTATTATTATTATGGTCCCAGAATGCAGGCAAGATGATTGGGTTTCTATTAATATTGACTTATTATTTGATATTCTGCTCCATGTATTAGCAGAATGGTCATATGGCAGTATCTTTAGTTCAAGTTTCAGGGACTGCAGCCCATCTCTGTGTCAATTGATGCTTGATCTTCTTACGATCTCCAAGAAATATACCATACAATTTATTTTATTTATTAAAAATTGATTTACGATAAAAATAAGACAATGTAAATAGTCTACATATGATTACATAGAAAGTATAAGCAATGTGCATATATCGCTTCTTAATTAATACCATTTCCCACGATGCTGAGCTAATGAACTGTCTGCCCATAGTAGATTTACTAACATATTTTTTTACCATTTTATTAATCTGGTTAATAATTTAAAATAATATAGAAAAAAGAAATGAACTGGTTTAAATTTAATGCATTACCCATCAAATTGAATAAAAGTGTTTTTTATAAAATATTGTTACTTTGGATATTTTGCAACAGATTTTTGTAACTTTCCATATTCAAATTTAAGAACTGAGCGTCTCACCAATGCTATATTCCCAGTATGTGAAATGAAATTTGTGCACATTAAAAACTGTTCACAAGACATTTGTGTTATGAAAACAGTGTTTTGAAAAAAGTAAGTTTTACTTAAACAATCGAGTGAAATTAAGATTTCAACCTTCATTTCTTTTTATTTTCCTGAAGGTTAGTGATGATGGTGTTCTAGTTTTATTTTTATATTGGACATTTCCATCATCTAATATGTGTATTGAATGTCTTTAGAAAACTTTAACTTTTAATTAAATATTCCAAATAACTTCAACTGTTAGTAATAGCACATCAAACAGGTTAGTATATGCACAACGTTTGGAGAGGTATTATTATCGCCTCTTCTTCAGATGTTGCTAACTTGACCAGTGACAGTACTAGCATAGGTTTTTAACCTGGATCCTTAGATTCTTGATTATTGAATTTTAAGGTAACACTCTAGCCAACTGAACCATCTTGCCAAATCTTTCTATTTTAATTAACTTTAAACATTTTTAAATGAATTAATCGTGATATTCAATAAAAGCATATTTTTTAAAAATATATACTATCATCTGTGGCACAAATTGATTTCAATATGATTTGAAATATAGGCTGCCAACCCTGTTAACCATACTCTGAAATATTGCATTGTCATATTGCATGATATATTACTAACATGTGCATAACATATGAAAAAATTCATTTGATAGAATTATGTTAAAAATTGGTTACAAGATTTCACTCAAACAAACAAACAAACAGAATTTCTAAGTTAAATAAAAACATTTAAAAAAGAATGATTGCATATTGTCATCTGACAAAGCATTAATATTTTGATAATAATGGAACTGCTTTGAAAATATTTCTAGGTAAGATGATAATATATGGAATAGTAAAGTCTTAAACTAGATACCAAAAGAATGAGACCATGTGTGAGATGTATGAAATAAAAAAATTGATTGGTGCAATGTGGAGAAAAAAAGCTATGGATTCAAGAAACTGGAATGAAAGATTTAAAAGACCAAGAAAAAGATCATGTATGAGATGGATGGATGAAATAACAAAATTTATTGGCTCAATGTGGAGAAAGGAAGCTATGGATTGAAGAAATGGAATTAAAAGTGATCATCTTCATGCAATGGAGCAATAATGGTTAAAATGATGATGATGAGTGTGTTAAATAATAATAAAGTTAATTTGAAATAAAAATTTCATTTTAAATCCAGTATAGATGAAAAATTAACATCAGCTTGTTAATTTGATAGCAATAAGAAAATATAGATTGTGATCAGATGATAAAGATGTTGATTTCTTGAAAATGGGCTTAAAAGCAAGTCTTGATTACCTTATCAGTTAATAATAAAAAAATCATTTCTGTTGTGTCAACAGCTAAATGGTCTTTTCGGAAGATAAAGAATTGAAGAGATTAATGTATGGGTTATTCTTTGCCGATCAAATGAAGTCGGATGCGCCTTACTCTAAATCCTTTGCAAGGAATTGATAAAAATTCCTTGCTATTTAACAGAAGTCATGCATATAGAAACTCATCCTTAAGACTTCTGCTCCGAACGTAGCTACCAGTATCAAAAACAATACTAGTTCACTGATGAAATGCTTTGGCAGATGGAAAAGTTTCAATATATGGTTCAAAACTTCTCAATCTTAATCATTAAATGTCTATTAATCATAGTATAATACCTACATGGGAAACACTTTTAAGAATCAAATAGCTTTCAATGGCTCATGTTTACTAATTGCCCTTTCATGATCATTATTAAAGTCAGCGAAGCTAATGATCATACCAACAGTCAACCCACCTTATCCAATCCTTCTATGGCAAATGATGTTAAACATTTCCATCATCCTCTATGTCATAAAGAATATCCGTACATTTTCTTTGCATAAATTTACTTAAACTAATTTGATACGACTCAAAGAGAATGCACAGCAGAATTAGAACACATTCTCTGATGATCGATTATGGTTATGTACTTTGTGCAAGAGTTTGATTAAAAAATTTACAGACTCAAACTGATAGAATTGCAAAGTAGAAAAGATGGTTAATCAGGAGGTCATAAAACGTTTGAGCACTGAAAGTGCCAAATTTGGAATCGATCCAAAAATCTTACACTCCAGAATCTGATATGCTAACGTTGCACTAAATTATGCATGCCAATGATTTCACTGCACCATATTAAATACATACATGAACCCAAAAGTTCCATCTAAAGCATGACACAGAGCAGTTAAAAAATTTCTTCAAAATAATCTCCGGTTGTGCACTGAGTGTGAACAGTGTGCCCAGTTCCTTCATTGTTCTTTTATAAGGAATACTTCAGCTGATTTCCCTAGCCCTGAACTATCCAAAAATTACAGCTGTGACCGCCTTAATCCCTTTTGAAAAATCACTAAAGCAACCCATTCTTTAGCAAAGATTGCTGTGGTCACCAATCTTTCATTAACAAGCTAATGAAAATAATCTTCTTGAGGTCTGAGGTATCACATCTTTCACCTGACACCAGCTGTGACCATCTTATCCCTTTTGAAAAATGACCAAAGCAACCCATTCTTTAGCAAAGATTGCTGCTGTCACCAATCCATTAACAAGCTGCTGAAAATAATCTTCTTGAGGTCTGAGGTATCATATCTTTCACCTGACACCATCTAAATTAAAGAAAATGAGCAATCTAAATCATTATGACTTTTTTGATGTCATATCCACAAGCAAGATAAAGATATATCTGTTATTTAGACCTCAACCAAATATCACTTGTTTTCAAAAAAAGCAAGTATCAATAAAGATGACCATCTCTCTCTTATGTGATGCTGGTGATTTGAATTGAATATTTTGATGAACTTTGTGACCATGGAGCAACTGAAATATTCAGATGAAGGGTATATATAAAGTAATGATTCTCAAGGCTATATAGATTTATAAATGCAAATTCATTGAAAGCAGACAATACTGAAATAATTCCAATATTAATAACAATCAGAAATCTCAATCTGTTGTCAAGGCAACCTTCTTTTAACAATAAAGGTGGAAATCCGCCTTTACTTGTAGATCTAATGTGTTTATATAGACAGTGAAGATTGCAACTTGACCACAGAGAGTGAAATTATTGATACAAAGAAGTTTAAATAAACTTTATTAAACAAGCAAATATAACCTGTTCTGAAAGCAGACTAACAAATATTCAATTTTAACTTTCAAACTGCACTAATGACTTTCAGATAGCATTACTTAAATAATAAAGCTAATAATGTTCAAGAATTAGAAAGATTTATAAATGTAAATTCATTGAAAGCAGTCAATACTTAAACAATACCAACACCAATTATAACAATCTCAATCTGTTGTCAAGGCAAGCTTCTTTTAACAATAAAGGTGGAAATCCGCCTTTAACTTGTAGATTAATGTGTTTATATAGATATGAAAGAGTCCAACTAGGCCATGGAAAGTGAAATTATTGAAAGTTATGTGAGTATTTGTCAGTCTGCTTTGAGATCATATTATATTTATGTTCTCAATGAGATTTATTTTAACTTCTTTGAATCAATAATTTCACTCTCCAGGGTCAAGTTGCAATCTTTAGTGTATATATATATATAAACATATTAGACCATAAATAAAGGTGGATTTATACCTTTATTGTTAAAAGGAGGTCATTGATTATTATTGTTTAAGTATTGACTGTGTTCAATGAATTTACATATATATATATTGTATTAATAAAATCAAGTCATATATCACATGACTTATATAGCTTGTATTTACAAATATGTAAAATAAAGAACATGCTATTAGCTCTAAACAAGCTTATTTTTTTAATGATAAATGCCACAAGAGCACATTCAAAATCTTTATTCAGTTGAAGAACTGGATTTGAAGACATATAGATGTTGAAATTTTCATATCATCTGCTTAACAGCTAAGTATTAGATGAACGCTGGGCTTGAACTAGTAGCTTGAAACCAGTCTGGGGATGGGGACAATCCTAAATAAAGATTTTGAATGTGTTCTCTTGTTTAGAACTATTAGCATGCTATTTATTTTACATACTTGTAAATGCAAGCTATACAAGTCATGTGATATATGACTTGATTTTATTACTATATATATGAGCTATTATAGGTTACTAGAAAAGCTTGTTTAGTTTCAGGACTGTCAATTAGTAATTAACAGTTTCCTAGCCATATCTAAGGTAAAGTTCTAGTTCATTAAATGGATATAATCTCTTAATTACCATTATTTATATGATAATAAGTGCATGAAAATATCTAATTTAGCATTTACAACTGTCAGCAAAGATGAATTATTATTTACAGGATGTCAAAGAAAAATGTAAGTCTTCTGAATTTTCATGCTTATAAATATTTTCACTAAATGGACATTAATTAAATAATGTCCAATATGGTGTAGTTCAGTGACATAATATCAGATTCTGGAGTGTTAATACCAGTGGATCTATTCCAGTTCTGTCATTTCTGGTATTCAAACTTCTTACGAACTCCTAAGCGATATAGACATTCAAATATATATTTTAAATCAAATGATAAAAAAGAGTCATTATTGTTTAAAACCCTAAAAAATGTAAAAAACTAAAACAAAACATAAAGCATTTAAAAAAAAATGCTCTTGAAATTTTGAATGTAAGTTTGAAATAAAATCTTGATTATTTTATGTATCAATAATTAATAAATTTCATCTTATCAGATGATAAAATATCTAGAATAAAAATATAGGGAGAATGAAATTTCTTTTGGAAATAAAATTTATTGGTAAAGCTGATCTCTGATTTGCTGAAGAGAGATTTCATTCTAGTTCATAAGCATAATATCCACGTAATGCATGGAAAAATTATTCTTATAAGTTCTAGCCTTTATTAAAATCTCTGATTCAAACAGACTTAATCATAATCTTACTTTCTTGCAGTATAACATATTACCTCTTTGCTTCCCATTCTCTAAAAAACTTATAGGGTCAAATACAGGATAAAATTATACTCCTTTCTGATTTATTATACGTAGTATGTCCCGGTGAAAATCTGATTGGTTCTTTTTTCAAGTATGCAGCTCCATCTGTGAATCAATGCATGTGTTACATGACTTGATTTACTTATTCAAGAAATTAATAGCACCAACATATTTAGATTACGGGTTGTGACATAATTTGGCCGGAATAATATGCTACCGCTAAATTGTTTTAAATTGGCAAAAACTCCTACTGAAATGCTTGAAGTGCATCAAATTGTGTACAGCAGTGAAAATGTGAATCTTAAGAATATTTTCAAGTGATCTGAAAGATTTTGTGATGTCAGAGTGGCATTAACATGTCCATGAATATTATAACTTACCATCCAGACAGGGTAAAGCCTTAAAAAATTTATGGTAAATTAAACCATGCTGCTATATGGCAACATGTGTTAACTCAAAGAAGATGTTGGTGTTGCTAGGAGACAGATCCAGTCACCTTTTCACTTAGGCACATATATTAGCTGGTAACTTTAATCTCATTTAATACTCTTCCTATCAATGGCTTGTCTTAATCTCCAGACATGTCTTAATGGCCTCTTAATACAACTTATGCTAACATTTCTTTCTTCTAACATTTGCATAATGATAATTGCATACATTTTATTTTATTTTGAAACTTTTCTATATACTCTCCTCATATACATTTCAATGCAAATTTTATATATAATTCCTCCTTTACTTTCCTTACAGTTTCAACTGTCCTGAAGTCTTCATCAGAGCAACAACATTTAAACATATAATCATAAACATATTTGTTTACATTATTATTCATAATTACATCTAATTTTACTTTTACATCTTTTAATTTACAATTATTTATTATTTTTAATCCCATTCTATTTTTATTTTTACCTCTAATTTATTCATCACTTTACTTTCTTTTATATCATTATACATTTCTATTTCACTTTTCATTCCCATTATCTGAGTCAACCTCTTTTATTATTTTTTTCTTATTTCTTTATAATTCTTCTATATTTTTATTTTATCTTCATATGCATATTTTATTCTTTTATTAATAATTTCTATGTTATTTTTAGTCTTATCTTTATTTTTACTTGTTATTTTTATTTATTCTATTTGCCCTTTGCCTCTTATATAACTTTCACCCTTTCTTCTTATGATTGCAACTGATTATTTTTTAAAAAAGATTTTGGCCTCTTTTTCATATATTCCGTTAATGTAATTCCCTCTATGATCAATTTTCCTAATTTTTTATCCTATTTTTTAATTTAAAAAAAAAAAAAAAAACTGTTTTCATATATATATTCTTTTATATATACTGTTTATACAAAAATTGCATTGAAGTGTATATGAGGAGATTATATAGAAAAGTGTAATATATATGAATATCATATGATCACCATCTCTTATATTAGCACATAATTGTTTATAAACAAGGCAAAACTCTCTATACATTGATTACTCTGGTTGGCACAGGGTGGCACTACTGGCTGGAGAGTTTTGCCTTGTTTATATATAAATATATAAAGAAAGATGCAAAGAAAGTGAAAAGGAGAAAATAAGAAGAATAATTATTTTATTTTTAGTGCACAAATGTGTCAACGATATTCATCGCATCTTTACATCATAAATAATATATCCACAAATAATTTAAATGCTGTCAGCTGATCGTTTCTCATACAAACATTACATTTTATTCGTAATCATCAGGCCTTCCTTTGTTTTTGTCATGGAAACAATTTAAAATCAATCCTAAATTCAATCTGCAGTGATATGGTAATGCTGTAGATATCTCCTTGTTAGTAGGTGACTGGCCCATAGAGTAAAGATCTTCTCTAGTATGTCTGATAAGTAACCAAGAAATTCAGTAATTCTTTACAACCTGTTCAGTACAGCCTGACTGAAGCACTAGCAAATTTTCTATACAGTAGTGCTACCTAGTGCAAGTCTGAATAATCAATGAATGCAAGAAGAGTTGTATATAAAATTCTATCTAGTGCTCTCTGGGTTCAGGTCTATATGGCCATACAAGCAAATGAGTTTCAAATGAAAACATTATTGATCATCTTGGCTCATAGTTTCATAGCTATCTAAATAGGTAAAAGGTGACTGCTGGACGGTTGCATTAGATCCTAAGATCTAGGTGCATGGCTTTCAGATTTTCTTACTGATGAAATCCACAAGCTAAAAACTAGTCTGAAGATATTGGAAGAATAGGTACTAGATAGGAATTTTACGCACAAACCTTCTTGCTTCCATTGATTACTAAGGCTTGCACTAGATGACAGTATTGTATAGAAAGTTTGAAAATATTCAGTAGATCGCAATTTATGAAATGATAAGCGAGTGGCCAAAATAGTGCTTAATTGGGTTAGGAGTAAAGGACAGGCAACAAGATGGGTGAGAAAGGTAGTACAATATGTAGAAGTTTTGAATAAAGGCTTTATGTCAGTATACTTATACAAAAGATGGGATGATTGTGTTAGGAGAATTGTTGGGTGTTATAATGACAAGGAATGGGATAGGAGAAAAGGTGCATTAATAAAAATAGAGAGTTGGAGAGATGGAGAACTAGTATGAGAGTAAAAAGAGTTTAAATATATATAGAAGTAAACAGAATATTGGGTGTGAGTTAATTTATGATAATAGCAAGGAAAATAATTTACTGTTTTAAGGCTTGAAGAGGATCATTTGCAACAGGGAAATATACACACAAATGGATAAATATAGATGATTTAGTCTGCAAATTATGTAAGAAAGGAAAAATATTAGGCATCTGTTAATTGAATGTAAATGCTTACAAGCAAAAAGGATTCAGATAATTAAGTTGTGGGAGAATAAATATAAACAAACTGATTATACAGAAAGTGGGTTCTTGGTTTTTAACCTGGGTTTGGAAAAAGATAAGGGGATTTAGATATAAAAGCCATAAAGTGGACAAAGATAATGTTGTGGAAATGGTATGGAGCAGAATATAGAAAAATATGTGAAAACCTAGGGTGGGAATGGAAAGGGAAGATGGCTAATAGGTTTCTCTGGGCATTGTGGCTGAGAGATTCCCCACTCTGAGAAAGGAGAAGTCATAGTGGATCACATTACATACTATTTAATAGCTTGTAAAAGCATAGAAAATGGTGGTCATGTGATAATT
Source organism: Epiperipatus broadwayi (assembly GCA_028023455.1). Classification (NCBI taxonomy): domain Eukaryota; kingdom Metazoa; phylum Onychophora; class Udeonychophora; order Euonychophora; family Peripatidae; genus Epiperipatus; species Epiperipatus broadwayi. Next base: position 570,002 of record JAQFVV010006353.1, read on the forward strand.
TAGAGGTTTTTACAGCCTGATTATCAGAAGATCAAGTAAAACAATTCTCTTCAAGAGTAAATAACAAAGTCCATGATTTTGCAAAGCCATGTGTAAAACTAGCCACTTGCCTTGAAATGATCATTACAATTCAACAGTTATTGGCTCATTTGTTTATGACGCCTACTTCAGCACCACAGGTTTTAAATTTAATGCCTGCAATATATTTCCTTATTTAGTTGCTTTGAGTCAACTCAAAAGAATGACATCTTTCATATACCTGTATAAAATATATATCATGAAATTGATAGATTAAATCAGACCCGAATGACCCTTCCCCCTAAATCAATATAGCTTTAAAAAAAGAGTAAAGTGGAATTATTAACTGAGTACTTTATGCTCTTGAATCTGATGCTCCACCATTGCACCAAACCATGCAGTGCCACCTAGAATTGATGCAATCTGACTTGATTTTAGACTCATTCATCCTAATATCACTTCAAATCCAAAGCCTTTAAATTTAAACCTGTGAAATTAAGAACATGAAATGTTACATTTAGAATCATAAACGAAACCAAAGATGTCAGATGGATCTAACAAAACGGACAAAAATAAGAAGTTTAAATATTGAAATATTTGTGAATAAAAACAAAACATATATTTTATTCACTGGGTACCTTTATATATACCCTGCATGGATTAGCCCAGCAGTGGAGTGGCAGACTCCAGAGTTTAAAGTTCACGGATCATGCCCAGCTATGTTACTTCTGGTGACCGATTTCAACTGCTTTAAAATTACTTGTATATTTGTAATATGTAATAACATTAAACTGTATGTGTCCTTATTTGAAGCTTCACAATCTGTCTGATCCAGGTTCCAATATGTAAAATAATAGTGGTTGTACATTGATGAGCATTACATTCACAGTCAGCTGAAGACTGATATCATAAGCCGTGAAATGATCCTTCTGGATAATTTGTGCATGGTTATTTTAATGCAAGATCGTGCTCAAAAAACATAGTATTGGTTTATTTTAATTGGATGTAATCTTAGACTTAAAATGTAATAATTAAGTTCCAATTTAGCTTTGGGATTCTTTTGTTTATATTACTTATACATATTTTGTAGCCAGGAATTAAAGATTTTTCCGGCTAATAAATAAGTGATATACAATTAAAGTAATGTCAAAACATTTATTGCACCTGTTTATAGTAATAATAGAGTTAGAACAGTTATAAGAATTTGTCACCCATTATAGTTAATACAGTTTACAAGCACATAGTTGTTGCCAGTAATGACTAGCAGTTGGAAGCAATTCTGCAACTCAATCTAGTAAAACTGACATGTCCAGCCACATTAGCATGATTCATAAAAGATCCTGGAGTACTTGCCCCAGAAATATCCTCTGAACTTGATTGTGTGCATATAACTAGCTTCTGCAAATAGTAGACAATAGGTGCTAGCATCATAATATTTCCAGTGATGTGACTCAGTAACTCATGCTCACCTTTGTCTCAAATGGCCCTCACTTTTATAGACAGTTTTTCTATCTTATTAGTTATCAAATCACCACTTCCCTTATTTTGTTATATCATATATAAGTGGTTTTTTTCCATATGTCATACCGTCTGCAACCAACGACTTGCTTGCAAGGCAGCTGGCTGTGATGATCTCTTGGCTAACAATGCTGTCCACTACTTTGAACACTTTTTAGCACAAATCTTTTATTGTATCTATATGCATACACAATCTTATGTTTTGACTGTCCTGCAGTCTTCTTCAGAGCCACTTAATTTCACTTCTTTTAATTTTTTACTTTTAAAAAATGAATGTAAGATGGTATATGCATATAGATACAATAAAAAAATTTTGCTAAAAAGTGTTCAAAGGAGTGGATAAATTGCATTTATACATTACTAGTTTTGTTTGCATCATTAGCTATCTGTTTATATTAATTTTGTTTCATTAATCAGCCATACTATATTGTGAATCCGATCTAGAGATCTCTGTATTTTGGACAAGTCGATTATTGGTGGCAAGCTTAAGACAAATCCGCAACAGCTTATATCACTATTGCATTTAGAGCTGCAGGAAATGTTGTAGGAGTTATCCGATAGGAAAGTACGACTAAAGATAAATGTTAAAAAGACTAAAGTAATGTTTAATGGATTTTCTCAACATATGAAAATAAAGATTGATTATGATGAGTTAGAAGAATTTAACAGTTACAAATATCTTGGTCAGAATATTAATACAGATGGAAACATAATGAATGAAATTAATCTAGAATTAAACTTGGTTGGAGCGTTTTTGGTAGAAATAACTTGATACTAAAAGGAAATATGCCTATGTATTTGAAAAGGAAGATTTTTAATAAATGTATTTTACCAGTTCTTACTTATGGATCTGAGACTTGGACACTTAATAGAAGAGCAATACAGAGATTTCAAACCATTCAAAGAAGTATGGAGAGATGCATGTTGGGAGTAACAAGAAGAGATCGAAAACGCAATATATGGGTAAGAGAACAGACAGGTGTTACTGACCTCATTGAAAAAATTAAAAGACTGAAGTGGAGTTGGGCTGGACATATTGCTAGAAGAGATGATAATAGATGGACAATTGAAATTTTAAACTGGATTCCAAGAAATTGTAAAAGACCCAGAAAGAGGCCACATGTGAGATGGATGGATGAAATAAGAAAGTGTGCAGGGGTGATTTGGAGAGGAGAAGCTAAAGATCAGAGAAGATGGATTGAACTTGGAGAGACCTTCATTCTGCAGTGGATTGATAATGGTTGATAATGATGATGATGAAACCATAGATAATGAAAAAAGTTGGTGCTTATTTTCTGCATATTATTTGTGAGTCACTAACATAATACCTAGTGGCCAAAAGTATAAATCACATATTAATGAAGATGATTTACCCATTTTGAAGAACATTGATGCCACCATATACAACCGCCACGGACATAGGAACTTAGGGTCAATTTTGATGGTTGCCTGCTTGCTTATACTCATCTCTGGAAAATAAAAATCTATTTTTAGAATGATATTATTAATATCTGAAAATATCTGTCCCTGTTTATTGCATGCAATCTTATCAAAATGGTTTTATTTTTTAAAAGAAGGATTGCCCTCATATATAAGTCATGAATTTTTCCATAAACTTTCTATCAACAAATGAAAAAATTATTGTCAGACAAAATACGAAGAATATTCTATTTTCTTTATTAAAAAACAAAACAAAACAAATATCAATAGTAAATTAACTCAGTGATTTTTGTTTTTAATATCTTAATTTCTTTCTGCTTAACTTATTCTCATTACATAAAACGCGCACATAAATTATATATTTGCATAGTTCATAAAATGCTCGTACGATGTCACTACTTTCCAAATGCTTTTGCATCAGTAATTCAACGAAGCATTTAATATTTCAGTTACGCAGTTTTGTTTTTTTTTTAATCTAAAGACGTTCACTCGTATGTAAAAATAATTTATAGATTCATAATTAAAAAAACGAACAAATCTTTATCAAAGTCAAAATTGAATGGGGAATAGTTCATAATTCATCTTATGATGTGTGATATAATGTAATATGATGTAAAATCACTAGAGGTCATAAAGTGACATCTACTGGATTTTTTAGTTATTCAAAACAAAAATATCAGATTAGTTTTTTTATTTAAAAAGATAACTGGATTTTGTCAGAGTTTACCATATAATAAAAAAGTTGTGAGAAAACTTATAAAAAATATGTAGCAATAGATGGATCACATTTATTTGCTAATGTGTTAATATATTAATTTTTTTATGTATGTACTGCGAAGTTAAAAAATGACGTCATATAAAATTGAATTGACAGGTGTAATAGTGCTTTAGTGAGGGTTCGAATGCCATCACAATTTAAAAAATAAATGAGCTGATTTTCATTTTATCGTTTGATCATAAGCAAATAGTATTCTTATTAAACAATAATATAATGTTTGCTCTTAATAAAACCTTTAAGCAGATGATTAGAGAGAAATAAAAAGAACATATTACTTTATTATAAACAGGAAAATATATATATTTACATTATTATGTTTCTGAAAAGATAAACTTACTGATTCAAATCAGTTTTCTTGAGAATTATATATATATAACATTGCTAGATTACATAACATAATAGTTTATAATGCTTACACAGAGACCAAACTCTCCATACAGTAGCACCTCTCAGTGCACACCAGAGTAATCAATGGATGCAGAAAAGTTTTGCATAAAATCCCTATCTAGTGCCTACTCATACAATATCCCCAGACTAGTTTCTTAAATACAAAAATTAAAATCTGTATTCAGCATTTCAATACATACTATTATGATTTGAATAATCTGTTTATAGCTCAAAAAAGATTTTAAAAAAGCATCTAAAAGTGATAACTTTATTTAAAACTTTTAGCATGGTTGGAATTTTGATTCCTAATGAAAAATTGAATTGCCCCTCCTCTAATCTCACCAGATGTCACAAGGATAACCATAATAGTAACAGCCAGAGAGTGGATAATAACATGCCTTAAATAAGTTTAACCTACCTGAAAAATAAACTTACCAAAATGAGAACTGATTGAAAGATTAACTTATCAAAAAATAAAGCATATAGATAATGAATATATCAACAAAGAAACAATTAAAAATTATCATATTTACTGGGATATAGGATGCAGTGGCATATAAGACACATGCCCTTTTTATACACATTTTAAAGAAGAAATAATTATCTACATTTTTCAATAATGATTTACTGTACTAATTTTATAGTTATTTATGTCTACAAACTAGGGAACATTGTAGATAGATACCTTTTAATCTTCATTCTCAAAACCCAGAAATTCATCTCCAGAAAATAATGAAGAATCACTTGAAACCTCTTCATCAGAAACTGAATCTTTGTATAACAAATCATCCTCTGTGCTATCAAGTGAGTTACTAATTCCATATTTCTCAAATGACTTTACAACTGTCTCATGTTTCACAGCAACTCTTGAGCTTTTAAACCATTTACAAATCTGTGAAATGTTAGATTTCTTCCTGAAGGTGTCAATTCAAAATCTGTAGACTGCACCCAAGTGTTTAATTTCTCCTTCATGAATCCTTTAAATGATTTACTAGTGCAGACATCTAAAGGTTAAAGTTGGCTTTTTAGGCCACCTGGAATTACAACTAATTGAATTTTTCAGTTGGTTGATTTTATTTTTCACAGCTTCTGTTTTGTGACTCTGAAGGTTGCTTTAATAGTTCATCAGGACACCTAGTCCAAATAATATCTATCCACAACTTCTCCCCTTCATCCATCCAACCCTTAGGATGAACATGCACCAACACACTTTTATATATACATATTAATAAATATATATGTCAGTGACAAAGTATGAATTTTTAGTGAACGGAAGTACACCACATAATCTTTTTTTTATGTTTTATTTTACTTGCCACAACAATTTTTACACGATAGCTAATATATACATATTACGTAATCTAGAAAAATCTGTAACTCTCTCATCGATATTTTTATTTTCTAAATGCTTTTAACATTCTCTAGTTTTAACTATTAATTACATTTTAGCATTGTTTGAACTTCTTATAATCAATGAATAATGCGATGGTCAAACTCATTATTTGCCTTATATAAAAACAATTCAACTGTTGGTAAAAAAATTGAAAGTTAAGAGAAATTCCATATGAAAAATAATGTTTTGAATTTGTTCAGTCTTCTTTTGTATGTTTGACAAAATAGCTTAGAGAATTTTTTTTTTACGTTTGTATGTACAATACTTGTTGGATTGATTTTGTGACATTGAATATATACGTATTTTAGTGCATTTTTAAAATTAAATTTCAGTTAAGGCTTTTAAACTTTTTAGTGAATTCTTCTACAGAAACATTCATTCTGTTCTATACATGAAGCCTTCGTCCCTGATATTTGTGTATAATACAAATAAAATGTCCGTTAATTAAAAAACTATTGTAATAAATAGAAATAAAATGAATTTAATTATTAGACAAGTTGCTAACATTAAAATTCGGGATTTATGGGATTTGAGTTGATGATAATTGCTTCCATTTTGTTTTTTGAACTTAATGACAGTTGAAGCAGGTTAAGGAATTAACCAAAAGTATTTCTGCAGATTGAAAGACTTTATTACCATTATATTTATTATTTATATATGTATATTAATATAAACCAGAAGTTTAAGACTGACTGAAATTTCAACTCATAATTTTGATTACCGCCACAGAAGATGCATCCCATTTTTAGGCTGTTTTGAAAAGGAAAAAGGTGTGTCATAAATGCCAGTGAATGTTGTATATATTATTGTTTTATACTGAAAAACATCCATAATCAGTTTTTATTGTATAAAAAATTGCCTTATACGCAATATAAGATTAATTTTGTAAAATGTAAAGTGTTTTTTAAATGATTTTATATAATTTAGAAATTATGATTGTTTATTTGTTCAGATTAAATCTCGTTATTAATTTTTAACGTGTTTCTATTGAACTTTTTTTTTTTCAAATTTTGGACATTAGATATCAATGATGGTGCTATATTTTGGGGTTATCCAGTCTCAGTGATGGTAGGTCATATTTCAAACCATGTTCAAATCAGTTTAATAAATTTTCAGTGGTGGGCAATAGATGGTGATATATTTTTTAATAATACGCTTTCATTGAATTTCATGACAAATTCTCTAAAAAGTGGTTACAGTTAATTAAAATAGAAAGAAAAAGAAATACGAGATGAAATCTTAATTTCTCTCAATTATTCAACTAAAGCTTGCCTTTTTTAAAAGGCCGTCTTTATAAATATAAATATTTTGTAAACAATTTTTAATGCATATGAATTTCATCACAAATACTAAAAATACAACATTATTTACATTCTCAGTTTTTAAATTTAAATATGAATATTTGCAAAGTCAGTTATAAAAATAGTAATATATATAAAAAATATATAACAGACTTTTATGTAATTTGACGAGTTAATGCACTAAAAACATATATATATATATTCATGCCCAATTTTAGTTTTATATGTAACTTAAAATGAAAGTATGGGGGTATCTATAAATTAATTAATTCAACTACTTGTTAAATCTTCAAGCATAATTTTGGTTTTTATATGTTACTTGAAGTAAAATCTTGGGTAATCCATAAATTATTCCAGTTATGGATTAAAATTAATTAATTCAATCACTATTTAAAGCTAGTGATTGAATTAATTTACAGACGCCTTACATTTTTATTTCAAGTTAAATATAATAATCCAAATTGTCGCTGAAGAAAAAAAAATTATTTTGATTTTTATTGCATTATTCATCAAATTAAATAAAAGCATTTTTTATAAAATATTTTTCTATACATTATTTCTAATAGTTTTTTTTCGTTATGGCAATTACAAAGAAATCAAGTCATATGTCACATGATCTAATTTAACAAGCTTGTATTGCAAATGTTATATAAAGAGCAAATAAGTTCTTAACAAGCTTTGTGAGCTCATTACATAACATTTGTAATATAAGCTTATTAAATTAGGTCATGTGACATATGACTTGATTTCTTTGTAATTTAAATTTTTGCTAATAAAGCTTTGGCAATTTTATATTGCTAAAGTTATTAATATATGGTGTATCTGAACTTAGTTCAGTCCCATATGGCTGTTTAATTAGATAACTGGACTGGAAAACATATGAATGTCTGAAAATTTCAGATTTTCTACTTAATAGTTATCCATTAGATAAAGTGCTGAGCTTGTCCTGGTATTTTTAGTCTAATGCTCGAATATCCTAGCACCTCACTGAGGAAGCCAGTAGCAGAAACCGGCCGGGATATTCTGCATAGCTTGTTAAGAGCTTATTTGCGAGCTCTTTATATACATTTGTTATGGCAAAAAATGCCATGTATTTAGGATGTCATCATACTAAAGTCGACAATTTTGCACCAATGAGAAATTATGTATGTCCTATCACTAATTTTATTAACCACATTAAAAAGATAACAAGAGTTAATAGTCCAATGCAGGAGGTAAGCCACTCTGAGAGACAGCCTTTATTGAATACTAGTGAAAGAAAAACCATTACTTAACAGACGTGTTAAGTGGAGAGAATTATAATGGCTTTCTAACCTGTTTCATTCTCTAACAAAGAATAGTCAAATATACTTTACAGTGCAGTGCCCTGCATGGTGCCAAGGGTGTGGCAGACTCTGCAAGTTCTACAGACCCTGACCCAGCTTGTGTCAGAGTGCTCTAATTCCTTACGAATTTCAACCAGTAAACTATTCAGTTATTTTTTTTTACTAATCAATATTAGCTGCCACAAAGATGATGTGTTCAAAACCCTGGATTTTACAGCCCCGTTTATATATATATATTGAAAAATGCATTAAAATATATATTATAAATGGGCATTCAATGAAATTTTGTAGAGGGGCCCAAAATTTCTAGCTATGTCATTGCCATGGACTCTTAAAAAACGTTTGTTTGGACCCTGAAAATGCCCAAGCCCTATCTAGAACAAGTTCAAACACCATGTCTGGTGAATTCACTAATGACTGTAAGCTTTTTCAGTCATAGTAAAAACTATGTATTAAACGTGATTTTTGGAACCATCTTCTAATCAGATCATGTGACACTAATTATTTATTTCTGGTTTCTTAATTTAAAAAAAAAAACTTAAATATATATATAATAATAAAAATGTTTATTATGTAATCAAAATAAACACTAAAAACATACCCCCCCTTAGTTATACATTTTATATCACTTAGTGAATAAACAATACACACTCATCAAGCATTGGTGGTCGAGAGGTCAGCGATGGCTGCTTTACAAACAGTTGTCCCGAGTTAGCGGGTTCGCTTCCCGGCTGATGCTATGACACATGAAAAAAAAAAACAATACACACTTCATATCTATACACAAATAAAATATTAATATCAATATAATAAATAAAAAAGTATGAATATATTCATGATATCTATACAATTAATGAGTAATTACTCATTTATATATCAATAAAAAATCATATACAGTGGAATCTGCTAAAATAAATTAATTGGTTTCAGAATGCCCTTCGTTATATCGTTATATCCTTAATTCATTATAGTTTATATTAAAAAACACTGGGTAATTCATTTCAAGCCAATGGCCAAGATCAAACTACTGGAAAAATCACAAATGTAAATGCATAAATATAATATAGAAAATCATATAACTTTACAATACTAGCCCCAAAACAGAATTTTACGAAACTTCCTCCATGACTACGGTTTTATCTATTAACAAATAGATCTTTTCAAGTAAAATTCAACATGACACAAACAACATATATATATAATCAAAATTACCCCAAATCGAAAACTCAACCAATGGTTTCACCATCCAAGTTTAATTCTGTGATTAATTCCATTCATCATTTATCCATCTGCACTAATAATCTGACCATGGGATTTGTAGTTGTTAATTTCGAATTCCTTATTACTTCCCCCTTCTGGGAAAATTCATTGAATATTATTTTAATGTTTTTAATATTCATTTTTCCCTTCATTTGTATTTGTAATTCAAATTTGCAAATGTTTCTTCATCCGTTTAAGGAAATTGTTTCTTTCTTCTTTATAACCTAATGCTAAGTGAACTTTTGGTTACGTTCCCCATAATCATAGCTCTCTTAAGTTAAGTAATACTTCTGCTTTATTTATGCATGCATTTTTATTTTATTATTTTTATTTAAATTAGCCCACTTAAATATTCCAATTTTTAGATAATTATATACTGTTTTCACTTTTGTTTATTATATTTCTATGGTTGGCAGTATGGCAACATAAACTTTCTTTTTCTGTCATTATGTTTTATACATACTAGATTGACTATCTGCGATTCAAAGCTATGACCAAATTGTTTTTCATGGTCCCAAAAAATAGACTTATATTTCTGGTTGTTTTTAGTACACCTATATAAATATTTGTGCTGCGCTAATCTGGTTGAAATATTAGCTTTGGATGACCCCATAGTATACAGACATGCAACTATTTGCAATGCATTCTCCATTTGTAGTTTGTCTTTAGTGTTGTTAATTAACCTATTAAAATTAGGGAGAGTATCTTTGAAAATTGGTTCCCAGACTTTTCTTATTTTTGTTTGTTAATCTCAGAATATAAATCATGCTAACCTGTGGTTTATCCCCAACTTGCATATTTAAAGTTTGCTTTGTATTTCTATAGAATTATTTGATAACATCCTTCAAAATATTTTTTTATGACCGATACTACACAGACTGTTTATATATTCATCTATGTTGGTTTTATATCTGCTTCATGTTGCTTTAAATTCTGCTGATTCATGAACCATTGGTGTTTCAGACCACTCAAAGAAGTATGGAGAGATGCATGTTGGGAGTAACAAGAAGAGATCAAAAACGCAATGTATGGGTAAGAGAACAAACAGGTGTTACTGGCCTCACTGAAAAAATTAAAAGACTCAAGTGGAGTTGGGCTAGACATATTGTTAGAAGAGATGATAATAGATGGTCAATTGAAATTTTAAACTGGATTCCAAGAGATTGTAAAAGACCCAGAAAGAGACCACATGTGAGATGGATGAATGAAATAAGAAAGTGTCCAGGGGTGATGTGGAGAAGAGAAACTAAAGATAGGAAAAGATGGATTGAACTTGGAGAGACCTTCATCCTGCAGTGAATTGCTAATGATTGATGATGATGATGATGGTGTTTTAGATTGTGGATGGATATCACTTCTAATTTCAAGTGGTTTTAATACCATATTACCAATCTATTTTTATTTCTTTGGATTGCCAGGTTTAAGTACTTTAAGTTGTGTGTTATTTTCATGTTCAAAAAATTATTTAGTACTAGCTTTGAACTGCAGACAGCCAATACCGTGTGATGACAGAAAAAGGAAGGTCAAGGAGGCATGGTTTATTTCCAACCTTAGAAAAGTATTAAACAAAAGAAAAAACAATGAACAATTATCTAACAAATGGAATATTTAAATGGGCTAATTTAAATAAATAGAAATGCATGCATAATTACAGCATAAATAAAGTAATAATAATTAATTTAGCAGGGTTATATGGTAAACTGCAACGAAAGTGCACATAGCATTGGGTTATAAAGAAAGTAACAACTTCGTTATGCAGGTAAACAAAAGTTTGCAAATTTGAGTCTTTTTAGCATATATCTTTAATGCTGTTTCCTTATTTTCAGCTAATAATTCTTGCAACATTTCCTGAAGCTACTGAGACCTTCTTTTCAAAAATAATCACATCATCTGCAAAGTCTAACTTAAATAATATTTATTTATTTTTCTTCTAGCTTCCCATCTTATTCCACAAATACTTCTTGCAAAACTGCAGTAAAACGTTTTGAATGTATATTTTAACTTTAAAAATAGTAAATCAAACATCAATTATTTATATGAGTATTTAAATATAACATCATATGATCACTATCTCATACTAGCACATAATTGTTATTAAACAAAGCAAAGCAAAACTCTCCGTACAGTAGTGCCATCTTGTGCCAACAAGAGCAAACAATGGATGCACTGATGATGGCCACAAGCCAGAAACTAGTATGGGAATATTGGAGGAGTAGGCACTAGATAGGGATTTTATGCCCAAGCCTTCTGGCATCCATTGATTGCTCTTGTTGGCACAAGATGGCACTACTGTATGGAGAGTTTCGCTTTGCTTTATTTAAATATAACTATAATATATATATACTTAAGCTAGATGTAATAAGAGATTTGAACCCAGACTTGCAAGCTTCCTTCAGCCATCCATTCTATCTTATACAACCAATACATATGACCACATGGTGTGAAAAAGATAAATGATTTCCATGTGTATCAGTTGTATAAGATAGAGTGGACTACTGAAGAGAGCTTGAAAGTCTGGGTTCAAGTCCCTTCTATTTTATATTAGCTAAATTATTAAGCTAAAAGTGATTCCACTTTTGTTTTAATGTGGGCCAGATAATTGCTACTGCAAGATCACATGATTTTAGTATGGATTGCCAATTTTCATTGGTTGTTGCCTGGATACATTGTACCTGAAATTTATCTAGATTGTTGCACAGAAAAACTGGCATTACATTTCAAAAGGCTTATGAAACTCTTTAAATTAATATTTTTATTAGTAAAAATTCAGAGAAGTTATTACACTTCAAAATTTTCTCACCTATGAAGTATCTATCTGTATCTGATTCCCCTGTCTATGAATCTCATTTGATGTGATGTGATGCACTGTGACTGCTCCTTATACGAAGTAAGGAAACTCTCAACAACTATGCACAGATAAACCTCTTAGCCACTTTACCTTCCCTTTCCATTCCCCATCCTACATTTTCCCATATCCTGCTCCAACCCATTTCCACAACATAATTTTTGTCAACTCCATGGCCTTTAGATCTAAATCCCCCTTATCTTTCCCCTAAACCCAGCATAAAAATCAATAACCCACTTTCTCTATAATCACTTTACTTATATTTATTCCTCCACAACTTTATTATTTGTACCCTTTCTGCTTTCAGGCATTTACATTCAATTAAAAGATGCCTAATTTTTTCTATGCATTCACTACACAACTTGCAGACTTAATCACCCACATTTTTCCATTTAGGTGTATATTCTCCTGTTTCTAAAGACCTCGTTCGAGCCTTAAACAGTAAACTACTTTCCTTGTTATTATCATAAGATTAACTCGCACCCAATATTCTGTTTACTTCTATATATATTTAAACTCTTTTTACTCTCCTTACTAGTTCTCCATCTCTCCAACTTCCTATTCTTTATTAATGCATCTATTCTTTTATCCCATTCCTTACCCACTATAACACTCAACAATCCTCCTAATATAATCATCCCACCTTTTGTACAAGTATACTGACATAAATTCTTTATCTAAATCTTCTGCATACCATATTACCTTTCTCGCCCATCTTGTTACCTGCCCTAAAATAAATTACAGATATTGTGTTTGTATATGATTGTAATAAATACACTCGTATAGATAGAATTAAATATTTATTAATGTATATATAACTTACATTTACAATGTTTACAACTTTTACCTGCCCTTTATTCATAACCCAATTAAATACTATTTTGGCTATTCTTTTATTATCCATAAACTGCTATCTACTGAACATTTTCATTTTGCTTTTCATATCTCTCATAAAAAAAACTTGACCATTCCATTTCTCCTTGAATAGCCTCCTTTGCCATTCACACATCTGCATCTAATGCATGCCTTCCTTCTTCTCTTTGTATTTTTTCCAAGAAATCTAATACCCCTTTACTAACACAATGCATCATTACCATATGTTAACCTTGCTACTGTGATTTCCTTATTCTAGCTATGTCATATTTATTATATGAAAACACTTAATTTCTTTATCAATCACTTTCTTTTCTTTGCTTCATTTATCAATTTTTTCTCCCATTCATCCAAGCAATTTCTCTGATTACTTAAGAAGAGTTCCAAATAGTTATATCTATTCACTACCCTTAACTTTATATCCCCTAATAAAAATTATTTGTCTTCTCTTTCCCCAGTATTAATCATCATTACTTTTGATTTTTCTTCATTAAACTTAATCCCCAACTTTTTACCCACTCTTGCACATGTCCACAGCATAACTTCCATATCTTCCCTTCTTTTTGCACACAAAAAGACATCATCTACAAATAAAAGACCCAATAATGTATATACTCCATTGCCACCTATTAATGGTATCTCTATCCCTCTTCCTAGTCTTTCTATTGCTCCCTCCATTTCTCTCAAATATAATAAAAACAAAATAGGTGACATAGAGCATCCTTGCCTTAGTCTCACCCCATTTTTAACCGTAACTGATTCTATATTCCCTAATTGATACGTATAGTAATTATTTTTCATATAATTTCTTAATAATATCCACTAAAGCTCCATCCATTCCCAAATTTACTACTTACCCACAATCTATTTCTATTTACTCTATCAAATGCCTTCTCTATATCAATAAAAGCCATATATAACAGTCTCCCTGTATACCTACTCATATCCAAAAGATATGTATCTACAAATAAATTATCTCCTATATGCCCATCCAATCGAAAACCTCTTTGCATTTTTCCCACTATATTATTCTCTTCCATCCATTTTGTAACTCTTCCAGCCACCATATATGAGAAAACTATATATAAAACTGATGTTACCGCTATTGGTCTATAATTGTTTAACTTTCTATGATCCTTACTCTTTCCTTTAAAGAGTAGCCTTATTCTCATATTACTCCAATTACCTGGAAACATGATAACAATTTTACTTTTGCCTTATGCCCTAAATTGATTACCATCTCTGCTGCCCATCCATCTAAACCTCTTGCATTTCCACTTTTCAATTTCTTCCCTGCTCCAATCAGTTCATTTTCTGTAAACCTAATATTCCCATTACTATATGCTTTCATGTTTGTTATCACTCTGGTCTTCACATCTAACTTCTTTTCTATTTTCATTACGTACTTATTTAATATAATCTCTAATTCTTCTCTAGAGCTACTCTTTACTCCCTCATCATCTACTAATACTATCTCTCCCTTACATTCTTTCTTTTAATGTATTTTCCAATTTTTTTTATTCCCACCTCTTCCACTTTTATTAATATCCTCCAACAATTTACTATTCAATTTCATTCTCTCTCTACAATTATCTATTTTAGCCAACTTCTTTTTTCCAAGTACTTTTCCCATTTAACATTAACATCTTTTTTACTTTCTTTACTTTTAATAACACACTTATATTCTCTGTATGCTTTCCCCTCTCTTTTAAAAACACTTTGATTAATTCTCACATTTTTGTTATTTTTATTCTTCTGAATATTCTCACCTAAAACCCTATTTTCCACTTTCTCTATATCACCACACCAGTCCTTTTGCTCATTCCCAACCAACTCTTCCATGGTTTCTTCAACTTTTATTTTATACTCTTCTAACTTACTCTTATCATTTCACTCTCCATCCACATCTTTCACTATCATTTCTACTTTTATTTTTATTTTCCATCACATTACTAACCACTTTGATTATAAGAAGTTATGATCACTATTACACACTCTCTCTTCATTATCAAACACTTTAATTTTCCGTACTTTATTCATTCCCCTTTACATAATCTATTGTGTGGAATATATTATTTCTAGACCATGTGTATTGTCCCTCATAAATATTTGATAAATTTCCAATGCTCATATTCACTCTCTGACAAAAATTCTTCAAAAGCTGTCCATTCTTATTACCTACATCATCAATTTCTTCAATTTATATCCCCTATAACCATTATTCTCTTCCTCTTTCCTTTGAAACTCTGCATATCCTTAACTAGGTATTCATGTAAGCTATTGTTCTTCCACCTCTTTTCAAATGGATTTTTCGTGTCTTGAATTTGTTTATATAAATAAGAAACAATCCACATTTTTAATCAATTTCATTCTACTTTTTGCTTTTTATTTTAGCGCTAATCTCCAATCGTTCATATAAGATCCTTACCCAATAATAGATTACCTAAATATCCCTCCACTCGCACCCCTCCTCCCCAATCCTTCAGTTTTAACATTTCATAAATTACTAATACTTCACTCCCCCCTCCCCATTGGATTTAATAATCCCCCTCACCACTCATATCTTTGCATATTCCTTTAATAATAGTTCCACATCCTAACATATTTTTTTAAAAAAAACAAAACAAATATTACTTTTATGTAAGGTAGTGACACATAGTGGTGACAATTTGCATTTTAAATATACTAGGCATAGACTAAAAAGTTTTTATTTGATAGAAATATAAGTGTGTGGAATCAGAATTTTAAAAAGAAAACAGGATTTTTTTTTTTAATCTGTTTGTCCACGCAAGCAGATTTTTTTTTTTTAATATCATTAAATTGTTTTAAAAAGTATTTACGCAGAGATCCAGCTGAATGAATGATATTTAAAGATAGAGTACTAAATCCTTATTAAAAATTATTATTAAAACTATTAGCAAATCAGAAAATAAAGGGCAAAAAAATTAATTTTAAACAATAATTAATTTATCTTACAGGAAGTAAAATAATCTAAAAGATGTGAATAATTACAACGTTATTTTTTTAAAAAAACAGGGTTTTGAATATGTCAACATCAGATTTTCAATAATAAGAATGATTGAAGAGTTGGAGAAGAATGAAAACAGTCCATTAAAGTTTGAAGATTTGCTATCTTAATGTATGCCAAGAACTGATTATATATATGTGTGTGTGTATGAGATGATGATCCAGACAAACTGATGAATGCTGGTTTAGCATGACGAAATATGTATATTGGAAATCATTTATCTTATTCACATGTACGTGGTCATGTGTATTGGTTGAATAGGATAGAATTAATGACTGAAGGGAGCTTAAAAAGACTGAGTTCAATCCCCTCTAATTAAGGTTAATGTGAATAATTGTAAAAGAATGTAAATACGCCAATACCCAATAAATGCTTCTTCATCTTGTAGCAACCATAAGGAATTCATTTAAGTTTTAGAAGGAAGCTGTGACTGTTAAGCTTGTGATCTATTACAAGCTATAATAGAACTGTCCAAAATCGTAGCCCACAGTGAGGGATTATGCAGCCTATCTAGAGATCTGAATTTTTTTAGGTGGAAAAATCAAAACAATAATTTCCCAAGATTGGTTTTTGCAGCCTATATAGAGGTCTGGATTTTTTTAGGTGGAAAAATCAAAACAATAATTTCCCATGATTATCAGCCTTGAAAATGTAAGATCTGACCTTCAATTGAAAATGTAAGATCTGACCTTCAATTGGAATTATGTGATTTGCAGTCAGACCTTTTATACTAACAGAAGTGAAAAAGATTTTATGAAAGTTCTTTTCAAACGATAAAATTTATTAAGAATGACTTCAGGTCAACATGGATATGACAACAATATTGGTATCAACAAGAGTTTGAGCATTCCATCATCTGTTTTTCAATGGTATGGATGGTGAAGAGTTGGAGGGTGGAGTAGATTGAAGCCTGTACAATAAAGTGTGAAGATTTGCTATCTTAATATAAAATGAGATGGGTGACGATGATCTGGACCAACTGATAAGTGCTGTTTCAGCATGAAATATGTATATTGAAGATCATATATCTTTTTCACATGTGTGTAGTTATGTGTATCAGTTATATAAGATGGAGTGGATAGCTGAACAAAGTTTGAAAGTCTGTGTTCAAATCCTCTTTAATTAAATCAAGGTAAAGATGTTCATTAATAGACAATTCTCAGGCAAATTTATTGCGATTGACAACTACAAGATCATCAAAGTTTATAAACAAGGCAAAACTCTCCATACAGTAGTGCCACCATGTGCCAACCAGAGATGGTGATCGTGTGATCATCAAAGTTGATGTAAGTAATTTACTGAGCATTGTATACTGTTACAATAAAACTTTTATAAACATCATAAAACTTTTCATTTTTATATTTTTTGAAATGGCGGCTAAGCCTAACTAACAGTAGGACGTTATTTTGTTTAATGGGGCCCTCAGATTACTTAAGGTGGGATAGCCTTGGTCTAAAAGATCGATATTCTCTACAACTATAGAAGTCAGAGTTGCTAAACTCATGAAATCTGTTGTAACAAATACTGCGCTGCTTCTCAAAAATAATTGTCCCAGAAATAGTAGCCAGAATTTCATTTAAATTTAAAATCACTTGCTAATAAATAGATGCCAATTGTTACACAATAATGACTGTGAATATGAACGTGAAAGCACAGTGCACAACAATTGGGATAATAACATGAGTGACTGTTTTGATAGGTTCTATTTGCCTAAATTAATCCACACATCCTGTCCGTCTTTATTATCTTTTCTAAATATGAGACTGGTTAGGGACAGTTGGTCAAGGGTCAGCATTTGTTGCAAGAAATAAAGCAATGTTTTAAAGAGCAGAACAGAAAATTTAGTAGATTGAAAATGTACATATTTTAAGTTTTTCAAGCACTTTAGTAATGATTGCTGATACCCTTTATGAACCCCTCTGACCCATGCACTGTAAATAAATAACACAGCACCCCAGTACTGACTATTGTCTATAATCATCTAGAACAATTTGGCTTCAAATTTCAGCTTTTTTTCTAATTCTTCTACACCCAATCCCATCACTGATTGGTACGCGAGAGAAAGCTCATCCTGATCAAAATCTTAACTGTAAGTTCAGGTTTGTACAACTCTAAGTGCAATCATTTCTTTAGGCAGTAAGCTAATCTATGCAAGGGTTGAGATATTTCTCTTTTTGAATTGGTCATTTTGTCTTTCATAATCTTGCTTTCGTTACTGTCATTCTGTGACAGATTTTCCAAACAGAAGTGCCACCCAGTGCAAGCCACAGTAATCAATGGATATAAAAAGGTTTGTGCATAAAATCCCAATCTAGTGCCCATTCATCCAATATCCCCAGACTAGTTTCTAGCTTGTGACTTTCTTCAGTGAGAAGCCTTAGATCTGGGAGCACCACCCCAAGCTAGAAAATAGCCTGGGTATATTGAATGAGTAGGCACTAGGTAACACTTTTATGCCCAAACCTTCTTACATCCATGGATTACTGTGGCTTGTGCTGGGTGGCAGTACTGTTTGGGGAGTCTGTCACTGTTCTAACAGCTTATACAAGCATGGGCAATGGTGATCATGTGATGTTTAATGGTTTAATACTGTCTTTCTGCTTGAAAATTTTCGGGCAAGAATAGCAGACACTGATTGTATATCTTTTTTTTTAAAGAATAGATTTAACTAATAGTAATATGTATAATTATTGTGCAAGTAGTTTTTGTCACCATATCTCATGTTTTACTTGACCTAATATTGGATCATTGTTCTCTTCAAAAGACCTGAGATGGAGACGTTTCAAACCAAAGGTGAATGGCATAAAGATTACACATAAATTGTGACCTATTAGTACCATGGGTGATCGACAGAGATTTCTAAATTAAACATAAAAGTGCTTTCTTCTTATTATTCAAAATGCAGTTCTTAAATGTATTGGTTACTTTAAAAATAATATATATCATTAAAAACCAGTCACACTTAGACAATCCCAATATCAATAACAATCAACAATTTCAAACTGTTGTCAAGGCAACGTCCTTTTAACAATATATAGGTCAGATGAAAGAGGTATTCTTTTATCAGAGTGAAGTAAATGGCCATTGATAATTGAAAGTAAAATTATATTTGCAAGTGTATTAAAAATGACTTGTTATAAATCAGCTTACAAATAACTGCATAATGTATTTGAACAAGAAGGTTCTAAAATTGATTATATTCCAGGTTACATCCTTTTAAGCAGTGGTGAAAAGTTGTTTACATGCTATTGAAATTACTAATATATGATATTTTTATTTAAAAAAACAAACTTTTATTTAATTTGATCAGTAATGCACTAGAAACAAAAAGAAATGTTTTCTTGGACCACAATTTAAGTTGGCATATTTAATTTGGAATAGAAACGATGCAGCCATAAATTAATTAATTTCTACTTCTTTCTGAATGTTATACCAACTTTCAGTAATTCATTTTCATAAGTGAGATTTTCATAAATGACACCAGGTGGAGGCACTCCTTTTCAGAAAATTTAATTGATAAAGGAAGCCAAGAAAAAAAAGGGACTGATAAAGAAATAAACAGTGCTTTCAGATAATACTATGATATAGCAAGAATTATATGCAGTAGTAAAGTTAACTTATGATAATGATGTATTATGTGTTGGTAAAGTAGTGTTAGATTACTTTAAAAAAAAGTACAAAGAGAAGTAGGAAGACATGCATTAGATGCAGATGTGTGGATGGCAAAAGAGACAATACAAGAAGAAATGAGATGATCAATATATGAGAAATGCAAAAAGCAAAATGAAAATGTTTGGTAGATTGCAATTTATGGATAATAAGAGAATAGACAAAATAGTATTTAACTGGGTTATGAATAAAGGACAGGCAACAAGATGGGTGAGAAAGGTAATATGATATGCAGAAGATTTGGATAAAGAATTTATGTCAGCATACTTATACAAATGGTAGGATGATTAAATTAAAAGAATTGTTGAGTGTTATAGAGGCAAATAATAGAAGAATATATGCATTAATAAAAAATAATGAGTTGGAGAACTAGTAGAAAAATAAAAGGGTTAATATATATATAGAGGTAAACAGAATATTGGATGTGAATTAATTTGCAATAATAGCAAGGAAAGTAGTTTACTGTTAAGGCTTGAATAGGATAGTTAGCAACAAGGATATACACATAAATGGAGAAATGTGGGTGATTTAGGCAGCATGGAAAATATTATGCATCTGTCAATTGAATGCAAATGCTTATAAGCAGAAAGGTTACAAATAATGAAGTTGTGGGTGAATAAGTATAAATAAAATGATTATATGAAAGAGGGCTCTTGGTTTTTATTCTGGGTTTGGAAAAGGGGGATTTGGATATAAAGGCCATAGAGTGGATAAAAATATTGTTGTGGAAATGGGATGGAGCAAGATAGAAAAGAATATGGGAAAAATTTAGGGTGGGGAATGTAAAGGTAAGGTGGTAACAGGTTTCTCTGGGCACAGTGGCTAAGAGATTCCAGACTCTGAGAGAGGAGAAGTCACAGTGATAACATCTCATCATCTTAACCCTCAGTGGCTGTTCTTTTACATTTATTATTAAGTTCTTTTCCTCTTCTAATGTATATTCCCTTCTGTTTCTAATTTTACTTCTAAATAAGTATATGGGTCCAATTCTTTTATGCAGTATTTTCTTATTTATATATTTTCTTATTTTGTTTATTAGCAACATCTTTCATTTTTCTTTATTCTTCCTCATCCTTTATCTATCTGTAACTAATGGGGAACAGAAGCATTTATCTGCAAAAAAATACTGATAATCTGTACTTTTCATGATATCTAGGTCTTGATATCCATATCCTATATTTAGACTAATACCTGTATGGTTTGATATAGAGGTGAAGGACAAATTTGGGGACTCAACATCCACAGATCAGAGTTTGAACTTCTTGGACCAGTTTCTAGCTTGGTAGTGTAAAAAAAGGTACAAAATGGTTGATCCAATAGTTCCAAATACACTTTTCAAAAATCCAAAAAGCTCCCCACTGATGAAAGCCATAAGCTAGAAATTAGTCTTGAGGATATTTGTATGGGACTTCACTAGGTAAGGATTTATTAAGTCCTGCCATCTGGTATCTACTTGTTACTAAATCTTACACTTGAGGGCATAGAATTAGTGAGAATAGAAGAATATGCTAATAATTTAATACATTGGAAGAGTGGGAGATTCAAGTTCAAAGACCATAGATCATGGCTCCAGTTGTCATTTCTGATGCACAAACTTCTTAAAATTCCCAAATGATAAACTTTCAATTATTTATTTATAATTAACAACAGTTTTTTTTTTTTCAATTTTCATTAAAAATAATATAAATAGTATAAATGATGAAGGGGGGTCTTCTCGAGATCTATCACAGTCGTCACTCTACTGAGTTCATAATCCTGGACTTGATTTACCCTAATCTCTTCCATATCTGTGGGCTCACTATCCATAGTTTCCATAATCCATGGTTCAAAAAAATATTAAATAAAAACATTAACAATTCATTGCTAAATTTCATGCATGTTATCGTGTATATGAGCACTCTCATGAATCATCCTTTGATCAGCATCTTTTACATCATACCTCTTCAGTGGGTATTCAGTCAACCCATATTGTTAATCTTTCTTTTCTCTCTATCTCTATTTATTATTGTTCTATCTTTTTCTGAATTATGTTAATTATTATTGATATTGGTATTATTTAAGAGTCGACTGCTTTTCTGTATTAAACTAAATTATATTCTAGGTGTATATATATATGCGTATATTTTTATGTCAAAACTAGAGTCCTCTATATTTGATAATGCTAAGCTGAAACCTCACTCTTGGCTTAGATATATAGATGACATTTTCATGATATGGCCACATAGTGAAGTTGAACTTCATAATTTTTTAAGTTATTTAAATAATTTTAATAAACATATTAATTTCACAATGAATTTTTCAAAATCAATTGCTCATTTTCTTGATGTTGAAGTTATTTACACTAATAGTTCTTACTACTACTGTATATAGGAAACCAACTGATAATAACCGCTATCTACATTTTTATAGTAACCATCCTAAACATTTAAAGGCTAATATTCCTTATTGTCAATTTTTAAGGATGAAGAGGATTTGTAATGATGAGAAATTTCTTCAACAAAATAATAGTATTTTATATAATAGATTGCTCAATATGAGGTATCCTAAGACATTGTTGGATAATGCAGTAAGGAGATCTTTTTTAATTGATAGAAAGAAACTTCTTTTATCTGAAAAGAGTAAAAAACAATTAGATGTTCCACCATTGATTCTTACTTTTAATAGAGATTTACCTAATATTAACCGGATATTGGCAAAAACATTTTAACATATTACAGTCCACAGATTATTTAAAATCTATTTTTTCTGATCCACCTAAGGCTGTATATTGAAAACATAGATCACTTAGAGATATACTTGTCAAAACAAATTTTATTAGTAGTTCTGTATAGGAAAAAGGATGTTCTCCATGTAAAGATAAAAGATGTTTTACATGTAAACATATTGTTGTGACAAAAGTGGTCTTTAGTACTAAGAATCGTAATTTTAAATGGTATATTCCTAATTATGTTACATGTAAAAGTGTTAATTTGATATATTTGATAGAGTGGAGTAGATGTTTAAACCAGTATGTAGGTGAGTCAGCAAATAGTTTACATGTCAGAATGACTAATCATAGATTTGACATTTTGCATAAGAATAAAGATAGACCGGTTTCAAAACATTTTAACTTACTGAATCATTCAATTGATGATTTAAAAGTAGTGATTCTTCAGGAAGGTTTTTCTTCTACAAGGGAGAGGAAACAAAAGGAGAGTTTTTTTATTTTTAAATTCAAGACCTTAGAACCACATGGATTGAATTTGAACACTGGAACTATTACATCTCTGGGTTACCTGGTCTCCTAAATGATTTCTATATGTGTGTTTTTTAGTGAAAATTTTCTTATATGAGGTTTTTTATGTAAAGATTGGTTATATGGATGTTTAATGTCTGTGTTTAATTGGTTTATAGATAAATAATTAGTTATAAATTATTGTACTTTGCACTAACTATAATTTTTGATTAAAATGTATAAGTATTTTAGTTTTTAATGAATATTAATGTGAGCATAGCTATTTTTTGTATGTGAGCATAGTTTAATTTTTCTATGTATGCACATATGTATATTTTAATTTTTAATTTTGGATTTTTTATTTTTATATTTATTTTAATTTAAATAGTATTTAAGCTTGATTAGGAGGGAATGTAGTTTTTTTGTTTTGTTTGAATTTTGTCATTGATTGGGTAGATATTCTGTGTTAGATTTTGTGACCAATCAGGGGGGTTTTGTTAAATTTTTAATCTTTAACCAAATCTGTAATTTTTAATTATCGCCATTTTACTGTGTATTTTTTTTCTTTCTGATGAAAACCAGTCCTCTGGTTGAAATATAATATTATTTATTGGATTTATAAGTCTTTTTTTGTTTTTATATATATATAATAATTCACAATGTGAATATATATGATGCTAAACGCAATCATTTTACAATGTTTAATGGTTGTGTTTAACATTATATATATTCATGTTATGAATTACTTTGTTACATATAAATCGTTTAATGTTTATTATAAAGTTAAGATGAACAAATAAGAAGTATTTTTTTTACTTTGTTAATAACAATCAATCCATTTAATCACTATAAAAGCAATGAAAGTAATTTGATAGATTATACATTTCATAATCTCAGCCATAAATATTATAGATCTCTCATATACCAAGAGGACCAATGGAAAAGTAATTTCATTTTCCTATTACAGTATTGATATGTACGAAGGTGGCAATATGTATTATTTAGTGTAGCAGCATTTAAAAATAATTGTGTTTAACATAATATATATATATTATAATTAAAATAATAAATTTAACGGTTTACAAACTATTATAAACAATCCTTAAATCCGCAGAAGTACTTCCGGTTAATTTTTGAATTTAATGGCAGTTAAGGCAGGTTTAAGAAATTAACCGAAAGTACTTCTGCGGATTTAAGGATTGTTTATAATGGTTTGGAAACCGTTATATTTATTATTTCAATTATAATTACAATTTTGTTTTAATTAACGGACATTTTATTTATATTACATATATATATATTAAACACATTTGTTATTAGCCACAGATTCATGAGAAGACATGAATCCAAATGCTATTAATAGAAAGATTATTATATATACGTTATTTCCCAATACCATTGATTCTTATATGTCTGATTCAAATAAAATATTAAGTATAAACATTAGTTATTAATAAAAATAAACTGAATATAATTTTTTTTTAAGTGTCATAGCATCGGCCGGGACGCGAACCCGCAACCCGGGCAACTGCCTGCAAGTGCAAGGCAGTCGCGCTGACCTCTTGACCACCAATGCAAGAAGAATGGAGGAAGAATAATTTCACAGTACTTTAAAAAAAAATAGAAAGTAAAGATATTTAAATGGTATTCACTGCATGCAAATTCCAACTAATGGTGGAGCTACCAGTGTATAACAAAGGTAAATAGATTATGGGTAAGTTTAGTAAATTTGGGAATGGATGAAGCTTTAGTGGATTTTATTAAAAAATTATATGAAAATAATTACTATACATATCAATTAGGGGATGTAGAATCAGTTAAAGTTAAAAATGGGGTGGGACTAGGGCAAGGATGCCCTATGTCATCTATTTTGTTTGTGTTGTATTTGAGTGAAATGGAGAGAGAGCAATAGAAAGACTAGGAAGAGGGATAGGCAAGGGAGTATATACTTTGTTGGGTCTTTTTTATGGATGATGTCTTTTTGTGTGCAGAAAGAAGAGAAGATATGAAAGTTATGCTGAGGACATGCACAAGGGTGGGTAATGAGATGGAGATTAAATTTAGTGAAGAAATATCAATATAATGTTGGTTAATACTGGGGAAAGAAAAGACACAGAATTTTTATTGGGGATAGAAAGTTAAGTATGGTGAATAGATACAGTTATTTGGGAATCATCTTAAGAAAAATCAGAAAAATTTTTTTGGATGAATGGGAAAAAAATTGATAAATGCAGCAAAGAAAACAAAGGGATTGATAAAGAAATTAACAGTGTTTTCATATAATAAATATGATGCAGATAGAATTGTATGGAAGGGAGTTGCAGTAGCAGGGTTAACATATAATAATGCTGCATTATGTAGTAGTAAAGGGGTATTAGATTACTTAGAAAAAGTACAAAGGGAAGTAGGAAGACATGCATTAGATGCAGAGGTGTGGACAACAAAGGAGGCAATTCAAGGCGAAATGGGATGGTCAAGTTTTTATATGAGAGATGCAAAAAGCAAAATGAAAATGTTTGGTAGGTTGCAGTTTATGGATAATAAAAGAATAGCCAAAATAGTATTTAATCGGGTTACAAGTAAAGGGCAGGCAACAAGATGGGTGAGAAAGGTAATGTGGTATGCAGAGGATTTGGATAAAGAATTTATATCAGTATACTTGTACAAAAGGTGGGATGATTGTGTTAGGAGGATTGTTGAGTGTTATAGTGGTAAAGAATGGGATAAAATAATAGATGCATTAATAAAGACTACAGAGTTGGAGAACTAGTATGGAGAATAAAAAGAGTTTAAATATATATAAAAGTAAACGAAACATTGGGGGCAAGTTAATTTATGATAATAGCAAGGAAAATAGTTTATTGTTCAAGGCTCTAACAGGATCTTTAGCAACAAGGGAATATACATGTAAATGGAAAAATATGGGTGATTTAGTCTGCAAATTGTGTAAGGAAGGCATAGAAAATATTAGGCATCTTTAATTGAATGTAAATGCTTGAAAGCAGAAAGGGTAAAAATAATGAAGTTATGGAAGAATAAATATGAACAAAGTGATTATACAGAAAGTGGGTTCTTGGTTTTTATGCTGGGTTTGGGAAAAGATAAGGGGGATTTAGATATGAAGGCCATGGAGTTGACAAAGATTATGTTGTGGAAATGGGATGGAGCAGATTATGGGAATACTTAGGGTGAGGAATGAAAAGGGAAGGTAAAGTGGCTAACAGGTTTCTCATAGTTGTTGAGAGATTCCTGACTTCGTTTAAGGAGAAGTCACAGTGCATCACATCACATATATGCAGAATATTTGGATAAAGGCTTTATGTCAGTATACTTATACAAAAGGTGGGATGATTGTGTTAGGAGAATTGTTGGGTGTTATAATGACAAGGAATGGGATAGAAGAATAGATGCATTAATAAAAATAGGGAGTTGGAGAGATGGAGAGCTAGTATGGAGAGTAAAAAGAGTTTAAATACATATAGAAGTAAATAAAATATTGTGTGTGAGTTGATTTATGATAATCACAAGGGAAGTAGTTTACTGTTTACTGCTCAAACAGAATCATTAGCAACAAGGGAATGTACACATAAATGAAGAACTGTGAATGATTTGCAAGTTATGTAAGGAAGGTATGGAAAAGATTAAGCATCTGTTAATTGAATATAGCAGAAAGAGTACAAGTAATAAAGTTGTGGGAGAATAAATATAAACAAAGTGATTATATTAGAAAGTGGGTTCATGGTTTTTATGCTGGGTTTGAGAAAAGATAAAGGGGATTTAGACATAAAGGC
The DNA here is from genome assembly GCA_028023455.1 of Epiperipatus broadwayi. Classification (NCBI taxonomy): domain Eukaryota; kingdom Metazoa; phylum Onychophora; class Udeonychophora; order Euonychophora; family Peripatidae; genus Epiperipatus; species Epiperipatus broadwayi. The sequence continues at coordinate 596,842 of JAQFVV010006353.1, forward strand.
TATAGAGTGGACAAATATAGTGTGGAAATGGGATAAAGTAGGATAGAGAAGAATATGAAAAAACTTAGGGTGGTGAAGGGAAAGAAAAGGGAAGGTGGCTAACAGGTTTCTCCGGTCGTAGTGGCTGAAAGATTCCTGACTCTGAGAAAGGAGAAGCCATAGTGCATCACATCACATCACATCACATCACATACCAGAATGAATTAATCAATAACTTTATTTTGCCGTAAAAAATACCAAAAACAAAATAAGTTAACATATTTGAAATCATAAAAATAATATATTTAGAAAACAAACCTTCCAAAATAAATGAAATTAATATCAACAAATTTGTAGTAATTATTGCCAATAAATCCAAACATATAATAATTATCAATAATAAATGCAAACTTAATTCCATAACAAATTAAATTGGAAAATGAAGATATGAAAAAAAAAATTTAATCTATAAAGCAGGGAAAATTATTCGTGTTAGACAAAAAAAGGTGCATAATTATTCATGTAAAGAAACGTATATGAACTTTGACAACCGCTATTTTTAATCGACACCAATTGATGATGCTGTGATATTAGAAGCCATGAAAGGAATTGAATACAAGTAGTTTGCTATAAATTTAACTCTTTTTAAATCTGAGCTTTTACAAAATGTATGATAAAATGTTGTCGAAAGAATTCTATTGCTACATGATAAGTAGCGTAAGAGAGAGCATTGGGAGTTTTGTGCCAAACAATCTTATGAATGGAGTTTTGTGGTCAATATGATTCTGCCATGCTAGAAAAAAGAAACTCCGTGGGAAAATTTAAATCAATTTTGTGATCTTCACTGAAAGTTTGTCAGTCAAATTATTCAATCAGAAATGTTAATAGTTGTTTTAAATAAATAAATACACCTGGGTCTCATTTTATGAGGATTATTTTAATGCAATTTTGAAGTTATGCGATTCATGTTTCTTCTTAATATCTTTCATATTTCACTATATTTATTAGATATCAAGAAACTTAAATTATTAATAACTTATTTTGATTTGAAATACTTTTTTTTTTTTCAAAAATATAACGTTATATTAGCAGCTAATGTGAATATGGCCTGAAGCTGTATTTAGAACTAAGCTTCTATGTAAATAACCTATTTATACTAATGAGTAAATAATAATAATAGATTTATATGCTTGTTTTCTCATCCTTCGTGTTCGCCTTGAGATGTCGCTATTTCTAGGTAATTCCTAGAAATATACTGTTTCACCGGCCTTCACCCAACAAAAGAGGAAATTTTCTATGTTATAAACACAGAAAAGAGACCTCACATTATGTTGGACGGAGGCGGCAACAGAAGCCAACACAAATGAGACTTCTTTCTACGATAAAACACAGAAAGAGTTCCTGACGGCTGCCGGTTATGGCTTTTTTTTCTATGCTAAAAGCAAAGAGAAAGAAATGCCTTGATTGGCTGCCATAATGGTTCATTTTGTTCATCATTTTCTCGTAATAGTAGAATATCTATTTTCTTTGTAGTTTCATGTGAGAGTGTGTGTATTTGAAGCAGTCGTATTTTTTTAAAATTTAATAAGACGTCTATTTTTTTTAATGTGTTGTAACTTACTTTACTGTTGTAAGTTTAGTAAAAATGTCCTGAAGATTCCATTACAAATGGGTAGCCCTCAAAAATTGCTTTTAAGGGTGGGAAAAGGTAAAAAATTAAAGAATCACGCGAAAAGTACCGTTTTCGCGAGAATTCATCCGTGACCGGTTACTTTTGCTATATATATATATATATACGCACAAACAAAAACAACCCGGTGTCTAATTATTAGGAATTACTTGTCCAAAAAAGAAAATTAGTCGGGTATTATTATTATTTTTTTTTTTGTTACATTTATTATTTCAAAATAAGATTAGTTTTTATATCTACACACTAACAAAAACAACCCAGTTCCTGCTTAATTATTGTCTTAAAAAAAAAAGAAAAAAGAAAGCAAATTCAATGGGGTTTGTTTTTTTTTCAATGGAGTATTTGAATTACGGTATTTTTTTTCTTATATATAAACAAGATTTACCAAAAAATAAATAAAAAAGAAACCCACTTTCTGATTAATTACTGTCAAAAGAAATGCAAATTAGTCGGCTATCATCTTTAAATTTAGTATTTCAATAACGGTACCCTTTTTATAGAGAGAGAGTTAACAAAAACAACCCACTTTCTGATTCGTTACTGTCCCCCAAAAAAAAGAAAATGGAAATTAGTCGGGTATCATTTTTCAATCGAGTCTTTCGATGACGGTCCTTACTAATAGTAGTCGGGTATCAATTCTAAATTGTAATATATAAATGACGTTACTTTTGATAGATTTAGAATTACGTATTGCTTTTTTAATAAAAATAATTGATTTTTACTCTTGACCAAAAATACCGTAACTTTAAAAAAAGACACATGTAAAGTCCCAAAAAAAAAAAAAAATGAGAAAAAGCCCTGTAACTTTAAAGACACACATACAAACTAAAAAACAATCTAAGATTAATAGACATTGACTTATTATGTCTTGCTTTTGAATCAAACGATTGATTTACTCTTGCAAAAAAAAGTACCGTAACTTTAAAAAGACACACATAAAGTCCCCAAAAAAAATTCGAAAAAGCCCCGTAACTTTAAAGATACACACACAAATTCAAAAACAAGATAAGATTAATAAACATTTACTTATTACGTCTTGCTTTTGAATAAAAATATTGATTTACTCTTGCAAAAAAAAAAAAAGACCGTAACTTTAAAAAGACACACGTAAAGTCCAAAAAAAAAAAGTTAGAAAAACACCATAACTTTAAAAAAACACACACAAACTCAAAAACAAGATAAGATTAATAAACATTTACAAAAATGAAAAAAATAACATCATATAATAGTATTATTTAGTAGAATATTTTATTACAAATCTAAGAAATCAGATCTTTTTAGATCAAATCGATCATTTAGGTCCGAGCCCGGAATCGTTATATGTATATGTTTTTGATTAGCATCAACGCCATCCTGTGGCGAACACCAAGGATGAGAAAACAACCATTTATACTTACATATAAAAATATCACAATAAATATTCAAAAAATTTAAACTCTTAAAACGTATTTTGTTATATATAACAGAAATAATCTTTTAGATTTTTAAAATAAAAAACGAAGATTTTATAAACTGAAAATAATCTTTCTAATGATAAATTATAATCTTTTTGTTTTGATTACGATCTCATTTTTTTAAATATAGAAACAGAAAACCATTAACACAGCTCAAGACTGAAAGTGGTGCTAGTTGTACATCACATCATGAATAAAAATAAAGTGGCTAACAGGTTTCTCTGGGTATAATTGCTGAGAGATTCTTGATTTCGTTTAAGGAGAAGCCACAATACATCACATCGAATCTGATTTCTTATCAGTTTACAAATGAACGCTAGCGGTAATGATTAAAATATGTATGAAAAATGTAAAATTAAAACTGTAGTTAATAAAAAAAGTAAAAAAAAGTTTGTCTTGTAGTAATTTTTTTCAAATATTTGAAATTTTTTATTAGTCGTACTTTATTTGCTTATTTTTCTTAATGCAAATTTTAAAGTAATTTTTCCTTGTTGCTTTGCTTTTATGCAAATTCTGAAAAATACAGAACCTATCCCACATTTTTCAAGATAAGTTAAGTCTATTTTTTGTGCAATTTTTTTTAATGCGGGTTTTCTGTAGAACCTATCTACCGCATAAAACAAGAGCCAGGTGTAATTGAATGGCTTTATTTCTCAGAAATATCAGAACTGAAATCGATCAGAGAACTTTCTATTCCAGAGTCTGATATCCTGCCACTGAATTAAGACACAAAAGAGGTATTCTCTTTTATTACTATAATCTGAACGGAAGTAAACGTAATCTGAAATTGTATGAGAGAGATCGTGCTTCATTTTCAAAATAAATAATTTTATTTTTCACATTTTTTTAATGCATTGATTGTTCTTAAGCATGAAAATATATTAATTTCATATTTATTATTTAAATAAGTAATATTATTTTCATGTTGAAAATTATATTACTTTTATTTTTAATAAGTCCGCTGAAATGTTTCTAATGTTAGTGACAGAAAAGCGTTTTAATCATTATTTTTGTTATTATTAGTGTTTCTGACTGTGCTTTCATTGTAGAACATCAGATTCATAACATTCATGATTAGCCTAGGTCTGTTGTGACAATTATTAATTGAATTCCAGTTATTTAAATTAGATATTTAAATATTCCATTTACTCAACACCGGAAAAAAAAATGCAAGTTATCAATTATCTTATTTACTATAGTTTTGTGTTAGCGACTACATCAATGGATAGAGGATATGTATAAATAGAACCATTTAATCTTCGGTGACTTACTTTCAAGCTAAATAAAAAAGAAGGGCGGATCACGTTTAATTGTAAGAGCATTTATCCATATAAATTCTTTTTATTTCATTTATTAAGACTCTAAAACAAACTTTTTTTTATTCTTAAAATTCCCAATTATCTCATTTTAAAAATTATTTTTGTTGATGTCTTAATGTTTATTCTTTTAATTAAAAGAAAGAATATACAAAAACTATATTGATAAATGTATAACAACATATAGAGTGTGTATGGGAAAAGAGTATTGTTTTTCTCATGTGTCATAGCATCAAGCGGGTAGCGAACCCGCTAACCCGGAACAATTGCTTGTAAAGCAGCTGTCACTGACTTCTCGATCACCAAAATGTATGGGCCAAAATCATAACTTGCAGCAAATATAATCTCGATACAAATTTAAAATAACTATATTCTCAATGCAAATATTTTCAAATTAACTTAATAAACCTTCTGATTAGATCACCATATCTTGTTCATTTATATATTTTTCTTTTATAGACAACTGCAGAATTGAGTCTATCAATCCGAATGTGCCCCCCCCCCCGCGCAAAGTGTTTGGGGAAAATTCTTCTGTTCCGCTTCACCGATCTCAAAATCTGTAAAAACCTGTTATTCATACTCCTATAGAGTACGTATGACCAATCAAGATAATCTTTTAAAAGGAAATGAAGATACAAATTTACACACACGCGCGCGTACGCATACAGGGTGTTTATGCACAAGTATATTGGCTAAAATTACAGGTTGCATAAAGCTCAAATATAATTTCAATACACACTTGGGGACAATGATATTCTATTTACTACATATATAAATGATAGATCCAGGATATAATGGGCTTTTGTATCAAATTTCTAGATAAATAATTTAACAAAAAAAATTATAAAATACTAAAATGTTTAGCAACGCTATTACTCATACATATTTAGAGATGAATCATGTGTAGATATTAAATTTCTTTTTCAATTTTATGATGTTTAGTTAAAAAATTATGACACCGACAAAAGTTTCTTAGTTGATCAAAGATTTATTTAAAGAAACGCACTTCCGACAGTGTTAAAATCCCCCCCCCCCCACACACACACACGCACAAAAATGTTTTTCGCATTCAATATTTTTCTTCTACACCAATACAACTCTACTTTCAAAATAATAATATCTGGATATTCTTCGGGCAGATTTCAAAAATAAATAATATTTTTTTATTTACAGACAAAAGCAGACAATAAAGAAAACAACATTGTTTCATCTATGCCCTCTGGTTGCTCCGATGTGCCATTATCTTTGACCAGAGAGCATACTCAGTGAAACAAAAGCTCTTGGACCTAATTCGCTCTCTCAAAACCAGAGACACCAAACTAGCCCCACCTTCACTCCTCACAGACACTTGGGCAATCCTCCAACTTCCATCCTCTCAGCCTCTGTCATGGCACTCAATCACGAAGACATGCATTTCGGGCCGGCCTGGACTACACCCCGTTTCCCCTTTCCACATGTATCCTCCCCCCCTTACCATGTTGCTCCTGAAATTTCAATTTATCATGTAATCACTCCCTTGTAAACCTTTTTCCAAATGTATCTATCTGTTTTTTTTTTTATGAATAAACGTTCATCACTGAGAAAAACAAAAAAAAAAAATTGTTTTATTTAATCAAATTTTAATGATGACTTTTAACAATTATATACTTACTATAATGTAATTAAAAGGGACTTGAACTCAGATTTTCACACTCCCCACATGTATCCGATCCATCTTATACAACCGATACACATGACCACATACATGTAAAAAAGATAAATGATCTCCAATATCCGCATTTCATGCAGGACCGTTAAAGTTTGAAGATTTGCTACCTTAATATAAACTGAGCATTGAGTGTATGAGTGCTGCTTTAGCATGAAATACGCATATTGAAGATCATTCATCTTTTGCACATGTATGTGATCATGTGTATCAGTTGCACAAGATGGATTGGATGGCTGTGGGGAGTGTGAAAGCTGAGTTCAAGTCCCTTATAATTACATTAAGTTTAGTATCGATAATATACGTGTAGAATTAAACATCGATAAAGCGCTTTTGAAAAAATAACATTTTATAGGAGATATACCTGGGTGTGTGAAAAGAAAGGTTTTTAATAAACGTATTTTACCAGTTCTCACTTACTGATTGGAAACTTGGACCCTTAACCAAAGAGCATTACAGAGACTTCAGACCATTCAATTAAGTATAGAGAGAAATATTTAGGAATAATAATGAGAAAACAAATCCATGGGTGAGAGAATAAATAGGTATAACTGACATCACATGATTGCCATTTCTTATGCTTGCTCATAACTGTTATTAAAACAGGTAAAACTCTCCATACAGTATTGCCACTCAGTGCAAGCCAGAATAATCAATGGATGCCAGAAGGCTTGTCCATAAAATCCCCATGTAGTGCCTACTCATCCAATATCCCCAGACTAGTTTCTAGCTTGTGGCCTTCGTCAGTGAGGGGCCTTGGATCTGAGAGCACTGCACTTAGATCTTAGGACCTAATGCACTAGATGGGGATTTTACGCACAAGCCTTCTGACATCCATTGATTACTCTGGCATGCATTGAGTGGCATTACATATAGAGATTTTTGCCTGTTTTTTTATAACTGGCATCATTGAAAGACTGAAATGGAGCTAGGTTGGATATGTTATTAGAAGAGATGGAAATTGATGGATAATTGAAATGTTGAATTTCAAGAGATTGTAAAAAGATCTAAAAGAGACCACGTGTGAGATGGATGGATAAAATAAGGAAATTTGCTAATGTGATGAGGAGAAGAGAAGCTAAAGATAGGAGAAACAATTAAATTTAGTGAGGACTAAAAATGATGATAAAATATACTTACAGGCATAATTCCTAATAAGCATATACAAAGTGCATCAATAAAATTTATTTATCAATTATAGGGAGCAATTCACATGCAAGTATGACCATTACAACTCCCAAATAAGAGAGAAAACAACAATAATAATAACAACAACAATACATGGTTGTATATCTTGCACAACATGTCAACATTCAATTGGTATGAAGGGTTCTGGTCGATTATCGTGGTTATGCATTGGTTGTGCATATTATCATCATATTTTATTCTCTTTTCAGATTACACTATATACAATGTTCTAAATTTTGATTTCCACAGTGCATGAATTTTTTTCTTTTTCAACTCATCACATGATAAATTTATTAGTAGCAACTATAAAACATATGGTAGTTGTCTACCAGCTCAACTCTGACACCTTCTTTTATCCTTCTTTGATTTCAATCTAACATATAATTTGACTTTTGAATAAGTGATGCTTGGTTAATAAAAGTATCATCTTATGCATAATGATTCAAAAAGAAGAATTCAGTGACCATAATGTAAGACCACTTGGCCGATTAAAATAAAATGCACTACCAATTACAAATTTTGCACTCATCACAGATCTGAATATGAATGTGATTAAAGAATAAATTACAAGCCCAAAGTTTATTTCCTTATTTTTTTAAAAAATACTTAAAACTTCCCCTTCACTTCAAATTGTTGAACCATATGAATAAAGATATCTGAAAAAGATTAATCCTTAACTGAAATTTGAAGTTTCTGGGCTAAAGATAATCTCTAGTTTAATAAATGATTAGTAATAATTATTAATAAATTTATCTGAAGTGATTGATGTCAAAGTTGTGAGCGCAGAAAGTTTGACACTTCAATATCAAAATATATATATTTAATATAAATATGAATAATGATCTACAGTAATCAAACAATAAGACAATTTTTTTAATCCAATTTCATTATTTCAAAATAGTTCCTTTTATTAATGTTTATATTTGGGCTAGGGACAATCTTTAGTTTAATAAATATTTAGTAAAAACTATTAATGTATTCATCTAAAGTGAATGATTTCAAAGTTGTGAGAGCAGAAGATTTGACACTTATAAAACAAAACAGAAATATTTAATATGAAAGTGAATGATCTACAGTAATCAAACAGTAGGGAGATTGTTTTTAATTATAATTTCATTGTTCCAAAACAATTCTTTTTACTGATGTTTAATGTCTATATCTGGGTTAGGGATAATCTCTAGATTAATAAATATTTAACGATAATCATTAATATATTTATCTGAAGTGGTTGGCATCAAAATTTTGAATGCAAAAAGTTTGTTACTTGTATGTAAAAGTAACCCTCAAGCTATAGATAAATAGCACTCTAAATGTTGGGATAAAGGTACAAGAATAAAATGAATCCATTTATTCTTGATGTTTTTACTATATATAAGCTTATCTTTGTCAACACTAGTGAAAATTCAGAGTGAAATAAATATATCAGCCAATTGAAATTTAGTGTTTAATAATTATTAGATTAATAATCAACTATAGAAGTATGGAGATGAAATCTTTAATAACTTTGTTTAATTTTAATAAATGTAAACATGAAATTAACATAATAATGTATATGTAATTAAATAGAGAAAACCAATTCTTTCTCAGGATATGAATAAGTAGCATGCTAAATGTTGAACAAAAGATAAAAAATAGCATTAACCCACCCCTATTCTAGAAAGTTTTGATGTATATACACTTATCTTTGTCAACATTGGTGAAAATTAAATTCTATTTAATTATAGAAAACAAGATTATTAAAAAAGAAATCCTAACTTTATTTTATATAGTTGATTATTAACCCACAATAGCATTGCTCCTAAAATATGGGTTTATTTCATAAAAATATTGTTTCAAATTGATGGTTTTTATTATAATCATTATTTACAACACACATTAAAATGTTTGTATAAACACCTTTTTAAAAAAATATAGCTATAAAATCACAAAAATGATGAAATATGAAATTACTTTTGTTTAACTATTTTCTTATAATCAGTTATTATAATGAAATAAATTTGCTTTTTATTATTGTTACCATTGGTTACAATAAGTTTTATAATATTTGTTTTAAAAAATAGCAGAAATGCAGTCATTTGAAAAAGATGAAAAAAATTACAGCCATTTAGACTACAAGTGGTATGAGATACCACTAAACCTGAAAAGGGACATAAAATTTAAACTACAAGCTAAATCAAAACTATTTTTTCCCAAAATAGATATATACATAGGAGGATAAAGCAGAACACTTGTTTAATTTAAAAAATAATATAAAAACTAGGGCATTTAGCAGTATCACTTATTGTTGCCATTGCAGGTTAATTTAACAATTTATTAAATGCCAGATTTCATATGGCTGATATACTAATTTCATTCTGAATTTTCACCACTGTTGACAAAGGTAAGCTTATATTCATCAAAAACTTCAAGAATAGTACATGCATTCTATTCTTAATCCTTTGTACATTTAGAGTGTTATTTATCCATGGCCAGAGGGGACCACTCTTTCCACTTAATGACATATATATTAAACTATATTAATTTCATGTTTGTATCAAAGTATATATCTATTTAATATAATGCTGTACAGTAATCAAGTATTAGATAAATTGTTTTAATTTATCATTTCATTATTTCACAACTCTTTTTTTTATATTTTAAACAATACTTTCTACACCCATTAAATTATTTCACAGATCTGCTCTAATAAATATAGCAAACATTTTTTTTACATCTGACTCCGTATCACTAACTCAAAAGTTTTCATGCTGCAATCTGTCATAAGAACTACCATACTACATCTAACTCAACAATTATGACAATATTTGTTATCAGAAGATTATTTGCTATGTGTGTCTAAACAACCCAATGCACATTAGTTGAAAACCCTGAACTACATAGTTTTCATTCAGATATTAATATTGATCATGCATGGAATGTTATCTGCTTACAAGAAGAAAAACATGCCATAAGAAGAGGGCTCTCCCATAAAAACTACTATGTACTTACTTATAGTGAGACCCATTTCCATGGTCTACAATCATGTCCATGTAGGATAATTAAAATAAAGACTGAATTTATAGATTACTATCAAAGATGCATGTGAAATGTAGAAGTCCACTTACAATATCAACAAAAACTATGGTAAAAAAAGGTGTATTATATGGGTTAGGTTTTTCTTTTATATCCAAATATTACAATGCCTTAGAATTAATATTAGTAAGGATTTCTGCATATTCATAATTACCGTTAAATTTAATATTTGTTAATTTCATTATTTTGTATTTTATCTATTTGATGTTTTTATGGTAGTTACGAATATATAAGCAACAATTTCATTATTTTATTTATTTTATAATTAATGTAAATAAATTATGTTGTTTCATTAGCAAATTTAGTTATTTTGCCATTTGACCTCATTCTGAATATATGCCATTAATATATCACTAACCCTGAAAAGTCATTCAATCCCAAGATGATGATGATCAGAGATAATAATTTATTCAGAAGTATTCTTTCTATAAAGAAAGTGGTACCTAAAGCTAATTTAAATTGGATCTATAAAAAAAAGAAATAGGAAAATGATTTTGGAGTAATTAGGCTGAATTTAATCTTCACAGTGCTAAAGTCATTTTGATCATAATCACCCATGTTTGTTATCCATGATTTAAATTATTATATTTTGAAACTAAAAGCTTTGTAGATAGATATTACAATATAGAAGATGTGTTAAAGACATATAATTATGGGGCTGGAAAAATGGATAAATAAGTTAGTTAGAGAGACACATAATTATGTGGCTGGTAAAGTGGTAAATAAGTTAATTACAGTGACCCATAATTATGAGGCTGGAAAAGTGAATAAATAAGTTAATTAGAGAGACACATAATTATGGGACTGGGTGAGATAAATAAGTTAATTAGAGACACATAATTATGGAACCGGGAAAGTGGATAAATAAGTTAGTTAGAAAGACACATAATTATGGGGGTTGAAAAAATGGATAAATTAATTAGAGGGGCACATAATTATGGGACAGGAAAAGTGGATAAACAAGTTAGGTAGAGAGACATATAATTATGGAGCTGGGAAAGTGGATAATTAAGTTAATTAGAGTCACATAATTATAAGACTGGGAAGGTGGATAAATAAGTCAGTTAGAAAGACACATAATTATGGCGGTTGAAAAAATGGATAAATTAATTAGAGGGACACATAATTATGGGGGCTGGAAAAGTGGATAAATAAGTTACTTAGGGAGACAACTAATTATGGGGCTGGGAAAGTGGCTAAATAAGTTAGTTAGGGAGACACATAATTATAGGGCTGGGAAAGTGGATAAATAAGGTAGAGAAAAAGATTTAAAGATGTGGAATATGGATACGAATAAAAAAGATTTGGAATCATATAAGAATAAAAATTATATAAAATATGAAAGAATATGTGATAACACTAAAGAGAATGTACTGTTTTGAACAAGTGCATGAGCTTTGGATATCAAGAAAAAGAGACAAAAATGGAATAAAAATTTGGACTGAAAAAATTATTTACCCAGATATGAACGATAGTATTGATAGGAATAAAAGAAGTTGAAAGAGGATCTGGATAAACTGTGTGATGGGTGAGAAAAATCTAAAGATAAAAAAAAAATTAAAAATGTAAAGATTTTATGGTTTACGTTTAGGTATTTATAATGAAACTGGGGAGCAAAACAATGACGTAATGGAATTATTAAAATAGTTTTTATTAAAATGGGACAGGAGGTAAAGAAGAACTATGACTAGAGAAATAATTAGTAATAAAAAATATAAAAGTGGATAAGTTTATTGGGGTATGGGCCTATGGAGGAAAGATATATTTATCTTGGTTAATGATATTTCTGGCACTTTGCTTACATTCATTCTGACTTTATTAGGGAGGCCTTTTTTTTTTTTGTTATTATTAGTGAGGAATAATTTTAATTTTAAAGACTTAATTAGATATTTTTTTTGCAAATAACAGTCTCTGTTTTACAGTTTCCTTTTTTAAAAAAAAAATTTAAAATTCAATCACACAATAATTGTCGAATCAGTGCCTAATAAAAATATTCATATGGCTTTATTGGTCAAAAAGTTCAAGTACTGAAAGTTACGGCACCAGAATCAATCCCAGGACTGTGCGTTCCAGAGACCGACATTCCTCCACTGTATTAAACCACAATTGACCCAAACAATGCCGTAAACCAAATTCACAAAATAAGCAACATCTATGAAGTTTTAATGCAAAGCATTATAATTTCAAATTTCCAATCTGTAAAAAAAAATACTTTCACTTACCTCAATCTTATTGGAAATAAGCGTAATGGCGTGCGGATCCAATTCGGCCGACAATATTACTTTATTGAGTTGCACTTCCTTCTTTTCCAGTAGTTTGGCCATTTGGTTCAACTTTTTCTCCAATATAAGATTTTTTAAATTACTTTTCTGATGCACTTCGTGAATCGCTGCGACAAACTTCTTGTATATTTCATCGCGTTCGGATTCAACCTGCAAATAATTTCATTCGCTGAGAATTAAACAGAAACTGGGTACGTATCTATCTAAAAAGTAAGTATATGATTGTTTAAAACTTTGAAATAGTAATGTAAACATTTATATATAAACAAAAGTCTTAATTACTCCAATATGAAGGAAAGACTTCTCCTGCAACTTTATGAACTCTAAAGAAGTCTGTTGGATAATTAAAGGGGTTGGCAATTTTATAATAAAGTCCCACGCACTGCATAAAGTTCATAAAAATGGGTTAGTGTTTTCCTGAAGGTTGGTATTTCAACTTTATATGTTGGATTATTTCCATCATCCAATATCAAAAACTGAATGTCTTGAACTTTATTTAAATTGTCAATTACATTCAATTGTTAGTAATAGCATACAGGTTTACACGATAATGGAAAATAATCCCACAAGTCAACCTAGTGTGACTATACATAATGTATGGAGATTACTAATCAACCTTGCTCTTAGGAAAAAGTGATGAAATCAGAAGGAATCTTATAGATAACTATATGAAATTTCTACTGGCTGCTGTCTGAGGCAGATGACTCAGTTTGGTTAGAGCACTGCGTTAAAATTCAATATTCAAGTATCTAAAATCCAGGTTCGATTCCCTTGCTGGTAATATCACTAGTCAGGCTAGCAACACCTGAAGAAGAGAGAATAATACCATTTGAGACATTGTACATATAGTAACGTGCGCTATTACTCTCAGTTGAATGTAATTGGAAGATTTACATTTTTCTAAAAACATTCAATAATTAACGTTATGGAAAGAAAATAGTCATATAAATACAAATGATTATTATATTCTGTACTAAGGTATTATTACCCAGGAGGTTATCACGCACAATACTTTCGTAAGCTATCGAATTATTTTGCATTAAATAAGATGATGTATTATGTTTTTTATCCTGGATGTTGAAGATTCAGGAACTGTTTCACATTTATTCAATTTGTCCAGTTAACCAATTGATATAGGGTAAGTAAATTATGCTTCACAGCTTCAGACAATGTTGCAAGACATCAAATGAAAGCAAAAAAAGAAGGATTAAAGATAAAAAGACTAAAATAATGTTCGATGGATTTTCTCAGAAGGAGGCAGGAAATAAATGACATTAATAGTTCCCAATATTGTTAGGTTATTAATGCAAATAAGAACATAATAGATGAAATTATCATAAAATTAACTTTCCATAGAAAATAATATTAAAGCAAAATATGCCTACATGTTTGAAAATGAATATTAAAGTGTTACCAGTTTTTACTTACAGATCTAAGATCTGGGCATTTAACAGAGGATCAAATTCAAAGACTTCAGACCCCTTCGCAAGGTACGGAAAGAGATTAAAAGTGAAATATATGGTTGAGAGAACAAGAGATGTCATTGACATCAATAAAAGAATTAAGAGACTGAAATAAAGCTTGTCTGGATATACTTCCAGAAGAGATGACAATGTATGGACAGTTGAAATTTTAAACCAGATCTGAAGAGAATATAAAAGACTCAGAAAAAGACTCCATGTGAGATAGATGAAGTAAAGAAGTTTGCTAATATAATGTGAAGAGAAGCAATTAGGCATAGTGAATTAAACTTGGAGAGATCTTTACCTTGCAGTGGATTGATAAAAGTTGTAAATGATGGTGATGAAGCAGGATAAATATGGCAAATGCAACTATAAGAAGACACATTTAAGTTCTCAATAAGTTGATTGCCTTTAATGCATTTTCTTCCCTCTTGTATTCTTTCTTTACCATCCTAAAGTCCATTTTTGGTAAACTTTAAGTTCAAACATTGAATAAAAGATACAAACATCAATGAGGTGTCTAAAAAAGAATGTAAAAGTAAGAATTTTTAAAATTCAAAACTAATAAATATATATATAAGGTAAAATAAAACGAGTGAAGTGTATTAAATAAAGGATATAATGATCATATACAATTATAAACTACTAATTCTTTAATGCCCCCTCCCCTTGAAAAAAAACTTTGAACAAATTGCCACTACTTTTATTTTTTGCCTCAAATATTTTGAGAATATATTTACTTAACAAATAATCTTTTTTCTCAATATGCAATGGGAATAATCTCCTGTCCATTGATTACTCAAACTTACACTAGATGGCGGTAATGTAGAATGAAAACGACTTGGGGATATAAATTAAGTGTGGTGAATAGATATAGTTATTTGGGAATCATCTTGAGTAATCAGAAAAATTGCTTGGATGAATGGGAGAAAAAATTGATAAATGAAGCAAAGAAAAGAAAGGGATTGATAAAGAAATTAACAGTGTTTTCATATAATAAATAAATAGCTAGAATTGTATGGAAGGGAGTGGCAGTAGCAGGGTTAACATATGGCAATGATGCATTATGTGTTAGTAAAGGGGTATTAGATTACTTAGAAAAAGTACAAAGGGAAGTAGGAAGACATGCATTAGATGCAGAGGTGTGGACAACAAAGGAGGCAATTCAAGGCGAAATGGGATGGTCAAGTTTTTATATGAGAGATGCAAAAAGCAAAATGAAAATGTTCGGTAGATTGCAGTTTATGGATAATAAAAGAATAGCCAAAATAGTATTTAATCGGGTTACAAGTAAAAGGCAGGCAACAAGATGGAGTGAGAAAGGTAAAAAGGTAATGCAGTATGCAGATGATTTGGATAAAGAATTTATGTCAGTATACTTGTACAAAAGGTGGAATGATTGTGTTAGGAGGATTGTTGAGTATTATAGTGGTAAGGAGTGGGATAGAATAGATGTATTAATAAAGAATAGGGAGTTGGAGAGATGGAGAATTAAATATATATAGAAATAAACAAAACATTGGGTGTGAGTTAATTTATGATAATAATAAGGAAAATAGTTTATTGTTTAAGGCTCGAACGGAATCTTTAGTGACAAGGGAATATACACGTAAATGGAAAAATATAGGTGATTTAGTCTGCAAGTTGTGTAAGGAAGGCATAGAAAATATAAGGCATTTGTTACTTCAATGTAAATGCTTGAAAGCAGAAAGGGTACAAATAAAGAAGTTATGGGAGAATAAATATGAACGTGATTATACAGAAAATGAGTTGATTGTTTTTTTATGCTGGATTTGGAAAAAGATGAGGATTTTAAGAAGGCCATGGAGTTGACAAAGATTATGTTGTGGAAATGGGATGGAGCAGATTATGGGAAAACTTAGGATGGGGAATGGAAAGAAAAGGTAAAGTGGCTAAGAGGTTTCTCTGGGCAGTTGCTGAGAGATTCCTGACTCCATATAAGAAGTCACAGTGCATCACATCACATCGCTTCCTAGAAATGTATGAGTAAACCCGGTGTGATATTGTTATGCATTAATATTCATTATAATTGAAACTATTATCATATTTATAATTATTGTTACTACTGAATTAATTGTTTTTCATATTTTCTACACGTTTGTAGCGATTGCATTTTACATGTAATTATATCTTGCGATTTATTTAGCAGCCCATTCATGATCAATGAATATACTTTCATATTTGAAAAAGATGGAATGTTGGACAGTGAGAAAAAGTAAAAACAAAATTTAAAAGAATCTGCTCATAAAATAATCCATAAAGTCTGGAAAACGATCATTAACTTCTGTATAAGGAGAACTTTTATAGACAAGAATATAAAATTTCTG
The DNA here is from genome assembly GCA_028023455.1 of Epiperipatus broadwayi. NCBI lineage: Eukaryota > Metazoa > Onychophora > Udeonychophora > Euonychophora > Peripatidae > Epiperipatus > Epiperipatus broadwayi. Next base: position 613,339 of record JAQFVV010006353.1, read on the forward strand.
TAGAGTAATTACCATTGATAGAACAACTTAATTAGTCAGAGCATCAATTTAAATTCAATTTTCAAGAATCTAAAGGACATCACTTTCATTCCAATGCTAGCATTCTCACCGTGCGGGCCAACAACAGCCTAAGAACAGAATACTAATAATACTTAAATTGTCATACATTAATCTATGTCAATATTAATAAATGCCATATTGGAAAACCTTTAATAACGTTAAAATTTTCCAAAAACATTCAATAGTTAAAACTAGATGATATGAAATAGTCTAACTTATAATAATTACACCCATTTCCAATTGGTCTATTACTGACACTTAGATGTTTTTAAAAAATTTAAATAGTTATTTTTTTTTCTAAAAACATGTAACAATTAATACCAGAGGATAGAAATAGTCCAACGTGTAATCGGAAGTAAAATATCCTCACCACAATCTTTCATACCAAACATTCAAATCATAATAGTTTCTTACCTTTTCATATTTCTGTTCCAGTAATTTTAGTTCCCAGTTCATTCTCATAATATCATCTGATAACTCTTTCACTTTACCTTTGCAATTCTAAACATATATAATTTAATTAATAATTATTGCCATATAAATGGGTATTACCAACATTATCAGTATACAAAATCATTTGATATGTTAAAACAATAGCAAACTCTCCATATAATGTCATACAGTGCAAGTCTTAATAATTAATGGATGCAATGTTTGGATGTCCATTGATTATTAAGGCTTGCACTAGGTGGCACTACTGTATGGATTGGGAATTTATCAAATATTTATAATATACATGCTCTAGAAATAATATATTTCACAGAATAGATTATGCATTAGTAGAGGAAGAGGGAATGAATAGAGTACAGAAAAGTAAAGTGTTCGATAATGAAGAGAGAGTATGTAATAGTGATCATAATTTCTTTATAGCAGAAATGATTAGTAATGTGATGGAAAATAGTAAGAAAGGATAGTGAAAGATGTGTATGGAGAATGAATTATAGAAGAATATAAAATAAAAGTTGAAGAAACCATGGAAGAGTTAGTTGGGGATGAGTGTAAGGACTGGTGTGATGAAATAGAAAAATGGCAAACAGGATTTTAGATGAAACTATTCAGAAGAATAAAATAGAAAAGTGAAAGTTAGTAAAAGAGGAGGGGAAGCATGCAGAGAATATAAGTGTACTATTAAGAATAAAGAAAGAGAAAAAGATGTTAATGTTCAATGGGAAAAATATTTTAAAAAAGATGTTGGCCAAAATAGACAATTATAGAGAGAAAATGAAATTAAATAGTAAATTGTTGGAGGATATTAATAAAAGTGGAAGAAATGGGAGTAAAAAAATTTTATGAATGTAGGGGAGAAAGAAATAGTAGTACTAGATGATGAGGGAACATAATGTAGCTCTACAGAAGAATTATAGACAATCTTAATCAAGTATATAATGGATATAAAAAGATGTTAGATGTGAAGGACAGAGTGATAACAAATGTAAAAGCATATATTAATGGAAATATTAGGTTTACAGAAAATGTACTGAATGAGGTAAGGAAGAAATTGAAAAGTGGAAATGCCAGAGGTTTAGATAAATGGGCAGCTGAGATGGTAATGAATTTAGGACATAGAATGATTTTAAACCTATATCATGTTTTAATAAAATGGCACAGAAAAGAAATTTTCTGGATAGTTGGAGTAATAGAAGAGTAAGGCTACTATTTAAAGGAAAGGGTAAGAATCATAGAAAGTTAAGCAATTATAGACCAATAACAGTAACATCAGTGTTATATAAAGATTTCACATGTATGGTGGCTGGAAGGGTTGCAAAATGGATGGAAGAAAATAATATAGTGGGAAAATTGCAAGGAGGTTTTTAATCAGATAGATGTATAGGAGATAGTTTATTTGTAGTCACACAATTTATAGATATGAATAGAAATACAGATAGACAGTTACGTATGACTTTTATAGATATGATAGAGTAAATAGAAATATATTATGGGTAAGTTTAGGAAATTTGGGAATGAATGGAGTTTTAGTGGATCTTATTGTATGAAAATAATTACTATACATATCAATTAGGGAATATATAATCAGTTAAAGTTAAAAATGGATGGGACTAAGGCAAGGATACTCTGTCTCCTATTTTGTTTTTGTTGTATTTGAGAAAAATGGAGATAGCAATAGAAAGACTAGGAAGAGGGATAGAGATACCATTAATAGATGGCAAAGGAGTATATACATTATTGGATCTTTTATTTGTGGATGATGTCTTCTTGTGAACAGAAAGTAGGGAAGATATGGAAGTTATGCAAATGCATGAGGGTGGGTAAAAAGATAGGGATTAAGTTGTAGTGAAGAAAAATCAAACGTAATGATGATTAATACTGGGAAAAGAAAAGAGAAAGAATTTTTATTGGGGATATAAAATTAAGTGTGGTGAATATGTATAAAAATTTGAGAATGGTCTCAATTAATCAGAGAAATTGCTTGGATTAATGGGAGAAAAAATTGATAAATAAAGCAAAGAAAGGAAAGAAACTGATAAATAAATTGTTTTCATATAATAAATATGATGCAGCTAGAAATGTATGGGTGGGAATGGCAAGTAGCAGGGTTAACATATGATAGTGATGTGTTATGTGTTAGTAAAGGGGTATTAGATTACTTAGAAAAAGTATAAAGAGAGTAGGAAGACATGCATTAGATGCAGATGTGTGGATGTCAAAGGAGGCAATTCAAGGAGAAAAGAGATGGTCAAGTTTTTATATGAGAGATGCAAAAAGCAAAATGAAAATGTTCAGTAGATTGTAGTTTATGTATAATAAGAGAATAGACAAAATAGTATTTAATTGAGGTACGAGTCCAGGTAAGAAAATGGATGAGAAAGATAGTATGGTGTGAAGAAGATTTGGATAAAGAATTTATGTCAGCATACTGATACAAAAGGTAGGATGATTGTGTTAGAAGAATTGTTGAATGTTATAGTGGCAAAGAATGGGATAGAAGAATAGATGCATTAATAAATAATAGGGAGTTGGAGAGATGAAGAACTAGTATGGAGAATAAAAAGATTTTAAGTATATATAAAAGTAAACAGAATATTGGGTATGAGTTAATTTATGATAATAGTAAGGCAAATAGTTTACTGTTTATAGCATGAATAGGATGTTTAGCATCAGGAGAATATACACATAAATGGGAAAATATAGGTGAGTTAGTCTACAAGTTATGTAAGGAAGGCATAAAAAATATTAGGCATCTGTTAATTGAATATAACTGCCTGCAAGCAGAAAGGTTGCAAATAATGAAGTTATGGAAGAATAAATATAAACAAAATGATTGCAAAGAAAGTGGGTTCTTGGTTTTTATGCTGGGTTTGGGAAAAGATAAGGGGGATTTAGATATAAAGGCCATGTAGTTGACAAAGATTATGTTGTGGAAATGGGATGGGAGTGGGATAGAGAATATTATGGGAAAAACTTAGGGTTGGGAATGGAATGAGAAGATAAAGTGGCTAACAGGTTTCTCTGGACATAGTGGCTGAGAGATTCGTGACAAAGGAGAAGCCACACATCACATGCCATTTTCACACTTGTATAAGCATAGGAAATAATCATATAATCATGAATATATGTATGTATGATATTACAAGTTTTCTGAAAAAAAAAACATGGGTATATAAGTATTATTAAAGTTGATGATACAGATGTAAAATTTGGATGCCAGAATTTGATGTGGAGGAAATGGGAAAATACCCCTGGTGGTGATTAGGTGCACAGTACTTTGCCATTTAATACTCAAATCAAAGTTAAAAAGGATAACTTAGCATAAATGTATTATAAACACGATGTTAAATTCAAATCTAAACCTCGTAATATTTGGAAATTATTTAAAGTTCCAAAAAGGCTTAGGTTTTTTACAAAACCATTAAGATAGAAATATGATCAAGATATCAAATGACCTTAGCTTAGACATTGCTATTATTAGATAATACTTTTATACCATTTAGTATAAGCTTTAGTAATCAAAAAATGCCAGATAGCAGTGTTTAATAAATCCTGATGAATTCATAAGCTAGAAACTGGTCTGGGGATATATGAATAGAACATAACTAAATAAGGATTTGTTAAGCATTACTATCTAGCACATATTGGTTTATAAAACTTGTACTAGATGGCACAAAACTAATGAGTAAAGAAGTGTGATTAGGATTTTTTTCATATAGAAATCTATTTCTCTTACTACAGTTCTGCCCTCTAATATAAGCTTAAATAATCAATAGATGTCAGATGGCACTGCTTAATAAATCCCTATCCATTATTCACAAATCCCCAGACTAGTTCTTAATGTATAGATTTCATCAATGAAAAGTTTTAAATCGGTACCTAGTATACCAGGAACTTTCCATATGGGTTTTTTTGATGAACCAAACTTACACTAGAAATATGTCCAGCCCAATTCCAGTTCAATCTTTTAATTTTTTTCAATGAGGTCAGTAATATCTGTTTGTTTTCTTACCCATACATTGCATTTTCGATCTCTTCTTGTTGTTACTCACAACATGCATCTCTCCATACTTCTTTGAGTGGTCTGGAGTCTCTGTATTGCTCTTCTATTAAGGGTCCAAGTCTCAGATCCATAAGTAAAAATTGGTAAAACACATTTATTAAAAACCTTACTTTTCAAACACATAGGCATATTTCCTTTTATTATCAAGTTATTTCTACCAAAAGCACTCCAAACAAGTTTAATTCTATGATTAATTTCATCCATTATGTTTCCATCTGTATTAATAATCTGACCAAGATATTTGTAACTGTTAACTTCTTCTAACTCATCATAATCAATCTTTATTTTCATATTTTGATAAAATCGATTAAACATTACTTTAGTCGTTTTAACATTTATCTTTAGTCCTACTTTCCTACTTTCATCTGATAACTCCTGCAACATTTCCTGCAGCTCTAAAGCATTATTTTCAAAAACAACTACATTGTCTGCAAAATCTAAATGACTTAAATAATCTCTATTTACTTTCACTCCTTTAGCTTCCCATTTTAATCCACAAAATACTTTTTGTAGCACTGCTGTAAAAAGTTTTGGAAATATGGAGTCACCCTATCATATGCTCTTCTCAATGTTGACTTTCCCAGTTTCATTATGTAATTTAATTGTTCTTTAAAATATGACAATATCCTGGATCTATATCTTGATGATTCAATGCTTTAATCACTGAAGAAATGTTTATAGAATCAAATGCCTTTTCATAATCTACAAATCCAAAACATAATGGCAACTCATATTCATTTGTCCTTTCTATAACTTCTCTCAATACCTGGATATGATATATTGTACTAAAACCACTTTTAAATCCAGGTTGTTCTCTTGGTTAGTGAAAATCCAATGTTCTCTGTAGACAACTTGTAATTATCTTGGTAAAAATTTTGTATAAAACTGATAAAAGGCTGATAGGTCTGTAATTTCTAATATCTTCTTTATCACCTTTTTTAAATATTAATATTAATACTGTATTCTTCCAATCTTCTGGTACATCTTTATCATTTAGACATTTGGTATATAACTTTGCTAAGAAATTTCTATTTCTTCACCTGCTTCTTTTAATATATCAATTGTAATTCTATCATTACCTAGAGCCTTTCCTTTCTTCATATATTTCATTGCATGTCTCACTTCTTCATTTAAAATTTTGGGCAATTCGGAAGATGTAATAGATATAGGAGGTACTTGTTCTTTATAATATAATTCTTGATAAAAATCTTCTATCCATTTCCTGATGTCATTTCTCTTTTTAGTAATAATTACCATCTTTTTTTCTTATTGCTGATATAAATTTCCTACCAATAACAAAATGTTTTACACTCTACAGACTTTTATTCTCTTTTACAGCTTTCCTTGCTAGTTCACAGTTATACTTCCTTATATCACATTATATTGATCTGAGAGCACTGCACCTAGATCTTAGGATCTAATGCAACCTCTAGCAGCCATCTTTTTTCTCTACTAAATTGAAAACATAATAATATTTTCAATCTAAGTTCAATAGCTCTCAGATCAAGGGCTCCTCACTGACAAAGGCCACAAGCCAGAAACAAGTCTGGGGATATTGGATGAGTAGGCACTAGATGGGGATTTTATGCACAAGCCTTCTAGCATTCACTGATTGCTCTGGGTGACACAGTATGGCACTACTATGGGGAGAGTTTTGCCTGTTTAATAACAGTTATGTGCTAGCATAAGGAATGATGATCATGTGATGTTTAGTGGTTTAACATCAATCCTGCCTAATAAGTGGTGGCTATGGTTGTTAAAGAGCCAAATATACCAAAATGTATGGGTGCTGTACTGAGTTCAGACCCATATGACTATGTAAGCTATTGAGTTTAGATTGAAAATATTATTATTTCATTCTCATAGTTTTGTAGTTAAGTAGAGATAAAAGATGGCTGCTGGAGGGATGCATTAGATCCCAAGATCTAGGTGTAGTGCTCTCAGATCCAATGCTACTAACTGAAGAAGGCCATAAGCCAGAAACTAGTCTGGGGATATTGAATGAGTAGGCATTAGAAGGGGATATTATGCACAAGCCTTCTAGCATCCATTGATTGCTCTGTTTGGCACAGGATGGCACTACTGTATGGAGAGTTTTGCCTGTTTAATTATATTTATAAGATACAAAGCGCATGGATGTGCTTGTTCTGCTATTAAATGACTTAAGGATATCTATAATAATTAATTAATAGTTCCGACTCACAATAATGATGTACACTTAGTTAACAATAATAATATAAGTTTTATTATAAAATTTAAATAATAAAGAGAATGAATGATCTTACTGGCTTTTACATGGCATTATAGAAGGTAGTAGTGGCTTACAATTAGTTTAATTGGAAACATTCTAATCTATCAGCCCATTCTAGGTTTGAACATATAATTAACAACATATTTATTTAATGGGACAACTTGTGTACGGGTTTGAGTTTAGGTCACCCAGGGTTGTGATGAGTGCAGGCAAGGTTTAAACGCAAACATTAGTTGGAAATTGTGGTATATCTATGTGAGTGGGGTCAATGGCACATAAAATGAGGATGATCAGTTTACAGATCTGATGGTAAGGTTCACCACTGAAGAGTTGATGCCCCTGGCTGAAGAGGTGCATCTGCTTCTGACCAAGGGTGCATTCCAGAGGAGAAAGCAAAGATGTGCTAATTCTAGGATTTGAGATCACAAGGAGTTTCTTGCTCCTGCAAAATCTAGACTGGTACTAATCTATGGATTAGGAACCTGGGCACATGGCGTCTGGTCTGCCCTCATGCAGTTTGACCATATGATGCATAAATAACACACAAAATATATAATGAAGTTGAATAACAATAATACAACCATTGCCACACATATATGGAGATAGGAATGCAAATATATATAGAAAGATAAACAAATTATTAAGTCTTCTTCCCACAGAAATACACATTATGAAACTTATTTTATATATAAACCATAAGCATCCCCAATTAACCATGTATGATTCATTGATAATACAGCATCTATTGATCCACACTGTCTGAGGGTGCTGTTTCTACACTAAAGCCATAAATATGCTGTTTACAAGGCCACTCATAGATCTTATGGTCTGTAAACTGTTCAAACACTAAGATGTTGAAGTGCACCCTTACCCCATCTCTAGCATGTTGAACATTATTAGCGATGAGTATGCGTCACTTTCTAGAGACATTACTCTTGACTAGTGGACAGCATATGATATGAAGGTTTCTGTACTTGTAATGACGAAAAGTCTATTAGAACGAATTTTTTTTTGGCTTAAATGTATTGAAATTGATGTGAGTTCATCAAAATTGTAACAAATTGTCAAACGCCCCTATTTTCATTGTCAGGGGTCAGAATTCACGAAATGAGGAGTGTAAAGCATGATTCGGCAAAGTTCACTATCAAGTCGTCCACTTTCCGAGACTTTTTCGAGATCAAAACAGTTCAATGGCAGACAACAGTCGTTTGGCATTGTAGTTTTGAGATTGACCTGCTACAGAAGCAGATACGGCCTTCCTTCAGCCACCCAAAAAAAGAAAATATTTTGCCCACCCTGAAAAACTGTCTTTGTGCTGGTTTAATGAAATGAAGGTGTTATCAAACATTTCTGAAATGGAATGTCAAACATGTCAAGGTGACCAAGGGGTTCCATTCACTCATGGAATGGGTTTTGAGGGCTGCTGAATCGGTTTTTCATGAGCGGTACAGCTAATTGATTCTTATTGAAGCCAGGATCAACTTGAAGTGAAGCATATTATAGCTGAGTTGGAAAGGTGTCAAAACGCCGTAAGCAATATGATGACAGGTCTTAGAGAGGTCTGTCGAGAAAACCTTGTTTTTTTCTCAATCAAAAATAACAAAAAGTTTCTTCAAAAACAATCAAAAAGACTTGGATCCAAAAAAAAAAAATATTAAAGTTTCTTTAATTAAAAAAAAAAAGACCTGACAAAAAGAATTTAAAAAAAAAAAAAGACAGAATATTTTAAAAAGCCACCCCCACCCCCATTATTTAATTTTTAAGAAATATATATCAAACCAGTTACAAAAACAAAACCAAAAGAAGGCAACAACAACCCCAAAAAGTCAAAATCTAGCAAATCCAAAAAAAAAAATTAAAAACATAAATCAACCAAATTATTTCAAAACAGCCTGGTAACATTATATCTATTTGTTTTTCACTAGCAACAGCGCCATTGGACAATGTGGCTGAATAGACAATGTATTACCGATTCATTTTATAATTAAACTCATTCACAATAACTATTTTATAATCCTAAAATTTGAAAATATAATAAACAATATTTAAGTCCAGGGGAGATTACGTACTCCTAAAATAAGCTGATAGCGCAATCCATTATCCCTTACATAGTTTATATATTGATTGCAGTTTTAATTTATATAGATATTATATTGCAACAAGAAGCAGTGCAATATACATTTAAACAACTTTATTAATGTTACTTCTTACATAATAAAATCTTGAATTAAAAGTATTGCCATGGTTACAACATTTTAAACAGAGTATATTATTTTTATTACGAATATCATTAATAACGTTATTTCCTAACATACGTATGATTATATTTAGAGAGAGCAATACGGTAAACAAACTATATAATTTATAAATTAATTGAATAGAAATACACTCTCCATCCTTCATTAACTTTATATACAATTCTAAGAATTTTGATATATAACCTTCCTTGACATGATGGGGGGGGGGTAAGATAAGAAACTAAAAAAAAAACAATTTATATACATCTTATTATTACTTTTCAAATTTAAGTGTTTTTAAATTTGGCATCTTCTCGATTTGCTCCATCCCTTGGGATTTTGAAAGCAGAGAAGTGTAAACACATTTAATGATTTAAATTTCTCCCACCATCATTCAAAGTAATATTCATAATAAAAAAATTAAAAAATAGATTTCTAATTTATTTAAATAATTAAGCCAGTAGATTTAACACTAATAAATGATATATATATAATTTATGACATTAAGACGAGTTAATAAGATATATTAAATGTAACTGAGTTTCAGTTAAAACTTAGAATAAAATGAAAGAATTTTTATCGGCAATAAAATGATTTTGTGACTTCTGCACAGATAGGTAGATGGGTTTGATATCTTCAGACTGGCAAGGATGTGGGTGGATCTTCTACATTTTTGATGGAACTTCTTGGGACCCCAACTCCCCCACTGACCATAGAGAAGCTGACATCTCACAACCCACACATAGTGCCAAGTATGGTTAACATTTTCTATTTCTTCTTTGCAAGCACTGAGTAGAATTTTAAGCAGGATACAGACTTCTATATATTTTTGATAATCAGAAATAAAACAAAGCAGAATACTACAGAATCTTTTAAAATAACCTAGAATTCTACAGAATAATGCACAATAATAAGACAATGCCCCTTTCCATGTTTATATTATTTTATGCTTGTGGTTGTGCCTCATGAGTTCTCTTAATGGGTTTCAATATAATTTCTCTAAGTGCTGTTCCATCTTACTTTTTGCTTCTGCAGTCCTTTGTGCCACCACATAGGTTTCCTGATCTTTCATTTAACACCTTAAAGCATCTAAAGTTGTTTAACTGTTACTATTACAGCAGATGGTATGTATAGATAGAGAAATACAGCATTTACACTCCCTTCCTTAATGGCTACCTACCTCTCTCCCATTGTATATAATATTTTAACATTTTTTTCTTAATTGATTCTACTTTTAATATTTTCTTAAAAATAAAAATGATTTAAATGATCAGTCTTTAGAAAATGATGCAGATCGTACACACACATGCATATATTCCTAATGTGTGTGGATATTAATAAATAAATTATATATATACAATAGGAGATAGGGTAATTTAAGTAAACATGAAGTAAGTTTATATGCATGTAGATATGCAGCTTCAGTATTATAGACATGCTTATAAAGGAAAAGATAGCTACAGGGAGGGAGAAGGAATAAAGTGAAAGGACTTCTATAAAGATATTTAAAATAAATGTATCCAAAGATGAAAGTCTAGAAACAACTTATCTCAGATTCTTGAGAATAAATACACTATCAGGCATTGTTTTTTTATCAATTCCATCATGTGCTTAATTTTAAATGTAAGTAAACAAACTAATTAATGAAACAGTTGATGTAACTAAATGTGAGTGAATATATCTGAAAGTGTTATTATATTAATGAATTGCTGGTTTTTTACTGGTGAAACTTGTGCTGTGTGATACATTTTTAATGATTGTAAGCATTGATTATTCAAATTCTTAATATCTCCGATGAACGTTAAAGTTTGTTTTACTAACATAGCAATCAAAATTATGGTTGAAGAAAAAAATTAAGTTTTTGGTTTTTAGTTCATTACTGGCAAATTAAATAGAAGCATTTTTAGAAAATATTTTTTATATGCATTAGTTTTTAGTATTCATATATTTTACAATTGACTTTTTATTACTATTTGTATTCAAATTTAAAAATTGATAATCGAAACAATATCACCATATTTCCAGTATTTGCAATGAAATTTGCATGCATTACAAATCATTTACAAGATTTTTGTGTTTATGAAGTCAGTGACTTAAAGGTAAATGTTTTTATTGAATTAATTATGAAATTCAATGAAAAGCATATTTTTCTACAATGTACCGTCTATTATTTTTCACTAAACACACTGAACAGATATAAACATGGATTGAAATTAAACCCAGCAATACTGTTAAACTGGACAACCCTGAAATATTGCATTGTCGGTGATACCGAAGATGTGTACAAAATTTGCATAAAGTACATTCAATACTAATATGCTAAAAATCAGTTGCAAGATTTTAGCCGAATAAACAAACAATTTTTATGATTACAATAAAAGTATTTAAAAATGGAACAAATAATAAGGATTTTATGAATATATTATGCATATAAGGTAATGATTGTTAATACCTGTTATAGATAGTGTCAAACAAGAATTACCTTAATTATTTAAAGCAATAACAATAATCAAAATAAGAGTCATAGATCACATGGCCCTATCTCTTAAGGTTGTAAGTTATAAACAGTGAGGTTTGCCAATTCCTCAACAAGCTTTATGATAAATGCTTAGCCAGAGCCAGCACTTAAAATATCTCTGAAAGAACCCCCCTCCCCCCAAACCCCTGACCATGGTTTTGTGCTTTGGCACTCCTCAGAGAGGTGCCAGGGTAGGTTCAGACACTAGATCTGGCTAAGCATTTATCATAAAGCTTGTTGAGGAATTGGAAAACCTCACTGTTTAATAACAATAATTTCTTAATATTTAATATAAGTCATTTCAAATACAAAATATATGTTGGCACCCATTACTATTAATTATAACAACGTTAAATAAAACTACTTCAATTCCATGTACAGTGGATTTTGAATTACCTTTAAAAGCATTTTATCATTATCATAATTATGCAATTTTTTTAGTAAATCTTGGTTTTCTTCCTTAGACTTTTGAAGATTTGCAGTAAGCTTTTTATTTTCTAAATTCGCTTCTTGCAAATTTTTTACCGTGTATTCTTCTTTACGTCTAACTTCTTCAATTTGTTCCTATTGAAATGAATATAAATTATCTAAAACCTTCCAGATTAAAAAAAGGCATATCATTCATGATTCTATTTGATAAAAAAAAATTAAATTTATAACTAAATTATAAATATTAAAGGTTCAACAATAAATTTAAAAAAATTACAGTATTATAAATTTGGTTTTAAGATGTAATATAAATCAGTTTGTAATTGCATGTTTTTATGTTTTTAAAATCGCTAAAAATATTTTTTCTTAGAACATGTCAATTTCTTTTTAATTAATTTATATTTTAAAAATCAAGTTTAATGAGTGACCTAGTATTAATTATTAAAATTAACCATCTGTAAGATTGCATAAGATCCTAAGATCTAGGTGCAGTGCTCTCAGATCCAAGGCTCCTCACTGACGAAGGCTACAAGCCAGAAACTAGTCTTGAGATATTGGATGAATCGGCACTAGATGGGGATTTTATGCACAAGCCTTCTGGCATCCATTGATTACTCTAGCTTGCTGGGTGTGGCAATACATAGAGTGAGTTTTGCCTGTTCTAACTATCAAAATTATTATATTATTGTAAAAAAAAAAACTTTTAAAAATGACTCCAGAGTGTAGATTTGTGAGTGAAAACTCTAACACAAAATAGCCTGGTCTTAAGCAATTTAAGTGCCCGGTTTAACCAAAATGGCTCCAAGGAATATATTTTTCAGTCAAACTCTAATTGGCCAGATTTTAGCCACTTAAAACATCAGTGGCTCCAAGGAATATATTTTTCAGTCAAACTCTAATTGGCCAGATTTTAGGCACTTAAAACATCAGTCTAACCAAAATGGCTTCAGTGGGTATATTTTGGGTCAAAAATCTTGATACAGAATGACCAGATCTTAAGAAATTATTTAAAATCCAGTCTAAACAAAGTAGCTCCAGATTACTATATATTTTCAATCAAGACTCAGTGGCAAGATGGACAGATCTTAAGCAATTAAAACATTCTAGTCTATCAATTTCTATAGCGTAGGAATCACTGGATATGGGCCAAGAGTAAAATATGAGACCATTAAAAAGTTTCCAAATATTTAGCTCGAGTCTATGAAATTATTTGTCATGATAAATCAGATTCATTTCTGTGCCGTTATTTTTCCAAACTCGTAGATAAAAGCCAATTTCTTCAAGGGTCTTAAAAGCATATATTTGTCACCCAGAACTACCGAGTTCAGATTCTTAGAAGTATAGTAAATTTTCTAACCATTAAATAACATTTTCTTTTTGTTCTGCTGCTTCTTGTCTATTCTGTTGATGAGACTCAGTTTCTTTTTTTTATTTATACTGTTTCTTTTTTGTTTTATTTACGCTGTTTGCATATACACAATTTTTTTTAGCACGATTTCTTTTTTAAACACAAATTCCTCCAAGATGGCTTTGATTTATAAGAATTATTTAAATTTTCATGGCACTCTTGATTATTTCTTTCCTGTAACCAACTTTCACTTTAGATTTTTATTATTAGCTTCTGTGTCTAACTTTACATTTCTTTGTGAATAATTATCACATGATTGTAACCTACTATTAGACACAATTCTCTTCATTCTTTTTTTTTTTTTTCAGAAGCAAATAAGAATCTTCCACATATTATTCAGGTATAGCACAAAAGCAAAACTCTCCATGCAGTAGCACCACTCAGTTCAAGCTAGAGTAATCAATGAATGCAAGAAGGTTTGTGCATAAAATCCTTATCAACTGCTTACTCATCCAACATCCTCAGACTAGTTTCTAGATTGCAGCTTTCATCAGGGAAGACTCTTCGATATGAAAGCACTACATCTAGATCTTAAGATTTAATGCAACCCTCCGGCAACCACCATTTACTTTTTTAATTAACTACAAAGCTCCAAGGTTCCTCATCTATAGGAACTAGTTTGGGGATATTAGATGCATAGGCACTAGATATGGATTTTAAACACAAATCTTGTTGCATCCATTGTTTATTCTGGCTTGCACTGAGTGGCCTATTGCATGGAGAGTTTTGTCTCTGTGTTAACAGCTTGTGTAAGCATAGGAAATAATGATCATGTGAATATTCAGATAGGTGTAAGCCAAGAGACAAAAACACTTTTTTTTATTATAGTCATCAAAATATTCCATTTAAGCCAGGTGGACAAACAAGAATACATAAATGTTTAAGTTTACAGAATATACCTAGTAAAAAATGTCACTACTAAACTTCTTGCAGTATTAAATGCATTTCTTCCAACCGTTATTTAATCTGGCAAATATACTTCAAACAGCTGAACAACTGATATATCATAATTAATGAAAATATTGTTTTGGTTTTGTGTTTGTGAATAGTATGAAGTGGAAGATATTAACGTTATGATTACAAATTTTACCCTTGCAATCATTCATCTTTCTTTCTCACTTTGGAAACCATTTTCATTCCTATTACTCATATGATTGCTTCAATTCCATCAAGTTTATTATGTAATTTCATTTCTAATTTGCTATTTTTTTTGTATTTTCTAGTACAAAGCCTATGCTCATTTTCTAAATAAATTTGGCTAGAGTAGTAATGCTATTTTCAATAATAAAACGTTGTGATTATCACTTCCACGAGTTTTTCAAAGTAAAAATAATGGATTAGATCTGCCTGGATAGTAAACAAGTATAGAATTTTATAATTTTGCAATAATTAGAATTTGACAGGTTCTTAAATTTTGCACTGGCTTTCTATTTACATTGTGACTTTTATTTGCAAATAACAATTTATAACGTTAGTAATAATAGATTTTCTACAATTTAAAGATTTCTATATATACTTCCGGCGATGATAAATTAAAAAAAAAACTACTACTTTATCAATCATTTTGCCAAGACACTTTTCCATGTCAAATCTAAGATGGTAGATATTTAAAATTAAATTTTAGGCTGACAAGTATTTATTGTAATTGTATTTAAATTTTAACTCTTGCTATATTTTTACAATAATTATTGGCTGTTTATTTAAATTATATTCCAATTAATAATATTATATAGAAGATGAAAAATTATTAATACAAATGGAAATATAAAGAAAGAAATCAAAGAATTAAACTGAGATCAAATACTATT
The DNA here is from genome assembly GCA_028023455.1 of Epiperipatus broadwayi. Classification (NCBI taxonomy): domain Eukaryota; kingdom Metazoa; phylum Onychophora; class Udeonychophora; order Euonychophora; family Peripatidae; genus Epiperipatus; species Epiperipatus broadwayi. The sequence goes on from JAQFVV010006353.1 coordinate 628,560, forward strand.
GATAGGAATAATATTTAAAAATAGATATATGTTTGAAAAGGAAACTTTTTAATAAATATATTCCATCAGTTCTTATTTATGGATATGAGACTTTGATACTTAGAAGAAGACAATAAAAAGACTAGACTATTGAATAAAATATAATGAGATGTATATTCAAAGTCAAAAGAGAAATCGAAAGCAAAATACTTTGATAAGATAACAAAAAGGTGTAGTTGAAAAAATTAAGAGACGGAAATGAAGCTGAGTTTGCTAAAAGAAATGATAATAGATGTACAATCAAACGATTATAAATGACCTAGAAACAAACCACGTGTGAGATTGATATATAAAATAAAAAAAGTTTGTTGGTGTGTGACGTGGAAAAGAGAGACTAAGAACTGGATTAAAGTTGGAGAGACTTTTATTCTGCAACGTATCAATAGTATTTGAAATAATGATGATGATTGTAGCATAACTAAAACATAGTCTGCAAAAACTAAATAAAACTGTTTAGAATTATTTATCCTCAATAGCATAGCTGCTTTCCAAGCACCTAGCCCAGATTCGCTTCCCGGTCAATGCTTTGACATATGAAAAGTCGCTGCTATTCCGATAGGTGCGTTAAACACAATGTTTGTAAATAATTTTGCATTAATAAAGCTTACTTTTGAAACACGCACACACACAAAACATTCCTGGGAAAGATTAAACTCGCGATGAAAATGTATATATATAAGAGAGGTGGGGGGGGGGGGTAGAAAAAGAGAGAGATCGCTTAATGAATCATTATAAAAATGCGAGAAAAGTCTGGAGAATAGATACAACTTACTGTAGAATGTTATAAATAATATATACAGTATATACAAAATGAAGATGTCAACAACTATATATATAAAAAAAGAAAATGCGCATTATTTTAAACTGCTGGCAATTTAAACAAACATTAAACTTTTATTTATTTACAGATAAATAAATAAAAAAAGCTTTGTTTCATCATTAACAAATAAGAATTTTATTTCTATTATTAATATTATAGACGTAAACACTATTATAAATGATTAAAAAAAAAATTAGCGCAATTAAATTCTTATTTTCTCTATCTCCCGTCTCCCCTCTTCTTTCAACTTCTTTCATTTAGAAATATCAAAATCCCAAAGCTTGAAAACCATCCAATCACCGGCCGGATCCAAGCACGTGACTTTCATCTTGAGCCAGCTGGTGAATTCATCCTCCAGGCATTTAAGACTTTTTCTGAAATACTAATTTTCCATTTATGGTATACAACTAATGCTTTGCTAAAATAAAATTGATTCCCTTATTATTACTGGAAATTAAACAGCATATTAATTTAAAAAAGGTTTAAAATTTAATACAATATGTTAAAAGTTTTAAACGAAAAATGTTTAATAAAAAAAAATGACGTGTGTGTGTGTGCGCGTATATATTTAAAAGTGTTCCAATCGAGAAATTGTGAATATATGAAATTGAACATTATTATTTGACTGCCCGGCGTGATTGTAGTAATAGGATGGCATACTATGGAACTCAAGGTCCAGGAATCGCAGCCCAATTGTGTCATTTCCGGTGTTCGAACTTCTTATAAAGTCCGGAGCAATAAAATATCGTATTATGATTTAAATACTGCGTATATGGCTAAGAAAATACTCAATCAATAAATCTGCTTTTCGGACGATCGCGTAATATTTACATAGTGGCACGTGTAACAAATTGTTGGGAAGCTCAATTAAGAGGAAGTAATGGTTTATTAATCTAGATTGGGGGAAAGGGCCACTTAAGGAAATTAAAGGCATGAATTGTTGAGACACACACAAAAAAATAGTAACCTATAAAAATTCATTACGACCAATGCAGGATGTTGAACACATTTGTAAAAAATATATAATCACTCCATAGCTCACGTGGTATTCGACTACCAGAAATGATAAGTCGAATTTCAAACCACAAGTCTTTAGCTGAGTTTCTTACTACCACTATGGTAAACTGTATGAGGCACTTTATATGTGGGATTTTTTTCTTTTTAAATGTTCAGTACATATTTAAGTGTAATATTTTATAATCCATAAACTTTTTAAAACAAGAATACAGAAAAGTGACAAATTACGTTATTACATTCTTTTTTTTTTATCTGTGTACGCACCGTCAATTCGCCATAGGATTCCTAAACATTCACAAACTTTTCACTAATGTAAGAACTACTTTACAACTGGTTTATCCCATAGTTTGAAGTAATGGTCACCAGTATTTTACATGGTTGCTGTTTAATTAATAAGGAATTACAAAAAATAAAGAAAACGGAAAAAAAGATAATGAAGAGGAGGGAAGGGGAAATCATTACTGATTTCACTATGAAAGATGTAATAAAGAAATGGAAAAAAAATTACTTAATTATGGCATTTCAGATTTTCCAAACTTTTATTCACAAATTGTGACCTCGCCAATAAATGTGTGTCTGTATATAAATTTGAAGAATCCTCATTACATATAAATTATATTTGTTATTAAAAAAAATCTGATTGAAATAAAGTAAGATATTATAAAAATACTCCAAACTAATTTTAAAAATTCAAATTTATAAATTGTACAAATTTAGATGTGAAATTGAAAGAAGTAATTTGTAAAGATTTTAACGTCAGCGTCAGATCACCCGTATGTCTAAACAGATCGCTCAACTATTCAAAAGATAGGATAAGTACGGAATCGTATATACGATTATTTGCTAAGGCTCTTAGAGAGATAAAGCTAATGTATCAACATAGTTATGACAGCGTTATATCAATATAAAAAGTCGACTCTGATTTCTTCAATCATAAGATTGGATATGAATTTTATCCTCAAATAATTAATGTGATCCGCAATGATCCTAATGATAGGAAGAGGAAGATAAAAGAGGCCTGGTTTATTGCCAAGTCTAATAAAGTTGTCAATCTTAGAAATAATGGTGTCCTAATGAGGATGCAACCAGTTGGCTTAGTTTGTTTGCCATAAATCTTGCATACAGTACTGAAAGTGTGCTTGGCTAAATATTACTATTATTGATTTTTTCTTCTCTGTATGACCCATAGATATATTTATGTATATAGTTTCAATTGTACAAGCATATAATATAGATTACTTGATTTGTTACAGAGTCACCTAAATTTAGTATTCATGAATCTAACCACAGAGATAGCATACCCCTGCTTACAACATGATATTTAGCAGCAAATTCTATTTTCTCACCACAATTTTGCCATCTGTATAAGCTTTGGTAATCAATAGATTCCAAGTAGTACTGCTTATTAAATCTGTATATTCTATTCATTATTTGGTACTTATATTAGTCCAGCGATGATGAAAATCACTGGCATAAACAAATGTGTATATAAATATTGAATTAAACACATTTGCAATTTTCTTAAAAGTGAATTAATTTTGGAAATAAATATTAAATGATATTCCACTGAGGAGAAAGTTAATAGTCAAAATGATGGTTTTGCTGCTAATTTTACAATTTAAACTATGCTGCGATGTCAAATGAAAGAATGCTGGCAAGAATAATCCATCAGCTGGCGAAAATAACATGTACATGGTATTCAGTGTGCATCTTTAATTATTGAAAAGTGAATCTGCATAAAAGTAAATGACTAATGGACTCTGCCCACTACTGAGGATGATCTTTTGGAGATTATTTTTCCAAATTGATTGATTAAGTTTGTCAGGAGCTCCCATGTAGATGTTATTTTACAACATCACAAGATTCGTAACTTATTACTGAGCTAATACATATATATTATGCATTGCCAGACTAATACAAAAGTCCCCAATATTTTTAGACTAGTTTCTAACTTATGGCTTTCATTAGTGAAGAGATTTTGGATCTGGGATCAGTGTACCTTGATCTTTTGGATCTAGTGCACTTTTCTATGACAGCCATCTTTTACTTCTTTGTTTTACTACCAAGCTACAAGCCCAAATTGAAAAATGTATTAATGTTTTCATTGTAAGTCACTTTGTCAGATCCAAAAGCTTCTCACTGATAGGCGTAAGCCAAAAACTAGTCTGGGGATGTGGGATATGACAGCATAGCATAGGGATTTAATAAGCACCACCATCTGGCATCTATTAATTCCTAAAATGTATACCAGAGGGTGTAACAGTAGTGAGAATGCAAGAATTTGCTGATATTCATAAATCTGAAGATCACTGGTTCAATTTCCATTCTAGTATTGTTCGCTGGTCAGACCAACCTCTCCTGAAGAAAATAATATTGCTTAAAACATTGTGTTATATGCTAACCTATAAGCTATTACTAACAGTTGAACATATTTGAAAAGTTTGAATATAGTTTGAATTTTTCTAAAGACATTTAAAAACAAAAATAACATATGACAAAAATAATAATATTAGAGATTCAGGAAATGTTGCAAGAATTATCAGATAAAGGTAAAAAAAAATTAGGAATGAAGGTAAATATTAAAAGGACTAAAGTAATGTTCAATGGATTTGCTCAAAAAAAGAAAATAAGATTGATGGTCAGATTATTACTACAGATAGAAACATAATGGCTGAAATTAATCATAAAATTAAACGTGGTTGGAGTGCTTTTGGTAGAAATAGCAATATTAAAAGAAAATATGCCTGCCTGATTGAAAAGATTTAAAATAAAAATGTTTTTCCAGTTCTTACTTATGGTCTGAGACCAGGTCACTTAATAGAAAAGCAACACAGAGACTTCAGCCCGATCAAAAACGTATGGAGCAATGTATTTTAGGAGTAACAAGAAGAGATTGAAAACAATATATGGGTAAGAGAACAAACAAGTGTTATTGACTTCATTGAAAAATTAAAAGACTGAAGTGGAATTGGATTGGACATATTGCTCGAAGAGATGATAACAGATGGACCATTGAAATCTTAAACTGGATTCCAAGAGATTGTGAAAGACTCAGAAAGAGACCACATGTGAGATGGATGAATGGAATAAGAAAGTGTACAGGGGTGATGTAGAAATTTAAGAAGATGGATTGAACTTGGAGAGACTTTCATTTTGCACTGGATCGATAATGGTTGAAAATGATAAAAAACATTTTTTATTTAATTTGATCAGTAATGCAATAAAAACTAATACATATATATATATATTCAACTCAGTTTTTGTTGTTATGTGTAATTTGAAATAAATGTTTGGGGACATCCCACGCATTTATTTCAAATAATACATAATCAAAATTGTGGGTGAAGAAAAAACTTTTTTTTTTTTTAGTTTTTATTGAATCATTGATCGAATTAAATAAGTCTTTTTTTAATAAACTATTTTTATATATTTTAATTCAGATACTTTACAAAGACCAAAATTTTTACATTCAAATTTAAAAAACTGATCATCAAAACGATGTAACCACAAATCTCTCTAACTATAATTCTAATAATCGTCCTTAATCAAATTAAATAAATACCTTATAGTAAACACTACTCCAAATTTCTGAAAAGTTATCATTAAAAAGGTATTCATTCGCCTTAAATTTTTCAAAACATTTGGAAAAAAAAAAGGCGCACCAATTTTTAATATTATTGTTTATTGCGGGGATATATATATCATCATCAACTATTATCAATCCATTGCAGGATCAAGTCTCTCCAAGTTCAATCCATCTTCTCCGATCTATAACCTCTCTTCTTCCCATCACCCCTGCACATTTTCTTATTTCACACATCCATCTCACATATGGTCTCTTTCTGGGTCTTTTACAATCGCTTGGAATCCATTTTAAGATTTCAATGGTCTATCTGTTATCATCTCTTCTAGCAATATGTCCAGCCCAACTCCATTTCAGTCTTTTAATTCTTTCAACAATGTCAGTAACACCTGTTTGTTCTCTTACTATCTCTTCTTGTTATTCCTAACATACATCTCTCCATATTTCTTTGAGTGGTCTGAAGTCTTTGTATTGCTCTTCTATTAAATGTCCAAGTCTCCAATCCATAAGTAAGAACTGGTAAAACAAATTTATTAAAAACCATTCTTTTCAAACACATAGGCTTATTTCCTTTTAATATTCAGTTATTTCTACCAAAAGCAATCCAACCAAGTTTAATTGTATGATTAATTTCATCCATTATGTTTCCATCTGTAGTAATAATCAGACCAAGATATTTGTAGTTGCTAATTTCTTTTAACTCCTCATAATCAATCTTTATTTTCATCTTTTGAGAAAATCCATTGAACATTACTTTAGTCTTTTTAACATTTATCTTTAATCTTACTTTTGTCTAATAAGTCTTGCAACATTTCCTGAAGCTCTGAAGCAATATATATAAAGACGAATGCGAGAAATACGATTATAATATTTATTAATGAAATAAATATACTAATGCATATTTACACTATATATAATATTATGCATTTGCCTGATGCAGTTGGCTTGGGTATAGCATTTAGTTGTCATGCAACTATTAAAGTGAGGGATTTTAGGTATTTTTCCTACCACTTCCAGTTGTACTGTAACAACTTGCTTTGTCAGTAGGTATGGTGTCACTTCCAGTTGTATTCTGATATCTTGTTTCAGATCTGATCAGTTCTAGAAGATTCCCGGTTTAACATGAACTTACCTCCCTGTTTTAACCATATAGCGGATGAACATGCATACTGCCATTCAGCTTTGACAGTTGTTATCTGACCTGACTATTGACAGTTGTTATCTGACCTGACTTTATGGCCAGATTACCATCCATAATGAGAACAATTCAATTCAGTAAGCATTCTTGCTTATTAGTACATTCTTGCTATTGAACTATGTTATCTATTTGCATTTCTATTAGTCCATGGTGATGCACATTCAATCCACTGAAGATAAGATATCATCGTGACTAGTCCATAATTTAAAGGCAAGATAAGATATAACACATATCATTGATTTTCAATAAATATATCCCATTAAATCATAATGAAAACACCTTACTATTATAAATGATCTAAAAAATCCAATTAATAAAATTACAAACCAAAAAACTTGAATATTAAAATATTTAATTCCTCTCTTATTAATATTTTCTTCTTCTTCTATTCAATAAAGGAATAATACATGATATACTTATCTTCAAACCATTTCAAATAAATATTCATAATGCCACATTTAGCTGAATTAATAATCTATAAACTAATAATACATGACATACAAAATAAGGAAAATTCATCTGTTTGATACTTAAATGTTTGAAGTTTACATTATAGTTTGTAATATTTACTAAGGCAATAAACCTAAAGCATGTACAGTTGAAAATGTGAAGGTAGGGACCTCTACAGGTCTTAACCACAAGCTTATGCATTGGAAGAAATAAGCTAAACAAAAAAAGCTTTTGAATTTATAATTAAAAAATATTTTCATAAGTTAACAAAACTAAAAGTCTTCAAAGCTTTAATTATCCCATTCAAAAATATTATTTTTATATCAAATTGGTGTGTGTTAATAATTATTTACAAGAATGTTATGGTTTAAAAAAAGTTTTAATTCAACAATCAAGAGAAATTAAGATTTCATCCTTCATTTCTTTTTTTTCTAGTAATGAAATTCAATGAAAGTATATATTTTTAAGTATACCACCTTGCTGAAAACTTACTGAATGGACATAAATGTGTTTGAAATTCAACTTATCGACACTTAGACCAGACAATCTTGAAATATTGTGTTGCCATTACACCTAACACATGTACAAGAATTGAAGAAAATCTATTTGATAGAAATTGATTGGAAATTTTAGCCAAATAAACAAATGCACAAACAGAATTTCTAAGTTGAATAAAAGTGTTTAATATAATATGGTATAATTAATCATAATTAGTAACTAATAATTAAGAAGTATACTATAAATTTATTAATAAAACATGAAAACTTATTATAACTATTATGCATCACATGATCACTATCTCTTATACTAGCACATAATTGTTATAAACAAGGCAAAACTCTCCATACAGTAGTGCCACCCTGTGCCAACCAGAGTAATCAATGGATGAGTGGGCATTAGATAGGGATTTTATGCACAAGCCTTCTGGCATCCATTGATTACTTTGATTGGCGCAGGGTGGCACTACTGTATGGAGAGTTTTGCTTTGTTTATTATAACTATAAAAATTGTCTTATGTTTTGTATAGTAAATAAATGAATATGCCCAACTAACTTTCTTTTTTTTAGTTTCTCATTTAATTCAATATTTATTAAATAGCATAATCATGTGTAATTATCATTATTAGAAGATTTTTGGTTAATTTCAAGTTTCCAATGACATTACCTACTTTAAGCTTTACTGAGCTCCTTGTGATTTTAAGTAAATTCATCATTGGATAAGCTCATAAAATCACAATATATAACATTTTTTTAAGTTCTTAGAAGTCCCTGATACTTTAAAGTCACATGGGATAAACATCACATGCATATCATTGTATTTACACTTTGATAAATCCTATATATATATATTTATACCTATCATATAATTAATAATTAAACACACACTGAGATATTAATGATGCTTTGTTTTTCTTTAGCTTATATACATTGATTATATTATTAAAATATATGCAGTTGTATACTCTTTCTTATACTTTTATTCAATGCATCATCTTGTTCTTAGTATTGCTTTATTTGATTATAGTCATTGTGAATGGAAATCTTCACAAGATTCTCTTAATTTTATCCTATTTGTAACTTGCATAATGATTATGTATCAGATATTATTTTCAGGATATTATTTCTTCATTTGTCCAATAAATTTAATTTATCCCCATTTTGGATATTGGACAAAGAATTTACAGTCGAAAAACTATGGTGCAAAAAATGAAATTCTTATGAGATTCCAAATAAATTCTTTTCCCAGATCCACCAATAAAACCAGCTGGATTTGATCTTAGATTCAACTGGGTCTCATCAATGGATTCAAAACAAACTGTGATCAAATGGAATTTATCAGCCTCTGGTCTTTGTAAATGTGGGCATATACAAACTATGAACCACATTATTAACGACTATCTCCCAGTTAGAATCTTTGTGGGTTTCTTTATATCTTATTAATAGATAAGCTGTGTAAATCCCTATATTAAGTATATAAATTCTTTTTATCATCATCATTATTTTCATCCATTATTGATCACTGTAGGATGGGATGATGGTCTCTCCAAGTTCAATCCATCTTCTCCAATCTCTAGCCTCTCTTCTCCACATCACCATAGCAGACTTCCTTATTTCATCCATCCATTTCACATGTGGTTTCTTTCTAGGTCTTTATAATCTTTTGGAATCCAGTTTAATAATTCAACCCCCATCTATTATCATTGCTTCTAGAAATATGTCCAGCCCAATACCTCTTCAATCTCTTAATTCTTTCAATGATGTCAGTAATATTTCTCTGTTCTTTCACCAATATACTTCATTTTCTATCTCTTCTTGTTATTCCTAACATGAATTTCTCCATACTTCTAAGTGATCTGAAGTCTATATGCTCTTCTGTTAAGTGTCCAAGTCTCAAATCCATAAATAAGAACTGGTAAAACATTTATTAAAAATCTTCCTTTTCAAACACAGACATATCTCTTGTCCATCTTCTCTGATCTTTAGACTCTCTTCTCCACATCATCCTAGCATACTTCCTTATTTCATCTGTCCATCTAACATATGGCCACTTTCTGGTTCTTTTACAATCTCTTGGAATCCAGTTTAAGATTTTAACCATCCATCTGTTATCATATCTTCTAGCAATATGTCCAGCCCAACTCCACTTCAGTTTCTTAATTCTTTCAGTAAGGTTAGTAACACCTGCTTGTTTTCTCCAACAGATGTTAATGATGTCATTATAGAAGTAAATAAATAAATAAATTACGCCAAATTCAGAATTATAAAAAGCTAGCCAAAATTTAAAAACTAAAATTTCACAACCAAATTGTTTTCACTAGCATGGTAGCCTTCTCAAGCATAAAAGAACACACAAATATATACTAAATAAATTTCTCACAATTACAATCCTCGCAGCTCTAGGAGTTACTGGGCAAAGGGTGACATCCAGCATCCCTAATTTAAGTTCCTCTCTCAGTTGAGCTTTTCGTTGACTCTCGTCTGTTTTCCCCATCAACCTACATGTCTTCTTCCATTGTCTTCTTTCAGCTGATTGGCTCGTATTCCCACTCATCAGGTAAGATAGTTATTTCTCTAAGTGCACAAATGTTAGATTCCAGAATGCTTTACCTTTTCTTAATTTGAATTAACGAGTTATTATGAGACTCAATTTCTTGTTATCAACGATAGAAAACTGACTCTCATTCCTTTAATTATTATTATAAGTACATTTTTATCTCGTTATCACTAATTTTACTTTTCTGCTGTAATTAGAATATAATCTTTTTTCTAATCTTATAACTTTTAATTGTTTTTTTAGTTAAGTATTTTTTTTCTCTCATGTGTCATAGCATCAGCCGGGAAGCGAACCCGCTAACCCGGGACAACTGCTTGTAAAGCAGCCAACCGCTGACCTCTTGACCACCAATGCCTGACAAATTCCGTATTTAAAAGATAAATCTTTTAATTCTACAATTATTTATTTATATATTACCTTTATATATATAGGCTTGTGCCCCTCCCCACCAACACGCCTATACATATCAATAGTATATTTAAAAAGATATTATTTTGATAATAGGAAAAAAATAAATCCAGGAACTTCTTACCTTCAGGGTATTGATTAAAGCTAAATTATTGAGAATAATATCATTATAGTAATTTTTTATTTCTGTAAAAGCCTTCTCATGATTTTTGATTAATAAGTTAATCTGTTGGCTTTTACGATCTTCGATTTCATGAATTTCATTCTTTCTACGTAAGTCAAGTTCTTCATTCAAAGCTTGCATCTTCTTATCATATTTCAACCTCTCTTCTACGGCATGGTTTTCTAAGTCCATACGTAGTTTACTAATAAACTCTTCATGTTTCTAAAATTAAAAAAAAAAAAGGTCAATTTTTACGACATGTCCTTTAGTAATTAAAAATACATGCAAGAAATTAAAACATATTGAACATTAAAGGTAATCATTGTGGGGCAAAACCTTCTTCGACTGTTCTCATAGAAAAGCAATGAATATCACAATAGTTACCAGGCATGTCAATTGCTAATTGAAACGAATGAAATAGTATTACTTTTGATTAACAAAAAAAAGATAATTTTTGATTTTAAATATAGATAATTAGTAATTAGTTTTTTATGATATAAAAAAATATTACATATCCAAATTATTAATATGTAAAAAGTTACATTGCTTTAAAAGTTCATATATATATATTGAATATCAAATAACTTCCAATGTTAAAAAATTTTCAGCTACGCCTACATTTCAGGTAACATTATGCGCTGGAATTATTTCTTATATATATATTGAGATGGTAATGTCTTATGACCCACAACAGCATAGGAGTGTATGCGAGTGTGTATATATAAAGTTTCAAACGAAAAATAGAAATGAGCATAATATATTTTAAATAAATATATACACTGGAATAACAGATTATATTAAATAATAATTTTGATCGTATTTTGGTATTAGTCCTGCTATGCATTAATGCATGTTATGTAAGAAAGGCATAGAAAATATTAGGCATCTGTTAATTGAATGTAAATTCCTGAAAGCAGAAAGGGTAAGAATAATGAAGTTGTGGAAGAATAAATATAAACAAAGTGATTATACAGAAAGTGGGTTATTGGTTTTTATGCTGGGTTTGGGAAAAGATAAGGGGGATTTAGATAATTATGTTGTGGAAATGGGATGGAGCAGGATAAAGAAGAATATGGGAAAACTTAGAGTAGGAAAGTTAAAGTGGCTAATAGGTTTCTCTGGACATAGTTGCTGAGAGATTCCTGACTCATATAAGGACAAGTCACAGTGCATCACATCACATTGTAGGTTTACAAATAGACGGGTTTTTTTTACTCAGCTTTAAAAAATTTAATTATTTAGTATTTATGAGAGGGGAAGATGTTTTACATGTAACTCAAAATCATAAAAATTTAACAATATGGGATTGATTAAAAATGTGAAAAGATTTAAAAAAATACCGATAACTAAGAGAGTATTAAATTGTGTTCTCGTTCTGCCGCATCTTTCATTCCCATACAGAATCCAGTTTTTTATTGGTTAAATAGAGCTTTGAATTAACATGTGATACAGTCCACTTCATATTAACTTCAATTCAAAACAAAGCAAAACTCTCCATATAGTAGTGCCATCTTGTGCTAACAAGAGCAATCAATGGATGCCAGAAGGCTTGTGCATAAAATCCCTATCTAGTGCCTAATCATCCAATATCCCCAGACTAGTTTCTGGCTTGTGGCCTTCATCAGTGAGGAGTACTACTATATGGAGAGTTTTGCTTTGTTTTGAATTGTTTAATAACAATTATGTGCTAGTATGAGATAGTGATCATGTGATGCTTAGTGGTTCATATTAACTTCATGGTCTATATCTTACATAATCTGCTTCTCTTATCTTGCAAATTAGAAAGCAGTAACAACTTACAAAAATCAAAACATACTATTTCTTGAATTTCTTCATTCTTAAATATCTTCATATTTATTTCAGAGCACACATACGTCTAGAGATTGAGTTTGTTGATCAATAAATAATGGCATGCCCTATTGACAGGTCCAGAGAGCAGATACATTAACAATTCATTCAATTCCCACTCCATTCTCTTCATTTCCTCTTCAATTCCACATTACTTCCATCTCTTATATCATTCAGCAATGTCAGTATTTTCCTCCCTTTCTATTTGTTTTCACTCACTATTCCCTCCAAAACATCCTTCATTAAACTGTAATTTTTTTCTTATGTCCAGTCCAGTGTCTCTGTCTGATTTCCTCAATCAATCTTTTTTTTTCATTAACTGTTTTCAAAACTTCTTCATTTGTTATTTTATTCATCCAAATGATTTTTTCCATTCTTCTCCATGTCCATATCTCAAAGTCTTCTTATGAATTTTATTACTCATTGTCCATGTTTCACAACCATACAATAGTACAGTTCACACATACCATTTAATATTAATAATATAAATGTCCAATCCAGTCTCTCTATTTTTAATTTCCTCAATCAATCTTCTTTTTTCATTTACTCTTTTCAAAACGTCTACATTTGTTATTTTAATCATCCAATTGATTTTTTTATCCTTCTTCATAACCACATCTGAAAGGCTTCCTATCTGTTCTGAATTTTATTACTCACTGTCCACATTTCACATATATATACTCCACACATTTTTTCCTTAATTCTCTTTTCAAAGGTCCACAAAATATTTTCTTTCTCTTCGTAGATGCTGCTTTTATCAATTCTATTCTTTTTAACCTCATTTTCAATTCTTCCATCCTCATTCTACCAAAATCCCTTTGCCTCTGGAACTACATTATCATGGATTTCAACCTGCAGTATTCACTCCTCCCTATCCATAAATGCTTAGTCTTCTCAACATTAATCTTTATTCCATATTCCATACATCATTCCTTCAATTTATTCAACATACTCTGAAGACACTTTTCATACTCAATTCTGCAAATCTTAAATACTTTGTTATTCCACCTCTAACATTTGTTCCTACATAGTCTAAATAAAGAAAAGTGTGATTTTGGTAGTATTTAGGATGTCTTCTATGTAAATATTAAAAAGAACAGATGGCATACTACATCCTTACCTAACTCTTCTTTCTATCATCAATTTGATTATTCTTCAGTCTAATTCAGATTCTTTGCCCACTATACATATGTTGATACTCTAACCTCAACTTTAATTTCTTATATCCACCAAATCCCTCTTTATATTAATTCTCTAACCTCAACTTTAGTGCAAGTAGATAGTCGATTGAAAATAACTCTGGGACCAAACAAGGAATGCTAGTGTGTTTATCTAATGATAGCAATAATAAGATTAGTATACCCGGGTGCCAAATTGTAACTATGAAATCGTAATGTCCACCAGAGATCATCATCCATGATCCTCACTACAGGAGATAATGAAGAAAGTAATTAAATTGTCTCAAAAAATACATAATGATACATCCAATTCAATTTATTCCAGTCTTAATTTTAAACTTAATAACAGTTTATGTAAATCCTCTCATGATAAGTTATTATTGCTAACTAAATAATCTAGACCACTTTCTTCCACAACTTTATATAGATATATGATCTCGAGCGGTAATTACAAGAATGTTGTGGATATTTCTGATATATAAATGAATGGAAATAAATCAGCAATCGATGAGTAGAACTCGTAACTTCTATTTATAATATATAGATTATTATTTAATTTAAAGTAGGATAAAGAAATGTTATAAATCCTTCCCATTTAATCCCACTACTATTATTTTCGTTCTCAGCATCTATCACTTTAATAATCACAATTATATAACACTAAATGTCTATGTTATATTCTCCTTTAGATCTTCTTAACTAATAACTCTCAATCTTATTTCATTAAATACACATATCATTATTATAATAGTATTTCCCAATTTTAATACTTACACCACTTGACTTCCAGGCTAGCTCTCTTAAATTTAATAATTGACGTACTCCTATTTCTCAAGGTCTTGATCTGCTAATGAGGTGCAATTACTAATGATTACAGTGCAATGGATATGATCCCAAAACTTGCTAAATTAAATTTTAATGTGAGTTTATCAGTGGGAATCATATTAAATACCAAAAGCAGAAAAGGAATTTTATGTCTATTCCTAATATTCATAACATTGCAACGAACCAAATAACTAAATGTAACGCATCTAAATTGACTATTTTCTCTCAGTTTATTTTGTTTTATAGCATCTGTTTGCCAAATTTAACTAGTACTGTTAAATCTATTACGTTTGAGGAGTCAGGACATTCTTTATCCGCAGGAAATGATCGTGCCCCCCCCCCCCTATATAAGAAAGAACTCTTTTTAGGTTAATATTTTACAAAGATGAATTGTGGAAATCATTCGTGGAAGTAAACTATGGAAGTAAACCATGGAAATCAATCATGGAAATCAACCAACATAAGACAATTTCATAAATTTAAATGTGATCTGGTATTAGTTCTAGACATAGGTGCTGGATGTAGGGGCTAGATATAGGTCCTAGATATTTGAAACATTAAACACAAGACATACGGGTAAATTCATAACAATAACAAAAAAAACACACACATATATAATATCACTACAATCTCAAATATTATACTCATTGTAACATAAAAATTTACTTTCTTTTATATGAAATTCACTTTAACTAAAAAATAATAATAATAATAATAAAAGAATATATACTTTCAGATTATTTAAATTTCCTTAAAACTTAATCACTGTTTTGACCCATATTCCAATTTAATATTAATGTGCTTAAGCACGGAATTAGAATTCCGCATTTAAATATAAATATGAAATTATCCTATAACTTTACACAAAGCCTATAAGTTTCTTGCTCCCCCCCCGGTCATTGCAACAATTATAAATTGAACTATTCCAACAAGCAATAATATTTTGGATTTCCTATGTAAAGATAATGTTATATTCAAACCTTTTAACCATTCTAAATAATTGGTTGGAATATAAAATAATAGTTTTATTTCCATGCATGCTAAATGTTCACCACTATCCCCCTGTAATGCTGATCATCATGTTATCACTCTAGAGACTGTATACATTTTGACAGGCCAGTCACAGCTTGACGATGTCTAATTTTATTATCTTTCACAAACTGTGGCTACAGATTGGCCAACTTATAAATTAAAGTAACTCTTTGTCAACCTCCACATCTGACTACAAACCTAACCCTATAATAGCAACTTTAATCCTATCTTGCAAAAACCCTCCAGATATTTTATATCGCAGCACTTCACAACGTACACATTAGTGTCTCAGTAAGGGAAATTAAACAATTCACAACTTCAAATGTTAGCATTGGCCAGAGAACTGCCTTTTTTCTGAGGCTATATATCATGTGAGGAACTAGTCTCTACACATTTACTTTAAATAGGCATACTAAACATTTTACCATGACTGTATCAATAATTCCCTACTTAAATAATAAATACGAATGGAGCCAGGATCAAGTCCTCAATCTCCTAATACCTGCATACATAGTAACTAAATTATAAGATAGTTATTACCTCAGTAATATTCAGCATTTATAGATTCACATGTACACACACAGGGCAATTATAGTCTTAATGCAAAATGACAAAGTTGACCGATCATGAACCAAACCCATGTACTATATTAATTTCAAAAGTCAAAGCACACAGCAACATTCATCCAATCTTTAATAATAGTTCAACACAATTGAAATAAAACAACTATATAAAAATAATAAATATTTCCTTTATTGAAAACAACATTATGGACAAATTTATGTTTGACCATTATTAAGGATCATCCAATCTTTATAATCATGACAGATCGCCTCAACATGTTAAAGCACAGCAACGACTATTCAAATACTTTTCACACATCTAATAATAGGCATATAATTTTGATAAAAAAAAAAAAACTTTTCTTTCTTTCTTTTTTTTGACAAATATATAAGCATTTATGCTTTCTAATTATAGCATTAACATTTTTTCAATAGTTTTTAATAGGTCAAAATCATTTCTCTTTTTTTTTAAAAAAAAAAAAATCCTATAACTGTTAAATATATATTACACATGCTAACGAACATATAAATAAAAGCAAAATAAATAAACAATAAAACATTACACACTGTCTCTCTTTGGTTTGAGTTCTTTCGAAGCTCAGTCTGAATATTTCATACTGTCAAGGCCAATTTGACAGAAAATGCGTACATATTGTCCACAAACCAATTACCATTTTTCAGTTCACTGCCTTGGAAAACACTTTATATGATTATGGACAGACATAAAATTCTTTTCATTCAGGATGTAGCTATATTGATACTTGATAATTAAAACTGTTTAAAATTAGTCCTGCAGATAACTTTCACATTTTAAATACTTTTCTTCCCGGGTTCAAATTCAGATGCTTGGTTTCACATTTTAGCCCATAACTTTAGTTTCTTTAAGTTTCATCATTTTCTTTTTTTTTAGTTTCTTTCAGGAGAAAAAAAAATTCAAATAAAATAGTGTTCTAGATGCTCTTTTTTTTCTACTATATTCTTAGGTTGGAGTCATAATCAAAAAGAAATTACTAATAAGAATGTTGGGTAGTTAACTAACTTTATATTAAAGTCCGACCAATCCTTGGAGTTTTATTAATTAAGCCACAGATACAATACCATTTTTGGGATGTCTTCTTTAAATGAACTGTTAAATGCCAAGTATGAAGGTTGAGGTATTGAATACAGCACCTTTTGTTGTGAAATTATTTCACCATAATTGATTTTGGAGAGAGACTACTATAATATACACACTTCTTAATAAGTTGAGTCAATTTCTGTCTCTGAGAAAGAAAAACGACCAGAGAAGATGGTCAGATATTGAGTTAGCCAGAGTAATTCCCTCTACTTCATTTTCCTTAGCTTTTATAAGAGAGAAAATAAAAAAAAGCCACCTGCAAGTTTCCCTTTTCCTTTGCTCTGTTTCTTTTAATTGATCACTTGTCTCTCCGAATGCAACTTTTTGACACCATTTCTTAAATGTTGGTTTTGGTTTATTGCTTTCAGCTCTGATTACGTTTTAATTTCTTCCTTCTTAACACATTTTATACTGCTTTGATTGACGAGAAATATAAAAAAATATATAGAATTACTGGTATTTTATAGAACTGATATTATATAAATAAATTTCTTCTTTAAAACTTAATTCAAATTTAGAACTGAAAACAATAACCAATTCCTGAAAAATCCATACAAAATAAATTCATTTTACATTATACTATCAAATAATCTAGAGTACAATGTGTAAATTTCCACGAAGAAAACAATCTATATATGCATCATACATGCACATACGCACACACATGCAATACTAAATAGTGACTGCCTGTTCATACTCACTTCAGTACAAAATATCTTTTATTCATATTAGTACAAAATATCTTTCCTAATTTCCTAAAAATATAAACTTATTCTCACGAAAAGAACTGTCAAACAAATGCTAACTATAACAATAAGTTCGATTTCAATCTGTACTAACATTTTTATTCATAAATATTATGATTCACAAAGACCTTTCTGTTTAGATATATAAATAAACATTTTTCAGATATTATAGTGCGTGATGGTCAATCCCCCTTCCCTCTACATAAGGATACGATATAATTTTAAATAAAATATAAACAGATTTCTCTCTATATGTTAAATTTAAGTGTTATTAATCTCTCTAAATAAAGCTTTTTTTTACATGTGTCATAGAATCAGCCGGGAAGTGAACCCTCTTACCCGGGACAACCGCTTGTAAGACAGCTGTGCTGACCTCTCAACCATCAATGCTTGACTAAATAAAGCTTTTAACTTTCCTTAAACTTCAAAAAAAAGTTTTACTCGGATATAATTAAGAAACTAATCCTATTATTTACTTCTCAATTATTAGTTTCTTTACGAAAGAAACTAAGGGTTACAATACATTACTAAAATACAATATAGATTTTTGGTCACACAACATTTTATTTTTTAATTTTTGAATCTCTATATAAAAAATTTAAAAGTATCATTTCCTTTACTTGTTTCAATAATATGTTTTTTTCCTATAAAATTAATCATTAAAGAATATTCTCAATAGTGTGAAATTAATAAATATAGCAAGGCAATAATTCTTCTTTCACATTTTCATCCCCACTTCTCTTTCTCCCCTCCCCACTTTCTCCCTTCCACCTCTTTCTTTTTACTTTCTTCTCCCTATCTATTCATTAGATCAAAAGTGTTTTTGAAATCTATTTGATAAGCAGGAATATTGATGCTCTTATTCATTTTAGCAAATATAATACAACATTCTGCATAAATAACATGGTACTAATGAGAAGAAGACCATATATACCATAATGAAAGTCTCAACCTCAGTAAATTAAGCCATTTAGTTTTCTTACTGATAATATATTCAAACATTTTCCAATCAATATCACTCCATGTTGTTGGTCTTAAGTCATCCACTGAAGTAAATATAATAAATAAAATGTTCTAAGGCAAAAAATATTAAGAAGCTGATTGCTTCAATGATTAAATCAAATGCTCTTGGTAATCCCTGATTATTCAAACATACAGTAGATGATGCAAAAAGTGGGCAATTGTTCTTGTTTTAAAATATTTACTATAAACTAAACAAATATCAAATTTTATTTATCTGGAATTAAATATGAAAGTCGAAAGAATTACATTAAATTTTACATTGACAATGAAAATTATATATATATTGTAACAGTCAAGTTTGTACATTCGCGTAACAGAATTCAGAATCCAAGCAAAAAAGACAGAAGCTGACCAGACTAGGACTGTGACATCCCAAGTCCGACCACACTTCAACTCGTGAGCCAGGATTCCAAGACTCAAGACCCTACGAATGACCACCTTGAAATTACATGTAGTATACCTCTTTCCACATGGCCGACATAGGTCACGGAGATGCAATAAGACTCTGATGAATAAAAGAAAGGTTCTTAATTGACTAAAATATATCACTAATCTAATTTAACTTAATGCATAGTTTTCACATATATAGACTATAAATAATAATTAGAATTGGATTGAATTAGATCAATAACGAGACAGAGAATGAAATACATTAAACTAATTATACATTTATTTACAATTCTTCTATCCATATTTCATTTATTTACAATAGCATTTCAGTGTAGAATGTACGCAAACATTGGGTAATTCAAAATAGCTTTACATAAGTAATCATTAAATTTTCATAGATGGGTTTAACATGTGCCAATCTTATGAATTGCTTTACAATTAATACATAATCAATCACTACGTTATGTCTATAAATCACGTTAAGCCAAATCCTATTACATTTGTGGCTGTTATATAAATAATTATATTGAACTTTGATCATGAATTCATTTACTAAAAACAATATAATATGACTTAATAACGAGCGCATAAACCAGCTCAAGTAACGATCGATCGAACATGGCTTTCGAGAGAAAATTTCAGAATGCTGAAAGCGTTATGTTAAGGTGGGAGAGTTGGCTGAAATAAGATTTTACCAATGCACTATGGCACAGGTAAACAATAATAGGAAAAGTCGCTCTGCGGATGGATGAAATAACTTCAGGGTTCTTGCGACAAATGCCGGTACCCTGTAACCGATCGCAATGCTGCGTAAAAAGGAACATTGTGTTCAGGAATGGCGGGGGACTTACGTGCTAACCTGGCCTTGGCTCAGGCTTTGCTACTGCTCTACCCTATAAGAGAAGATGTGCTGGCAATGCCGTGGCTCCATCTTGAGATACGTATATTACGTATAGCAGCAAAACGAGAATAATTTTATAAAATAATATATCACATCCGCCAAGCAAAGAATAGTATATTTCATACTATGAAATACGAGTTAATAGCATATTAGCTCTATCAAATTGGGACCAACTCTTGTGTAGCCTGATAATAAATGTCTATGCTACTAAAGGGAATATTAATACATCTGTACTTTGACATGCTCGATCTATTAAGTTACTTATAGATAATAAATATTTAAGGAGGGAAAGTATATTTCTATGGACTTAAGAACTTAAATGACAAATATACTTATAAATACGATCAAGGCTAAATTTAATTCTAAATAAAACTATAAGGTTAAGTTTTTAAATGGTTGATTAACAGAGCCACATTTCACATATTAAATCATTTAAATAATAAAAAAAAAATAGGATTTCGAAACAGCGCAGAAAGTTGACGCTATAAACAAATTACACGAAGATTTTCAATTAATATCTTCTTAAAAAATACATGAAATTAAGTGCCCACTGTTTTGAAATATTGGCATATGGAATATAAAAGCATTTAATTAAAATAAGCAAAGAAATATAGACACAACCGCAGTGATATAACTTTAAACTAAATAATTTACTTTGAAGTGAATGGAAAATATAAATAAGTCAGATTATTTAAACTTTAACAACATTAAATTTTGATAGCAATTGACATATTTAAAATATTAATTAAATGGATTTAAGTTTTGGTTACATATTAGTTTTATAATTATTTTAAAAAGAGAGTTAGCTAACTTATATAGATATATTTACACAGAGCTCTGCGGTTTGAAAAATAAAATGGTACCGGTATTATTTATCTGGACTGCAAGTTCTTGCTGTAGGTTTGGTGAGTTTGACTGGGCGGCTGGTGGCATCATCTTTCCCATTATGTTAGGCTTGTCTCTTCTATCGGCATGATGGTGGTTTAGGCATTTCGACGAGAGAAACCCCGTTCTCCCCGTGGAGTAACAGCAACAAAATGCCTGCTTTTAGCCGAACATATTAAATATTAACAATTGTGAAGAATGGCTGCAATTCTCTCTAAAAATATGGCTCTCCTTTCCTTGTTAAAAATACAGAGTATTTATATCTTTTCCTTATCGGAATCTATCGCCTCAAGACTCACTAAACTCAGGAATTTAATTAAATATTTTTCAATTTATAATCCAGATTTTTACAATCTTAGATAACTTATGTTAGAAACATTCCATAAGCTATTATTATAATTAAGATTTTTCATTGCAAACAATTGTCCAATTTAGATTTTAAAATAACTTAATCTTATCTAAGGAGATTTTAATTAGTAAATTTTGAACTAGTTTTACTTTTTACAGATTCCAGGTGTGGTCGTTAATGACACTTGTTTACAACCAGAAATCTTTTTAATTACTTGACCAGCTTTTATTTTTAATCTTACATATAATAGAAACTCTTTTTATTTAAAAACAACCTTTTAACATTTTTTTAAAATGCAAACCTTTTTAACATATTTATTTAAAATAATTTACAAACATATTTTGATATAGCTTTTAAATATATTTTTGAGAAACTTTTCCCTGAAATATATTTAAAACAAGAAATCTTTTAACAATTTTTAAAAACATTTAATATTATTTTTAGATAACGGTTTTTACATGTTTTAAAATCATGTCTTTCTTCTATATAGCACAGATTATATATCCACATATGAATTTACAATATTAAACAACAAAATTAATAATTTACTCTTAACTTAAATAATATAACGAACATTTTTAGAAATATTAAATAAATTTAGTACGCTATAATTTTACTAATCCTATCTAATTATAGCGTTGGTTCGCACGTAAATATATAATACTGTTTATACAGACATGAGCGAATTTTAAATTTATTAACATTTAAATAGGTTTGAACTTAGCACAGATGAGTGTGTCATTAGGTTTGATGGTGAAACGATAGGGGCTTGGAAAGTTATCGTTTCATATCCGAATACTTGGGACAAAAAAATAACAAAAAAAAGGAATTTACTTACAATTGGCTATTAAATAATTTTATAGGCTTTTTTTTTTTACTAATAATATTTAATCAATTAAGCTACCCACATAGAGAGATGAAAAACATATAAACCCAATTGCCTGCTACATTCTATACCGAGGAACTTCATAAATATTAGACTATCCACTAGTACAAAAAAAAATTTAGTTTAAAAGCAATCCACACAAAATAGAATATTGTCAAATATTTACATTAAACAAACTTTTATATCCTACTGGACATACGTCAATTAGTATGCAGTGGGGATGTTAGTTTTTTATATATATATAATAATAGTTCATAAACTATATAATGGTATGGGAAGGTACATCCTAACAAAAAAATTTTTTTTTTATCTAAATAGGATCTGGTGGTACATTGGATAACTCCTCTTTATCCAACTCAATACAGCACCTGAATATAATGTCATCCTCTTCATCTGATGTCCATCCATATCCCTCATACTCATCTTCCCATCTCACAGGCAGTTGTGCTGGGTGCATTTCTAGACTCCATGCAAACTCACTTCCTTCGTAAGATATTTCATGGCTTAGTTCGGCTTCATTTTCCTTTAACTTAGAATCTCGACCATCTGGGTCATTGTGCATGGTGAAAAATTCTCTTATTTCTGGACCCAATTCCATTATAGCGTTCTCCACTTGGATCTCAGTGTGTGAAATGTCTGGAGGTTCCTTCTTATTCTTATCACTCTCCTCCACCACTTCCTGTGTAAATTTGACATTTTTTTCATTTTCGATGGTCTCCTTCGAAATAGCAAGTGTTTTTCCCCATGCCTGGTCCTTCTGTATTCCCTGCAAGTCCTCTTCCAATGCAATTTGCTCTTGGTATATAAAAAACATATTATTTCCCAAATCAATCCGGCATCTGTGCTGATTCAAAAAATCACTCCCTACTACCAAACAATATATTAACTTAGCCATGACTAAAAATGTGTGGCCTAGAGTAGTTTGACCCCACTCCAACTCCAACCATACTTGTTGTCTTTTGGTCTGGGTCTTTCAGCCATGTGCTAGGATTATAGCCAATGCTTTCATCGGCAATGTCGGTATATCTGGCATCTGTTTTTGCACCTTGGTCAGCCATTCTTTTGACACGAACGACACCTGGCTACCTGTGTCCAACAATGCACATACTTTCATTATGCCAGCTCTTACTTGCACTATAGGACATGGTTTAAGGGGAACCTCTGGCCTGGTTTTGTCTAAATCAATGATTACAGATGTGATGGAATCTGCCATCACTATGTTCCTTTCTTTATCCACTGGAACTGACTAATGGGGTCCCCTGTAGTTTAACGATGTCTGGGGTCTATAGGGTTCTTTTACTCTTGTTTGATTTCGGGATTCCCATCTAAGCGACCTACTAGTCATCATCGTTTGATATATTGGAGGATCGATTCGCCACATCTTCTCCAGTGGTTCTTTAGGTCCTGGTGTGAAGTCAATCATTGTTAGAAACTCTACCATGTCTTCTATCGTCTTAATCTGACATCCCATCATCAGTTGTTGTATTTGATTAGGCATGTTTTGCTGGATAATTCTGATCATCTGTGTCTCTGTGAATGGGAAAACCATTAAGAATCTGAAGGAAGCTATCTGCCTCAGAAAAAATTGAGTAGGGGTCTCCTTTACTACCGATCCATAGGTTTCCCTGAGTATACCATGGTAGATACCCTTCTGGCGCTCCTCACACCAAAATGTTTTGTGCATAGCATCCATATATTGCTCAAAATTTTGCGGCTGCTCATTACAACAGTCCCACCATGATTTGGCATACCCATATAAATAGTGTATAGACAGAGCTACCTGATCAGCCACTGGGATTTTCTGAAACCTGAAAAGTTCCCTTAAACTTTCTAAATGGGCCTTTGGATTTTCTCCCACTTCTCCTTTAAAAGATTTCACTTGAATAAATTTAGCTAAACCTATGTGACTACCTATTGATGGAATGCCCAGTCCAATTGTCTCTGCATCTAACTCATTCCTATCTGGGGTGGCTATC
This sequence comes from Epiperipatus broadwayi, assembly GCA_028023455.1. Classification (NCBI taxonomy): domain Eukaryota; kingdom Metazoa; phylum Onychophora; class Udeonychophora; order Euonychophora; family Peripatidae; genus Epiperipatus; species Epiperipatus broadwayi. Next base: position 653,011 of record JAQFVV010006353.1, read on the forward strand.
TGATCATTTCCTTTGTTTATTATGCTTTCTGCATTGAAGTTGCTTTCCTCCTTTCAAAGAATCTCTTTAGAGTCCCCCACTGATACTAGTTTTCTTTTGCACGGGTTCTTGTCTAAATGACTAATGGCTAAACTGTTCTCTATGCTTTCTTTCTTTGCTCCCTTCATTTCAGCAAGGTCTTTTCTTAATTCTTGAATACATTCTGCTATACTGTTCTCTTCATCGGCTACTGCTTGACTTCTATGAGCCAGGCCTTCTTTTAATTCATATATTTCATCCCGGATCTCACTATGTGTGTCTTCATATTCCTGAAACTTCCTGCTAAGATCTGTCTCCATTTTATTGAACTTCTCCCCTATATCTCTTTCTTGATGCTCAACCTGCTTCCCCATGGCCTTGATTTCCTCTTGGATTTTCACCATTTCATTTTTATTTTCAGTCCTGGTTGTATCCAGCATTTCTGTGCATTCAAACTGTATTTTTTCACAATTCTGTTGGCAGCTAAAGGATACTTCCTGCAGGCCTTTCCACAGCATTTCTTCTAAGTCTTTTCTAATCTGTGCTGTTCCTTCCTCACATCACCTGCCCAAAGCTTCAAAACGTCATTCCATTTCTATATTATTTCTATGATCTCTCTCTTCTGCATCCTGTCTACTTTTCCTATCTCTCTCTTCTGCATCCTGTCTACTTTTTCTATCTCTCTCTTCTGCATCCTGTCTAATTTGCTTCAATAGTGACTCCATCATTGAGTTCATATTCCAGCATTCTTTCTTAATTTCTTCTATAGGTCTCTGTTCAGTTACCGTGGTGTCTGACTTTTCTGACATGGCCATGCTTTGATGTATAGATGCCTTTTCCCTAATCTGGCTCGTACTCGCTTCACCTTCCGAGTCTCCCTCTGTGCTGCTACTCTCTTCCATAATTTCTTTTCCCGATCTTAATATAATATCCCTACACATTCCTTCTTTTCCTGTTTTCCCTTCACTCACTACTTCCCTTTCTTCTTCCATACTATTATCCATTTTAATATACTAACAAAAAAAAATTTTCTCTTTTTACTGCCTCAATTCGTTTTTACTAAAGTTTCTTGGTTTTTGTTTGCTTTACTAACTCAGCTAATTGCTGTACTCCACAAAGAAAATGATATGTCTCCTACTCATACCAACACCTATGCCTAACTCTATTAATACACCTAACTTCTCACTATACATTCGCTTGATGCCCACCCAACATTTAACTAACAGTGAAATAAATTTAATATATATAACAAAAAAATTATAAAATGCAACTCACCCTTGGCCTCTTGCAGCTGTTTTTCTTTTTTAAATTTTCCACGGTTCATGGTTATAATTTAATTTACACGTCTGTGCCAGTTTCGAACCTTTAAGACTTGATTTGACCTTACATTTATTTCCTTCTCTTTCTCATTCAATCCAATTCATAAAACATAAAACAAATAATAGACCCCCCCTTTTCTCTCTTTACTCCTGATGACAAAATTTATGTGAGAACGATTTGATATTTATTCAAATCATCCTCGGGTGCCAGTCACAGTGAGCACAACATATATTATAAATCCCCTTAAAATTTTACTATGCATCTATATAAATAATTTTTATATAATGAAATAATAATCTATTCAGAGTATGGAATTAATTGACGTTCAAACTCATGAAAAAAAAATCTATACATATACATTATTTTGGAAAATGAAAAAATTAATTCAAAATCATTAATTTTGAACAAAAGCATTTTATCTCTATACTTAATAATCTCCTCAGGGGTGGAAATAAGTTACAGGCCCCACGATTTTGGGTGTACAGACCCGGGGGGAAAAACCTTACATATATACATTATTCAGTATTATTCAAAAGAAAAGGAAAACATTATATATACATATTAAACACTATATTGCAGGGTGTGGGAATATTGAATAGCTCCACGTTGGGTGCCAAACCAGGGGAAAAAATACTATGTAACAGTCAAGTTTGTACGTTCATGTAACAGAATTCAGAATCCAAGCAAAAGAGACTGAAGCTGACCAAACTAGGACTGTGACATCCCAAGTCCGACCACACCAACTTGTGAGCCAGGATTCCAAGACTCAAGACCCTACGAATGACCACCTTGAAATTACATGTAGTATACCTCTTTCCCCATGGCTGACATAGGCCACAGAAATGCAATAAGACTCTGATGAATAAAAGAAAGGTTCTTAATTGACTAAAATATATCACTAATCTAATTTAACTTAATGCATAGTTTTCACATATATAGACTATAAATAATAATTAGAATTGGATTGAATTAGATCAATAACGAGACAGAGAATGAAATACATTAAACTAATTATACATTTATTTACAATTCTTCTATCCATATTTCATTTATAATAGCATTTCAGTGTAGAATGTATGCAAACATTGGGTAATTCAAAATAGCTTTACATAAGTAATCATAATTTTTCATAGATGGGTTTAACATGTGCCAATCTTATGAATTGCTTTACAATTAATACATAATCAATCACTACATTATATATATAAATCATGTTAAGCCAAATCCTATTACATTTGTGGCTGTTATATAAATAATTATATTGAACTTTGATCATGATTTCATAATGAGTGCATAAACCAGCTCAAGTAACGATTGATCGAACATGGCTTTCGAGAGAAAATTTCAGAATGCTGAAAGCATTATGTTAAGGTGGGAGAGTTGGCTGAAATAAGATTTTACCAATGTGCTATGGCACAGGTAAACAATAATAGGAAAAGTTGCTCTGCAGATGGATGAAATAACTTCAGGGTTCTTGCGACAAACGCCGATACCTTGTAACCGATCGCAATGCTGCGTAAAAAGGAACATTGTGTTCAGGAATGGCAGGGGACTTATGTGCTAACCTGGCCTTGGCTCACTCCATCTTGAGATATATATATTACGTGCTAACCTGGCCTTGGCTCACTCCATCTTGAGATATATATATTACGTATAGCAGCGAAACGAGAATAATTTTATAAAATAATATCACATCCGCCAAGCAAAGAATAGTATATTTCATACTATGAAATATGAGTTAATAGCATATTAGCTCTATCAAATTGGGGCCAACTCTTGTATAGCCTGATAATACATGTCTATGCTACTAACGGGAATATTAATACATCTGTACTTTGATATGCTCGATCTATTAAGTTACTTATAGATAATAAATATTTAAGGAGGGAAAGTATATTCCTATGGACTTAAGAACTTAAATGACACTATACTTATAAATACAATCAAGGCTAAATTTAATTCGAAATAAAACTATAAGGTTAAGTTTTTAAATGGTTGATTAACAGAGCCACATTTCACATATTAAATCATTTAAATAAATAAAAAATAGGATTTAGAAACAGCACAGAAAGTTGATGCTATAAACAAATTACATTAAGATTTTCAATTAATATCTTCTTACAAAAATACATGAAATTAAGTGCCTACTGTTTCGAAATATTGACATATGGAATATAAAAGCATTTAATTAAAATAAGCAAAGAAATATAGACACAACCGCAGTGATATAACTTTAAACTAAATAATTTACTTTGAAGTGAATGGAAAATATAAATAAGTCAGATTATTTAAACTTTAACAACATTAAATTTTGATAGCAATTGACATATTTAAAATATTAATTAAATGGATTTAAGTTTTGGTTACATATTAGTTTTATAATTATTTTAAAAAGAGAGTTAGCTAACTTATATAGATATATTTACACAGAGCTCTGCGGTTTAAAAAATAAAATGGTACCGGTATTATTTATCTGGACTGCAAGTTCTTGCTGTAGGTTTGGTGAGTCTGACTGGGCAGCTGATGGCATCATCTTTCCCATTATGTTAGGTTTGTCTCTTCTATCGGCATGATGGTGGTTTAGGCATTTCGACGAGAGAAACCCCATTCTCCCCATGGAGTAACAGCAACAAAATTCCTGCTTTTAGCCAGACATATTAAATAGTAACAATTGTGAAGAATGGCTGCAATTCTCTCTAAAAATATGGCTCTCCTTTCCTTGTTAAAAATACAGAGTATTTATATCTTTTCCTTATCGGAATCTATCGCCTCAAGACTCACTAAATTCAGGAATTTAATTAAATACTTTTCAATTTATAATCCAGATTTTTACAATCTTAGATAACTTATGTTAGAAACATTCCATAAGCTATTATTATAATTAAGATTTTTCGCTGCAAACAATTGTCCAATTTAGATTTTAAAATAACTTAATCTTATCTAAGGAGATTTTAATTAGTAAATTTTGAACTAGTTTTACTTTTTACGGATTCCAGGTGTGGTAGTTAATGACACTTGTTTACAACCAGAAATCTTTTTAATTACTTGACCAGCTTTTATTTTTAATCTTACATATAATAGAAACACTTTTTATTTAAAAATAACTTTTTAACATTTTTTTAAAATGCAAACCTTTTTAACATATTTATTTAAAATAATTTACAAACATATTTTGATATAGCTTTTAAATATATTTTCGAGAAACTTTTCCCTGAAATATATTTAAAACAAGAAATCTTTTAACAATTTTTAAAGACATTTAATATTATTTTTAGATAACGGTTTTTACATGTTAAATCATGTCTTTCTTCTATATAGCACAGATTATATATCCACATACGAAATTACAATATTAAACAACAAAATTAATAATTTACTCTTAACTTAAATAATATTACGAACATTTTTAGAAATATTAAATAAATTTAGTACGCTATAATTTTACTAATCCTATGTAATTATAGCGTTGGTTCGCACGTAAATATATAATACTGTTTATACAGACATGAACGAATTTTAAATTTATTAACATTTAAATAGGTTCGAACTTAGCACAGATGAGTGTGTCATTAGGTTTGATGGTGAAACGATAGGGGTTTGGAAAGTTATCGTTTCAATATATATATATATAATAAAACAATATACAGAATACTTTTTTAATATAAAACTCAGCTGTGAAAATAATAATAATAATAAAAAAGCATAATATAAAATTATGATAATGGATTTCCAGGTGTATAATTGTCATCTTATGACAGGGAATGCATATAATAAATAAGTTACATGCAAAATTGGGAAGAAATATTTCATATTTCTTGTGTGAAAATAATTCTGATAAGGGAATGAAATAGACCAGCTAAGTCCTCACAGTCTTTGATTTCAGTTCATTCTTTAGTGTGTGTAATATTGAATATTGAATTAATAACATATAACATGACCTACTAAATATCATATAATCTTTGCTTACACATTTTTCTACCTACTAGGCAATCTAGTAATAATTTTCTTCCAGTCTCACTATGTTTATGACATCTAACATAAACTTTAGTAATCTATAGATAACATAGTGATATTGGAATGAAAATGGTACTACATTGGTAATAAATCTTGAATATTGTCAATGACTCCAATATGTACATTTTTATCAGTTCTTTTTATACTATTGTCTTCTTACCTTTTATAATCATTTTTCCAATAACCATATTTTAATAATAATAGTTTCTGAAAATATTTTAACATCTTGGAATCCTATTTAGTTCTTGCCTCTATGTTTTATGTTTTGTTATTTAAATGTAATTTATGCACTTTACTTTGAACACTTTTTAGCAAAAACCTTTTATTGTACATATATGCATACACAATCTTACATTTTGACTGTCCTGCGATCTTCTTCAAAGCTTATCATAGTTCTGAAGAAGACTGCAGGAGAGTCAAAACAAGATTGTGTATGCATATATGTACAATAAAAAGTTTTTGCTAAAAAGTGTACAAAGTAAAGTGGATAAATTACATTTATATAAGATATTACAGCAAAATAAAGGAAATGGTGAATTTGGTAATATTTCTGATGTTTTGTTGTTGTTGTTGCTTTCAATAATATTGTCAATTCTGCTTAAAAAAATCAAATTCCAGATGTTTAAATTTTCAAATAATGTATTCCAAATCTTTTCATGTAATGCATGGAGAATGATTTCCCTAGAATACTTTAATTTCACAATCTGAGATTCTGTTAATAATACTTCAAGAGCATCCTCTTCTGAGACTAGCACGAGAGGAAGCAATCTTCCAGTCATGTGACTTTTCGCAATGGCATTAACTATGTTAACAATGACCTAGAATGAAAGTTTTGCAATCTTCTTTCTCTTGTGAAATCTTTTGGAGCCCATTTCCATAAATCATATTCCTTCATATTGGCACATTTTTGTAATTAATATAATTGTGATTTATACAAATTTGTACATGGTAACTGCAAATGAAAACCCCAAGAGTGGGAATAAAAAGCAATGAAACAATAAGGCAAACAGGAAGTGCTTAAATATTTACATTTAAAGCTCAAAGATATAACAAATCCAAAAAATACATGACAGATTATCTGTCTTGTTACATTATCATCATTATTCAACTTTTGTCAAGTACCCTTAGAAATCCTGATTGTGTGCATGTTTGAAAATAACTGCCCTAGACTGGTAAACAGTGGCAAATTTGAATTTCAACAATCAAACTAGAATAAATACGTATTCCAAAATCAATAATTTTCACATTGTACTAAATTACCATAAAAAAGACGATTGCAGCGCCATCTATGACAAATGATTGAAAACGAAAATCAACCCATATCCAAAAGAACTTATTTAAGAAGTACAAACATTTAACCATCAGTAAATTGAAAATTTTTTTAAAAAAATAAATTATATAAGCTTATCAAATTAAAAATATTTACATTTAGAAATGAGAGATTTACAAAAGCAAAATTAATGCATCATTTTGACATATACTAGAAAGAAAAAAAAGATTCCATCTCCATTTAGTTAAATCCTTCATATAATGCCAAAATATTAAATTTCATCTCAAACATTCTGTCCATTTCCATGAATATTATTTATAAAATCATTTATTCTTTTTTTTTAAAAAAAATACTGATTGTGTGTCTAAGATATATATAAATGGAATATTATCTCTTTATATAAGTCACTACATAGTCAACTTTTAATAATTATACTAACTTTGTATCTTCACAATGCCACAATATTTTCCCTTAGTTGTATGCTTCCCAGAGCAGTTTTTTTCTTTCCCAGAATCACTTACTGCAAATTGCAGTAATTAATGTCCATATCCTCAGATCAATTTCTGGTAGCAGCACTCTAGTACTCAGCGAATTGTGCATCAAAATCTCTAGCTAATGCCTACTAATCCAATATCCCCAAACTAGTGTCTAGCTTGTGGCTCTCATCAATGGGGAGTCTTAGATCTGAGAGCACTGCACTTAGATCTTTGGATCAAATGCATCCCTCCAGAAGCCACCTTCCATAGGCTAGAAACTAATCTGAGGATATTGAATGATTAGGTACTAACTAGGGTTTTTATGCATAAAACTTCTAGCATCCATTGTTTACTATGGCTTACATCAGGTGGCACTAGTGTATGAATAATGATGAATAATTATAATAATTATGATAAATTGATAAATGAAGCAAAGAAAAGAAAGGGATTGATAAAAAAAATTAAGAGTGTTTTCATATAATAAATATGAAGTAGCTAGAATTATATAGAAAGGAGTTGCAGTAGCAACATATGGTAATGATGCATTATATGTTAGTAAAGAGGTATTAAATTATTTAGAAAAAGTTCAAAGGGAAGTAGGAAGGCATGCATTGGATGCAGAAGTATGGACAGCAAGGGAGGCAATTCAAGGAGAAATGGGATGGTCAAGTTTTCATATGAGAGATGCAAAAAGTAAAATGAAAATGTTTGGTAGATTGCAGTTTATGGATAATAAAAGAATAGACAAAATAGTATTTAATTGGGTTATGAGTAAAGGCAGGTAACAAGATGGGTGAGAAAGCTAATGCAGTATGCAAAAGATTTGGATAAAGACTTTATATCAGTATATTTGTACAAAAGATGGGATGATTGTGTTAAAAGGATTGTTGAGTGTTATAATAGTAAGGAATGGAATAAAAGAATAGATTTATTAATAAAGAATAGGGAGTTAGAGAGAATGAAAAATAGTATGGAGAGTAAAAAGAGTTTAAATATATATAGAAATAAACAGAATATTAGGTGTGAGTTAATATATGATAATAGTAAGGAAAGTAGTTTATTGTTTAAAACTCGAATGAGATCTTTAGCTATAAGAGAATATACATGTAAATGGAAAAATATGGGTGATTTATTTTATAAATTATGTAAGGAAGGAATAGAAAATATTAGGCATTTGTAATTGAATGTAAATGCTTGAAAACAGAAAGGGCACATATAATGAAGATATGGAAGATAAACATGAAAAAAGTGATTATACAGAAAGTGAATTATTGGTTTTTATGCTGGGTTTGGGAAATGATAAGAGTGTATTAGATATTAATGCTATAGAGTTGACAAAGATCATGATGTGGAAATGGTATGGAGCAGAATATGGAAAAACTTAGAGTGGAGAATGGAAAATTAAGTGGCTAACAGGTTTATCTGGGCATAATTGCTCAGATATTCTTGACTTCGTTTAAGGAAAAGCCACAATACATCACATCACATCATAATAAAGTTATGGAAGATTAAATATGAACAAAATGATTATACGGAAAGTGAGTTATTGGTTTTTATGCTAGGTTTTGGAAAAGATAAGGGAGGTTTAGATATGAAGGTCATGGAGTTGACAAAGATTATGTTGTGGAAATGGGATGGAGCAGATTATGGGAAAACTTAGCGTGGAGAATGGAATGGAAAAGAAAGGTAAAGTGGCTAACAGGTTTCTCTGGGCATAGTTGCTGAGAGATTCCTGAGTCCGTATAAGGAGAAGTCACAGTGCATCACATCACATTATTATTTTAACAGCTTGTGTACAAATAGAAAATGGTGACCACGTGATGTTCTAGTGGGTTTAAAATAAAAGTGGTTAAAGTTTTGTTTTAGATGCTAATTTATCGCATATCTCCCATTTTCTGCTTTTGTTAAAAAAAAATCACGAATAATAATAACAACTTTGCTCAACAGTTCATTAAAAGTTCAGGTGTCGGTAGTATCAACACTGTTGTCGATCAAGGACTTTATGCTTCAGGATCAGACGCTGCCAGTACACTAAATGATGTAAGCAAACTCCTGATTTGTTTTGGTTCGATTTTTAACTCTGTATGTATATTAATTTATTTACTGTACTGTATGAATTATTTTTTAATGTACGCATATTCAAGATTAAACGAAAAATCTTTCATGAAGTAAATCCTAATTCAAGCTAAAATAATAAATCTTGAAGAGTCTGGATTAAAAGAACTGTACCCATGGTGACTGCAATAGAATTGTGGATGAACTGGACATTTGGTTTTAAGCATAAAAATAACTGACCTTTAAATATTACAAGCAAACATCCCTCTCAGAGCGTAGCAAATTATTCACAATTCCTTATTGAATACATTGTTTTTCTATAAATATATCTATAAACGTGATTTATCTTGAACACAATCTAACCTCCAAGAAGCTTATTCAAACTTGTTTGAATAAATTGGCACATAAGGATGGTGACAAAACACATATATTTTACCCCCCCCCCCGATGTGTTTAGGCATCTCTAACTGAATATAAAAATTAGCTAACAATGAATAAGATTACATTGTAAATAAACAATAATAACACCCTACTCTAAGTTCTTTACAAAATACAATATTTTATTATTCACCCTTTCAAAAATAGCTGACAGTTTCAATCGTCCAATGATCTTCTTCAGAGCTGCAATATACCAAATATATATCACAGATTAAATTGTCTGAAGATTATTTTATTGCCCTTGCTTATCAGAAACTATTAGTTGATGAAATACCATTAAAAAAAAAGCTCAAATTCAGTATTCTTTTACTCTCAGTAAAATATTGACATAGTAAATGCTAGGAAATTTTCCCTTTTCCTTAGATTTAAATAATGGTTACCAAAATTGATAACGATCGCTGGTGATCACATGATAAACATTTGACCTGAATAACATTATCATCAGTTAACATCTTCAGGCTTATGAATAGCCTATATGTTATTGAAATGAATAAATCCATCCATCTTGTAACTGGTTGTTCTTTTGGTTCACCTATCAATGTATAGACTGCTATGGAGAGACTTTATCTCTGGTCATAGTTTTCATTTGCATCATATTATTTTATAACTAGAGTAAAAAAGTAAAAATGGTACAGAATTTATCATCAGTTTATAATTTTGCAGTCCAAATTTTAGAGAAAAATTTGCTGACATCACAACTTAGTTTTGCCTGCATTGAAATCTATTTGTTCTAATAAATTAACATCCTGTTTTTAAACCTTTTTATTTAACATAGAAATTCTGTTTGATTGTTTCTTTATTTTGGTCAAATCTTCTAACCAATTTTTAACATGTAATATTCAATTTTTAAATACTTTTAAGTAACTTAGAAATTCTGTGTCTTTGTTTGTTTATTTGGTAAAATCTTGTAAATGATTTTTAACATACTTCTATCGAACATATTTTCTTCAAATTTTGTACATATGTTCGGTATTGATGACAAGGCAATATTTCAAGAATGTCAAGCCAGTGTTCCAATTTAACAGTGTTGGTGAGCCAAATTTCAAGCCATGTTGATATTGATTCAGTAAATTTTCAGTGATACATACTAGAAGGCAGTATATATTTTAAAAATATGCTTTCATTGAATTTCATAACTAATTCACTAAAAAGCATTTAGAGTTAATTAATATAGGAAAAAATTTCAATTTATCATTTATTTAACAAAACTTGCTTTTTGTAAAAAATGTTGTCTTCATAAATACAAAAATCTTTTAAACAATTTTTAACCAATCTAATTTTCTCCACAACATAATTCGTATCAACTTCAACTTGCCACCTATTGAGAAAAATCACTAACTTCTCTATAACATATTGATAATTTTATATATATATTATTCATATTTTAGTTTTATAGATGTCAGGATATATGAAAATTTGCAACTTCAATCATGTTTAAACCCTAACTTGAATAGTTTCTATTGTCCTTTTGGCAGTCTCTAACTTTGTTAAAAATAGAATGTTATATTTTTGAACAAATCAAAATCGGAAAAGACTGTCACAAGATGTTTGCTGACATATATGCAATACTGTAAAAATTATTTTAAAAATTTAAACATTTAAAGCATATGATATTTATTTGTTCACATTTTAAAAAGAAGTGTCAAATAAAAAAAAACTTTGTTTCTGAAAAAAATTAATCCTCCCTGATAGTTGCATAACCAAATAGAGCTCTTGTTTTGATTATGATGTAATTTTATCAATATTTAAAGAAATCAAATGTGACATTTTAGAATTTACTTTGTTCCAAAACAAAAATATCTATCAAATGAAGTCAGATTTATTATATTCTGATAAATAATAGTGGTTTAATTTTAAATTTAATATATAAGGCTTACTGCTAGCAAAAAGAATTAAAACTCTCACAGCTCTAATGCAGTGTGAAAGTGTTAACATTAATTACATCCTCAGTTTTAGAATTTGAATAGTTATAAAAAGTCAATTAATACAATACAATTCAATGTATAAAGGTGAAAGTCAATTGTAAAATATAATATATATAAAATTATTTTATAAAAAATGTTTTACTTAATTTGATGTGTAATGCAGTAAAAACCAAAAAATATATGTTTCCTCCAATCACAGTTAAGGTTATTATATGTAATATTACATAAGAGCCTAGGCTATCCATATATTAATTAATTCAACCATTAGTATTAAATCTAATTATTGAATTAATTAACTTAGGGATACCCCATGCTTTTATTTCTAAGTTAAATATAACTACCAAAGCTGTGATTGGATGAAAAAATTTTACTTTTTTACTTTTAGTGTATTATTCATCAAATTAAATAAAAGTATTTTTTATATTATTTCCAGCATTTCAAGTAAGCTCTTTTCTAAAAAAATTAAATTCATAAAAAATACGGTCAATATTTTATTTCATTATTGTCGACTGAAGAACACCCTTTTCATTAAGTATTTTCTAATACCTTAAATATATCTCATATATAGATATTTATTTATTTATAATGCATTAATAAAAAGCAAAGGTTATAGTGATAGGCATATAAATATCAGATAGTCAAATAGTAAAATTCTGGATAAATTAATAGACAATTATAAATGAAGAGATGATATAAAATACAAAAAATAGAATCGTATATAAAATTTATTTGCAATCTTAGCAATATAATTTACTATGGTCATTTAGATTTTGCAGATGATGTAGTTGTTTTCGCAAATAATGCTTTGGAGTTACAGGAAATGTTGCAGGAGTTATCAGATGAAAGTGGGACTAAAGACAAATGTTAAAAAACTACAGTAATGTTCAATGGATTTTCTCAAAATATAAAAATAAAGATTGATTATGATGAGTTAGAAGAAGTTAACAGCTACAAATACCTTGGTCAGATTATTAATACAGATGGAAACATAATGGATGAAATTAATCATAGAATTAAACTTAGTTGGAGTGCTTTTGGTAGAAATAACTTGATACTAAAAGGAAATATGCCTATGTGTTTGAAAAGGAATGTTTTTAATAAATGTGTTTTGCCAGTTCTTACTTATGGATCTGAGACTTGGACACTTAATAGAAAATCAGTGCAGAGACTTCAGACCACTCAAAGAAGTATGGAAAGATGCATGTTGGGAGTAACAAGAAGAGCTCAAAAATGCAATATATGGGTAAGAGAACAAACAGGTGTTACTGACCTCATTGAAAAAATTAAAAGACTGAAGTGGAGTTGGGATGGACATACTATTAGAAGAGATGATAGTAGATGGACAATTGAAATTTTACACTGAATTCCAAGAGATTGTAAAAGACCCAGAAAGAGACCATATGAGAGATGGATGGATGAAATAAGAATGTGCGCAGGGGTGATGTAGAGAAGAGAAGCTAAAGATCAGAGTAGATGGATTGAACTTGGAGAGACCTTCATCCTGCAGTGGATTGATAATGGTTGTTGTTGATGATGATACAGGGAAACAGAGATAAGAGCCAAAGAATGTAACAATGCAATTAATAGATGAGCTAATAAATTTGATATTCATTACTTAACATATTGACATAAAATAGATGCTAGTATAAATATTACATTTTAAAATTACATTAAATATCCAAAAGGGAGACGAATATGTGAAACATATTACATTAAACATAACTTGAATAATTGTATGAATATTTACAAAACTTCAATAAATTTAGTTAGCAAATGATCAATTAAAAATGAATGGAAAATTATATCTGGTAATACATAAAAGTTATATAATGTATTAATTATTCTGTATATTGTTAAGTTGTATAGTCAATTCTTTGACGTTATATTGGATTTCTATATGGAGGTTTTATTCTATTTTACAGATGTTTTATTTCATTATTGTTATTTTACTTTCATTATGGGACACTAGATGGTGTTTTATCTGCAATAATTGGTTGACATTCGAAAAGGGCTGTTGTCATCATCATCATCAACAACAACCATTATCAATCCACTGCAGGATGAAGGTCTCTCCAAGTTTAATCCATCTTCTCTGATCTTTAGCTTCTCCACATCACCCCTGCACACTTTCTTATTTCATCCATCCATCTCACACGTGGTCTCTTTCTGGGTCTTTTACAATCTCTTTGGAATCCAGTTTAAGATCTCAATTGTCCATCTATTATCATCTCTTCTAGCAATATGTCCAGCCCAACTCCACTTCAATCTTTTAATTTTTTCAATGAGGTCAGTGACACCTATTTGTTCTCTTACCCATACATTGTGTTTTCGATCCCTTCTTGTTACTCCCAACGTGCATCTCTCCATACTTCTTTGAGTGGTCTGGAGTCTCTGTATTGCTCTTCTATTAAGTGTCCAAGTCTCAGATCCATAAGTAAGAACTGGTAAAACACATTTGTTAAAAACCTTCCTTTTCAAACACATAGATATGTTTCCTTTTAGTATCAAGTTATTTCTACCAAAAGTATTTCAACCAAGTTTAATTCTATGATTAATTTCATTCATCATGTTTCCATCTGTATTAATAATCTGACCAAGGTATTTGTATCTGTTAACTTCTAATTCATCATAATCAATCTTTATTTTCATATTTTGAGCAAATCGATTAAACATTACTTTAGTCTTTTTAACATTTATCTTTAGTCCTACTTTCCTACTTTCATTTGATAACTCCTGCAATATTTCCTGTAAAGCATTATTTGCAAAAACAACTATATCATCTGCAAAATCTAAATGACTTAAATAATCTCCATTTACTTTCACTCCTTTAGTTTCCCATTTTAATCCACAAAATACTTTTTGCAACACTGCTGTAAAAAGTTTTGGAGATATGGAGTCACCTTGTCTTACACCTTTCTCAATGTTGACTTTCCCAGTATCATTATGTAATTGTAGCTGTTGTATATGATTTTAATTATTTCGTATTTAAAAAAATCACATATAGTTGATTTCTTTATTAATTTTTTCACTATAAATAAGAATTATAAAAATAATGTGAAATTATTTGTTATTATTAATTTATTTAATAATCTAATAGTTTTATGGTTTAGGAATTCGTCAGAAGTTTAAACAATGGCAGTAATATAAATGAACTGTGATTCGTTAACTTTGAACTCTATCATTGAACTAAAAATAGAGGATATTATCCCATTAGAAATTAATAATAATAAAAATAATAAGGATATAATATCTTTGGGGTTCAAAACATACCGTAATATTGCATTCAAGTAAAATAAATAATCTATATTTAAAATAACCTATAAATAAAACATACAACAACAATAAAAATATTAATAACAACAACTGACCATTTTTAAGTTTTTAATATTGTCTTCATGCTGCAATTCTTGTTCTTTCAAATGAGTTTTTAAATCTTTTTTCTCTCGATATAATTCTTTTTCATTTTCTCGCTGATCATCTTCAAGATTTTTTATCTTGGTTGCGGTTTCGCCTTTCAGCTCTGATAAATTGTTTTGATATTCGTACATTAAATGCTTCACTTTTTGCTTGTATATCTATTAATGTGAATATATTATTCTTAATTTTTACAATATTATATGTGTAAGATAAATCAAAATTTAAAAAATGAAAATCATAATTATAACTTAAATAATAATAATAATAATAATAATAATAATAATAATAAGAGGAGAGAACAAAGAAGAAGAAAAAAAGAGGAGGAAAAGAAGCAGAGGAAGAAAAAAGAAGAAGAGGATGAGAAGAATAAGAAAACAAGGAGAAGAAAAAGGGAGAGGAGGAGAAGAGCAGTTTTATTACTGAGGAGTTCATAATAAGTTTGAGCATTGGAAGCAACAGAGAAATAGGTATAATCCATGGATCTTAAGCTCTATAATTGCTATATCACTGCACTAAAGATGTATAGCAAGAGTTTAAAATATAATATAAATTAAGACAAATACATTATTGCACTAAGATTTAATTTGATGTAATAATAAGAGAACACTGGTCTATAACTTATTCCTACTATTTTCCCAAATTAATTTTAGTTCATATTTGGATCACTAATACAATTTTTATAATAAAATAAAATTCTTAGTCTACGATATTAAATTTTCATTACTTAATTATTAGATTTTATATTATTACAAATATAATATTATAAGATTATAATAATAACTTGAAATTTTTTCTAAAAACACCAATGTGTGAAAAATCTTGGAATAAGTAGATTAAGGTTGTATCTAATAGGTTTCAGATTGAGTGTTTTACACTTGTGTTTTTGCGATATTATTGATAAAAATGGATGGGTGTCAATCTGTCAATTCAGATGATGCTAGTTACATCGGAAAATTAGATTGTTGTCCCCTTACAGTCATTTTTTTTGTTTAAACAGTGATGTGTGGTAGATGAACAATTCCTATCCTATATTATCTATTTTATTTCATACGTCTGTAGTGATGTGTTTGTGACTTCCAATCACTAATACATGGTACTACATACTCTAAGAAGTATAGTATGTGATAGAAGATTAATTCCTACCATATGTATATAATGTATCATGTATTGGTTCTTGTTCAGAAACTATTGCAGTACAAATGTTATTTCTTGTATTTTACAATCATTTTATTATTTCATTTCTTGCTACTATCATAATCTGAAATTATCACAGCAATCAATTAGTTAAACCATTCTTGTTTATAATATTGTATTATCCTCATTTAGCAAGGTCATTTAGTCTTAGAACAGGAGTAATGAGATGTGCATGCAGTTAGGAATCTATGCAGTAGTTGGGATCCATTCACAAACAACTAATGATATTATACATTAGTACTTTACAAATATGAATTGTTTTAAAATATTTAAGCATTACACCACCATATACAATATCTGTGCATAATGTAAATTAAAATAATAATAATAATAATAATAATAATAATAATAATAATAATAATAATAATAATAATAATAATAATAATAATAATAATAATAATAATAATAATAATAATAATAATAATACCCACTACATTTAGCAACAAACTGCTACACATTCGAAATAGAGATAAAATAATAACCAACCCCCACTTTTATGCAGCAACATGGTCATTGTTAAAACAACCATCAATGCTGTGAATGCTGCAAAGAAAACTATCATACAACTAACATTCAAAGTGACATGTGGACAAAACTAAATAAGCTCCTCAAACTTTAGAACACTGATTATTTTTGCTTTTTTAATTTTTATATTGTTATAGTCCATTAACCACAAAGTGTAACCACTAAATTCATTTATATGTGTTTACCCTAATATTATTCATTGTATGTTAAATTTCAAATTTTTTAGATGCAAACTTATGTAAACCATTGAGATCAATAAAGCCTTTATTGAAACGTAATAATAATAATAGTAATAATAATAATAATAAGAAGAAGAAGAAGAAGGAGGAGAAGGAGGAGGAGGAGAAGAAGAAGAAGAAGAAGAAGAAGAAGAAGAAGAAGAAGAAGAAGAAGAAGAAGAAGAAGAAGAAGAAGAAGAAGAAGAAGAAGAAGAAGAAGAAGAAGAAGAAGAAGAAGAAGAAGAAGAAGAAGAAGAAGAAGAAGAAGAAGAAGAAGAAGAAGAAGAAGAAGAAGAAGAAGAAGAAGAAGAAGAAGAAGAAGAAGAAGAAGAAGAAGAAGAAGAAGAAGAAGAAGAAGAAGAAGAAGAAGAAGAAGAAGAAGAAGAAGAAGAAGAAGAAGAAGAAGAAGAAGAAGAAGAAGAAGAAGAAGAAGAAGAAGAAGAAGAAGAAGAAGAAGAAGAAGAAGAAGAAGAAGAAGAAGAAGAAGAAGAAGAAGAAGAAGAAGATGAAGAAGAAGAAGAAGAAGACAACGACTTAAAAAGGTTTATTTACCATGAATTAATTTATAAACCAATTAACTAAAGTGCCAGCAAAATATGTTGTTTTGTATATACATAAATAAATTGTGTTTGACTCATTATTTTTGGCAGCTTGCCATCATTATTTACAATCAATAACTTAAATAAAATAGTTAAGAGTTTCTACCTGACCTTAGCAGGCTATAAAAGAAAAAAGTATCAGTTTGTGATGTCAGAATATGGAATGCACGTGTGGATTGCTCTGGGGTGATGTTCACTTAGGTTGACAACATCGTTAAATTAATAGTCTTGGAATTAAAAAAAATCATATATTTTCTTATGATATTATTTCAAAATTATAATTTTTCCTCTTTTTTAATACTTTCATTATTATTTTTTTCTTCCAACATTTTGCCCGGTTAGTAATCTTCTTCAGAGCTGGAATTACTATATATATATAGGTGTGTGTTTACTTTTTCTCAGTATGCAAATATTATATAATAAAATATTACCATTTAACCTTGAAAAAGACAGTCAAATAATTGAATAGAAAAAAAAAATAATTAAAGCATTAAATAAATAAATAATTAATGATTTACTGCTTGGGAATTGATAAGAAATTCAAAAACCCCAAAATGGTAACCTTGAGCTCCAAAATATCTCTCTCTACCATTATACCAAATTATGCAAGTCTATTAAAGCTCTAAATAGGGATTTTATGCACAAACCTTCTTGCATCCATTGATTACTGTGGTTTGCACTGAGTGGCACTACTGTATAGAGAGTTTTGGCTGTTTTAACAGCTTGGGCAAGCATAAGAAATGGTGATCATGTGATGTGTAGTGGTCTAATACCAATTCTGTTTAATAAAATAATGGTGGCTATGGTTATTAAAGGACCAAAGACACCAAAATGTATGGGTACTGAACTGATGATCTATATGACTGTATAATCTAATGAACTTGGATTGAAAATATTATTGTATTTTCAATTTTAGACTCATAATTTTGTAGTTAATTAAAGATGTAAAAGATGGCTTCTGGAGGGAGATCCTAATACTTAGGTGCAGTACTCTCAGATCTAAGGCTCCTCACTGATGAAAGCCACAAGCTAGAAACTAGTCTGGTGATATTGGATGAATACGCACAAGATAGGGATTTTATGTGCAAACCTTCTTGCATCCATTGATTACTCTGGCTTGCACTGAGTGACACTACTGTATGGAGAGTTTTGCCTGTTTTAAGAGCTTGAGCAAGTATAAGAAATGGTGATCATTTGATAATTATTTAACTTTAAAGATGAAAAATTCTTATAATTAATCTCTTACTTATCAAATGTACTTGTCCACCTATCAGATGCACTTGTCCACCTAAGTCCATCATAGGGTGTGGATATTTAATTTATACATTTAATTTACTAATTTTAAATCGTAAAAGTATTCTCCTGTAAGCAACTGCATTGGATTATTGTAACAGTGTTTTGAAAATTTTGTAACAGACTTCCCATAACGTCATGTTTATAAAATTTGTTTATTGTAAAATAAATGTTATTTTTGTTGTTGTTTTGCGTAATGTCTCTATAATTTCTTGATATTCACCAATCAATATCCAGAAGTCTACACATTGTGTAATTTATAATGCAAATATTTTTATGCCATTTATTCAAAGTACAGACACATAAATGGAAATATAAAACTATTTAATAATGCTGATTTTGCAGATATAAAGAATGTATTTGAAATAAAATATTCATTTTATTCTATTGATTACCATAATTTAAAACTGCAATTTCTTTAAATAAGACTGCTTTTATAATCAATCATGGTCTATTTTCATTTGATAGAATTTATTTATGTTGTTGATGAATATTTTGAGTGGCCATGAAATCCTTTTCCACTCTGGTATTCGAATGCTATCCTAGAAAATAATTGTATTATTCTAAATTTAGAGTTTTATGCATTTTTGTTTTAATCAAACTACTTTATTAAAATTTTTCATTATTATTATTATTATATAGTAGGTAGAAATTAGCTTGTAGACTAAGTGTGTCTTCTCACGTTTGCCACTAGGATACCATTCATTTTATCAACATATCCATAAAGCAAAATATTGAGAAAATTTAACATTTAAATATAATATAATAATCTTGAGAGCATAATACCATAGTTCTATAAAATAAGACCTTATATTGTCAAAGAAAAAGCAAAGCGGCATAAATAAATCAATAAGATTATAAAAGATTATTTTATTAAAATATGGGTCTGATCATGGCAATAAAATGATGAAGAGGGGGTTGGAGGTATAAGATTATATTGGGGAGAAAATGAAAATTTTTTTATTATAAGCAATGAAATTATTATACCCTTGCCACTTTGTGATGTGTGCTACAAATATTGGGAGCTTTGAAAGTTTTGCAAGAGTGAGTTGAGGTTTCTCCTCTTAAATAATGTTTAATGATTATTATTATCATTATTATTATTGTAGCTCTCTTTATTTTTAGCATGAATTGTAGTGGCAAAGATCCCTGAGCTTTGTGTCTGATTACTTGATTCACCACAATTCATAATTTACACGTTGATCCCTACTTATGTATAGTTTCCCCAGGTACAATATATATATATAAAGAGAGAGAGAGTGAGAGAATTGGCTATAAACTGAATGAAGACTCTATGATTCATTTTTGATTGTTAAAAACCTGAGCAAGGTGATTTCCTAAATGTCCATTCCATACATTCTTGTTTTTGTAATGTCATTATTCATATAGTAATCAAACATGTATAGACTGCTTATCAACATAGATAATTCAGTGTAGTGAGTTTATTAGATTTTACTTCTGAGTTTAAAAAAAACAAAAAAAAAACAAGATATTTCTCCCCATCTTCCTGATAGTTGTTAATTGAAATATTATATAGGTTCGTATACAAAACACAATGTTTCAGAGGATACTATTCTTCTCTTACTTTCCCATGTGTTGCTGGTCTGACCAGTGACAATACTAGCAGGGGAATTGAAGCAGTCATCTTTAGATTTGTAAATAATGAGTTTATGGTGGTGCTCTAGTCGACAAAATTATTCTGTTAAAGCTTGGTTAACTTAGGAAAGGTGTCAGCAAACATTTTAACATGCAAAGCCATATTGTTTAAATCTTAAACCACTAAACATCACATGATCAACATCTCTTATGCTAGCACATAACTGTTATTAAACAGGCAAAAACTCTCCATACAGTAGTGCCACCCTGTGCTGACCAGAGTAATCAATGGATGCCAGAAGGCTTATGCATAAAATCTCCATGAGTAGGCACTAGATGGGGATTTTATGCACAGGCCTTCTGGCATCCATTGATTACTCTGGTTGGCACAGGGTGGCACTACTGTATGGAGAGTTTTTGCTTGCTTAAATCTTGCTTCCCCCTCCCTTTGAAGAGCTGCAAGGAAAGAGGTGAAAATTTTATTCATAAAACATACAAATTTCTGAATGACTATGAATATGATTGAACATTTGTTTTAATAATAAGACACAATAGAATTTGTATATATTCTAAAGAATATAAAAATTCACTTAAAAATAACCAATAAAAACAAAAATTACTGACAGCTTGATTTATTCACAAATTTCTAATATAAGACCGAATTCAAAAAACGACATTGTAATGCACAGTTTTTCTCTTCCAGAATTAACAAAATATTTATTTACAACTTATAAGAGGAAATAAAAAATGTGTTTATGTTTAAAAAATCCGTGAGATTGGAATCAAAGAGCCGCTTTTGGCTAGCAAGTCTCAGTTTGCCAAATCTGATTTTGGGCTTCATCTTAAATTTAGTATTCATGGATCTAAAGATTACTGCTTTGATTCCTATGTTAGTACTGTCATGGGTCAAGCCAACAACCCCAAAACAAGAAATGAGAATTATACCACTTAACTTGTGTGATAATAGTATAATAAAGTTTTAATTTTTCTAGAAATATTAGACAATTATAATTACAAGAAAAATTCCATCATCATAAATTTTCAAACAAATAAAAATAATTTTAGTGTTATATAAAATCATTGGATAGACAAAGAAAAACACCATCAGTCTATAATTAAATAGAATAAAAAATACAAAATATATGTGATAACTGAAATACAGGCTTATTATATACGTGTATCTACATATGTAATATATAGGGCATATGAGCACAGACTTTCACACAACCCACCACTCACCACTCTATCTCATATCACTGATACACTTTAACACATATATGTTGAAAAGATAAACAATCACCAATATACATATTTCATGCTAAACCAGCAATCATCAGTTGGTCCAGATTATCATCTCTACACATGCATGCAATAAGTGCTCAGATATATATTAAGATAGCCAATCTTCATACTTTAATGGTCAAGCTTCAATCCACACCACACTCCAACTTTTCAACCATTCATCCAATTGAAAATCTGATGATGGAATGCTCAAAGGTCCTGAGGCCGAGATTCTTGTCACACCCATGTTGACTTAAAATCAATCTGAACCCTCATGTATTTCAGTTATTACATAGTAGAGATGTCTGCCCATCCCTTGGATATGTATTAAATGGATTATGTCCTGTACATGAGAGTTCAGATTGATTTTAAGTCAACATGGGTGTGACAAGAATGTTGGCCTCAGGATAAAATATATGTGCTAATAATAATTACTACACCATACCATATCTCCTAATGTAATTAATTTATTTTTATTTTAAAAATTTTTTTTACTTTAATTTCTATCTGATGTTTTTCTTCTGCTTCTTCCATTTCATGTTCTTTATTGCGTAACATAATACTTTTTCCTTGGAGTTCTTCTTTAGAAACTTCCCAAAACTGAAACACTTTATCACGTTCTACTTGAAAATAGTTTCTTTCTTGACGCTCTCGATCCAGTTCTTCGCGAATTTGAAGAATGTAATCTTCTATCTAAAAAATAATAATATAAAAAATTGCTAAACTGATATATTTATTATGAGATAGATTAGTTTCATGGCATGTGACATAAAGTGTGTGTGCACATATATTTAAAGCTTAAAAGAAAATATAGAAATAAAAACAGACAAAATTTGCATATTCAATTATTTAAAATAGAATCTAGAATAGTTTAAATATTGATTAAATAATATTTTTTCATATTTTTAAAGTGCTGTAAATTATTTAAAATGAAATATAAGAACTTCATTCCCCCACCCCCATATGTCATAGCATTGGCAGGGAGGCGAACCCGCAACAACCGTCGGCAACCAACCGCTTGCTTGCAAGGCATCTGCGCTGACCTCTCGGCTAACAACGCTTGACAGAAAGATCTTTATTTAATACAAATATTTTATGTATTTTCAATTGTAACAAAAATCTAAATTTTTAAGGGTAACAAAACCAGAATGTTTATAATTTTAATTTTAGAATTAATTTTGATCTATTTTTATTTAAAAAATTAATATGAAATTATTGACTGAATATTTATTTTAGTTTTGATGAATATTAGTTTAAAAAACAGAACAGTAATAATTTAGTTCTTATCTTGTTTTTATTCCTTTTGTTTTTAAATGCCTTTGTATCTCTATAAATAGTGGATTTAAATTAACTGATAGTTATTAGAGATAATATAGAGAGAAAATACAGAAAATCAGCTTAAAAATTGCAGTTGCTATTCTCCAATGATAACAAGTTTGAACTCCCAGAAAAATAAAGCAACATGATTTCTCCATATTTCTATAACTGAATATGTGGAAAGTAGAGTGCTTTCTTAACTAAAATTTATGTTATGTTATAAGGACTTCTAGTACTTATCTGGTATCTAAGATGGAAATTTGTATGACAAATCAGCCTAATCTTGAGAGAGTCTGATGCAATATACTATATGCATACTGCATTATATATATATAAAAGGAGGTTGCCTTGACTACAGTTTGAAATTGTTGATTGTTATTGATATTGGTATTATCTAAGTGTTGACTGGTTTTTAATGATATATATATATATATATTGTAACGTTTATTTATATACATTGCAAATATATTGGCATTTGGTAAAAGCTAAAAAATAAAAGTAAATTTAGATTTTTTTTTGACTAATTTTTTTTTAAAAAAAATAACGTACAATGAAAGTTAAATTATTCTTTCGTTTTTTTTTTTTATGTAATTAGAAATAAAAGTTAGAATTGGAGAGAACAAAAGACACAAATTACCAATCTAGATAAGAGAAAGTAAAAATATTTCAACTAATTAAAGATGGCAGAATTATGCTGAAAAAAATAGAGACTTTGTAACATAAATTTTGTAAAGAATATATAAGATTATCAACGGATATTTTGACAAACAAAAGATATGCGCAGAAGTCGGAGAACTGGGCCTCTAGAGAGTATAAAAGGCAGAGATCGGTTTGAAGAATGTCTTGGTTTAGCTGATATTCTTTTGGTTGGTTTTGGATTAGAGAATCCAGACCATTCTACGATGAAAAAGTTATTCATACGAGAGTAGACTGGAGCTTTAGCTGACATCATTACCGATGGACACCAGAGAAACTTACGTGACTAGCCTATGAAACCAGCACCAAGATCAACTAATAATCAAAGGCCGTGAGCTCAATTCAACCCCGAAAAACTATGCATAGTTATCTACTACTGAATTCACAAAACTTACCGGTAAGTTATGCTTCATTATCCTGATTGTGACAAAAGTAACGTTTGCAAACAATTCTTAAAAATAAGCTTATAATAGGATCCTGATAGAGACTCTTATTTAACCAAGAACTTTGTAATTAATTATACAGCAGTTATTTTTTTATTATTAATGTTTCACGTCAGAATTAAGTGTGTTCTCTCCAATTTATTTGATAAATAATTTATTTCAAACATTTTTTATCTATTAGAATAAAAATATTTCTAATACCAATTTTCATTTGTGCGTTATTAATAATAGTTATTATTTTTTATTATTGAATCTATTAGTAGTTTAATAAGATTTAAAAATGTAATTTACCTTTGCCAATATGTTTGAATAAGCCCAGGAATAATAATCTTAAAAAAAATTCTCGTTACGGTATGATGTAATACCGATTAGTTTAAAAGCATTTTTTTTTATTTGTGAGATGTTATATGATGATTTCAGCGAATTCTTAGGAATTCTGGTGCCCAGATTAAATAAACTAAAAGCTGATTTCATCAATAGCACAATTCTCAACAATTAATAGGCCGAGTTGATCAGGAAATATAGCTATGTTTTTAGAATAGAAATATAACTTTCTTCTTTTTTGACATAGCTTGATCAACTCGCGCGCAGTTTATATTAGTGTGTAGAGGCCTAGCAAAATGGAAAACGTTATAATATATATAAGGAGGTTGCCTTGACAACAGTTTGAAATTGTTGATTGTTATTGATATTGTATTATCTAAGTGTTGACTGGTTTTTAATGATATATATATAAGGAGGTTACCTTGACAACAGTTTGAAATTGTTGATTGTTATTGATATTGTATTATCTAAGTGTTGACTGGTTTTTAATGATATATATATAAGGAGGTTACCTTGACAACAGTTTGAAATTGTTGATTGTTATTGATATTGGTATTATCTAAGTGTTGACTGGTTTTTAATGATATATATATATATAAGGAGGTTGCCTTGACAACAGTTTGAAATTGTTAATTGTTATTGATATTGGTATTGTCTAAGTGTTGACTGGTTTTTAATGATATATATATATATAAGAAGTTTGCCTTGACAACAGTTTGAAATTGTTGATTGTTATTGATATTGGTATTGTCTAAGTGTTGACTGGTTTTTAATGATATATATATACATACTATATAACAATTAAAACAAGTTATAAATTTTGTAACTTGCTTTTAAGCTTGCATTTTATGATCACTAGATGGAGCTTTCCAATAGCTCTAAACAAGCTTTGTTTTTATAAGTGCAAAAGAGATAGAATTCAAAATCTCTATCGTTATCTTACATTTATAAAAACAAAGCTTGTTTAAAGCTATTGGTAAGCACCATCTAGTGATCATATATATATAGTCCATGCATAAAACATTTTACAAATAAACTTCTGGATGTATTTAAAAAGAATAAATCAACTATTGACAAAAATACAGATATACCATTTCTGTAAGTTAAGTACAATATTAAAAGATGAAAAAAAAATCTATCCACTTAAGTCATTTTATTTCAATTTATTTTTTAAAAAAGAAAGAAAATTGTTTATGATATGTAAACAACTTTTGAATAAAATTAAATCAAGTGGCTAAGAAATTTGTCTATGGGCAGAAATTAAAAAATCTTTGTTTAACTCTTTCACAATTTGATATTTTCTGTTCTTCCACCTGGTGAAAGTTTTTGAAATTGTTCAACCTTTCATTTTTGTATGAAATCTTTATTTTATACTAAAACTCAATGAAGTAAACTGTTTCTTTTTAATTTAATTTATAAACTAATAATATTCTAAAAAAATCATATTTGAATTTTATAAATATTTAAAAACTGAGTTGTAAATAAAAACAAAGGACATAAATGTCACCAGTATTATTATTGTAAACACTCTTTCTGAAAATGAATGAATCCTGTCTTAATTTTTTTAAAAATTTAAATGAACAAATGTGGATTTGTGATAAATCTATCAAATTCTGCTTTAAAATCTGATTTGCTTTATAATTATTAAGATATTTGGAAAAATTCCAACACCATGTCAATTTTGATAGATAATGACCTTATGCCACAAGTTTCACATAAAGTATAGTCAAATTCACACTGACTTTCATTATTAATATTACACTCAAGCTTATTAACTTTTGTTTATAAAAGTAAAACATAAATGAATAAAATTAAATTGAGTATATGTATTCTTTTTGTTTTCAATAATTATCAACCAAATAGTGTGTAAAAATAATCAAAAATATTTAATAAGCAAGCAAAACAATCATATATATATATATTGAAACATTAAGATTCGCATTCAAATCTTAAGTTTCACCTTTTTCTATTGTCTCTCACTCACTGCTCTATCCTACCCAAATTTAAACTTTTTTGGTATCGAATTGTGTGTGTAGCAATATTAAATATATGTAAAATTCACCGTAAATGCACACACGTTTCGATAACAAAATTTAAAGCAATAAATAAAAATAAATAATATAGCTTGTATTTCTCTTTTAGTTATTTAAAAATATATAATTTTAACAATTTATTTTAAATTATAAAGTTCGTTATTTATTGCTGTGTTTAAATTTCATATTTAAGAATAATCTTAGAAATCTAATTGTAATTTAAGTAAAAGTAAAATAATTGTATATTCCCTTTTGTATTTGAAATTTTAAAAGTAATGGTCAGTGAGAGATAATAGATTAATTAAAAAGAAAAATTCCCTAAAATATTTAATTCCAAAATCTAAATGTAAAAATAAAATCGAACAATAGAAAAGCAGCTTTCTATAAATTAAACGTACAAGAATGCATATATTATCCTCGGGGCAAATGATTGAATACAAAAATAAAATATAACAAAAGTTAAAAGATAAGATCAAGAAAGGAGGACATTTTGGACTTTCTCAGAACTTTCAGTTAAACTTTAGCTGTGCTCTCGATCAGTTGAGAGTCTCTAGATATATATATATATTAATTCACCTACCCCTGTATGTTCGAGTAGAAAGCGCCAAAGACTATTCTCCCCGGAGATGGTCGATCGTATGCTGTGAACCTACACATGTGCCCTCCACAAAATCAACCAAAAGGATCTGCTGCCCCAAATAATTAGAAAGCTGATGCTGCTGTTAAATTAAATGAATCATCTAAATGCTGGAAATAACTGCTACTTCTGAAATCATGAACAATTTGCTACTGACTACTGAACTTGAAAACTTCGTATAAACAGGTACCTGTATCCAAATTCTCTGGAGTACTCTAAATAATCACGCTATAGCTCACTCTATATAACTTGTAAACTATAACTTGTAAAACTATAATCTATAAAACTGAATTTAATTATTAATTCATTCTGTAAATTTCTTTAATAATCTAGCTTGCCTAATTCTATCTTTCTTGGGTATGTATTTCTAAAATTTACATTTTATTATCTAATTATAGCATGCTCAAAATTGTCTAAATATAAATCCATGTTTGCTTGAAACAGTGGATGCGTGTCAAATCCTCATTAATATTTACTCCCATAAATTATTTAATATTTTCATATAAATCGACACGCATTCAATGCCTCATTTATTGTAATGCAGGGGTCTACTACTTAACAAATGGCTGACATATTAGTTATTAATACTTCCCTAGTTTAACTATTGTTTTTATATTTTATTAAAATTTAATTAATAATTCCGTAAATTGCATTTCTTTGAGAGTCATAAATGTTCTTTATTAAATGTTGATGATGTAGGGCCGAGTTATAAAGTATATTGGGTCTTAGCATAATGGTCTGTACATTATACATGTGTTATGTTTTAGAGATGCGATTACCCATTACAAGCCTTGAATACTCCGGATTCTTTAGGATTGAAATTAATCCCAGTTGTCCTACACAAGTGGACATAATAAATGCTCCCGAAGGGCTTGACGACAGTCACACAGTTAGGAGGTAATCATGGCATGAACCACTTGCCCCTAATTATGCTTATGTGACCTTACCTTTTTGGGCCTATGGCAAACACCAGCCCGTTGTTTTAAACTCTTTCACGGCTTCGCAGTTTGAATATACTGCCACCTTCATATCACCTTTCTAGACGTACCATGTGTTTCTTCATATTAACTTCATTATTCAATGTATAACTCCGTCTCTGCATTAGTGACATAACTCACTCTCAAATAAATGTCCGTCCATAGTAATTTATAAATATCTTATTTAATTAAATAAATATATGTCTGCCACTACTATTATAAATCCTAATTTAGACTCTTGCATTGCAAAGATATAAATCCTGAAGGCATGCTCTTGAAATACTTGCTCGAGAATTTAGGCAGCTAGATTACGTCAGCTATATAAATAAATGTATCTCTTTAATATCTAACAGTATCGGAAAATCCCGCTACTGATATTTTAAATCTTACCAAATATTATTAGTTAAATGATTTATTATTAAAATGTTTTAAATAAATAATTTCAAACTATACGTCTGCCATCACATCTTTATTTATTCGATACCCATTCAATATGTTTCCTCGATTCTTTAAATATAAATGTTTGATATTAATGTTATTATTGGCTAACTCGAAATAAAATTCTTGATTCTCTTGCATCTCCCTGACCCCCGTGCCTAAAGAAATATTTACTAGTGTAGCATCAGATGTGTTGTTTCATAGATTGTATTGTGGAACCGATAAACTATGTTCAAACTCAGTACTACTGGTGGCTTCGCTACCTAGATGGTGCTGCAGTTCTGTGTGGTGGTCGAATTCTGCACTATGTTAATGAATCACACGTTTCTGACCGTTACAATATATATATATAAATAAAATGTCCATTAATTAAAACAAAATTGTAATTATAATTGAAATAATAAATTTAATAGTTTACAAACTATTATAAACAATACTTAAATCCGCAGAAGTACTTTCAGTTAATTTCTTAAACCTGACCCAACTGCCATTAAATTCAGAAGTTGAGGCAGGTTTAAGAAATTAACTGAAAGTACTTCTGCAGATTTAAGGATTGTTTATAATAGTTTTTAAACTGTTAAATTTATTATTTCAATTATATATATATAAAATTTAGAGTAAAAATGAAACCAGAAGAAATGCTCTTTAAAGTCATTTTTTTCTTCAAGAACAATAAAGTCTATTCACATTTGTCAACTATTCAAAAGATAATGACCTCTTCAAATTTTTTTTCTAATTAAAAAATCAAAAAATGCAGTAAAACAGAATTTATAGTACCAACACATTATGGGACATGAGTTTAAACCCTTCAAGTTTATTTCACGAAAAATAAAGGGTCATTTTCTTTAATAAAAGTAAAGAAAATTTTCAATTTGTATTTTTTATTGTATTTAATTAATGGTTCCAATGATGTAAAATATATGTCAAGTCCTGCATGGCTGAATGATTCACATAAAGTATTCATGATTATTAAACTTTGAAAAAAAAAAAAAAACATTGTAATAATTTTTTAAAATTTAAATATTTAATATGAAGGATTTTTTTCTTTTCCATATGTCATAGCATTGGCCGGAGACGAACCCACAACAACTGTCTGCAACCTACTGCTTGTTTGCAAGGTTGCTGCGCTGACCTCTTGGCTAACAACGCTTGATCGGATTTTTTTCTTTATGGTAACATTATCACTGTAATTATCAGCTAAATAAATCTACCGATCTGGAAATTTATTTCTTTTATAAATAAAAAAAATTAGGTTAATTAAAAACCAAAAATGAAGATAAGTACAATTTTTGTTAATTTAGTTTATGTAAATCTGGACACATGTTCAGAAATTATTGACGAATAAATGAGTGGGTCTTCATTATTCTCTCTCTTTTCTGCTGACAGCTGACCTGGAATGAAGGAAAACAAACTTATCACAAAAAGATTCAACCACTGCTATAAATTGCTTTTAATTATCAAGCCTAAAATAGAAGAGATCACGTGAAACATAAAGACATGAAAAATAACAATTTTTATAATAGAACTAACATGAATAGGTAAAGCACAACTTTTATAAGTGTTGATCACATTTGCTCACCAAAGATGGTTTATTGATTTCTAAGAACATCCTTGCCTATTAAATGTGTTTTATAAATAGTCTGATAAGAGAGAAAATGAAATACATGTAAGAAAAAGGAGTAATCTCATAGCCAATGCTTTCTAAGAGACCACACCAGCAAACAAATACAGAAATACTATAATGCATGTGTGAATTGTGAAAAAGGTTGTATATAAATCTGTAAGATGGACAGTCTCCAGTTGTAGAAGAATCAATCACCAACTATTAATCAGGGAAGTGAAGTTTAAAACAGAATTATAAGTATTGTTGACAAAGATTGTGGAAATGGGATGGAGCAGAATTTGGAAAACCTTAGACTGGGGAATGGAAAATAAAGTGTCTAACAGGTTTCTCTAGGCATAACTTCTGAGAGATTCTTGACTTTGTTTAAGGAGAAGGTACAGTACAACACATCACAGAAAGTTATTTAATGTTAAAATATATTACTTAGTAGGTGTATTCTCTTACACACAGTAATGAAATTTCTTGCAATCCCAAAGCTAGCTTTCGATTCCAGATATAAAATATATATTGTAACCTAAGGAATGGACCAAAGGGTGTGGAGTCATACAAGAAGTTCACCACATTAGTCACCAAAAACAAAAACGCCATATAACCAACAATAATGTCGAGGCCAGCAATCCAGTCCAAGGTGATATGCACAAGCATCATATGACATGGATTTTTTTTTAAAAAAAAACAAGTATGAGGCCTCTTGTAGACAATACCATGGCTAAATACAGTTATTAAAATACAAGGTTCTTTTATAATTCAAATACTTTATCTTAATTCTTAAGATATTTTGATATCAAATTTGGTTCTTTTCGCCCTTAAACATCTTATCTTATGATCTAGGAATATTTATCTTAAATATAAGTCTTTGTGCAAGTTTAAAATATCATATCTTATGTTTTAAAATATCTTAACCTCAAATATGAATTCTTATATAAGTTTAAAATATCTTAATCTCAGATTTTAAAAACATATTTATCTCAAATATAGGTTCTTTTACAAATTTAGATTATCTCTATCTTAGGCTTTGAATTCAGAATAAAATGCACTTGGAGCAAAATGTTAATGGTAATAGTTTAACTTCTTAGAGATGATGATTATTATTTAAGCTAAACATGGAACATTTGATATTTCTTTTACTTTATTTTGGAATCATAGTATTTTGAGGAAGTATAAATAAAATTACATGATAACAGAATAATCAAATACTTAAGTAATATATAAGTGATAACTTGAAAAATATTCAAATACTTTACAATTATTAAAATATAATTAGATGTGATATGTTGAACTCTTTCCATCATCTACGAGTAAATGTTGAATGTACAGAAAATTTTCAACTGTCCAAATACAAACAACTGTTAATAATAACATACAAATAGATAACACAGGTTAGTAATTACACGTTTCAAGTAGTATTATTCTCCACTCTTCTTCGGGTGTTGCGGGCCTATATGCACAGTGACAATATTCACTTAGAAGTTGAAATCGCACCTTTAGATTCTTGAATATCGAATTTAAGGCAAATGCATATAGCCACCAACATCTGAAGAAGACTGGAGAATAATACTATTTGAAATGTTGTGTAATTACTAACCTGTGTTGTTTATTTGTGTGTTATTACTATCAGTTGTTTGTATTTGGAAAGTTTAAATAAAGTTTAAAATTTTCTATACATTCAAGATTCACTCAGAAGTTGAGCTCATACCTTTAGATTCTTGAATATCGAATTTAAGGCAAATGCATATGGGCCAGCAACACTTGAAGAAGAGTGGAGAATAATATTATTCGAAATGTTGTGTAATTACTAACCTGTGTTGTTTATTTTGTCTTATTACTAACTGTTGATTGTATTTGGAAAGTTTAAATAAACTTTAAAATTTTCTATAAATTCAAGATTCACTCATAGATGTTGGAAACAATCCAACATATCACATCTAATAATATACCATCACCACAAATCTTCACACAAACATTAAAATATAATTATTCCACTTGTACTGACTATAAAACATAGAATTCTTACATTTTCTGATGCAAATTTAAATAAGCAATATCAAAATAATGTAGAAGACACTAAGAACACACCTTTTATGCTGCCCACTAAGCAACAAGTGCATTTAAAATGAGGTAAATAATATAACATATATTTTCTAAGGATGCAGGTAAAATAATTAAATAATTATTAAGCAAAATTATTGTATAAGCACTATGTGATCATTAAAATGTACTCTTAAAATAATTATTAATGCAAATCTTATTAAAGCAGATTTTCTGATAAATAGATGTGTGTATGCACTGATATTATAATGACAATAAATCAAAAACGTATGTAATGAATAATGAAATATTTATTTACAATACATAATAATTGGTAATCTTTTTTCTTTACTATTAAAATTGTAATTATAATTATGCACTCTTTCACATATATTAGTGAAGTTATAGTTATTGAATATTTAAGATTTTAAAAGCCTAGCGCTTTCGGGATGTACCTTTGAATTCCATACTCATAGCTTTAAAAATGATAACTCCGTTATAAGTTGTTATTCATTTATGCAAATGTATTTGAATATTTAACTAATCCATTGTCAGGTGATCATCAGGTTTTTCAAACATCTCAAGCTAGAGCCAAGGTTCCTGGACTTCCTAGTGAAAATCAACGTGAATTCACTCCAGATGAATTGGTTCCTGCACTACAGCAGATTCTTCAAGAACATAGATCCTACATGTCACAACTGCCACAGAACCTCTGAAAACCTTGACCACATGATAAATGATTGCCCGGCATATGACAAAATCAGAGCATTCATTTCTCACAACTGCCATATTTCCCTGAACAAAATATTAGATATCAAGAGCTGCTTCCTGTCTAGAAATTATGTCATCTCAAGGCTTTTGACCTTCATCACTTATGCCACCAGGATGGCCAAATGTCGAAACAAGTTTACTATTCTCATCCCAAGCCTGAAGGCATATTCATTTCTAAGTTGAAGGAATTTCGCCATAAGGACAGTATCGTCTCATCCAGATTTTTATTTGACAACACATGGAGCCTGATTAAGCTAGATTAAACATCACCAGTAGCACATCAGACCATCTGGTTTCCCGAGCAACATGGATTACTTTTACTTTATTTACAATTTTATCATTCTTACATATGTATTTCAATAAAGTTATTTATAACAAAGCAAACTTCTCTTGTTATCCATTTATGGAAATATATTTGAATATTTAACTAGTCCATTGTTTGGAGAGAGCAAAGCAAACTTCTTTTCTGTTAATGGTGCTGAGGTCATTTGCAATACAATAAGCCTCTTTCATCTTTCTTTTGGAAACGTTCTTCTCTATTGCAAATGACCTCAGAGTCATTAGCAGAAGAGAAGCTTGCTTTTCTCTCCCCAAACATAGACTAGTTAAATATTCAAATACATTTGCATAAATGAATAACAATGTATAATGGAGTTATCATTTTTAAAGCTATGAGTACGGGATCCAAAGTTACATCCCAAAAGCGCTAAGCTTATAAAATCTTAAATATTAAATAACTATAGCTTCACTAATATATGCAAAAGAGTGAATAATTACAAATACATAATAATCCTTATAATAAAAATATTGATTTAGTATAATTATTATTTCCTTTAATTTATTATCTATAATTTACATATATTATTCACCAATACATCAATGTACCTTTCTTAAAACCATTTCTTCAATTTTATCATGTAAGTTATATCTACTACCCAATAGTTCTCTTATTCATCAAATACAATCTTTATTTCCGAACCCTGTATCCTTAATGTAAAACAATATACCTCTATCCCTTTGTCCAGACTACTAGGAGATATTATACACTTTACTTAATCAAAAATGGTATTAAAAAATCAGTGTGGAGATGCTTAATAAATATAAATATAATAGCAATAAATATTATGCAATATAAAAACACATCACATTAATGATACCTATGTTGGAGTGAGGAAATACCTTTGCTCGACACTGATAATGTACTTGAAGTTAAAAGATTGTAGTGGAGCTAAAAATTAATTGAAAAGCTGAACATGCCTGGAAATATACACCAAAATATATTTAAATGAGGCATTTATTTTATATAGTGCTATATTTATAAATTGTAATAAACTAAATATCAGCCTTTCAAGCTAGCGTACATGCACTTTTTTTTTTATGAATATTAATACTAATAAATGAATACTTTCATTTCCAACACAAGATAAAGTCTTTTCGAAAGAATAGAATGAATCCTCATGCTTTCATTTCCAGTACTTAAGATATGCCCATATATAAGCATTTGGGTTGGAAGAATAGGTGGATTCATTCTATTCTTTTGAAAAGACTTTATCTTGTGTTGGAAATGAAAGTATTCATTTATTAGTATTAATATTCATTAAAAAAAAGTGCATGTGCATTATCTTGAAAGGCTGATCTTTAGTTTATTACCAAAATATATTCTAGTATTGAAATTTTAGGTGTAGTGGACAAGGGAAATATGAACTAGCAAAATACAATGGAGCACCTGGTACTGGTGCCGATGAATAAATGGGTTGCACTCTCTCTTTCATGGAGAGACTAAATACACATAAAATTAATATAACATCCGCTTAAAATTGCCTCAAAAATACTAATAATAATAAAAAGGTATGGAGCTAATAATAATATTAAACACATGAACAATTATTTATCTCACATGCACATACAAAAGGTTCATAATTCATTCACTCGTTTAAGATTATACATATACTGACAAAATCTATTATTGCATAATGATGGCAACACTTCATATATACGCTATTTAAAAATTTCATACTCCTACTGATACCTATAATACTTCCGTTGACGAAATATTTTTCCTAATATACAGAAAGAACTGTTATACCTCTGGATATAATCATTTGTAATTTTAAATACTCATTCGGAAAAACTCTGGAATAATAAAACCAATACATAAAATAAAACCTTTTACTATATATCATATGAATTCCATCTCTGGAACATATCATTTGTAAAAACATATTTATAATATAATAACTAATAATAATCATATTATAGTACCTATATGCTATGGCTACAATAATTCTAAAATATAAACAAAATGATATATACATGATAACTATAATATCATTTTAAAGATTAATAGTTCATTTCCTTTTTTATAAGGAAAAACATTTCTTTTCAGTCCTTTTATTCTCTTCTTGAAGTGATATATAAACATACTGTTCTTTACTAAAGCAGAGCAGACACATATATATGCAGAAATATTTTGAAAAAAAGGTTGCAATAATTTGACAAATATAGAATAACAGAAGGTGTGAGCAAATGATTTCTAAGCCAAACAGTTTCTTTCAAAATCAATAAAACCAGAGGAGGAATGAAGAGAATGATAATTCTTTATCTAAATTGCTCTTTATGAACTGCTATTGCGACTGCGACTGCTACTGCTACTGTTAATGCTACTACTACTACTACTATTATTATTATATTATTATTATTAGTCAATGGCAGTACATTTAGATTATATTTATTCCTTTTCTAGAGATAATAACAATATACTTGAAGCAATGAGCAATTTAAAAACAAAATATTCAAATAAATAGATAAGTAAACTTGCGATGAATAGGTTTATTATCTGTTTTAATAGGAAACAATCTGGATATAGTCTTTTCATTATGATAATTAAACATTTAGTTTTCATAAATTTGTCTTTTACAATAACTTTATAAGATAATTTTTAAGTAATTTTTTCAATGCTTCCTTTTTTTATAAGTGTAATGATTTTATAACAATTCATCATTCTATAACTGAGCTTGATATAAATAGATTATTTTAGTTGCAAATAATTAGTATTAAGAATTAATTAAGTTAGTTAAAACATGCCAAAGATAGTCTTATTGCAAAGTTCAGAATTTAAATAATTATGTAACAATGAAACAATATACTTTTCCTTACATGACTTTTCATTTGGCTTCTTTGTAAAAAATATTAAAATTTTCTTTAGTATCTTTTAAAATTATTGTTTGATAAATCAGTTAAACTGAGGCTTTTAGGAGAAACACTGTGTGGATAACTTACTAGTTCTTTACTCTATCATGACAATAAAAAATAAAAATAAATTTAACATTGACTTAAAATAAATAGTTAAATAAAAACCAAACAATTTACTCCAAAACTAAAATTAAAATTCAAAGTGAATATTAAATGAATTGAAGTTTGAAAAGAATGTGTTTAAATTTTAAGTGTATCCATTTATATACTAGTGTCTGTGTTTTCTTTTCTCTCCTCCCATGCACCAAAATCGATACTGTATTTTCTCTTTATTAAACCAATTGTTTACAGGTCTGTGTTACAATATTTAAATTAATAGTTGTAGCCATTCTATTTTTATTTCTTAATTGCAGACGATGTTTCTTTCAATTTTTAAAACAGTCAGACTAATCCGATTACCAAGTGCAGTTTTCCAAGTTATTTATTTTTGAAAATAATAACAATTGATGTATCAAATTGACAAAATTTTACTCAGTGCTTTATAAAATTAAAATATGAACTAACATTATTATCAATAATTTTAATTACTCTAACCAATATTAATTAATTAATAAAATACTTTAAATAATGAATAAAATATATAGTTTTATAATGTATAAATAATAATAATAATAATTATGTGCACACCTGCATGCAAATATCCATGTATATAACACTTGTGTATATTGTACGGGTCAAAACAGTATGCTCACTTAACAAGATTCAAATCCTAAGCAAAAGTACCTCGAATCCGATCATGCTCGAGATACACAGGTCTGGAGCAATCCTGAATTCTAACCTATTTGCCTATTCTTCGAATCTCTGACCCAATGAACAACAATCCTGATGATACAGTACAATTATTTTAATTCCTGGGCTCAGAAGCAAAGTGGTAGAGCATAAGATTAGACTGATGATGATGATCGAGATCAGAGTAGCCCAGGAATTACATATATTAAAGTTATATTCATTAATGCTAAGTTATTAGCTAAAGAAAATAGTTCTAAATATTAACTAGAAAATAAAAATTCAAAACAAACCAGGATTTACATGAAATATATATTTAATAAATATAGAAAACACATATAAAAGTTACAAAATGTTTCACGCTTGGGATGACATTGTTTATTTACAAAATTTGGGATTTGTTTTATAAAATCCCCTTTATTAATTATCTGATGAATATAATTCTATAGAGTGTGTTATAACTTGTGCGGGGTTAATACGCCAATGTACAAATGTTTACAAATAAAATGCTGTGGATGGATAAAACAAATATAAAAGATCGTGACAGGTTTAGATGACTAATGAGATATAAAGGATAGTTTGCGATTTAGTAGTA
Source organism: Epiperipatus broadwayi (assembly GCA_028023455.1). NCBI lineage: Eukaryota > Metazoa > Onychophora > Udeonychophora > Euonychophora > Peripatidae > Epiperipatus > Epiperipatus broadwayi. Next base: position 690,511 of record JAQFVV010006353.1, read on the forward strand.
AATGATTTTATAAATGGGCAAAAATATAAAATCTTAATCATTTATCTACCTTAGTAATATTTATATATATTTTATCGGCATTGTTTGGAAAAGACGTCTTTGGAGCTTATGCATAAGAAACAAACAATGCGCTACAGTTATGAGAATAAATTATACAATAATTAATATAAATTGATTTACGTCTATGGGAATCGATAACGCTTTGAAACGAAAGCAGTTTTAAAATCAACACACTGAATGTATTTTACAAAATGAATCATTATCTTTAACACATTATTGCGACTTACTAATGTTAGGCAGACGGTGATCAAATTAAAGAGCAGAGTAACGGTACTAGCATACAATAAAGAAATATGGCATTCATGGCAATTGTGGATATTTTATCATTTAAAAAGGCAATATACAATTCGAACTTAGGTGTGGTACATCCGCGCATTCTGGCGAATGGTACTGATAGAGAGGCTGGGTTTGGAGGCCCAGAGCTGACTGTACAGTCATCTGCAGCACATTAACCTCAGAAACCTCACGTTCCACAGGGAGTAATGTCCCTGATTATGAATGATTTTGAAAAGTAGGATGGGAGCTTCAGGCTTCCGACGTCCCCAATGACAAAGCAATCAAAAAATGGAAAAGATAAAATATCAGAATAAAGGAAAATGTATGCCAGCAACGTTAGTGGACATGAATATAATTTTTATAATTTTCATATAATATTATTTTAAAGCTTGGAAGTGGTCTAACCTCCTGTGCAATAACCTGTTTTCAAGTCTGAGTCATTTAACAAATCATAAGGAATAATGACCTTTATTTATAATATTAAACTAGCAAAATTTATATTTAATTTCGATTCCCATATACGCCTTAGTTGCTATGATTAGCCCTCAGGCAGCAGCAAGAAAAGGTGGAATAATTATATTAAGGTTCACGATCTTTTAAAATGAAAATTTAAAGACAAATTTAAATAAGAAAGTAAAATATATGCATCCACAATAAAATATTTAAAAATAATGTGAATACAGGTTTAAATATAAACCCAACCTAGCGAACGATTTCAATTTTAAATAAACAAAACTTTATCGATAGATTTTAAATGAAGCTTCTGCTTCTTTCCAAATTAAACAATTATTTCCTCCCCTTTTTAAAATTCGCAAGGTTGGTTATTGGCATATTAAAGAAAATAAATTATAGACATATATATTAACCAAAATAAGTTAAATATAAATGGAGCCGCACAAAGCTATATAACATAAATTAAGCATGAAAGGTAAGTGAAAATACATACTACTAGTAAGGGATTACAGAGAGAGAGTTTAAGAGCAGAATTAGCAGAAACTTATAAATTAACATGTGAATTAAAATACAAATGTTTAACTACATCTTATTAGAAATTACAATGTGAATTTACATATTAACGCAGCTCTATATTACGGGAGGTTACCTCAGAAAGCAAGCAGATGCAGTGTAAACAGTCAGGGAGTCATTTGTATGGCTGGTCAGATGGATGGAACTTGACGGCATCAGGCTAGACAGTTTTCTGAGAGAAGAAGAGAAAGGTGAAAGATTCCACTACTCAAACTTCATAGTGCAGAACTTGTGTTGGCTTCTTAACATTTATTTTACTGACTAAAAACTCAACTAAACTTGACTGACTAAAAACTGAACCCAACTCCTCTTTTGTTCTATCGCCCTTTTACCCATTAATTCCACCAAAATGCAATCTCAGTTGCCCACAGCTATCTCTTAATTAAAAAAAAAACATGTTTGATTAGTAAAATATCTAATTAACAAAATAAAACAGATAAGACTGGAAATACCATTTTAGCTATCTTTAGAGATTTGAAAACAATTAACAAAAGAGTTGCTTACTATTCTAATTAAGATTTATAAATTTAATTAATGAAAACAATCTGATTATCGATAAAGATAATTTCAGTATTTCAAGCCTTCCCCATCCTACATTGTTTTTACATTCAAACACTTTAAATACACACATAAATAAAAGATATTTACACTTATAAAAGAAAATGTACTTTTCAGCAATAAATAATAAAATTATTGCTTCGTTCATATATATATATATGCATCATTCATACTACTGTTTTACTTTGCTAAATATTTTATTGTTTTTGGATCATTATGCATACAGTGTGTGGGTGAATGGCATATATTTACGGTGAGGTCTGAATTGCAGGCTCCATAGGAGGTTAGTGTAGATGGTGAAGCATGAAGCTCGATGATGATTAGACATCGACTGTTTCAATATATATGTATTAAACAAGGCAAAACTCTCCATACAGAAGTGCCACCCTGTGCCAACCAGAGTAGGGATTTTATGCACAAGCCTTCTGGCATCCATTGATTACTCTGGTTGGCCCAGGGTGGCACTAGTGTATGAAGAGTTTTGCCTTGTTTAATAACAATTATGTGCTAGTATGAGATAGTGATCATGTGATGTTTAGTGGTTTAACACCAATCCTGCTTAATAGGATACTGGTGACTATGATTGTTAAAAAGCCAAAGACACCGAAATGTATGGGTGTTGAACTGAGTTCAGACCCATATGACTATATAAGCTATTGAGCTTAAATTAAAAATATTATTGTGTTTTGAATTTCATTCTCATAGTTTTGTAATTAAATAGAGTTAAAAGGTGGCTGCTGGAGGGTTGCAATGGATCCTAAGATCTAGGTGCAGTGCTCTCAGATCCAAAGCTCCTCACTGATGAAGGCCACAAGCCAGAAACTAGTCTGGGGATATTGGATGAGTAGGCACTAGATAGGGATTTTATGCCCAAGCCTTCTGGCATCCATTGATTACTCTGGTTGGCACAGGGTGGCACTAGTGTATGAAGAGTTTTGCCTTGTTTAATAACAATTATGTGCTAGTATGAGATAGTGATCATGTGATATATATGTATTATATTTAAATGACTGTTCCTCTCTGCTTTATTTGTCTCCAAAAAGTAAATCTTAATTCTGCACTACACTCTATTCATGTTAATTACTATACAATGAATAATAGTAATCATGTGAAATGATTATATCATTTCATATACCCACCCAAGGGGAAAAAAATAAACTAGAAAAAAAAAACTAACAAGAACAAGTGATATAAGTTCTTTTTAAAATACTTTTATATAAAATTAAATCATATTCTTATAAAACCTTGTCCATAATCCATCATCTTTAATCGGAATCATTTTTATGTCCTTCATATCGTTTTCTTGGGCCTTACTGGGAGGAACATCCCAACAAAGTCCTCCCTAACCTCATGTGTTTTTAAAAGTATATACAACTTGCTTTATTATGACTTTATATACCAATTTATTGGCTATTTCATCCCCTAATACATTATTCTTTTAAATCGCATCTTTGGATATTGCATCAATTTTCTTTTACAAGTTATATTCATCTATCTATTCTCTGATATACCAAATGTTTAAAATTTATTAGATATTTTAATAGAATTTTTTACTTTTTTTACTTTATCTCATCTCCATAATCCTTAAAATACTGTACCTTTCTAATATGAATATTAAAATAATTATTTGTTTTGAAACTTCTCTAAATTTTAGCAAACATTTCATATTTCTAAAATCCTTTCCAAAATTAATTTTCTTCCTATATTCTTTCCCACCAATACCTAAAATCTCTTGGCAACAAAATTCATTTTCTAAACTTAATTTCTTTACTTTTATTAATGTGTCTGTTTAATCCAACTCCACCATCTCTTTTGCCTATCAAAATTTCTTCACTTGTACCTACTTCTAAATAATCATCTATCACAAAGATATCCATTGTTATTTTTATCTATAACCTCAATATCCACATGAACATTATCCATGGGTTTTCCCTCATTCTATTTTGCCTATTACCAATATCATTATATAATTTATTTTCATTTTGCAGACTTATTTCATTTTCTTTCTTATACTCTCTATCAATATTTTCCTGTAACATAACTGACAAAGTTTCACAAACAACTTTAAATAATATCTTTTGGCAATTATTTGCAATATTGTGGATCTCATCGATACCAACAATTTTTATTACATTAAACACCGCTGTTATACTAAATTGAGCTTCATTTATTATAGCTTTTTCCCAATGTTTACTCTTTAAATTCTTGTCTTTTATCGTCACTAACCATTCACATATACTTTCATTTTATAAAATGAAGCATATCAACTTTGGTCTTCTCTATCACCTCATATGACAAAATCTCATCTACGTCTGTATTTAGTTCCATGGATGTCTAAATTTGAATACTTTTTAAAACGTCATTGCAAAATATTACCTCTTTTAAATTATCCCCTTTTGGTTGTTCCATTATACTCTCTAATTTATTCCCCTTTCTGTCAAATAATTGATCCATTTTACTCAACACTCTATTTTGACTCTTGTCCATTACAGTCAATACACTCTTGGGATCTTTTTCCATTTGCTCTTCCATTTTCTTAAAATTTTGATTCATATGTATGTTATATTGTTCAAACTTTTGATTCATATCTTCAAATTTTTAAATAAAATTTCCATCATCTCTTCTACAGTCAGTTTAGATTTTGATTCTTCTAATACCCAGAAGGAGACCACATGTGGGATGGATAGATGAAATAAGAAAGAGTGCAGGGGAGATGTGGAGAAGAAAATCTAGAGATCAAAGAAGATGGGTTGAGCTCGGAGAGACCTTCATCCTGCAGTGGACTGATAATGGTTGATGATGATGGTGATTATCATGCTTGGTTCTTTAAATGTCACTTCTGGGCTTTCTACACAAATGAATAATGTTCATGCCTACAACTTACACTACCTTGTTCCATATTATCAAATTCAAATTTCCCACTTATTAGGCTGGCTCCCAAACCTTACAGAAAGTCTTCACACTCTTATTTAGTATATCATTTATATACTTACTTCCATCTACTATATTTTAATTTACTTGCAACTAGACCCTGTAAGAAACTAAGCATTTGAAATCATGATGGTTACTATTATCTGCCTTTAAACTACAACTCCATAACATATATTGTTTTTATCAATAATTTCTTATTAATTTCTCTTACCGCAAAGTATTAGTTTGTTTTTAATTCACTGATATTTTTAATTTATTATTATTATTATACTTTTACTTACTCTGAATTTCCACTCAAAAACTTAAAGAATAGGCAGATCCATTCTATTCTTGATTTTTTTTACTAGCAGTGTGTTATTTATTTATAGCATAAGGGAGAATGGTTTACTTCATTTACTTTTATATATATATTGTAATAATTTAAATAAATCAATTGCCATTTGTAACAATATTTATCAATTAATATAAATATGTATTTGTAATTATTAAATTAATATAAAAGATATGTATTTGTAATTATAATTTGTAGCTATTTCAATTCATCATAGCATAGACAAAGAAAATATCAGCATTAAAGATTCTTGGTATTTATTTATATATTGGGGCAGTCATTTAAACAGTAAAACATACTGGACATTGTCATCTAATAAAAATAATATTAAACATAGCAACTGAATAAAAGTACCCACTGTGAGATTCCTGGAGTGCCTTATGCTTATCTCCAATACTAGATTCTTCTAACAAAGAATCCTTCTATCCTTCTTTCCAAATATATAAGACCATTCATGGTCATATGCACACACTGGTGCTATTCATGACAACTTATAAAAAATATATTTTATAAAACTAATATTATGAAGTTGGAAAGGGATGATATCACTCTTTATTCAGTTTAGCTAAGTACATGTGTTTTCCCATGAGCGCCACTAGATTGTTTTCAATCTAGATAAGTATGATTTATAGTGTACTTGAGTTCAAACTCATTCAGTACATATTTATTACACATGACTTGGATGACTATTGAACAAAATGACATTCTTACATTTTATCTATATTGATAAAATTACAAGATCCCAATATTACCAAAGTTTATACTATAGATCAAAGATTCTTATAGACATTGCTAGCTCATTAGCGTATATTGATGAACAGACATGTATAATCCTATTAATGGCTTCCAAACAAGCATGTGAAGACCATTATTGATATTGATGGCCATTTAACTAAATTATTTATCACAATAAAGGTAATAATGATGATGATGATAATAATATCATAATAATGATTATAATAGTGATGTCATAACAATGATTATAATGGTGATGATGATACCAGCCATGGCTTATCAATAGATTCACAACAATAAATTCATCTTTATAAACTTATAGGCATCTATTAAAATTATCATATTTCATACTGGGATTTAATAATACTAATGATGATGATTGATCATCATGAATCTCTTTGCATAATCTTCAATTTTATATAAACCCCTATTTACTAAAATATATTCATTACGCTAAACGTTAAATTTAATGATTATAATTTATTAATGATGATTGATGGCGATCATAACTTTTATATAGTATTATTTGAAACATTTTTAACTAATAACATGATATCCATCTTTGATGAGGATGATCTAAATTCATGGACACAACACAATTTTAGCTTTCTATGTTGAACTATAATTATCAAAATTTGGTTATTCTCAAGCATAATCCTTAAATACTTAAATATCAACATTCTAGTTTACCTATTATTTTGCGGACGCTTAATATTTGCAAGTGATTGCTCAATATATACGAATGGTAATACTTAATAACTGCGAGCAATGATGATGAATTAAAATGATAGAATTAAGACAAAAAAAAATAAAACATAATATTATTAATAATAACTCGGAAACCAATTAAGATATATAATTATATTTTATTAACACTACTACTCTTTCTTTCCTTCTTTAAAGTCAAATCGACAATTAAATAAATGGTTTATTAATATAAAAATTTATATAAAATTAATAAAAAATTTATATGAGTATAAGCAAATAAACTTAATATATAGGTTTGTCATCTTTCTTGATATCTCAAAATAAGCTGACTTAAATCAATATTAAAAAAAAATACATATTCTATAAATGCTTATTTAAGACTTTTCTTACTTATCATATCATAAAATAAATTTCAGGTGTAACTTGTATATGTTATTTCATTTCCATTCAAATGTAATGCCCTACTTTTTAATTTACTATTTTAAACTAATCATATATAACCTATTCTTTGATGTGTTTGGATAAACAGTTACACATTCACGCATTCGGTAATGTTAACATATATGTTTAAAATGTATACCCAAAAATTACATATATAAAAATATCTTTTCTCTTTTGCAACCTTATAGCGAAAGAAAATAAAATACATATATTAATTTTTTAATATGCAACAAGATAAAATAAAAATAAAAAACATTATAAATGCATATATCTATAGGTTGCTCATTATCATTAACAACTGAAGAACAATTAAAAAAAAAACATTTCAACATTACAATATATAATAAAAAAAAATAATGAAAATTTAAGTTTAAAGATTTAAACTATGTTTGTGCTATGTTGTGAGATATTGCAAATAACTATAGATAAACAAGTCTTTAATGTTTCTGTATCAAAAAAGAAATTGCTTTGACCAGTAAATTAAGGTTTACTTTTAATAAGCAAAAGAATAAAATCGGTTAAAGAAAGTTCATATTTACCCGTCTACTTTTTACTTCTTATTAATGTCCTGAATTTGAATTTTAGACTGCTTTTCTTTGCTCACCAACAAAAACAAAAAAAAAAAAGTTATTGCAGATACTTTTAAGATAATGCTGAATCAATTGACTTTGCTTGTTTCTTCAATTTCCTTATTATTCACTGTTGATTGGCTTCCTTCTACCATTTAAAAGAAAAAAAAAAAGTTATTATAAGTACTTTGAATAAGTAGGTACCGGTGGATTTGCTTGTTTCTCTTCTTTAAAAAAAATAATTGCTGTCGACACTTTAGATGATTGAGGTAAATCAACAAAAATTTGTTTTATGGCTTCAAACTTGGTTCTACACGGCTGTTATAAATTTTCTTTTCATCCTATTTCCTGTTCTCCATTCATTTGAAGGTAATGAACTTTTCATAAGCCAGGAATTAGAAACCAAGCATTCCATATAGCTTGTGTGTTTGGCCTCAAAATCTTTCATTTTGTTGGTTAGTACTGGATACATGACTTCATAGATAGATCAGCGATTTTGACTCCTTCTGTATAAATCAGGAAGTAGACCAATGGTTTAGCAATGCAAAAGCATAGTATTATGCAGAGCTAAATATGTTAATATCATTTTTTATATAATTAGGACTAACTTCTTATAAATTCAATCTTGTTCCATTTCTCTTTTCTCCTTTAATATTGCTGGTTTGTTTTATATAAACGCACCTTTCATTTGCTCTTGTTTTTTCAACTTTCCAAGAGTGAGAGAAAAAAATAAAGCGTTCACTCTCTTTTTTAAAAAAAAAGATTTGAGCTTACATTTCTGCTTAAGAATTATAACAAGGAAGGACGACTGAGTTGAGTCTCAAAATAATAATAATAATTTAACTGATCATCTCTCTAAAGAAATTTATTACTGACTCTTAAAAAAAAATTTATGATTAACTGCCATCTCTCTAAAAAAAATTTAGACTGACTGCCTAAAAAAATTGTTTTAATCGTTTATATCGCGAAAAACATCTGGAAATCTTTATCTAAAAAAAAATCAAAGCTTCACAAGTTGGACTTAAAATTAATGCTATCGTTACTACATCAAAGCACCTCTTTTGTAAAAATAATTTTAAGATACAGATAACAAACAAAGCTGGCCATCTATAGCAATCAGAAATAAGTGTAAAAGCATCTTTGTGTTTGTACAGATCTATTCATTGTTTCACACGTGTACAATTTTTCCTTTTTTTTTTTTTAATCTAACAATCTTGATTGCCTTATTTCACACCTTTCTGATTTACTCTATTTTATCAAAATGAAAGTTAAATAAATTTAACACATATTATTTAATAATAAAAATATTATATAATAAATCATAAAAAGAAAGAACTGCTTATTCATACATATAAATCTCTGTATATATAAAAGAATAAAAAAATTTTTTTTTTTTTTTTAAATAATTGAATACTGTATGTATATGTACAATATATATATATATCTTTTAGTGCAGAACATAATATATGTATATTTATATATGTATGTATATATTTAACAGTGTATTATATAGTATATACTATAATGGTAACCAATTGATAATAATCAAGTTAACAATAAAATGAAAAAAGACAATATTTTCAAATTAATTTTTATCTAGCGGAATTTAAAAATAACAAATCGGGCAACCATGTACGTGGTGGAGTGACTACATATAACTTATTTACTAGTCATAAGCAATAATCAAATTGAACATGCATAAAAACAAATTCCCATACTCATTCAATTATATTTCCTGACTACTAATCCCCCCCCACTTAATACTTTATTACATTAACAAAATAAATAATCAGCTTGAATTCGGATGAGAAATGACAAACAATAAAATTATTAACAACAATAATTTTAATTAAAGAGTAGAATTATATGATGATGATAATGATAATAATAAAATCTATTTAGATATTTGTAACTTACAATAATTCTTTGAGAATAGCTATAAAAAGCTCAGTTAATTACCTTAATGTCTTTGTAAACTCACATGTAGATTTTGTGTCCGTAAATGTGAGAATATGGCCATTAATCATTAAATTTTAATGTCTGTTAGCAATATATTTTAGCTTCTTCTGTTTCATTATATGTGACAGCTTTCCTATGAGACTTTCCATTGCAATTTTCTTCTGAGCATTTAAAATACGTATATTTTCAAATTAATTTATAGAAGTGCATTTCTATGAGGTAATCACTTTAGATGACTACTTTTCCTTTTGAAGCAAGTAAATGTCAAATATTTCTTCAGCATTGAATAGTAATAAATAGATCAGCAGAACCAAAGATAATTTTAAGGCATTTCTTTGTCTACAGTTCCATACTCAGCTATAATGCTGGAATGATCAGGGAAAGCATCTTGGAGGGATCTCTACTCCATAAAATCCATAATATTAACTTAAAAATCCTATAAAATTCTTGACTTCTATTCAGTAAAAGACAATGAAAAAGTAGCCACAATTCTTCCCGCCATTTCTTTGAATGCAGACGATTTTAGAAAGCTTCTGTTGGTTCCCATAGTAATGTTTTTTATTTCAAAAATATTCTTTATTTAAAAAAAATAAAATGAAATAATAAGACATTTTATCTTTACACTTATTGTTACCATTTTGAAATCACTTTAAAATTTATTTTATATACATGATTTTGGATATTTTTTTATACATAATAAAGAAAAATATTTACATAAAAGTAATGCTTATAAACTCAGATGAAGAGATATAATATACATATCTGGAATTCAAGACCAGTACGAACAGAATTTATTTTGTTTATCAATCCTACACATTATTTATTAAGACAGTCCCTATAACTAAATTATAGAAACCGTTATCTTCTTAAATATGAGTTTGTTTTCAGGAGTATAAGTAAAAAAGTGATCATTACAGGTTCCTATAAGCATATTTCTATCTGTCCATCTTAAATTCTAAAAGATGTACAACTATTAGAAACTTACCTGATCTTTGCTCATTTCTTCAATTGCTATTCCATTTATCATGAAGGGAAGTTTTTCTTGCTTACTTTTGCCTTTGCCTTCTTTCTTTTTCTTAGGACCCTTTAAATAAATATAAAAAGATATAGCATATTGGCGCTAATCTAATGTGCAAACTACCTGCTTGATGGAGCTAAGTAATTCTAACCATTGATTAAAAGAAATACTAATTAATAAAAAATATATTTATTTTTGAATTTCTTCAGTATGTGATGTGATGTGATGTATTGTGGCTTCTCATTAAACGAAGTATACTCTTTATCTTTCACCATAAGCCACCTACTGGAAGCTTTAGTAACTAACAGATGCTGGGTGAAAGTACTTAATATATGTGTAACCAATATTGTCCTATCCAATACTTTGAGTTTTATGACTTTCATTTTTTACATATACAATAATGTTTGATGAAAATCAACTAAACTCTTGCAGGACACGTATAAGCTGATGCAAAAAATGCTTTAGTTAAAAATATCACTAAAATTCACATTCAAAGTTTTTTAATGTCAAATTAATGTAGCAAGTCTATTTAAATAGAAAGTGAATTGCTACGTTTGATGTGATCTCTTAATGAGAAGTTTTGGATCTTGAAATCCTATATTCAAACTTTTAAAACCTAATGCATCTTCCTTCGATTAGCCGTCATTTATCAGTTTGTTTTACTATCAAGATATCTCAAATTTTTTAAAAAAAATATGTTTTCAATCTAAACCAACTTGCCCAAACCAATTCGGATTTACAGGCAAATTGCCTTATATTGAAAATATTTATACATTTTTCAAATTGGGCTTATAATAGTGAGAGGGTGGCTGGCAAAGGTTAAGGTGCATTGTTCCAAAGTTCCCCACGGATGAAAGTCAGGGCTTGAAACTAGTCTGGGTATGTTAAATAAGACAGCACTGGATATGGATTTATTAAGGACTATCATCTAGCTTTTATTATTTATTAAATCTTATAAAATATGGCATATCTGTAATAAAACAAAGAGTATGTTACTGAAACGACATGTAAGCTTGAGTCATGTAATAGAGTCTTGTGATATTTTTGAGTTTACTAGCTACAACAGGATATTAAATAAAAACAAGAAAACAATAATTTTGCAGTAAAAATGTATACTAATTAAAAGAAAGTGAAACATAGTCCATGCACAAAATGTATAATGAAATAAAATTACAAACTCACTATTTAATATACAGTACATTTCTTCTGATATACTTTTTACAATAATTTATTTTATTTATTGACAGTTTTGACTGGCTAAAAGTCTTCTTCAGATATTTTTTTTAAACTACAAAGTAATGAGTACACCCTAAAGATTTTTCTTTAACCAAAATCATTAGCTTGTAATTTGAAAAGAGATCTACAGAAGGCTGCCGCCAGCTGAAACAGTCACAAATTAAATAAAGCATTGTAAAATTTGCATTATGAAATATGTTTTTTTTTTTGTAAAAATTTAATAGAATTAATAACAATGAAAGAATCTTGGAAAGACGGCCAAAATTTTCCTGTATTTTTAAACCTATAATTAGTCTATGCAAATATTCTTTCAGTGGTTTCTTTTTTTTCTATAGAATAGCTTCAGCTAATTTTTATTGTGATTTATATTTATTTCAATATTATTTTTAATAATTGCTAATTACTATATAATATAATACTATTACTTTGTATGCAAACATGTACCATAGATTTATATATTTTACAATATTTTTATTTACCTCCAGTCTAACCAAAGATTAAAATGGTTTAAGATTATGTAAAACAAAATTCTTTTATTCTCCTTACTCTTTTGCCAGCTTGTGTAAGCTCTAGTAATCAATAAATAGTAGATGGTAGTGCTTATTAAATCTTTATCCAGGGTTGTCCTATCTAAATATCAGTTTCTAGCTTATGGCTTTCTTCAGTGAGGAACTTTTTGGATTTTTTTTTAATAATGCATTTGGACTTTTTGGGATTTAATTTTTGTTATACCATCAAACTACCAGCCCAAATTGATTTTTTTTTTGCTCCAATACAAGCCTATTTGCTTGCATACTTATATAGATCTGAAATCAGTTGTTTATATTATGGTGGCCTTGGTCTTTTTATTGTCTTTGTTAGCCTTATTATTTGGCCAGAATTGGGACAATACCAGTAATAACATATCATGTGATCTTAATTTACTCATATTGCTATTCACAGAGCGGCTCAAGAGTGGTGCAAATAGTACAACTACACAAGGCTCCGTATCTGCATGATCTACATTTTTTGTGAAAATCCAGAAATAATGTTATCACTTTCTAAATGTAGCTAAATTTGATCTACAGTGATTATCATGTGTGATAAACAATTATAGAAGCACCAATCGGGCAGTGATAAATTTTTCAGCTACATACGTGTAAACTTACACTTTTCGCCATGTACTTTCTAGTCATGCTGATGTGAAATAACAAGTCAAGCGTTGGAAGCCACTCGCAGACAATTGTCGCGGGTTCGCTTCCCGGCCGATGCTTTGACATTTGGAAAAAAAAAAAAAAGTCAAGAATGATCTTCTTCGTTAGTAATTTTATTTATTGAATTAGAATTTGCAAAAAAGTTAAATTACGAGGATGACAATAATGGATTCGCAATAAAATATTCAAGGAAATAATACCTATATATATACGTATTATATATATTGTATTACATCATACATGTATTTTATTTTGCTTTCTCAAATATTGATTCGATAAATTGCACAAAATCGTATTTACATTTTATAAGTAATTATTTATACACTATAAATACTAATTTGTGTAATTTCATATCATTATTTGAGTAAACAAAATAAAATACATATAATGCAATAAATTATATATATACATATATTGAATGCTTTTTTTTTTTTTTTTAGCGAATTCTCATTCAAAAGAAATAAAAATTTTAACGGAGGAAATCGTTCTAGATAGCAAATAAGGTATTTTTTAAAAATATCTTAAGTATTTTTTTATCATTATAAAACACGCCCCCCCATATGAAAACATTGCTCCAGCCACGATTTTTCTTGGGCCGGCTCTGGCTATTGATTAGCAAATTATTTTACTATCCTGACTCTTTAGTGTAAACTTTAGTAATCAATGGATAATCATCATCAATCATTATCTATCCACTGCAGGATAGTCCCTCCAAGTTCAAACAATCTCCGACCTCTAGCTTTTCTTCTCCACATCACTTCTACATACTTCCTTATCTCATCCATCCATTCCATGAGGTTTCTTTCTAGGTCTTTTATAACCTCTCAATAGGTCATAATGGTTATTAAATCCTTATCCAGTGCTGCAAAGAGTTTTTGAATTTTTTTTGAACAGTGTACTTAGGCTTTTGAATCTAATGCAATTTTTCTCAAAAAATATGTGTGGGCTAAAACCCTGCGATGTTTTGTTGATCATGTTTATATTTATTAGTTCTAAAATAAAATGTTAACCTTTTTAAAAAAAAAAAAACAATCGGTTATTTGAGTTACTACAATTCTTTAAATTTTTATTGTTTTCATTTTAGATTTATCTGTAGCATCCAAAATAAAACAATAACATAATAATTAAAAAAATAAGTTTGCCTAGTTTTTAATGAAAAATACTTTTTAGCATAGATCAGGGGTTGGCAAATAGCGGCCCGAGGGCCACATGTGGCCCTCTAAGAGTTTTTATGTGGCCCTCCAAGACAATCAGGAAAATCCATCTTGAACTGAGATTTTCTTCCTGTGCATGACCGAAGATTCGTCTCTTATTTTCCACTAGGATGGCCACATCAATACACATGCACAGTGTAGATACTATGTGCAGGTCTTTTCCAGTTGATCTAGTTAATTTCAATTTTGTCTTTGCATTAGCAAATATATACATTTCCAACTTTAGTGAAACCATGAACCCTCCGAAAAAAATCGGTGATGAATGTCATGTGTTTAATGAAGAATGGACAAACTAATATTTCTTTGGTAATACAGGGAATAAATCAGTGTGTTTATTGTGTCATGAAAAAAAGGTGCAGCCCTCTGCTAACCTTCGCTTTTACAAAGTGGCCCCCGATGCGGCCCTCCACCAACCTCTGTGGCCCTCGAGCCAAAACAATTGCTCACCCCTGGCATAGATGAAAGTCATACAGAGAACTGAAACTTGATAATGACTACAGAATGTAGTTGAAACGTTGAATGGAAGAGAAATAAAATTATAGTTTGGAATAAAACAAGTTTTAAAAAGAAAAAGAAGGAATGTTGAACTTATATATTTATTATCTTGGAGCTATAATTTAAAAAGAAAAAGAAGTGAAAAGTTGTGTATATAATTATAAATATTTATATTGATACTTATTTAGAATTTACCCTTAATAATAATAAAATACAATATAGCAATTCGTCAATTGCTAAAACAGAGAATCATTAATATAAATAAAATAACTATTGCCAAGCGCTTTCAACTCTTACGAGTCCTTATCAAGGCAGTAAAAAACTCCTATTTTCTTCTAAGCGATAAATTTAACATTTCATTGCATTGGCCAGGTACAACTAATTGGAAAACTGGTTAATTTTGAATTCATAGCATAAGATGAATTTTGTATAATATATGATTCTTTAATCTTAATTAATACACCATATTAGGTTTACTGCTCAAAGACTAGTTGTAATAAATATGCAAAACGAACCTATGATGAAATAATAATCCCTAGTGACAATTGATAGTTTGCCACCTCTTACTAAATTTACTTTACTTTCTCAATATCAAAACTATAACATGAATTTTAATGTGTCCTTTACATTGTTAAGATATACCATCATCATAATGATGATGATGATGATGATGTTAAAGTGTAAAAACATGTAAATGTATTTCAGGAATTATTTTAAGATTAATAAATATTTTTATATTTATCATATATTATTTGCAATGTTTATTATCAATAGTAGTAAAATTATAAATGAACATATGTTTTTTTATATATATAAAGGGCTTGAACACAGATTTCCAAGCTTCCTACAGATATCCAATCCATCTTATATGACTGATACACATGGCCACATGCATGTGAAAAAATAAATGATCTCCAATATATGTATTTTGTGCTGATCCAGCTCTTATCAGTTGGTCCAGATCACCATCTTCCATACATATATACAATTAGTGCTCCATTTATATTAAGATAGAAAATCATTAAACTTTAATGGACAAGTTTTCTTTGCCATTCTCTAACACTTCAGTCATCCATCTCATTGAAAATCTGAGGATGGAATGCTCAAAGTTCTTGTTGATGCCAATATTATTGTACACCTCACACATAGGTGTCTGATTGACATAAGGTCAACATGAGTATACAATAATATTAGCATCAACAAGGACTTTGGGCATTCCATCCTCAAATTTTCAATGATATGGATGACAAAGTGTTTGAAAATGGCAAAGATAAGCTTGTTTATTAAAGTTTGATGATTCTATCTTAATATAAACTGAGCACTGATTATATATGTGTGTGGGAGATGGTGATCTGGACCAACTGATGAGTGCTGAATCAGCACAAAATATGTATATTGGAGATCATTTATCTTTTTCACATGTATGTGATCATGTGTATCGGTTGTATAAGATGTATTGGATAAACTGTAGGGAACTTGAAAGTCTGAGCTCAAGTCCTTTATAATTACATTAAGTTTAGTATAGACAATATACAATATTTAAATATTATACATATAAATAATTCATTGCAATTCTAGTGCTCATCCATATAAAATAATAAAAATATATCGATGTTTTGGAAAATAGCATTTGCCTTCAAGTGAACAAAAATATTGTTTGATCACTGCAAAGATATAAATCATAATTCCAACTAGCCTTATCTTTGCTATGATAACAGAATAACTCTACCCAATTAATCATAAATGTTATTTGGATGAAACATGGGTTTATTTTTAATATTTGACACAGATTATCCCGAAAATTATAATGAATTATTATGTATATCATAAAATATTCAAATGATTCAATTCTTTTTATGATATCCTAATCTTTTTTATATTATTTACACACATACCATCCAATAATGAGTGCATTGGGGTATTAATACTTTTTTTTTTGTTTTCTTTATTTAATCGGCTAAAAAAAAGAGAGAGAGAGAGAGAGAGAAGATAATATATAAACACACACAGTCTCATTAATTCTAAAGGAAAAATTTCCTTCCTGTTTTGAGCGTTTAACATTTTAAACTTACAAAGATAAAATCTTTCTAAAAATTATACTCATAATTTATTTTTAAAAGTGTTGGTGTTTACCATTTTAGTTGAATTTGTCTTCTATTCTTAGTCGTAAGATAGTCAAAGGTTTTATTTTTTCCAGTAATGGCGACCGACGCAAAACTATGGTAACAACTATTTCCGGAATAAAAATAGACTTTAAAAATAATTAATTTAAATTTAATATCTGTAAGTTTTGATTTTAAACAAAATATTTCGTCATTCAATTTACATTTATTTTAAATTTTTGCAAATTACCAAAATAGCTTTTCTCACGTGATCGAGGATTTTTCACTAGCTACTTCCGCAATACTTTCATTTTATATATTTTTCTTTTCCAGCTTTTTTACCCCTTTAATTTAATTTTAAATGACGCAAAAGTGGCTTATATTAAAGGTTTATATTTACCAATGGAAGATTTTTATCAGTAATCCTTATATTTATTATTAAGATATTACGAAAGTTGTTTTTACTGGTGTAGTTAATATGGACAATGTATTCTGAAATGTTGACTAAAGATATTCCATTTATATTTTCGTCTAAAAATATAACCGAAAATGACTTTCGTAATTTTTTTTTTTTAAAAAAAAAAACAACAACAATATATTGTGTTGAAATTGAAGATGTGATCATGTTTTGAGTTAATGTTTATGTAAAATTTAAATTCCAACCATTCTATATGCGGTAAGTTTAATTAACGAATATAATTTTTACTTTATTTTGTTTAAAATGTTTTTTTTGTTTTTTTTAATATTAGTTAATCTTTTTTTAATAAATGTACTGTAAGAAAATTTTTATTCTATATAATAATAGTGTAAGAAGATTAATTATTTGTAGAAAATATTTGATCTTATATTTCCGGAGACTGCATTCATGAATTAAAGGGTGATCAATATTTGTTCTTAGTTATTCGTCACAGTAAACTTCTTCGATCACGAATTATATATTATCTAAGTAAGGAGACCGATTTTAAAATTTATTGTCTGTATACAATATCTTGGAGCAAATGGATAGCGTACTTAAATAATTATGCTTTAATTATAATGATTAAATTCCAGAGCAGTCGTTGATGATTTGATATTTTTAATTAGTAATGATAAAGAAGAATAATAGCAATATATTAATTATTCTTAATTCTTTCAACTGAATGTTGCGTTTTTAAAACCACTCCAGTTTTAGATTTATGATCCATGATTAGATGAAAAGCAAGAAAAAAAAGTTTTCATTGGCAACTGTTCGTTTTATTATTTTATTACCTAATTGCAAAAATTTTTTAAAAAGGCTTTATCATAATTGTCTTTAACAGTTCAGGTGATAAGATTTTTAAAAAAATCTTCAGTTGTGAAATAATTTAATTACATGTAAATATTGTTTATTGCTGTGATTAATCACATTGTAATGTGTTGCAACAAAGTGCGTGTAAAAACACCATGCTGTGTGAAGAGAGGGTAATTTCTTTACTTCCATTAATTGACTGATTTGCTAAACAATTAAATTAGCACAGTTTAATTAAGATATATATATATAATTAACAGTGTAAACTTGCCCTTCAGGCTATCAATAGACAAAGAATAAAGAAAATAATGGATTCACCCAATCTTTAAGCTTTTGTTGAGAAGTTTATTCTTGCCAATAATGATGAATACAGGGGGAATTTAATATATAGTCAGATGAAAACATGACATCATTAATTATTAAATTAATAATCAATTATATAAGAATGGAGACTGAATCTTATTTTTAATAATTAAACAGAAGTTAGTTAAATTAAATTATTTTTTGATTTAGGTTATTTTGATCTTGATATCTGCAATATTGATTTCTAAGCCAGAAGAATCCTTAAAAGAATTGTTCATAAAGACAATACTGTGAAATTGGCATTATAAATAAATCCAAACATTTTTGTTCCATCATTTTTATGGAGATACATTTGATAATATATATTGAAAAAATTAAATATTTATTTATACAAATGTGTTTTCAGGTTTAAAAAATCAGAATATATTTGCTTGATTTTCCTGAAAAATAGATTAAATGTTTTATATATTTGCTTAATGATGTGAAGATATTTAAATTTATAATGTGGCTGTAAATACTGGGATGAAAGAATAACTTGTTAAAAGTGGATTGCATGCACTAATAACCTGCCACTACACTAATGAAATATTATCATGATTATAGTGCCTAAACAGGCAAAGCTCTCCATACAGTAGTGCCACCCTGTGCCAACCAGAGTAATCAATGGATGCCAGAAGGCTTGTGCATAAAATCCCCATCTAGTGCCTACTCATCCAATATCCCCAGACTAGTTTCTGGCTTGTGGCCTTCGTCAGTGAGGGTGGCACTACCGTATGGAGAGTTTTACCTGTTTAATAACGTGCTCACGTAAAAGATGGTGATCATGTTATTACAGTGCCTATAGGCAGAGAACCAACATAAACATTTGTAAAAGTTTATCACCTTTTAGAATGTATTAATTTATTTGTAACGCTTTTCTACAAAACTAGATTGAAATTTTTTTTTTACAATGATGTACAGCTCATTTGTTATCACTTGATTTTATTACTTTCCTCAATTGTCAAGATTTATATTTTAATAATCATTTGTGATTTTTTTGTCCATAAAAAGAACTTCCTTTCAATTATGATTATATTTTTATGAATAGAATAATGTTAATATGTGTATAAAACTTCCTCGTCAATTCTACGATATACTTGTAGAACTTCTAAGCGAATTGCTAAAAACTAACACTTTAAACATTAATAGCTTAATTGCAGGTTTTTTTCCTCTAAAAAGTAGTATTGAACGTTAATTTAAGTAGGTACCCGTTTATTAATAATTGTAAGAATTCCTGATTCTCTATTTTTATTAAATATGATGCTCTGAGTTGTCTTAGTATTAAAAGTAAACACTAAATTTTGGCATTGAATTTTGGCCAAAATGATGGAGTTGGGTGTAGTCTTACTTTGACTAGTCGATTGGGACTATTAACTTCTGTCCGCTGTTTTTGTATTTGAATATTATTTAATTACACAGTGTGTTCCAGTGAAGGGTTGCCAATTTTTTCTCCAAACTCCCTGTAGCGCCACCTTTGACAACGCATATATTACATAATGCCATAATTTAGCTATTTACCACAAAAAGTTTAAGGCCCTTGCATTTCTGAATCACAAGTTACAATATAAAATGTTACAGTGTTCCATACCTTAAGCAACACCTTGAACTGTGTATGGATTGGAGTCACATATTGCAAAAAATGTTTTCATGGTTTGCAAGATTTTGTGATGCCAGGGACTTCATTGAAGGTGATCTATGAAGATAAAAAACTCACATTTCATGTCATAACTGATGATCGAGTCACATTAATGCCTTAAAATTTTGGTGGTAAATAAATAAACTGTATCACGACATAACACATACATTGATTCACAGGTGGCACTACAGGCAGATTGGAAAGATAGCCAATCATCTTTTCACTGGGTCACTCTTGATATGCAATAAATACATAATTAGGTTTGCTTAAGGCATCAATAAATTGTAAATAAACAATGATATTTTTAAAGTTATAGGAAAATTCCATAGCTAAATATGATCTTTTTCATCAGTAATTATTATTTTTCATTTTATATTGAAATTATTCTGGTTTTCATCTTCCATCTATAAGCCTTCATAAGGAGAATCTATTTTTTCATTGTCTCTATTACCTTAGTTCTGTTTGCTTTCTTTTTATTTTGCGCTTCTTAATGCTTCATTATTAATATATATGTTAGGCAACAGATTGATATAGGATGATGTTAGATATTGTTTATTATAATCTTATCATCAGCTAAATGTTATTTCAAACTACTAGAGAAATAAAACAGACAAAGTAGAATAAGGCTATGGTGCTGGAATGTGAGTTTCTCAGGTCTGAAGATGCTCAGTATATTTCTATGAAGAACTAATGATATTTTTCAATTACTGCTCACTTTTATAATGCAGCTGGTTTAAAACCTTTTAAATGTGTGAAACAGAAGATTCAAAGCTAAAATGAAATGACCTCTAGTGAACTGAATATGCATACTATACATTAAGTAAAGTTCAATATAATATGGTCAAGGCAGAAATGAATCACATTCTCATTGACATTGTAGAACCCAGGGAAGTAAGATTGATTGTATTGAGAGATTTTCTATCATGAAAATGTCCATCTATTATTCTAAGGATCATCATCAACCATTATCAGTCCACTGCAGGATGAAGGTCTCTCCAAGTTTAATCCATCTTCTCCTATCTTTAGCTTTTTTTTCTCCACATCACCCCTGCACACTTTCTTATTTCATCCATCCATCGCACATGTGGTCTCTTTCTGGGTCTTTTACAATCTCTTGGAATCCAGTTTAAAATTTCAATTGTCCATCTATCATCATCTCTTCTAGGACTATGTCCAGCCCAACTCCACTTCAGTCTTTTAATTTTTTTAATGAGGTCAATAACACCTGTTTGTTCTCTTACCCATACATTGTGTTTTCGATCTCTTCTTGTCACTCCCAACATACCTCTCTCCATACTTCTTTGAGTGGTCTGAAGTCTCTGTATTGCTCTTCTTTTAAGTGTCCAAGTCTCATATCCATAAGTAAGAACTGGTAAAACACAATTGTTAATAACCTTCCTTTTCAAACACATAGGCATATTTCCTTTTAGTATCATGTTATTTCTACCGAAAACACTCCAACCAAGTTTAATTCTATGATTAATTTCCTCCATTATGTTTCCATCTGTATTAATAATCTGACCGAGGTATTTGTAGCTTTTAACTTCTTCTAATTCATCATAATCAATCTTTATTTTCATATTTTGAGCAAATCGATTAAACATTACTTTAGTCTTTTTAACATTTATCTTTAGTCCTACTTCCTGCAGCTCTGAAGCATTATTTGCAAAAACAACTACATCATCCGCGAAATCTAAATGACTTAAATAATCTCCATTTACTTTCATTCCTTTAGTTTCCCATTTTAATCCACAAAATACTTCTTGCGGCACTGCTGTAAAAAGTTTTGGAGATATGGAGTCACCTTGTTTTACACCTTTCTCAATGTTGACTTTCCCAGTATCATTATGTAATCTAATTGTTGCTGTTGCATTTTTATAAATATTCTTTAAAATATGACAATATCCTGGATCTATACCTTGATGATCCAATGCTTTAATCACTGAAGAAATGTTTATAGAATCAAAATGCCTTTTCATAATCTACAAATCCAAAACATAATGACAACTCATATTCATTTGTCCTTTCTATAACTTCTCTCAATACCTGGATATGATCTACTGTACTAAAACCACTTAAATCCAGCTTGTTCTCTTGGTTGGTGGAAATCCAATGTTCTCTGTAGATGAGTTGTAATTATCTTGGTAAAAATTTTATATAAAACTGATAAAAGGCTGATAGGTCTTTCTAATATCTTCTTTATCACCTTTTTTAAATATTAATATTATTACTGCATTCTTCCAATCATCCAGTACATCTTTATCATTTAGACATTTGGTATATAACTTTGCTAAAAAAATTTCTATTTCTTCACCTGCTTCTTTTAATATATCAATTATAATTCCATCATTACCTGGAGCCTTTCCTTTTTTCATATATTTAATTGCATGTCTCACTTCTTCATTTAAAATTCTGGGTAATTCGGAAGATGTAATAGATATAGGAGGTACTTGTTCTTTATTACTATATAATTCTTGATAAAAATCTTCTACCAATTTCATGATGTCATCTCTCTTTTTAGTAATAATTCCATCTTTTTTTCTTATTGCAGATATAAATTTCCTACCGATACCAAAATGTTGCTTAACATTCTTGAGACTTTTATTCTCTTCTACAGCTTTCCTTGCTAGTTCACAGTTATACTTTCTTATATCATTTTCAACTCTTTTCCGCACCATTTTACAAAATTGGAGATATTCAATTCTTTTTAATGCATCATTTTTGTATATCTTCATATTCCTTTTTTTCTTCATAAATTCTCTAGTCTCAGTAGAAATTTTATTAGTCAATTGCTGCTTTTTTCTACCAGCTATCTTTGTTGCAGTTTTTAAAAGGGTATTAGTTATTTTCATATTAATTTCATTTCAAATCTGAATCATGCTCAAAATCTACTAATACTTGAAACCGATTTGTAAGTTCTAATTTAAATTCATTAGAATGTTTCTGAAGATTAGGAATATCAACTGTAAATATTGTTTTTCTTAATAATTTTTGTCTCTCTAGTTTTACATTAACACGTATCTTATACCTTACTAATCGATGATCACTTCCTGTGTTAAATTTATTAAGAACATTACAATCTTGAAATATGTATTTCCTATTAAGTCAAAATATAATCCGATTCTGCTGTATCTTTATTTGGATGCTTCCATGTCCATTTTCTTTTAACATTTTTCTCAAAAAAAGAATTCATAATATAAAGTTTTTCTTTTTCTGCAAACTCCACAAGTCTATGTCCTCTCTCATTTCTATTACCATAACCAAAATTACCTACAGCACTTTCATCTTTTATTTGTTTACCAATTCTAGCATTAAAGTTTCTCATAACAATTTTTAAATGTTGTTTACTCTGATCAAAAGCCTTTTAAAGTTTCTCATAACAATTTTTAAATGTTGTTTACTCTGATCAAAAGCCTTTTGTACATCCATATAAAAATCTTTTTACTACTTCATCACTATGAGAACTTGTTGGGGCATAAACCTGAATTATCTACATTTGGTATCTGCTATTAAGTTGTATAACTAATTCTTGCCCCTCTGTCTGATACACTATCAATCTCCACAATATTGTTTTTCGACTTTTTATTTATAATGAATCCTACTCCACTTGTATTTCCAATATTTGTGCCTTTATAAAGAGTATATGTCCACTTTTTAAATCAATTGTCTCTTCACCTTTTCTTCTAACTTCACTAAGTCCAATAATGTCCCATTTAATATGTCAGTTCTTCTTCTAATTCTTGCAATCTTCCTTCACTTGAAAGTGATCTGCAGGTGTAAGTATCTTAAATAAAAAGTTGTCATCAAATGGCAGGGTCCGCAATCAGGGGATTCTTAGCACCCTCCACCTTCGGCCACCAACCGCTGCCTTGGTTGGTGACTTTACAGCCTCCTGGGAATAAGGGCCATGCTTTATTTTTGTCTGTCATAATTGTATATATGTATTGAAAAAATATTTATCATTTACACAAACATTCATTCTGCCTTATCAGGCACTGAGAAGAAAGACCATGGTGTTTCTTGATCTTAAACTCAGAGGTAAAAATCCAATAAACTCACACGCTGGCTAATGCGTGTTGGTGAGCAGCCCATCCATGTTTGTATACTATATGAATAATCACATAGTAATAACAGCTGCAACGGCAAGAACGTATGGAGTGGACATTAGGAATTTGCCCTGCTGTTCCTTTAAGGCCTCCAAGAGGTATTAAAGGGTCTCCTTTTGGTTAATAGCAAACTCCTTTCTGCAGCCATTCTAAGGGTACCAAATAATAAATGATATGACTTTCATTTTCAAAAAGGATGTTTCGAGGACTGTCATTGTTTATAATTCTGTGAATAATGGATTAATATTAATTCCACTTTCATGCATATCCTGTTCAACATTACTGAAATCTATATTCTGACAACTTGAATAAGAGAAGAAGGAATTGAAAAGTTTTATGATCAGCTGCAGTCATAATTTAAGTCAACTTGCAGGCAAGATATACTTTTAGTCATGGGTGACTGGAATACCAAAAAAAGAATTGAAGAAAATATGTTGTTAATACATAGGGACATGGAATCAGAAATAATAAACTTTAATTAAGCAAGATAGAATTTAATTTTAATAGCCAAAACATGGACAGGAACTGTTTGTGGATTAGCTTGTAAATTTCTCATGTAAATTCAAGCAAAGCTGAAAAATAAGTAATTATATGCTTGGCAATCTTTAATATAATTTAGAGAATATATTTATCAGATTAGGAATTTGCAAGAGGAATTGCTCTGAGATTTTGGATGAAAACGGATGATGAATTCGAAGAATTTTAAATGGAAATGAAAAAAATAAATAAAAAGGAATTTGGGGGGGGGGGGATGAAATTACTAGGAAGATCAATATCAAAAAATGCAGTGGGTAATTGCAAAGAAAAAAAGAGAAGCCAAAATTAAAAAGGAACAAAAACATTGTAGGAAACGATGGGAAATTGCATCCAAGAGGAGCAATATTATAACATTAATAATAAAAGCATTAACAATTGAAACAAATTTTGGGAAGGAGGGATACTATTTGACCACAAGCAGGTTTGCTGACACAGAACTATGGGCAAATTATAACCATAGTAACAAAGATCTGATAGACAAAAGGACTATGCAGAAATGCTATTAATCGATGAGCTTCAGTAGTCCATATCAGTGAACTTATTAGTGGAAGATGATGTCAAATGTGTCTAGAGATTTAGTTTTAAACAGAATTGTTTATAAATAATTTTTATTAGTCATTCATTAGACTAGAGATTATCCAGTAATGAATAATATTTCTATAGAAATATTCATTATCGGATAATACTTTCATTAAATGGTTTGTGTCAAAGTTGTGATGGCAGCAAGTTTGAACCATCAATTAAACTAATAATTTTCTATCTATATATATTGAACAATGTGTAAGAGATTATAGTCTGGATCAACTGATGAGTGCTGGTTCAGCACGAAATGTACATCTTGGGGATCGTATATCTTTTTTCACATGTCTTTGATCCTATGTTTATGATTATATTCTTCCTCAAGATATCAATAGTCGATAGAAACCAGTTACCAACTTGCCTGAGAATGTTGTAGTGAAAATTACATTACAGAAGTATTATTATTAGAATTATTTGATTTTCTCCTCGCCAAGAATGCAATCTATTTTTATATACAGTATTTAAATATTTCAAATCAAATTTTATTTGGTTATCCCTCAAATATTGTAAATTTTCTTACAGTTTGTCTTTGGGCATAATTATTGTGAGTTTCTGTGTAGTGATAGCAGTGAATTCTAAAACTCAAGTTAATGAATCACAGTTTCAGCTGCTATTTCTGACTCTTGAATTTCCTATGAAATCCCAAGTAATAAACCTTTGGATTATTTATTATTTAATGAGTAAAATTTTATTTAATTAAAAAATAAAAAAACATTTAGTGATAGAATTCTGGTGTTTCTTTTTTAACAATGATGAGACAAACAAGTACAAATGCTAAAAATTTCTAAACGAGAAAGTTTGATTTTTGTGATTAACTACTTCAAATCTGTTATTTAAAAATAATCATTGTATTAAAGTTTTCCTGTAACTTTAAAATTGAGATTGAAGAATAAATTGTGAAAAGAATTGGCAAAACTATCCTAATATGTGTAAAGACTTAATACAGTATGTTGTTGGATTTTTTTTTACTTAATATATATATATTATGATAGTCACGTACAGTTACTGATTATTGTAATGATTCATGTGGCAAAAAGATTCAAGAATCCTGGTGTCCAACATATATGCTTGCTTACTTTATATTTGTACTGCATATATATGATATGGGTATACATGTATTCATCGTATTATACATGTTACCATTTTGAATCATTCTGTAATTATTCATAGCTATGGGATCTGATTCTATTTGTACATCCCTCAAATATCAAAGAAAATTTTTACTGTTTATGTTTCGAGCTTGGCTATTGAATATGCACAATTTTGATTAATTATTTACTCTTTATGTCTGCATATATCATATGGCACCATGAAAAGGTGACTGATTTTTTTATCCAAACTGCCTACAATATCTTCAATGAATCACCACATGTGTTATTTAATGACAGTTCGGCTATTTGCTGCAAAAATTTTAAGGCACTCGCATATCTGAATCATAGTTATGGCATTATGTGAATATCTTCGTGGATTGTCTACAACGCTCTTCTTATGATAAGGAAATCTTGCAAACAATTTGAAAATGTTCTTAGGAATTACAGCTTTGCTGCTATATATAGTTTGAATCATTTCAAATATCTTAGTAACAGTTTTACATCAATTTAAAACAAAATTCAATATTAGCATATTATTTCATCATGAATTTAGATTCCAAACATTCTCATATTTCATGTCATAATTCGTAATCCAGACACACTAGTATCTTAAAATTTTTATAATATATTGTTTTAAACTATGCTGCTATATAACAAATGTTTTGATTCAGAAATGGTGTTTTTGACAGCTTGGTGAGAAAAACTCTCATCTTTTCATTGGAACACACTGTGTATCCATTTTTTTAAGATTATTGAATAAAAGTTGATGTAGTTATAAAACGGTATATGGAATAAAACGACTTGTGTTTCCGCTGATATCACTGAAATGTTCAATTATGAATCCATTAATATTTAACAATTTTTTTACTTCAGTTTTTATATTTAAAATGTAAAATAAGTTGTCGTAATGCTAATAGCTTTGCCCTAAGATTAAACAGAAAAATTGCATGCGTATGATATGGGAAGAAACAACGAACCAAACGAGCTTCTGATAGACTGGTAATGTCAATTTTCCATTCATTATCTTCGCACTTTTTGCCATCATTATGTAGTTTCAGACTGAATTATTGTTGTTAAAAGAAAAATATCGCATAACAAAAATTAATAACTTTTCCTCTTACACTTTCATCATTATTTTTAGAAATACTTTTATTTCTTTTCTTGCAGTTTCGGCCACTCTGCAGTTTTCCTCAGAGCTATAAAATATTTAAATACACATGACTACCTAGAAACAATGTATTATAATTATATCTAAACATACATTATTCATATTTTAATTAAAATTGTACACAATATTTCATATACCTTTATAGTTATATTCATTTTAAATTTGTACTTCTTTCTGGGTGAAGACTGTTGAGTGGTTGAAACTGTAGGAAATTGGAGTATCTTGAGAAGTGATATTCTAAGTCCTACAATAACAACAGTTTTTGCTAATTTATAACATTTTTAAAATAAAAAAAATTCAGTATTAACAATATACTATCCCATACTCTTTCGGAATATCCTTGAATTGAAACCTAATTTATTTTCCTTATTTAGCTAAAGTTAATTGGAATTTAATTTTAGATATAATCTCCTCGATAAGCTAACTGACTCGGGATTGTGATGCAATACTTTAAGAACCGTTTCTTTAGCATCCCCATTTTCCGCTGATGAATCTTGTTCCTCTGTTTGGAAGAAAAGTTCTTATACTGATCTTTTGGACATTCAATTAAATATTACCATGAAAAGTATTACTGGTCTATCCAATTCCCATTTGCAATGTTTTTCTGTTCTTTCACGTATTTCTCCTCCAGATAACGGAAGAGAAATTGCTTCACCGAAAATGTATAAAAAGTTGTTAAGCAGATCAGATTTGCTAGTAACTCCAGATGTATTAAGATTCACATCAAGATCCCCTTTTCAGATGTTCAACCAACAATCTACAATTGAAGAATTATGGTGTAAAAATGGAAGTTTTATGATTTTTCATAACATTTATTTTTCCAGATAAAAATAAGACAAATTTGGATTTGATCTTCCTAGACCCAACTGGAGTCTCATCAATAGATTCAGGACAATCCTTTATCATTATGCTCATCTGCTTCATAAATGGAGTTTATCGACAATTGATCTATGTAAACGTGGGCAAATATAAACTATGAAGCTCATAGGAATAACTGCTCAGTCTAATGCTGTAGCGGTAGAAATGAACGATAATAGTAAAGCCACTAGTGATTCTATTTATAACTGGAATCTCTACAGGTTCGTTTATAATATTTTTTTAATAGTTATCTATCAAAAAAAATCCACGAATAAATAAATCAACGATATAATTATTTTTGGGAAGGAAACGGTATTATTGTGCAGTATATATCAAATGCATTTGATATAATAATGAATTGATAGAATTTTTGCTATTCAGTTGAGAATTGGTGGGATAAAAAATTGAAACCATGCAATTTTAGTGAAGTGTTGGTGGCCTAGTGGTTAGCATAACTGGCTTCCAAGCAGCAGGCCCGGTTTCACCTCCCGGTCAACACTTTGACATATAAAAAAAACAAAAAAAACTATGCAATTTAAATTTTCTCCCGAGAGATAAAAACTTGCTGTATGCATGAATAATTTTAACAATAAAAATCTTGATTTTTTTCTTTCTGTTAGATATTAAGCATGTTTGTGTATATATTTATTGGAATTTATTATACCAAAGACCATCGGAATGTTGATTTCGTAGTACAATTTCAAATAGTATATATTTTTTATTGGACATTAGTCATATTAATAAAGATATTTGCGTAATTCAAATGACTCTTAAAAGTTTTTAAAGTTCAAAAAACAACTTGATACAGTTTCTAACATCAAATCAGTTGTTTTGATATCATAAAGTTCATGTAGGTAATGTTTATGGGTTTCTAGATCTTAGGTATCCTTTCGTTATATATATTTTCCAAAAAAAAATAATGATATATATTATAAATATTAATCTTTTTTTTTTTAAAAAAATTTTTGCAAAGGGGCTCAAAAACTTTAGATATGGAACTAATTTTTTTTTTTTTGTATATATAAAATATTTTTAATTCGGTTTAATAATGATTAAAATATAATAAAAGAATATGTAAAGATTGCAGCCAAGAGATAGATTCACTAGTGGGTGTATTAAGATTAACTCTCCACATCTATATACACCAGTAACCGAAAAAATTCCATTTATGGATCAAATGAGCACAATGACGATCGGTTAGTTGAGACTGCAGTTGTGTTTAGGAAGACCTAATCCAGCAGATTTTATTGTTGATTTTAGAAAATGAAATTTGTTTGGAACTTCATAAGAATTCCACTTTTTATGCCATAATTCTTTAATTGTAAATTCTTAGTTGTTCTTAAAGGGGATCCTGATAAATCTGGTCTCTTAAGAGTTTATTTATTTTCTATGAAGCATCCTCTCTTCTGATATCTGATGAAGGAATATATGAAAGAACAGGAAGCCACTGCAAAGGAGTTCACTTGAGTGGACCAATAATATTTCTTGTGGAAGTGTCCAGAAGATTAGTGTAGGAACTTTTTTCTCCAAATGGGTATAATGTTCATGAACAAAATATGCTAGCAATAAGGAAATTACCTGTAAAGTACTTGCATCACAGTCTAAGTAGTTCCACCAGATTTCAAACAAGGTTATTTCTAGAAATTAATTTTGAGTTCAACCGTAGATACATTTGGAAAATAAATTAGGCTATGATTCAAAGTGTACATCCACATGAATAGTATTGTAACTGCATGAAGTGAACTTTAGATGCTATAATCTTTGTTCTTGATTACATTGTTAAAATTAAGTTTTTGATTTGTCACTGTCAATATTGTTTGAATTATTTTTTAAAATTAAAATAAATTTGTTATCCATATGTTCACCTAATATAAATTCGGAAATTATAAGGAAAGATTATTTATTATATCATTAAAAAAAAAGAGCCGATTCCAATTGTTTTATAATAAAGAATGCTAACATCTGTTAATCTTTTATTATCCATTTTTGTATTTGGAAATACTTATGTCCATGTGATCAATTCAAGGATTAAATCTCATATTATTCACCAAAATTAAACTTCGCCTCTTTTAGTTCATATTAATCAGTAGTAGAAGTAATGTATCCCTCGCTTTAAAAACAACCATACAAGCACTGAGTAAATCAGTGGTAGCTTGAACTGATTATGAAAGCTTATTAGTAATGGTTCTTAGTGTTCTTTGTATTTCTCAACTGCATGATTGATTATTAGAGTAAGAGGTTACTTAATTTATCCTTACTGTTCAAAGGGGAGGAATGTCTAATTGACTTGATTAATGTAAATGCAGTTTAGGAGTTTGAATATCATTTAAAAGTATTCATTTTTGACTATGGAAAGTAATTTAGAAAATGATGTTAGAGCAATTTTAGTATGAATAAATTTAAAGTAAAAATAACGTGTAAAAACTTTTTTTTTTTTGTTTTTTTTTTTAAATAAAGCTTTTAATTACTAAAAAGTACAAAATAATTAACAAAGTAATGCCCTCTTGGTTAATTTGTCGAACTTGGAAAATATCAGAGATCTTAAGAATCTAGACTAGTTATAAAACAATTGGAAATTGCAGGAATATTGTCATTTATGTAAAAGCATTAGAGATTCAAATCATAAAAATCAAAAAGGCCTCAAATGCTTTGATGAAATGTCAATATTCCTGCAATTTTATTAATTGTTTTATAACAACTCTAGATTCCTAAGATTTGATATTTTCCAAGAAAAACAATTTAACCAAGAAGTGGATTACCTTGTTATTTTGTACTTTTTAGTCGGCTATTTATATTAAAAGCATTATTTTTTTAAAAAAAATTTTTTTACATATTATTTTTTACCTTTTTAGTTATATATTATTTTGAAAAAGGGTTACAACTTAAAAAAAATCTGACAAAAATTATAATTTAATAATAAAAGTGAAAATAAAAAATACGCCCTGTAACAAACCAATTCTAAATTTCAAAATCATGTGATCGTCTACTATATAAAAATATTTATATATTGGCTTTTTAATTAATTCTCTAATCTTCAAATATTTATGAAATATTAAGTATTTCAGAAGAGTAATTCAAATTTTAATAGAAAATATTTACTTTTAATTAGTTAAGTATGAGTTAAATGAAAATATTAATAAAATTTTACTCTACAAACCAATATATCCGTTGGCTCAGTTGTTAAAAATTTTCCCTGATAAACAAATTTGTGAGTTTGAATTCTAAAAGCTGAACAGATTTTTTTTTATTGTTAAAAATTCAAAAATCTGAACATCCCAACAGAATAATAGACTAAGCAAATTAATATAAAGACAAATCATAATTCCATTTACACATGTATACAAAGTACCTATTTTAAGTGAATAAACATCACATGACCACCACTTCTCATGCTTGTGTATAACTGTTGTTAAAACAGGCAAAACTCACTATACATATTGCTACACACAGCAAAAGATACCAAAATGTATGGGCACTGAACTGAGTTCAGACCCATATGACTATATAAGCTAATGGGCTTGGATTGAAAACATTAAGGTGTTTTCAGTTTAAGACTCGTAGTTTTGTAGTTAAGTAGAGATAAAAGATGGTTGCTGGAAGGTTGCATTAGATCCTAAGATCTAGGTGCAATGCTCTCAGATCCAAAGCTCCTCACTGACGAAGGCCACAAGCCAGAAACTAGTCTGGGGATATTGGATGAGTAGGCACTAGATGGGGATTTTATGCACAAGCCTTCTGGCATCCATTGATTGCTCTAGCTTGCTATGTGTGGCAATACGTATTGTCAGTTTTGCCTATTTTAAGTGAATCAAATTTGATGGATAAAATAATAGTAAGACATCGGAATTCCATTTATATATTTATATAAAGTATTTATCTTAAGTGAATTAAAACAGATTGATAAAATAATAAAATTCAAAGACAACATCGAAATTCCATTTATACTTGTATATAAAGTAGTTATTTTAAACAAATTAAAATGGATTGATATTTATAAGGTGTACTTTTTTTTCACTTCTTTTACTAATTCATTGATTTTTTTTGTGTGTGTGTGTGTGTGTGATGGTATTTAAATTTTACAAGTAAAAAAAAAAAATGAAATCTTATTTTCTTTATTTTATTATAAAAAAATATTTCTAGGTTCATTTATATTATCATTACACTTTTTTATTTATTTATTTAGGTTTGCTATATTATATCTCACAATAGAATAGGCTGTTTGTTTTTCAACAATTTTTAGCCATTTAATTAATTATCCGTTTCCCTTCGCAATTAAATTTTTTTTTTTTTCAATTTCTTTAAAAAAGTTTTTTTTTTTTCAGTTGGTTTGTGATTGGTACTTGCGTTGACAAATTAAACAATGGACCAGGGTATTAGTGCGGACAAAGCAAAGTATTTGCGCTCAAAGATTGCTCAGAGCCATTATAAACTGGTGCTTGAAGATGACAGTTCTCAAAAGAAAAAGCATTTTAATGCATTAAACGCTTTGGTCGTTGAATTTCTCGATAACACTAATCATCACCAGAAGTTTAACTATAGTGAAATAATAGAAATTTTGCATCGCAATGTTATTGAGAATTCAGAATTTAATGCTTATTCTGCTAAGCAGGCTTTTGAGGCTTTAGAAAAATACGCATGTAACATTCTTTATTATCCTTGGCGTAAAGAATTCAGAATCATCAAGGTAATATATTATTGTTTAATTTTTTTTTCTTAGTAAAATATAACTGCTTTTTAAATTTGGTATTATTTCTGTACTTTTAACGACAAATTGTATTTTTTCTTGCTATCAGAAAATTTAGTCATTGTTTGTTAGCGGATTTCTCTCTCTAATCTTCAACATATATTTTATCATGTATATATGTATCATGAAAATATTTCAAGAATGTAAGAAAGGCATTGCCACATTTAATAAAATTTCAAAACATATATGTAGTTATACAATTGAAATAAATAATTAACTATTGTCAGTATCTCTCTGTCGTAGACTTTTACGATAAGCGCACTAGTTCAAATGTGATTGAAGAATATGCTAAATACATTTCTTTTCTAAAACAAATCTTAATTGTTTTTTCTTCACTATTTGGTCTAATAAAGTTTTTTTTTAGCCATCAGATTTTTGTAACTAATAATTTCAAATAATTAACGAATTGACTGTACTTATTCCTTTTTCTAAAGGAAATCATTACACTAAGAAATTAAATAATTTCCATTAATTGATATTGGACTAATAATGTAAAAGTTTCTGAACTGTACTTATAGCTAATATCTTTTAAAGTATCTTTCAAAAGATCCACATTTGAAAATTGAAAAATTAAAAGTTACTTGCTATTTTTAAATTAAAACATCAAAATTTAGAAGCAAAATTTATATTATCACCTAAAATTAAATTCGTGAAAAATACTTTTTGCATTATTCATAAGTACAGATAAAACACCATTAATTCGAAATCACTGTGTTACATCTCATCTTGCCTTCAAATAATGGACTAGTCCAGATTCCATCCTGATCAGAATGAGCATTTATCACCATGGATCAATGTATATACAAATAAATAAATACGTCCAATGGCAAGAACAGGCCCATAGGCGATGATGCTCACCCAATCCAATTGCTCTCATCATGAATGGGGATCTGGCCATAAATAGTTAAGCTACTTGAAGGTAAGTTTAGACAAAACTGTCAAGACTGAGCATCAGTACACATGTCCACTATATGGCTGAGCGGTGAGGAAGTTTACGTTCGAACTGGAAGTTGCTAGATATATAATAGGTATCACATATAATGCCATTCAGCTTTGATGGTTGTCTAATCTGCCTCCAAATGGATTGACTATTCATGGCCATTTTCCCATCCATGTTGCGAACAATTGGATCCAGTGAATATCATCGCTTATTGGCCCATTCTCACCATTGGATGTACATTAACTACTTGTATATACTTTAGTCGTGTTGGTGAATACTCAATTCTATCAAGATGGAATCTGGACTCATCCATTATTTGAAGACAAACACAACATACTATTTCTAGAGTTTTTTTTCCAATTTCAGAACAGATTTGCTGTAATCACAAATTCTGCTAAGATAGGGAAAAAATCAACTAAAATTTACTTCGGTTAGGCTTATTATTTTATAGATATTTACTGAATGATTTATTTATTTTAATCATGTTTGTAAATATCCATACAAATTTATTTATTGTAAATGTTTAAGGTCACCATTGGAATTTTGTTTGGATAATAAAAAATTTTGAATAATGCATGTGTTCAGACCAATAGTGTTCTATATGGATAAGCAATAAGATATGTTGAAAGAATTCTTAATAGTGCATATTAGTTGCATTAATATATGATGAAATTTAAAAAGAATGCCAAGAAACTAATGATTGAATAAATTAACAAATTGTGAATAAATTCTTTTTAATTTTGATTATTCCCTGTCGTAATTTGCATACATATATATACATATCAAAATTAGACACACACATGCATATATATATATAATTATTCAAAACAATACAATAATTAATACAGTAAACAATATTTTAAAAAAAAATATATATCATAATTTAATAGAAGTACTTTCAACTATCTAAGTAGTCGTTATCAACTAGATTCAAATTCTATTACAAAAAAACGTCACCAATGTATTCAAAAACAATTACGTCATATATCAATTTTCCCACAATTCATTAATTTTTATATTAGCAGCCTGTCTATTTATCAAATATTGCATTCCATTTTTTATTAACGTGGCTTCTTTAATTTTACATTTATTATTATTTCTTTCAATACACAAAATCTTAACTTTATTAAAATCAAAACCATAATTACATGTTACATTATGATCAAAAAATACTGAAGGTGATACGTCATCATTTCTAACATTCTCTTGTCTTGATTTTTGTACTCGTTTATATAACAACCAATGCTCCTTTGATCTTTTCTCCAATGTACACCGAGATTCACCTATATATGCCTTTCCACAAACACACAGCCATTTATATATTGCACAACTTTGATTTAAAATACTACATCTATTTTTTGAATTATTTATCAATCTATTTAAATTAGGAGTAGTATAAAATGCAACTCTACATATATTTTTATATATCTGTTTTATAAATTTCACTTGCTCATTACAAATAAATGGTATTGATATCCAAGTATATTTCATTTTATCAATATCTATAGCACTTAAAATATTACTATTATTATTAAACTTAGTAACAATATTATAAATTAATTTATGATTATATCCAATATTTAATAAATCCATAGTAAATACATTTATATTACTTATTTTATCAGAATTATATTTACATAACTTATTATTCCTAAATAAAAATGATTTTAAACCAGATAATTTATGTACTATTGGCACATTTGAATCCCAAGGAATATATCCTCTTTTTTCAATATCTTTTATTACCATACAATAATCTAATTTATTTTTATTACAAGTAACTTTAATATCCAAATATTGAATTGACATTTTTTCTTCAAAAGATTTACTCCATTTTAAACCTTCTAAACTATTTAATTCATTAAATAACAAATTTATAACATCTAAACTTCCACAAACAAAAACATCATCAACATACCTGTAATAAATTTTAATACCTTGGTAATATATATTATTATTAAGAATTATATTTTCATATCTTGATATTACAAAACTACATATTTGTGAAACTACAGGAAGACCCATAGGCCAACCATTATCCATTTTATAACAATCTTCATTAAACATAGCATATATATTTTTATCAATAAAATATAACACATCATTTATAAATTTTACTTTTTTAACATCAAAGCATCTAATATAATTTTTATAGATTTTAATCTATCTATTGAACCGTACATCTCACATATATCAAATGTACAAATACTATCATTTTCATTAATATTAATATTATGAATTTTCTTTACAAAATCAAACGATGAACTAATAGTATATTTTCCAAATCCAAGAACATCTTTTAATAATGTTTCTATAAATCTACAAGTTTCATAGTAAAATGATCCACCAAAGTCAATCATTAATCTTAAAGGTTTATCTTGTTTATGTAGTTTAATATTCAAAAAAATCCTAGGACAAATTGCAGCAGATGGATAAAGATGATAATATGTATGAGCATCTATATATTTATTCTTTTTAGGTTTTTTTAAAATATCATCAATAAACTTTACACGTAAATTTTCAATGTTTATTTTTCCAACTTGTTTAAATTTAAGCTTTTCCATTTGAATTAAAACTTTATCGTAGTAATCAAGTTTTGACATAATACACATTCTCAAACCTTTATCTTCTTTTAAACAAACAAGATCATTATCATGAATAAACTTTTTAAATCTAAATATATGCGAATTCCAATTGCAATTAACTCTGTTTTTAAATTTCTTAACATTAACTTTTTGTATTAATTCATTTGATACTTCAGGAGAACATTTAATTACACTAAAAGAATGTTCAACAGCAACTTTTAACTCTAAATTACTATCAACCCACATACCACCAACGTATTTAGATCCATAATTCAAAATATACTCTTGTTGAAAATCAATATCCACGCTAGATAAATTGACATAGTTACTATTTTTAATCTTATTTAAATTTTTATTATATAGAAAAGTAATTTTTCGATCAAATTTTTTATAAATTTTTATATAGTAATTATTAAAATAATATTGACAACGACTTTTATAATTAAACCATTCGTCAACATCATGAAGATTAATAAAATAATTTAAACACTTTAAATATTTACGCTGATTAAATAAAAAGTATTTACATTGATAAATTATATTTCGTAAAATAATCATTTTAATCTCTTGTATTTTAGTACTTTGCAAATTGCATTCCTTATTTATTTTAATGTTACAACAGTTTGGGAAAATATAAAACATTTTACCATTATATAAAAATTGTGTAATCTATCTTTTAGACATATTATTCTCATAGACACTCGTTTCCATTCTTGCAAAATCCAAATTTGATTGACCATATTAAAAATTTATATTCCAAAGTAAACATAACTCAAGAAATAGCAGTACTATATGTAAATTATTAATCAATGTGTATTCCAATTATAATAAAATATATATAATTATTCAAAACAATACAATAATTAATACAATAAACAATATTTTAAAAACAAATATATACCATAATTTAATAGAAGTACTTTCAACTATCTAAGTAGTCATTATCAACTAGATTTATAAAACATATAAAAATATATGTAGAGTTGCATTTTATACTACTCCTAATTTAAATAGATTGATAAATAATTAAAAAAATAGTTGTAGTATTTTAAATCAAAGTTGTGCAATATATAAATGGCTGTGTTTTTGTGAAAAGTCATATATAGGTGAATCTCGGTGTACATTGAAGAAAAGATCAAAGGAGCATTGGTTGTTATATAAACGAGTGCAAAAATCAAGATAAGAGAATGTTAGAAATGATGACATATCACCGTCAGTATTTTTTGATCAAAATGTTACATGTAATTATGCTTTTAATTTTGATTTTAATAAAGTTAAGATTTTATGTATTGAAAGAAATAATAATAAACGTAAAATTAAAGAAACCATGTTAATAAAAAATGGAATGCAATATTTGATAAATAGACAGGCTGCTAATATAAAAATTAATGAATTGTGGGAAACTTGATGTATGACATAATTGTTTTTGCATATATTTGTAATGGTTTTTTGTAATAGAATTTGAATCTAGTTGATAATGACTACTTAGATAGTTGAAAGTACTTCTATTAAATTATGGTATATATTTGCTTTTAAAATATTGTTTACTATATTAATTATTGCATTGTTTTGAATAATTATATATATTTTATTATAATTGGAATACAGACATTGATTAATAATTTATATATATATGCAAATGTCCCACATGGTTGGTTTTTAGGAAGTTATTCAATTTTCAAGCAATCCGAGCGGTAAATTGTTTATGATGGTTCCATTCATCACCCAAGTTGGATTTCCTTTTTATTACATGGCTGAAAATCCATACAAGAACTTTTAACCTTGAGTCTGCCTTTCTACCCCAGCGTTATACCACAAAAAAGGCATTAAAATATAGCACTTGAATATTTACCATCTTAAGTATTCCTTTCTCTTCGATGATTTGTTGCTAATCGTTACTGGCAATATGTTATTCACAGTAGTGGTGTCACTATCATTTTACATAGTAAATTCAGGAGCAGTATTCTTTTTAGTATTTTTAAGAAATAAACTGTGCTATAAATATTGACAAAACCAAAATTACTATGCGGGATATAACAAAATTGGTTAACGGATAAAAAATTTCCAGTAATGCATTAATTAAATTTATGGGTCTATCAATAATGGAAATTTATCATATAATAACATGAGCTTCAGTCTAAAAAACAAAAGGAGTGATAAAATTGGTATTGATTTTTCTAAAAGTATATTGTTGACAGCATTTATTTTAATATTATTAACAAAATGATAATAAAATGTAAATATTTGAATAGCTTTATTGTTTAGGGGTTTACAAGAAGTTTAAACACCTGAAGTAACAGCTGAGTACAATCCGTGTGTCTTAAACTTTGGAGTGTATCATTCTTCCACTACCCCAAACCGCTAAAGGCTTTATCAAAATTAAAATTGTTAAATCTTATACTAAGCTGTCGTAATATCTAAAGTTGTTAAAGCAAAAAACGATTCAGACATCTCAAAATATAACTATTGAAGAAGTTCTCATTTCACAAAATAAAACTGTAATGCTATTGTAGTTACTAAGAATGAGGCAACATTAAATAATGAATATAAAATAATAAGTCAAGGCAAATTGAAATGAAAATATAATATTCCAAGCTGTAGAATAGCTTGGAACTGTTTAAAGTTTTGGTAAGCGTTGCTGTATCCCTGACTACGATTGGACAACCAGCAAACAAGAATACATAATTAATGTTAACAGACAACAACATATATATCGTATTATTAAACAATTTATTAACAATTAAACAGTTACTAATCAAATCTTTTATATATATATAATTGCGCACTTGTGCGAGCATAACTTATAAGTTAAATAATGAGTAAATGAATAAAATGTTCCTAAAGTTTAGGTAAACAACGATGTACTTTACCTTCATTACTTTTAAAAAACAAAAACCTTGATGAGCCTCTTGAGGCATTTTATAAAATAATAATAAGATCGGGATGGTCTGCTAAACAGTCCTAATTGGCTTGGTTACCTACAGGAGCCGAGATCCTGGGAATGAAGTCCACCGATGATGATCTTCACTGCAATTTCTATTCGTGGAAGTAGCACAGTAGCAACCCCAAAGGAACCCACAGTCCTTTTCCCCTAGCTTTTTATATCCACCCCTCTTTTGTTTTCTTATCTTTTTCTGGAGTAATTTGATTTTTACTTTAATCAGTTCCACTTAAATAATTTACATATTATTAGATTTAGAGTTTGTTATCATACAACGAAATTTTTCTTAGCCTTTTAATTACTCATACTAATTCCCTATTTATCTTAGAATTTATTTCTATATAATCTAAGTTTTAAGATCTACACAATTAATTAATATATACGTGTCTCTATTCAAAGCTTTTATTTTTAAAACTTAGTTTAATTAAACATTTCTTAATCGATTTATTTCGCAGCACTATAATTCAATTTCTTAAATATAAATTGAATATTTTACAAGGATAATATATGATTTTCATCACAAAATTATCTCATATTATTTAGGCCAAATATTTTATTGTTGAA
The DNA here is from genome assembly GCA_028023455.1 of Epiperipatus broadwayi. NCBI lineage: Eukaryota > Metazoa > Onychophora > Udeonychophora > Euonychophora > Peripatidae > Epiperipatus > Epiperipatus broadwayi. The sequence continues at coordinate 730,721 of JAQFVV010006353.1, forward strand.
CAGTGTTTAACAGTATCCAAAATCTCTAGATTTTCATTTTGGGGTTGATTGAAAAATATGCGCGAAAATCTAAGAATCATGATCTCATCCATTCATATGTGAATTTTTTTTTTCATCATCAGATCTTAGAAGATTAACTCTCTAAGATAATCATTCAGGAAAATTTCATTATCTGTTATCATTATGAACATACTGAGGTTTCGTAGGATATTCAAATGTTTGCAATTTATGATTATCTTGAACCGAAAGGTTGCCTAGCAGAAACTATGGCCTCAGGTGACAGAAAAAGCTGTAATTAGTCCAGAAAAACATAAATCTACATTAATTGAAGAGAAAATATTTCAACTTTTAATCTCTGGAAGGTCTGTTCGTATATTATTCATAATTATGTAAAAGCATATAAATTGTTCCTGAATTTATTATCTTCCATTTAATATACACTAGAAAAAAATCTACCTACACTAATATTAATAATTTGAAAGTATAATAAACAGACTATTATGTAAAGTAGCCATTTATTTGCAAAAGATCGGACTTGTATAAAAAAAATCTCTGGTCTAAAACTAGAATTAACAGAGAGCTGGCTAATTAGTACATGAAAAGAATATGTGTTAAATAAGCACCAAGAAAACTTGGTGTGAAGTATGATCGGTTTACTTTTAATAACAGATTGTTGGCTAAAATAAAATATCGAATTTGTAGAGACTTAATTATTCTAGAAAGCCTATACACATATATATAAGAATAACAATACTTCTTATAATGTATTTTTACGTTTTACTTAACGTATGACAGTTTCAACTGACTTGAAATATCCTTCGCTCTATCTCTTTCATATATTCACACAAATATTTTCACCAATAAAAAGAAATGTTTTACAAGTTTTAGGCTGTCAATGGTTAGGCATTTTGATAACACAGTTTTGTTTTTCTCGAGGTAAAAGTAATTGAATTCCAACGAGGTTAGGATGTATTTTAACATTCAAAAGTATGATTGAATTTTAATATATAATAAAGACAAAACAGAACATAGTGAAATCATAATATATTGGTGAGAATGATTCTTTAATTCTGTAAGTGAATAGTGACTTCCAAATATTAGATAACTTTAGCGTGTCCTCTTTTTTTATGTACACGATACGTCAAAGTTGTCTTTTACTTGAATTTACCTATAGAATTACAGAATGATTTCTGCATTTGTTTTGTTTTTGTTTTTTTTAATTGGTCATTTTAAAATTCAATATTTTTTTTTAATACTCTTAACTATATCCAGATTTTTTTATAATCCAGTCTTCCCTTTCCCTCACCTTCCCAGCATGACAAAGATAACTGTGATCTTATCTAAATCATCGGACTTCCGCTTGTTCTTGCATGTGGAAAGCCTGAAAAAACTTTTGATATATGTATACATACTCACCTATAGTTTTTTTTAAATTTGTAATAATATTTTTTAATCTTATGTATTTATTTATTTTTAGATATATTCAGGATTTTACAAAATGTCTTTGGATACTAAACTTCTCTATGGAGATGTTCTTATAAAACTTCTTGGATACGTAAAGCATGAAGGCACGGCTTTTATTCTTAATGGATCTCCCGTCACTCTGCGGGATAATTTAAGCAAGCTTTCATTGGACTTTTTTATTGCTCAAATTGAATGCTCTCTTTTGGCCAAAATATTTGAAAAAGTAAAGCAGCATAATATATCTTGGGCGGAAATATTGCAAGCACGTCAGGGTCATATAGGAAGTGTGGATTCATGTGTTAGTTTTCTACTTAAATCAAAGTCTCAAATTATTGAGGAAAATTTAATTCATATTGATACTCAGCCCGAAAGAAAAGACAGAAATTGTAATTATCCTGAAAAGAAACGATTAGATTGGAATAGCCATTCTCCTTCAATCTATCACAGGTCAAAACTATTGGACTCTGTAACAAATAAATCTGACGGCAAACATTTATTAGATATGGATGATTTAGGATTGGAAGATGATGATGATATCTCACCTCTTTCTCACTCTCCACCCTTAGCAAGAGTTCATCATTTAGAACCAATCAGAATTTCTTCAAATAGTAATAGTTCAGTATTAAGCGATATGGAAATAAAACCTGGTCACAATAGACCTGGTCATAGCAGAACCATCAGCGATCCACGTGAATTAAATCTATCAGCTGTGATAGGTAAGAATTGGCCAGTGAGATCCGATCAGGATTATTCAAATTCACTTATGCAAGCTAGGCAAGAGAAAGAAGTGGCTGATTTTGTAGCCAATAGTTCTATAAGTAAGCGGAGAAGTGATGGTAGAGGAAGTAGTAATTCTGCAATTTTTCCTGAAGGCACATTTGATGATCATTTGGAAGCTAGTTTACGGTTGCTAAAAGATAAGGAAAAGTTAAAGAAAGATGAAAAAAAAGATAACTGGGATTTTGTATATTCAACTTTACAAAGCCAAGGATATAGTAAGGATGTAAGTGATCGTGGTGATATTTTGGAAAAGCTTTCAGAACCATTTAAATCTTTATCACAATTTCAAAAACCAAGGGGAACAACTCAGAACACTTGCTATGCAACATTAAGTAATAGCAGTAATCAGCGTTCATTTGTTAGTGGACTCAAAGATCATCGTTCTTCTTGGATTGCTGATGAATCTGCACGGCGATCTTTAGGTGATTATATCGAATCATCTAAAGATGTACATCTTCGAAAAAGTCATGTGAATGAACCAAGGACTAAACTTGAATATTTACGGGCTCATAGGTATAGTGCCGACAGTTGTCCTGTTAATGATCCCAGCTTTACACAACGATTGAATCAAAGTTTTCGAGAAGGTAATTATTCACTAGATAATGTAAATACTTTTTTTAAAAGCCCGAAAAGTGGCAGCTCTGCTTTGGATTATGCTGAAATTTCTAGTCACCCTTCTTTTTCGAAGATACGTGTTGATCGACACAAAAGTTCCTATAATGATTTAACATCAGGTGAATACAATCAATCAAGTGATGCTCGGGACATTCATTATCATAATTGGTCAGATAACGTGCATGGTAATACTGGAGAAAGTGAACATTTTTTATCCAGTTCATTATCAAACTCGGGGAAATTTTCAAGTAAACATTCAGCTGAAAAACTACACTACTCCTCTGTTAGACTGAATGTAGGAAGCACAGCTAGTCTTTCTAGACAATCTTCAGGAGAGGAGCGATTTCAAAAGGCAGATCTTATAGATAGAACTAAAGATGAATTTTTTAGTAATACTAGATTATCTTCAGGATCAAAATCCCATCAATGGGAATGCAGACATTGTACATACATGAATGTGTCAGATTCGAGAAAATGCGAAATGTGTAGTCAAACTCGGTCTTTTACAAAATCGGGTAATAGTTATATGTGTTGCCATTGCACTTTTCTGAACGATAAAACGGCTACAAAGTGCCAAGCATGTAGTAAAGAATTAAAAGGTTATACAACGTATATATAATGAATAAATGTGTTGAAAGTAAAAACTTTTTATAATTTTTTTATTATTCTGATTGGAGATAATTTTTTTTTTTATAGATATCTCAAAATATTATTTATTAAAAAAAAAAGTAAAACATTTTAGCTTTTAAAGTGAAACATTCGTAAAAAGTTAACTATCTTATTATATTACTACCGATATGGAGAAATGTAGACAAATGCAATTTTACATACAATAGGGTTTTTTTTTTCTTATTTCTGTAGAAAAAAATTAGAGAATTGTCAGCCATATTTGTTGAATACAACATTTTACTTATATAAAATGCAATTATGTAGAATGTTTATTTTTTTATGATGTGTGTAAATATATTTGTTTGTATATTTATATACATTTACTGATAAGTTATTAGCCTGTTTGATTCAAAGTTTGATAATTATTTATCAACCTGAAAAAAAAAATTATTTGATTCTCCATATTAGTAACAGTATTTTTAAACATTTTAAAAGACTTTCGTAAATTGTGCATCCCATTTTTTTAATCTGAATATCCAATGTACCTTTCTCCAATTAATGAAATTATAGAAATTAAACATAAAAAAAATTCTGTTTAAGAATATTTATTCTACAATGCGAAGGGGAAAAAAGAATAAGTAAATATCAAATAAAAGCAGTAGCTGTAATATATGTACACAGTTAAATATATTACAAAAAAATTTGACGGTATTTTAATATTTTGTTTGTTAGACAAATCATAACATGGAAATTTTTTGCTTATTTATTTATAAATGTATATATTTTTAAAGTCTTACAGATGTTTATTTTAAGGAGTTATAAAATTCCTATTAGGGTGCTCTTTCAATGTGTTACTGTAAATTCTAACTCTATAAGTAATTAAAAATATTTGGTCGGAGGTTTGTATTAAAATTTCATACTGAGTTCAGAGAACGTTTCTAAATAGTTCTTGAATTATCTTTTTGTTTGTTTGTTTGTTTTTTTTAAAAAAAGTACATTGATGGTTTTACGTTAAGTAATGGGATAAAAAAAAAATATTTTTAATCCATTTTAAAATACTACTTACATTTTCGTAGTGTTGGTTTTAATGAGCATGTAAATAATTTTATGGCTTATCAATTATATAACACTAAGAATGTAAACCCACTCATATAGCAAACAAGTTCCCAATGTGTTGCTAAGACAATTCATAAATAAGATTCCTAAAAAATCATTTAAATAAACTTGTAAACATTACTCATTTTTTTGCTATACCAATGCCAATTTTTTTCCATTTAAATGGTTCTTTAGGAATCATACAAGTGAATTGCTTTCGTAATATATTCAGAATTGTTTGTTCCATAAATGAGTTTATTTTCATTGTGATAATTATGTTGTTTACTACCTTGATTTTTCAAACTCCATACATTATTTATGCATACCAAGTTATGCATTACGCAAGAAATGATAAAGAATTGCCTTCAAAACATTTTTTAGAATAATATATATATATATACAGATTCTGTGCATAAATATGACTGATCGTTTGAAAAACGCAAACAAAGGTAATTCCTAGTCCCAAAACTAACTAATCTGGCCATAGAAAGCACAAACACAATGTAAATAATTTAATAGACAGATAATAAAGAAATAAGATAAGACTTGTTGGTGACCAAGGAGTTCCATATTGGATCATACCCATATCTACAGCAGGTGTCTGAGATGACCAATTTATGGCCAATAGAAGAATATTGGTGAGGGAAGTCAGCGCCTTCAGAAGGAATGGCTCCGAGAATCAGAACACAATGAGTCATCATTAAAAAATGAAATCAGATGTCAGAAAGTGATTAGTAGATACTGCCTCTTTCCTTATCTCATATTCTCTCATCCAAATGCACCATCTTGAAGATCCTGCATTATCGGGCCATTTGCTTATGATTGTCTCGTATTTACAACAGAGCTGTAAATACTGTATCGATATGTACTACAGACTTCAGTCTTCAAATAGTAACCATATGAAAAACTCAGAACAATGTTTTATAATGTCGCTACCTTATTAGTTGTATGGTTATGACATATTTCTTAAAAGATGCTGCCTTTCAAACCGCAAGAAAATGCTTTTTACTTGATAATTTAGATGAAGTCAACTTGAGAATAGCTAAATATCTCGTAGACCTAGTTGAGTACAAAGAAGTTATTCTCATCCATTATTAACCTTGTCTATATTTATTCTTAAAACAAAATATTGAGTATTTTTTGACAGTACTTCATATCATTGTCTATATCCATTCTTAAAACAAAATATTGAGTAATCTTTGACAATACTTCTGTATTACCAGATATATTATCTTAAAAAATTTTTATTAGAATTTTGTTTAGCCCTGCATATAGATAAAATCCTAGCTTTGAAAATAAACATCTAGATAAATGTTAACATAATACTATTGGCAATTTTGAATTAAAAATTTTTATTGTTTGCCCAGTAGTGGTGTGTATTGATTATTCATTGTGCCTTATCTGTTATGTGCCTTAGTGTTAAATCTAAATTAGCATCACTTAAATGTGTATGAAATAAAGGCACTAGTAACTGCAACCTTCCGCAAGTTATAAATAAACTAATAATCACTTGTCAGTAAATGAAAAGAATAACGTTATACCACCTATTATTTTAGCTTTGATGATATTTAAGCATATATTTATTGTTGTGTTATAATTCAAAGTATGAATTCTGTTTATTACTCTGATTTAAGTACAGCTTGAAATATTCTGAAATCAAAATCACACTTCTTTATTTTTGCCGTAATATCCTAAAAATACAATTTATCCAAACTGCTTCAAACACTTTTTAGCAAAATTCTTTATTTGTACATATACATACACCTACGTTTCAACTGACCTGCAGTCTTCTTCAGAGCAAGTTTATTTTGATCTTTTAAAAAAAAATTAAAAAAATAAACTTGCTCTGGAGAAGACTGCAGGTCAGTCAAAACGTAGGTGAATGTATATGTACGAATAAAGAATTTTGCTAAAAAGTGTTTGAAGCGGTTTGGATAAATTGTATTTATTCTGAAATCAATATTAAACTTTCAAAGGATAAAAGCAGTGTCTCATTTTTAATAATTTCTAAATATCAAATGAAATGTCAGTTTTAGTCAATGTAAATCTGTATTAAATACATCAATAAAAGTATCCTTGAATATCAATGCTAAAAGAATAGGTTGCACCGTTCTATTCTTTTCGTTTATTGATGGGTAATTATTAATTGGTACATAGTTCACAGGGAATTTCAGTTACTTCTGTTTCTGTTGCAACTACAAAGGATTTTGTTGTTTCATCATGAAATCTCGAGTTTAAGATGCTAGAATAAATTAGAATAATGACATAGTAAGTAGTGGTCAAAGCATTTAACGATAATCAATTCTGATTTGATCATAATTCCCTATTACCTATTTATTACAATCTTCCTTCAAAAAGAAAATATTAAACTTATCTGTTTTGACTTTATTTATTAAAAGATTAATCAGAATGACTGATTCAAGAACACTATCATGTAAATAATTGAGCATGCTAATAACTCTAAACAAGCCTTTTTTCCCCCCGATAAATGTCGCAAGAGAAAGTATTTAAAAATCTCTATCTAGAATTATCCCCATCGCCAAAGTGGTTTTGAGTTGATGGTTGTTGTTAGTGAAGCACTAGGGCATTCAGACACTAGATCTAAAATACAAACTCAAGCCCAGCATTTATCGAATATTTAACTATTAAGTAGAAAATCTGAAATTTTCAGACGTCTAGATGTATGGGACTTAACAAAATTCAGATCCACCATATATTAATAACCTTAGCAATATAACATTGATAAGACCTGTTCTGTGACAAGCTTTCTTCACTCATCGTAACAATTAAATAATAGTCTGAAAAACTTGAAGCATTTCCAAGTATGTTAGCACACTGGAAGAAAAACTCTGAGATTTACCATTTATTGCTTATTGTTTAAATTAAAGGACTGATTTCATGGAATCAAGTGTACTGTTGAATCAAAAAATAAGAATGATTATTTTGGATATAATCTTCATTGTTTTGTTTTTTTAGAGAGTATTTTATTATTTATGAATGTTAAATTTGAAAAAGTATTTGTGAAGATGTACCGAAACATAGATCTAAAAGTAAAATTAGTTTTTGATAACTATATCTTCTAATTTTATTACTACGTCAGATAATTTTTAAAATATTCTGAACTGATTTTACAAATGGAAATTACAAAAGTTGAAAAATAAATTTAAAGTATCAGTTTCCATTTATGTACTTTCAAAAGTATGATAGTTAATATGGTTTTAGTCTTGGTGTTCATGTGGAATATCTGATACATCCATCTTTATATCCCATAATGTTAAAGAATTCACGAGATAAATAGTATTCTTAGAAAACTATAATTATTATAACATAAACATATTTATTATGGTAATAATTCATACATATAGAGTTTGTTATTTTATTATTTCCTCATTTGTCTAAGGTTAGAACAAAATTTTAATTTCTAGAAATAACCTTCTTTGAAAGCTATCTGGGAGTACTTGGAGTTATGATGCAAGTACTTTATATGTAGCTTCCTTAGCACTAGAATATTCGGCTGAACTCTTGTTGGAGAAAAAATTCTCTTACTGAAACTTTTGGATATCCAATTAAATATTACCATAAGAAATGAGTGAAGTCTACTCCCTTTGCATGACTTCCTGTTTCACATATTTCTCCGCTAGATGTCACAAGAATTGTCTAGATGGATCAGACTTGTCAATAACTCAAAATATAATTTCACTCTCTCATCTCAAATTGATATCCTCTTTTAGGTATTTAATCAAGAATCTACAATTGAAGAATTAAAGCTTTAAAGTGGATGTCTTATGAGGTTTCAAAAAAATTTCTTTTTCCAGTTCCAACAGTGAAACAAACTAGATTTGATGCAATTTAGTCCACGTGCTCATTCAGTTTTATAAATGGATTTTAATCGCCACTGATCTCAATAGATATGAATAAAAACTATGGTACCACGTAATTAATAATTGTCAAATCTATGACTGTGTAGCAGAATTGAAATATTTAATAAATACACTACTGAATCCATCTCCTGATTAGATTCTCTACAGATTTCTTTATGATATTTTGTTGTTTGTTTTTTTAAAATCTATACACTAAATAAATAAATCACTTATTTTTAATTTATTCCATCTTTTATGTTGAATATTTATTTAAATTTTTATTTTTAGCAGAGATGTAAATAATTCCATTTTATATATATTTATAGATTTATAATTGCTATTAATTGATAGGAAACCTTTTCAATCTATACTAATTTAAATCAATTCACTGAACAAACAAGTCCAAATGCATTGTTAAAATAATTCCCAAGCAAAATTCCCAAAGAATGATTTAAATGAATTTACAAACAATTTCCATCTTTTATAATATCGATGTAAACTATTTACCAAATAAAAGACGATCTAATTTAAATGGGCCGAGAACATATTTCTAAAGTTCCCTATACATATTTGCCATTGTAGTTTTATTTTCATGTGCATTTGTAAAAACAGTTTACAAACAAGCTTTGGACTAACGTGATGAAATTTATTGTCTTTCGTCTCCAACCTGGGATCAAAGGAATATGATTTTTTCACTCCTCAGAAATCCGATAATTTCATACTAAGATAGTGATTTTTTTTCCTTTAAAATAGATTGAATAATTGTATGTCTGTTCTTCCTTTACTTATGACAGCAATGACTTATGGTCTTTTTTTCTAGCTGTTTTGAAGTTATCGACCAATGCAGCAGCTAGGGTTGCTATTTGATAGATGGTACTAGTATCATTGATGGTACAGGTCGCTAGATGGTGCTGTTGCTACTCAAAAACAGTTAAATATACCGTTTCTGAGGAGGCTGCAATGACCTGTAGTGTGTTATGCTAATTTCTCGCAATTCACACTTACCTGATCTTACTCTACAAATCATCGGTATTGTGCCTGCGCTATCGTACAATTTGAGGGTGTGTAGATTTTAAGTCAATGTAATATTTGAAATGTTATTGAAAAAATTATTATATTACATTTTAATGATGGAGTATTTGCTCCAAATAATTTTAAAACCGTTGCTGTGGTTCTGAACTGAGTTTGGAAGGGTATAAAATTAGGGAAAGTTTTGTTGTAAGTGTGAATTATTGCATAGTCACGATATTCACGGGACTAACAAAATAGCTATTTTAAAACACGACTTTGCCATAGAAAAAGTATAGTGAACAAACAGTCTTACTAATGATATTGTTTTATTGTTTGAATTTTCCAAGTTAACATTTATAAATCAAAATTAACTTAATAAAAAGTATGATAATACATATATGCATGTATTTGCATATATTTTTATAAAAGCGCATTTCAAAGATTAACTAAAAATAACTTAATAAAAGGTATAGGAATGTATGTGCGTATATTTTATAAATGTGTACTTCAAATAATGTTAACTGATCTATATAAATAAAGCATACATAAATAATTATAGATTTTAAAGTAATAAATTTATATGTTAGAGTTAAACATTACCTGGTATGTGAATTTTCACGCATACATATATGCGAAGGGAGCAGCAAGATTATAGTTTTCAAACCTTGTCATTTCTTTTAAATTATTATTTATTTCTCGGCTATGATAAATCTCTTATACCAATTAGCTTTCCTTGCATAAAAGTTATAATTTCTAGATGACAGACTCACATATATGTTAGAATGTTTACCAAGTTAAAATCTGTTTTGGGGAGTAGTTTATTTCTTGGAAATTATCTGACCACACCTGGGTTTTAAAATTTGTAAAAACAAGAATACACTTAAAAAGATATTAAATTTGAATTATAACAAAGAGAAAGTTAGTAGGCTGACACTATTTTTATCAATTACTGAGGTAATGATTTTGTTTGAAAACTGGTAACACAGATGGAAATTAAAGATGAAAAATATCTTAACTTGTAAACAAGTGTGGTAAACCAGGCTCGACTATTTATTCCAATTGCTGGAAGGGTCACAGGATGACTGATCTCGAGGCTGCGGTTTTTATCACCTCAAAGTAAACCACCGATATAATATTGTCAACCCCTCCACAGGCGTCCACACACAAAACATCAAGAGGCTGTGGTTGGGAGGGTTGAAATGGCAGAATAAGCGACATTAGTTGATGACTATCTGGCTGAATTTATGTGGCAGCATCTATACCATGGACAAGACCTCTTCATCTCAATTTTGAAAGAGATGAGTTTGCGTTAGACCAAGATTCTTGCTAATGTCATTGTTTTGTTATTCAAAAAGTTGTTTTATTACAGTTCCAACTTGCATATACAGAAAAGAACATTCAAGACATTGTTTTTGGTTTTTCTATTTATAGATCAATTTATTCCTTTGAAAGTGATTTTTTTATTCAATGTTGTTTTTTTGTATCAGAAAAAATTAGATTAAGAAAAAAGCTGCCAAGTAGACGGTGTTTGTTACTTGTCATGTCAATAAAAAAAAAATGTTCAAATGAATTCGTATAGTTGTTTGATTGTTTATGTTAAGTTTAAAAAAAAAAAAATTTACTTATTTAAAAACATCCAAAAAAAAGAAAAGGATTTTGCATTAGAAGAAGTACAGTGAACAAACCCCAAAAAAGTAATTACATTAAGCAAAAAACACAGCAATTGTTTTTTTTTGTGTAAATAAAAAATTTCTTATTAAAAAATGTCATTTAGTTATTAAAGAAAAAATTGTAATAAAAAAGTCGTTCTTTAATAATAGTTCAAAAAAAAATGTAAGAAAAAAGACGTTTATTATTTAATTATTAAAAAAGATCAGTTATTTAATAATAGGTCATGGCCAGGTAACTTTATATTTCAATGTTTTTGAGTAACAACAGCGACCTGTACTGTCGATGATACTAGTACCGATTTTTTTTTATTTGATCACCTTTAGACCATTTTCAAATGAATGAAAAGTGCATGAATTTGAAGAACCTTGAACAAAATAAATGGGCTTTGTTAGACTTTGTGAAATAAGAAGGAATAATATAAAATGTACTTTTTTAAAAGTATGTGGCAATGGTGTAATATAAATTGATGTAAAATGACCTTGTAGTCAGAAATTTCTAAGTGTGTGCTATAAGTCCAGGGAATTCATTAAATTAAAAAATTCCTTTCTGAAACTGTAAGCACATCTATAATAATCTTATATACTCATTTTATCCTAATTATTTCCTTTAAATTTTCAAATCATTTTCTTAACGCACATCTTTTTCTCCTGTACCATTTTAATAAAAGCTATTTCAATAATCCCAGTATTTCATCCTCATATTCGTCATTCTTAAAATGATATAAACAAAAGACCAAAAAAATTTCTTTTTCATTCATTTTTATTTTTCTCACACTTTCAATATTCTCTGTTTCTTAATCAACGTCCTACATGCTAAAGGTAAGAGTTTAATAATCATTCTATCATATCAAATTAAAACTACTATATTCCAAATTTTTATCCTATTTTTGCCTCTTTGGAGCCAAAGCTCCCATCCTTGAATCAGACAATAGTAAACTTCCTCTTGTGTTATCATACATGAATTCATATTTTATATATTTTTTGTTCATATTTCTTTCTTGTAGCTACTTTACGCCCCTCTCTCTAACCAACATCTATTTTCCTTTCCTGTCCCTCATATTTATGTACTTGTAATATATTCTTTACACATTCCATTTTTTGTACAAATTCATAGAAATAAATTTTGCTTATTGTAAAATCTTTTTAGTCCACCATATTTATTTTCCTCTCTACATAATCCAATTAAGCATTAATTTTGGTAATCTTTTTCATTTGTATAAGGTAATCGTTCAGATATTTTTAATGTTCTTTATGAAATAGGTCTGCTATATTTTTCCTCGAATAGCCTTGTTTATTGACCTTAAGTTGTCACCCTATGCATATGGACTTTTTTTAAAATTCTATTTAAAAAAAATTCAGATTCTTGGACAAGACAAAGTGCCCTATTTTATATAATGGTTATTTATTATATGATAAATATGCTTGATGTTTAGTTAATCTCATTCTATTTTTGTTTATGTCTATTCTAATTCACAACTCTCCCCATATTTTTTTCCCCATTTCACAAAGTACCTAAACACCTATGCTATTCGTTCAAGATTAATCCATTTTCTGCTTGTCAATTTCTAGCGTTTTAAGTTTCTATATGTATTTATTTAAACTTACTGTAGTTTTTTTATCTGTCTGGATTAAATCTTGTTATTCAATTTTCAATTAATTTCCAACCTACTGGAAACTTTGTATATATAAGTATTACTCAAGATTACTTTTTAAAAAAAAAAAGTTTCAAATAATTTTAGCCAAAAATTAATGAAAACTTTAAATTTTTAGTTTTATTATTTACAATGAAATGATTCATTGAAAAGTGATTTTGTTAATTCATTATCAGATATAAAGTAAAAAGTATATAATAATAAAAATTTTAATGCTTTTATTTTCATAAATGCGCTAAAAAATATAGGTATATATGTATTAGTCCAGCAATGAGATGTCACGTATTATCCGGCAATAATTTTCTAATCTTGTGATCTCAGAAAATAATGTATATACAAGAATCTCTGACAAACTTAACCAATCAGTTTGGATAAATGACAATCTTCAAATTGGACTGCATTGTCCTTAGTAGCAGGTAAAAAAATACTGTGCACATTCACTTTTCAAGAATTAAAGATAGACAGTAAATCTTGTATACACGTTACTTTCACCAGCTGATTGATTACTCATTCCAGCACACTTTCATGATATTACATCATAGTTTAAATTGTAAATAATGAGAAAAACTAATATTTTGACTAATTACTTTAATTCTCATCAGAATATTATCTAATATTCACTTACATAATTAATTTATTTTCTTTTTAGACGATTGTAAATGTGTTAAATTCGGTTTTTATATGCATATTTCTTTTTGCCACCGACTTTAAACAGTGCCGGACTAATACACAAGTACCAAAATATACATTTTCTTCAGCTTTCGCAAAAAATGCTTGGGATACAAAATTATCATTACAGCAATTCACAAATCATCTACCCCAAACAGTTGTATAAATAAATTGGCCATTAAAGCCCACTTTTTTTGTAGCGATGCAATCTATTCCTTTGATTGTTTGTTCGGGAAATTGACTTGTGATTTATCCTAATAACATTTTCACATCCGATGTTTTTATTGATGAGAGTTGAAGAAAATTTATTTTCCCGTGTATTTATATGAATGAAAACATTTCTTTAAAAAATATACATATATATATTTTATTTAATTTATTATTATTATTTTTAATCTCTGCATATTTCTTTAACAACAACTTCATATCTTTTACTATATTTTCAAAAAATACCATACCTTCAAGAACTTCTGTATTAGGTGTTTTGGTTCCTATTATGGGAAACCTTATATCTATTCCCACTTTCTGCCAATCTCTTATAAACAAAATAGGTAATAAAGATAATAAATGGTCATTTTAAGTTTAGATTGCGTGTTTAACTTCTATAATTGGTATTTTATAAAAATTAACTGAAAGGAGACCCTTTGATTCCTCTTGGAGGACTTAAAGGAACCAAGCAGGGCAAATTCCTAAGATCCACTTTATATGTTCTTGTCGTTGCAGCTGTTATTACTGTGTGATTATTCATATAGTATATGAACATGGATGGGCTGCTCACCAACACGCATTATCCAGTGTGGTGGGTTTATTGGCTGTTTGCCTCTGAGTTTAAGAGCAAGAAACACCATGGTCATTCTTCTCAGTTGCCTGATAAGGCAGAATGAATGTTTGTGTAAATGATAAATATTTTCTAATACATATATATAATTATGACACAAAAATAAATCATGGCCCTTATTCCCAGGAGGCTGTAAAGTCACCAACCAAGATTGTTGGTGGCGGAGGGTGCTAAGAATCCCCTGATTGCGGACCCAGGCTGCTATTTGATGATGACTTTTTATTTAGGTACTTACAACTGCAGATCACTTTCAAGTGAAGGAAGATTGCAAGAACTGTCTTATATTAAATAGGACATTATTGGACTTTGTGAAGTTAGAAGAAAAGGTGAAGAGACAATTGATTTAAAAAATGGACATATACTCTATTATAATAAAGGCACAAACATTGGAAATACAAGTGGAGTAGGATTCATTATAAATAAAAAGTGGAAGAACAACATTGTGTAGATTGATGGTATATCAGACAGAGTGGCAAGATTAGTTATACAACTTAATAGCAGATACCAAATGCAGATAATTCAGGTTTATGACCCAACAAGTTCTCATAGTGATGAAGTAGTAGAAGATTTTTATATAGATATACAAAGGGCTTTTGATCAGAGTAAACAACATTTTAAAATTGTTATGGGAGACTTTATTGCTAAAATTGGTAAACAAATGAAAGATGAAAGTGCTATAGATAATTTTGGTTATGGTAATAGAAATGAGAGAGGACATAGACTAGTGGAGTTTGCTGAAAAAGGAAAACTTTACATTATGAATTCTTTTTTTGAGAAATATGTTAAAAGGAAATGGACATGGAAGCATCCCAATGAAGGTATAGTAGAATTGGATTATATTTTGACTAACAGAAAATACATATTTCAAGATTGTAATGTTTTTAATAAATTTAACACAGGAAGTGATCATCGATTAGTAAGACGTAAGATTCATGTTAATGCAAAACTAGAGAGACAAAAATTATTAAGAAAAATAATTTTTACAGTTGATATTCCTAATCTTCAGAAACATTCTAATGAATTTAAATTAGAACTTACAAATCGGTTTCAAGTATTAGTAGATTTTGAACATGATTCAGATTTGAATGAAATTAATATGAAAATAACTGATACACTTTTAAAAACTGCAACAAAGATAGCTGGTAGAAAAAAGTAGCAATTGACCAATAAAATTTCTATTGAGACTAGAGAATTTATGAAGAAAAGAAGGAATATGAAGATATACAAAAATGATGCACTAAAAAGGATTGAATATCTCAAATTTTGTAAAATGGTACAGAAAAGAGTTGAAAATGATATAAGAAAGTAGTATAACTGTGAACTAGCAAGGAAAGCTGTAGAAGAAAAGTCTCAAAAATGTAAAACAACATTTTGTGATATTGGTAGGAAATTTATAGCTGCAATAAGAAAAAAGATGGAATTATTACTAAAAAGAGATGATATCATGAAATGGGTAGAAGACTTATCAAGAATTGTATAGTAACCTCCTATATCTATTACATCTTCCGAACTGCCCAGAATTTTAAATGAAGTGAGACATGTAATTAAATGTATGAAGAAAGGAAATGCTCCAGGTAATGATGGAATTATAATTGATATATTAAAAGAAGCAGGTGAAGAAATAGAATTTTTTTTTAGCAAAGTTATATACCAAATGTCTAAATGATAAAGATATACCAGATGATTGGAAGAATGCAGTAATAATATTAATATTTAAAAAAGGTGATAAAGAAGATATTAGAAATTACAGACATCAGTTTTATATAAAAAATTTACCAAGATAATTACAACTCATCTACAGAAAACATTGGATTTCCACCAACCAAGAGAACAAGCTGGATTTAAAAGTGGTTTTAGTACAGTAGATCATATCCAGGTATTGAGAGAAGTTATAGAAAGGACAAATGAATATGAGTTGCCATTATGTTTTGGATTTGTAGATTATGAAAAGGCATTTGATTCTATAAACATTTCTTCAGTAATTAAAGCATTGGATCATCAAGGTGTAGATCCAGGTTATTGTCATATTTTAAAGAATATTTATAAAAATGCAACAACAACAATTAGATTACATAATGATACTGGGAAAGTCAACATTGAGAAAGGTGTAAGACAAGGTGACTCCATATCTCCAAAACTTTTTACAGCAGTGCTGCAAGAAGTATTTTGTGGATTAAAATGGGAAACTAAAGGAGTGAAAGTAAGTGGAGATTATTTAAGTCATTTAGATTTCGCAGATGATGTAGTTGTTTTTGCAAATAATGCTTCAGACTGCAGGAAATGTTTCAGGAGTTATCAGATGAAAGTAGGACTAAAGATAAATGTTAAAAAGACAAATAATGTTTAATCGATTTGCTCAAAATATGAAAATAAAGATTGATTATGATGAATTAGAAGAAGTTAACAGTTACAAATACCTTGGTCACATTATTAATACAGATGGAAACATAATGGAGGAAATTAATCATAGAATTTAAACTTGGTTGGAGTGCTTTTGGTAGAAATAACTTGATAGTAAAAGGAAATATGCCTATGTGTTTGAAAAGGAAGGTTTTTAACAAATGTGTTTTACCAGTTCTTACTTATGGATCTGAGACTTGGACACTTAATAGAAGAGCAATACAGAGACTTCAGACCACTCAAAGAAGTATGGAGAGATGTATGTTGGGAGTAACAAGAAGAGATCAAAAATGCAATGTATGGGTAAGAGAACAAGCAGGTGTTACTGACCTCATTGAAAAAATTAAAAGATTGAAGTGGAGTTGGGCTGGACATATTGCTAGAAGAAATGATAATAGATTGACAATTGAAATTTTAAACTGGATTCCAAGAGATTGTAAGAGACCACATGTGAGATGAATGGATGAAATAAAGTGTGCAGGGGTGATGTGGAGAAGAGAAGCTAAAGACCCGAGAAAATGGATTAAACTTGGAGAGACCTTCATCCTGCAGTGGATTGATAATGGTTGATGACGATGACCTCCTATATCTATTACATCTTTTGAATTGCCCAGAGTTTTAAATGAAGAAGTGAAACATGCAATTAAAAATATGAAGAAAGGAAAGGCTCCAGGTAATGATGGAAATAGAATTTTTTTTTTAGCAAAGTTATATACCAAACGTCTAAATGATAAAGATGTACCAGATGATTGGAAGAATGCAGAAATAATATTTTAAAAAGGTGATAAAAAGATATTAGAAATTACAGACCTATCAGCCTTTTATCAGTTTTATACAAACTTTTTACCAAGATAATTACAACTCGTCTACAGAGACCTATCCTTTTATCAGTTTTATACAAAATTTTTACCAAGATAATTACAACTCGTCTACAGAGAACATTGGATTTCCACCAACCAAGAGAACAAGCTGGATTTAAAAGTGGTTTTAGTACAGTAGATCATATCCAGGTATTGAGAGAAGTTATAGAAAGGACAAATGAATATGAGTTGCCATTGTTTTGGATTTGTAGATTATGAAAAGGCATTTGATTCTATAAACATTTCTTCAGTGATTAAAGCATTGGATCATCAAGGTATAGATCCAGGGTATTGTTATATTTTAAAGAATATTTATAAAAATGCAACAGCAACAATTAGATTACTTAATAATACAGGGAAAGTCAACATTGAGAAGGGTGTAAGACAAGATGACTCCATATCTCCAAAACTTTTTATAGCAGTGTTGCAAGAAGTATTTTGTGGGTTAAAATGGGAAACTAAAGGAGTGAAAGTAAATGGAGATTATTTAAGTCATTTAGATTTTGCAGACAATGTAGTTGTTTTTGCAAGTAATGCTTTAGAGCTGCAGGAGATATCAGATGAAAGTAGGACTAAAGATAAATGTTAAAAAGACAAGTAATGTTTAATTGATTTTCTCAAAATATGAAAATAAAGATTGATTATGATGAATTAGAAAAAGTTAATAGCTACAAATACCTCGGTCGAATTATTAATACAGATGGAAACATAATGGATGAAATTAATCATAGAATTAAACTTTGAGTGCTTTTGGTAGAAATAACTTGATACTAAAAGGAAATATGCCTATGTGTTTGAAAAGGAAGGTTTTTAATAAATGTGTTTTACCGATTCTTACTTATGGATCAGAGACTTGGACACTTAATAGAAGAGCAATACAGAGACTTCAGACCACTCAAAGAAGTATGGAGAGATGCATGTTGTAACAAGAAGAGATCGAAAACACAATGTATGAGTAAGAGAACAAACAGGTGTTACTGACCTCATTGAAAAAATTAAAAGATTGCAATGGAGTTGGGCTGAACATATTGCTAGAAGAGATGATGATAGATAGACAATTGAAATCTTAAACTGGATTCCAAGAGATTGTGAAAGACCCAGAAAGAGACCACATGTGAGATGGATGGATGAAATAAGAAAGTGTGCAGGGGTGATGTGGAGAAGAAAAGCTAAAGATCAAAGAAGATGGATTAAACTTGGAGAGACCTTCATCCTGCAGTGGATTGATAATGGTTGATGATTGTGATATTATTAAGACTGCTCGACAATTTATTTCTATCTATTTTATCATAAATCTTTTCTCTATTTTTATCAACTGAAAAATAATGAAACAAATTACCGTCTCTTCTAATATCTTTTATTCAAGTCCTTTTCCTATACATTAATATGTAAAAATGCTGCTTCTGGTTTTGCCTAATTAAAGATCTAAAATATGTTTTATTTACATAATCTACTTCTAATGTCCATTCATGTGAAATCTCATTTGTAATTTTATTAAATATTTCTCTTAAATCGATAACCTTATTGCCTAATCTTCTTGCTTATCCTTTTTTTAAAATCCCACCTATTGTTCTATTCATTCCATTATTCATATTTTTTTGAATCGAGGTTCTTTAATTAAACGGCATTCACTTATTAATTTCCATCACCCAAGTGCTAATTACAAACTCGATGAATTTTTTTTTTTTAAGTTCTTCCATATATTATCATATTCTTTTCCCTTCATATTTAACAATTGAGCAGGTTTTTCTTTCTCCTTTTTATTATATACAAAAATTGTTATAACTCTCAATTCTTCCTATCTTGAATTCGTTGGTCAAGTTCACTTTTTCCATCTTACTTCTATTTTTTTGTTATTGTTGTTTAATAATTAATTATACTAGCTAGACGTTAACATCCATTTCTAATGGATTTTTAATAGTTTAGTCTCTATGTGCTCCTTCCTTTTTTATATTCATACTTTTTAAAATATTTTAATTATCTTTTTAGT
The DNA here is from genome assembly GCA_028023455.1 of Epiperipatus broadwayi. NCBI lineage: Eukaryota > Metazoa > Onychophora > Udeonychophora > Euonychophora > Peripatidae > Epiperipatus > Epiperipatus broadwayi. The sequence goes on from JAQFVV010006353.1 coordinate 750,234, forward strand.
CCTACTAATTCTAAATAACCATTCCTTTGTATTCATCTGTATTATAAATAGTCTATTCTTCATAAATGGAAATTCGCAATTTTTCATAATTCTTTCCAAGGTATTAGTAAATCTCTTCCGTTTAGAATTGTGTGATTATAATAAACACAAGCTCATAAAATATTTATTAATTTAAACAAATATACAAATGCGTATTTAGTTATATAAAACTGTTATACCTTCGACTGATACCTTTGGCTTGCTATAGGGTTTAATTGCCATGCAACTAATTCTGTAAGGTATTTCAGGAATCTTCCTAAGTTAATCTACCACTTCCAGCTGTACTGTGACCACTTGCATCATGAGTATACATGATGACACTTCCAGGTGTTCTGTGATAGCTTGCCTCATGTCTGGTACAATGGCACTTATAGCCGTACCATGACAACTTGCCTTATATCTGATTTAGGTTTTAGCAGCTTGCAGTTATAAAGTGAACCTACCTCAATACTTTAACCATCTAGTGGAGACAACATATGTACTGCCGTTCAGGTCTGACAGTAAATTGTCTGACTTTACCTCCACCTAAATTGACTATTAATAGTTTGATCCCTTTCCCTAATAGAAACAATCGGATTCATTGAGCATCATCACCCATTGGCCTGGTACTGTTATTGGATGAATGCTAACCACATATCTATTGGTCCATGGCGATGGTTTCTCATTCTGATCAAGATAAGATGGAATCTGGATTAATCCATTAGTTGAAGGTAAATTGAGATATAACAAGAATTATTCCTTATTTCTCACCCCTATTGACTCTTCTATAAAATTCTGCACCCAAGCTTTCAGATAGTTGTAATTCAATCAACATAAAATTATGATCTCAACTATACCGTTTTTCTTTATCTTCAAACATTTTAATTCTTTTTATTTCCCCTATATTCTTTCTATCAACCAATACATAATAATGTACTTCAAATTTAGTCTCAATCACACAGTCTCTACTAATATGAATCCAACTCACACATTTTTTATAACTTTTATTAATATTCTTAATAATTCTTTTTTTTTCTTCCTGCCCTCACTCCTATTCATATCCTCCTACTCACATTTATGTAGATATTTATGTTTACTCATCACAAATGCATCTCTACAATTGCTAATATTTAACCTAACTTTTTCATTTTATCTTTACCCCTTATATATTTTTGAAATTACTTTAAATTAAGACTTTTGTTCATCTATATCAAGGTTATCCAATCTTGAATAATCCTAGGATCAGATAAAAATAAAAACTATCTAAGGGCTGCATTCAAAATGATGACTATACTCATAAATCAAATGTCATCATTATGATGTATTAATTAAAATTACAGTTTAGTCACTAGTAGAAAACTACAGTACATAAAATATCTAAAATACAAGGAACTAAATCCTTTATGTTGCTTTTGCAAATTAAAAATAAATATATAGAATAAAATATCTTCACATAACAACAAAATAATATATGACAAAAGCTGTAATATAATCACATAATCATAACATATAAAAGCTCTTTTCGGCAATCTTTAATTCTTGCCCTTTTCAGTATGTCTTGGTTAATTACAAAAAACAACCTATATTGCATACATAGCAACATCTACTAGCTTGTGTTAATTTTTATATAGAGCCAGTAGATGTCGCTATGTGTGCAATATAGATTGTTTTTTGTAGTTAACCGAGTCATATAGAAAAGGGCAAAAATTAAAGATTTCCGAAAAGAGCTTTTACATGTTATGATTATGTGATTATATTACAGCTATTGTCATATATTATTTTGTTGTTATATAGATATTTTATTCTATATAATATATAGAAGTCTATCTGGAAATTTTCCTGGGGTCTTGTAGTTATTTAGTTTACGTTAAAAAAAAAATTCATAAGTGAACATGTGACATAACATATTGCTTATTATTTATTTTGATGTATTCATTTAATAAATTCGTAAAAAAGAATTTTAAAAAGATTTTATCTAATGTTAGATTTTTTCGTTCCTTCTCATCTTTTTGTATATTTTAGCATTTTGGAATAATATTTCACACCACTAGTTAGCAAAAATTTAAATATTTTTTATACATAACCATGCAATAAATAATATCTATATGCATACTTTTTTTTGTTTACCCATTACTTTGTCGAAATTTATATTAAATCGTATTTTTCTTATTTTTATTAAACTATTCTTTCAACACTCCCGAATCTAATGTTTGCTTATCATATTAACCAAATGATAGTATTTAGTGACTTATTGTATAACAGCTACATTTCAAAATTTTCATCATGTAATATTTGTGTGCGCATATATATACTTATATAGATTTATATGAGAAAAAATATATAGTGCAAATTTCAACTTAAGATCATGAATTAAGTAAGATTTCATGCGTTTACACTATAACAGGTGGAGAATGCATGAAAATAAAAATGATAATAACAAATACATAATTCACATGATCACCATCTCTATACTAGCACATAATTGTTGTAAACAAAGGCAAAACTCTTCATACAGTAGTGCCACCCTGTGCCAAATAGAGTAATCAATGGATGCCAGAAGGCTTGTGCATAAAATCCCTATCTAGTGCCTACTTCTGGCATCCATTAATTACCTTGTTTGGCACAGGGTGGCATTACTGTATGGAGAGTTTTGCCTTTGTTTAAATACATAATTGCTATATATACTTTGTAAAATTTAAAACATATAATGACAAGATAATTAAACTAATCATTGCCTGATCACTATAAGGTCCACAATTGTAAAATCATATCTTCATTGAATTTGGCATGTGAAACGAATGAACAACATAAAACTTCCTACCAAAAAGTTTTATAGTGAACTTGAGTATGGTTTGTTGGGAGAGATAGACCCATCTACGGTATAAAAATTATTTTAAAGATTTTGTAAAGAAGCATGGTATTGGCTGTTTCCGTTGGGAAGATGTGGCCAAAAATAGAATGGAGCTACAATTAGACATGATGTTGAAATATTTGAAAGAAAAGTTGGCTGCTCAAGAAATTAAAGGACAGCATTACAGATCTATATTTGAAAACCTTTTGTAAAACGTATTGCCTGATACTGTTGGCTTGGTATTAAAAAAAAATGGCAGCTAACATTATTAGCATCTCAAATCAGACATGAAGAGTCAAAAAAAATTTTTTTCCTCACAGCAGAAAGATAAAAAAAAATCAAAATGGCTAAAATTGGCTCATTAGAAGAATTCGATCTGGCTTATCCTGATCCTGAGCACAGGCAAAACTCTCCATACAGTAGTGCCACTCAGTGCAAGCCAGAGTAGTAAATGGATGCAAGAAAGTTGTGCATAAAATCCCTATCTCAAATATCCCCAGACCAGTTTCTAGCTTGTGGCTTTCATCAGTGACGAGCCCTGGATCTGAGAGTACTGCACTTAGATCTTAGGATCTAATGCAGCTGTCTAGCAGCCATCTTTTACCTTATTAGCTAACTATAAAGCCTTGGTCCCAAATGAAAACACAATAATGTTTTCAATTCAAGCTCATTATCTTGTATAGTTGGATATACATATTGCACTGAATGGCACCATTGTATGGAGAGTTTTGCCTCTTTGTAAATAGCTTGTGAATGAATAAAGAATGGTGATCATGTGGTGTTTAATGGTTTATGCAGTTTTAAAGACTTCCTCATTGAAGTCTTCAGAAATCATTTGATTTGTGGAATGAAAGTCCCAAACCAAGGGATAAATTGTTAATGGACCCTAATATATTTGATTCAACTGTTTCTCAGATGACTCTAGGTGACTCCACAGTGATTCATCCTGCTCCATTAAATAGAAATCCCAGCATTAAAGCCATGAGTCAGAGAGTTGGATCGTTTAAAGATTTTTATAATTAGAATGAATTTATGGGAATTATTATTGTTAATACTATTATTAAATTTTGTTACAGATGTGACAAAGCAAAACACACACACCAAATGTCCGTGCTGGTATACAGTGTGCAGATATTGCAAGTGTGCCAGTCACACAGAAGCTGCTTGTTTTAGAAAAAAGGATGCTCAAGAAAGAACAGACAAATCCATTCCAAAAGGCTAGAAGTACGATTTAAAACCAAATAAAATCAAGAATACCTGCATAAATAATGAGAAATGTTGATTTATTTTTCAAATGAAAATATTAATAATGGAATGGGATACTGGTCCTGCAGTGTCCATTGTATCTAAAAAGATGTGGGCTATCATTAATAGGAAAAATAAGCATTAACTGCAACCTAGCAGCAAAACAATCGCTGACAATCAAGGCAATCAAATATCACTCTTGGGTCAAACAAGAAGTAAAGTTGCTATGCCTAGTATAACTGTTTGCCTGTCTTTGGTTGTTTCATCAGCTGAATGTAGTAGTTTATTAGACTGTGACTGGTTTGATCACTTAGGATACACAGAATCACCTCACAAATGTAAGTAAATTGGAAAGTGTTTACTCTGAAATGTTGGGTATGTACTTAGGACAAGGTCCATTTTCCAATAAATAAAGATATAAAACCAATAAGTTGTCATTATAGACTACTGTCTTAAGACCTAAAGTGGAAGCTGAGCTTGATAGGTGGCAGGTTGCAGAAATCATTGAATCCATAACCTCAGAATGAACTACCCCAGTTGTCCCAATCATCAAAGAGAATGGTGATACCCAGATCTGTGGTGATTGTTAATGTCCAATCAGAAAGCACTGGCACTTGATAATTATCCACAATTATCAGTTCAACAGATTCCGTCAGCCATGTCAGAATTTTTTTTACAAAAAACCAATACGTATACTGGCAGCTACCAGTTGATAAACAGGTTGCAAGAGCGTTGTCAATAATCACTCGCAAATGAATCTGGTGCCTTTCGGAATATCAGTCACCCCAGCATTATTTCTGAGGTTTATTGCCCAACTTGCTGTTGGACTACCTAGTGTACCCTCTTATTTTAACATTTTTTTTCATTGGTGATCAAAACTCCCAAATAACTCTGTGTTCCCACTAAAAAATTTCTAGACAGATTTAAGGCCTCGGGCATTATTTTCCTAGACAAATGCATTTTTGTGGCTAAAGAATTTGAATTTCTGGGATATAAAATAGATCCAGGGGCCATTCATCTGACATATAAAAAGGTCGTAGAAATTAAAGAGGCAAAGACTCGTGTGAACAAAAAACTCATCATTTTTGAGCCCCATCATTTATTTTGTCAGCCTTTTACATCATAAAACAGGCCATGGAAACACTGTAAAGACTTTTGGACAAAAATACAGTCGGGACTTGAGACAGTAAACATGATAATGCTTTCAAAAGTGAAAGACATGACATCAGACTCGGTATTATTAGACCCTTTCACCTTGAAAGAGTGCTGGTACTAACTTGCAATATCTCATTAGCTCACCTGTGGGAATAGGTGATGTGTTGTCTCAGGCAAAAAATAATAATAAAACATTTTTTTTCATCTTCTAAATCTTAAATAAAATCATAAGGTGGAAAACGTAACTTCCGATAAATCACCTCTGATTTCTAAAGAATAATTTAAACTTGTTGCTAACACCTAGTTTCTTATATCATATACAATCTATTCACTAGATAAAAAAAAGTGGATAATAGTTGAAAGGTTATTTAAATAAATTTTTAGGATTTTAATTTGTGGATTATCATAATAATGTTTTCAGTTCCATGCTTTTATTTGTAATGGCTGAAGAACATTTATTTTTCTTATATCTCAAATGGCTTTCAACTAATGAACTGGTCCAGATTCCATCTTATCTTGATTGGATTGAGTGTTTATCACCACAGACCAATTGTTATATGAATAGATAAGATATAGTCAATAGCAGAATTAGGCCAATGGGTAATGATGCTCAATGAACGCAATTGTTTTCATCATGGATATGGATCAGGATTCAAATAGAAGGTAAATAGAGACAGTAACAAATTACTGTCAAACTGAAGGGCAGTATGAACATTGTCCACTATATGGTCAAAGCAGTAGCAAAAGTTCATGCTAGAATTGGAAGCTATGAGATTATAAACCAACCTGAGGCAAGCTGCCATAGAATTAAATGGAAATGTCACAGTACCTAGAAATGACACAAGCTACCATGGTTCAGCTGGAAGTATTAGGTAAACCTGAATGAGCACCCAAAGTCTCTTACGTTAATAGGTGCACAGCAACTAAATACTATACCTCAGTCAACATATCAGGTATATGGTAGAGCAAATAGTCTTGTATATGTTTGGAAATGCAGTGTATTGTATATGTAAGCATTGATAAAATGTTTAATTGTATTTATGTATGTGTTTATTACATTCATCTACAAACACAATAATGGAAACAAAAATATTTTAAAAAAGTTTTTGTTTTTTTAACTTTATATACCGTAACACCAAAAATTACAAATAGAGAACGTATAGATGCAAATTAATACCGCTAGATGACAGTACCATAAAGAATACTAGGTGAATATTGGGAAAATTTAGAGTGGGGAATAAAAGATAAAGTGGCTAACAGGTTTCTCTGGCATAGTTGCTGAGAGATTCCTGACTCCGTTTAAGGAGAAGCCACATTGCATCACATCACATAGATAATTATAGAGAGAGTGAAATTAAGTAGTAAATTATTGGAGAATATTAATAAATGTGGAAGAGATGGGAGTACAAAAAATTGGGAATATATATTAAAAGAAGGAATGTAGGGGAGAGAGAATTAGTATTACTAAATGATGAAAAAAAGGTGTGTAGCTTTAGAGAAGAATTAGAGACAATCTTAAATAAATATGTAATGGATATAGGATGAAAAAAAAGTGTGTAGCTTTAGAGAAGAATTAGAGACAATCTTAAATAAGTATGTAATGGATATAGAAAAGATATTAGATGGGAGTGATAACAGACACAAAAGCACATAGAAATGAAAATAATAGTTTTACAGAAATAAATTGAATGAGGCAGAGAAGTTGAAAAGTGAAAAGGTGAGAGATTTAGATGATGGGCAGCAGAGATGGGATAAATAGGGCAAAATATAAATCTATTATCATGATTTAATAAGATGGCACAAAACACAGAATTTCAAGATAAATGGAATAATACAAGAGTGAGGCTATTGTTTAAAAGAAAGGGTAAAGACCATAGAAAGATAAACAATTATAGACTGATAGTGGTAACATCATTATTATATAGTTATTGGATATGGAAAAAAATAATAGTGGGAGAAATGCAAGGAAGTTTTAGAATGGATAGGCATATAGGAAATAGTTTGTTTGTACTCACACAGCTTATAGATATGAGTAGGAATATAGGTAGGCAGTTATATGGTCCTTATAGATATAGAGAGAGCATATGATAGATTAAATAGAAATAGATTATTAATGGATATGTTTAGTAAATTTGGGAATGAATGAAGCTTTAGTGGATCTTATTAAGAAATTGTATGAAAATAATTACTATATGTATCAATTAGGAAATAGGAGTGAAAAATAGGGTGGAACTAAGGCAAGGATGCCCTATGTCATCTATTTTGTTTTGTTTTTTATATTTGAGAGAAATGGAGAGAGCAATAGAAAGACTAGGAAGAGGGTTTAAATACCATTAATATTTGCTGATGATATCTTCTTGTGCACAGAAAGTAGGAAAGATATGGAAGTTATGCTGAAGACTTGTGCAAATGTGGGTAGTGAAGAAAAGTCAAAAGTAATGATGATGAATGCTGGGAAAAGAGAAGAGAAAGAATTTTTTATTGGAGGATATAAAGTTAAATGTGGTGAATAGGTATAACTATTTGGGAATTGTCTTAATTTCTTTATCAGTCCCTTTCTTTTCTTTGCTTCATTTATCAATTTTTTTCCCCATCAGTCCAAGCAATTTCTCTCATTACTTAACAGTGTTTTCATATAATGAATATGATGTAGCAAGAATTGTATGGAAGGAAATGATAGTAGCAAGAATTGTATGGAAGGAAATGATAGTAGCAGGGTTAACTTATGGTAACGATGCATTATGTGTTAGTAAAGGGGTGTTAGATTATTTATAAAAGGTACTAAGAGAAGTAGGAAGACATGCATTAGATGGAGATGTGTGAACAGCAAAAGAGGCAGTTCAAGGAGAAATAGGATGGTCAAGTTTTTATAAGAGAGAAGCAAAATGTTCAGTATTTTGCAATTTGTGGATACTAGGATAATAACTTAAAATAGTATATAATTGAGTTTATTGAGTAAAGGACAGGCAACAAGATGGGTGAGAAAGGTAGATGTATGAATAGCAAAGGATGCAGTTCAAGGAGAAATAGGATGGTCAAGTTTTTGTAAGAGAGATGCAAAAAGCAAAATGTTCAGTATTTTACAATTTGTGGATACTAAAATAATAGCTTAAAATAGTATATAATTGAGTTTACCGAGTAAAGGACAGGCAAAAAGATGGGTGATAGAGGTAGTACAATATGTAGAAGATTTGGATAAGGACTTCATGTCAGTATACTTGTAGAAAAGGTGGTACGATTGTGTTAGGAGAATTATTAAGTGTTATAGTGGCAAAGAAAGGGATAGAAGAATTAGTATGGAGATTTAAAAAAGTTTAAAAATATAAAGAAATAAACAGAATATTGGGTGTGAATCAATTTATGATAATAGCAAAGAAAGTGATTATTGTTTAAGGCTTGAATAGAATCATTAGCAACAAGAGAATATATACACAAATATGGGTGATTTAGTCTGCAAGTTAAGTAAGGAAGGCATGGAAAATACTAGGCATCTTCTTATAAATGCTTAGAACAGAAACAGTACAAATAATAAAATCGTGGCAGAATAAATGTAAACAAAGTGATTATACTGATAATGGGTTCTTGGTTTTTTCATATATATATATTGCTTATAACAGTTCTTTCATATATACTTCAATGCAAACAAATTTTCTTAAAAACTTCTTTATTTTCCTTACAGTTTCGACTGTCCAGCAGTTTTCATCAGAGCTACAATATTTGAATTTTGGAAAAAGATAAGGGGGATCAAGATATAAAGACCATAGAATGGGCAAAGATGATGTTATGGAAATGGGATGGAACAGGATGTTATGGAAATGGGATGGAACAGGATAGAGAAGAATTTGAGAAAAATTTAGAATGGGAAATGGAAGAGGAAGGGACAGTTGCTAACAGGCTTCTCTGGACATAGTGGCTGAGAAACCATAGGCTATTGCATCATGTAATATAAAAGATAAAAAAGAATCGTAAGAAAGGAAGAAATTGTTAAAAATTAGATATTTGAATATGCAAGGTGGTAGGCCAGAAAAGTGGTTAGAATTAAACAAAACAGTTAAAAATAAAGGGTTTGAGGTAAGCAATAGTGGAAACACATCTAAGAGAATAAGAACCTATACTGGAAGATTTGGTATGGCAGGATATAAATAAAGAAAATGAAAAAAGGGGTGGTAGTATAGGAGTTATGTCAAAAAAATATTTAAGTACTATAAGGGTCAAGAACATTTATAATTTGAGATAAGGTAGGAAAACAAGAATGGATGGTGGCTGTAGTGTACATGGCCACTGATGATAGTCAAACTATAATGGAGTGGGACAGTAGCATATATGATTGTCTAGTTAAGAATATACAATTTCCAAAAAGAGAGAAGGAAATAATGGTTATAGGGGATATAAATGGGCATAGTGAAGAAATTGATGAAGTGGATAACAAGAATTGATAGCTTTTGAAGAAATTTTGTCACAGAGTGAATTTGAACATTGGAAATTTATCAAAAGATTTGTGAGGGGGCATACATATGGTCTAGAAGTAATGTATTTTACATAATATATTATGTATTGGTAGAGAAAGTGGGAATGAATAAAGTATAGAAAATTAAAGTGTCAGATAATAAAGAGAGAGTATGTAATAATGATCATAATTTCTTTAAAATAGAAAGGATTAGTAATGTAATGGAAAATAATAATAAAGTAGAAATGATAGTGAAAGATGTGTTTGGAGAGTGAATGATAAGAATAAGTTAGAAGAATATAAAAGTAGAAGAAATCATGGAATAGTTTGTTGGGGATAAATATAAGAACTAGTGTGATGAAGTAGAAAACATGGCAAATAAGGTTTAAGGTGAGAATATTCAGAAAAATAAAAATAATAGAAAATTAAGAATTAGTAAAAGAGAGGAAAAACATGTGCTATTAAAAATAAAGAAAGTGAAAAAGATGTTAATATTAAGTGGAAAAATATTTTTAAAAAAGTTGGCTAAAATGGATAATTATGAGAATGAAATTAAACAGTAAATTATTGCAGAATATTAATAAAAATGGAAGAGATGGGAGTAAAAAAATTTGGAAATTATTTAAAGAAGGAGTGTAGGGAAGAAAGAAATAGTATTACTAAATAATGAGGAAAAAGGGTGTAGCTCTAGAGAAGAATTAAGAGAGAATCTTGAATAGGTATGTAATGGAAATAGAAAATATGTTAGATGTGAAGGACAAAGTGATTAAAGACATAAAAGCACATAGTAATGAAAATATTATTTACAGAACATGAATTTAATGAGACAGGAAAGAAATTGAAAAAATGGAAAGGCAAAAGGTTTAGATGGATGGGCAGCAGAGATGGTGATGAATAGTGCAAAATTAAATCTATTATCATGCTTTAATAAGACGGCATAAAAGACAACTTCCAGATAGCTACTACCTACTCATCTAACATCCCCAGATTAGTTTCTGTCTTGTGGCTTTCATCAGTGAGGAGCCTTGGATTTGAGAGCACTGCACCTATATCTTAGGAGGTAATGCAATTCCCCAACAGTCACCTTTTACCTATTTGGTTAACTATAAAGCTAGGATCCCAAGATGAAAACACCATAATGTTTCCAACCCAAGATCATTCACTTGTATAGTCATATAGATTTGAACTCAGTTCAGTATCTATACATTTTGGTGTCTTTGGTTTTTCAAAAATCAGTCATTATTGTCCTATGGGCAGAATAGATATAAAACCATCAAAACATCACATGATCAGCATTTCATATGCTTACACATGCTGTTAATAAGAGTACCAAACTCTCCATGCAGTACTGCTACCAAGTGCAAATCTTTATAATCAGTGGATGCAGAAAGGTTTGTGGATAAAATACCTATCTATTATCTATACAGTCAACATTCACAGACTAGTTCCTTGTTTGTGGTTAACCAAGTAGATAAAAAGGTGGCTGCTGGAGGGTTGATTAGATTCTAAGGTCTAGGTGCAGTGCTCTCAAATCCAAGGCTCCTCACTGATGAAAGCCACAAGATAGAAACTAGTCTGGGGATGGTAGATGAGTAGGCACTAAATAGGGATTTTTATCACAAACCTTCTTGCATCCATTGATTATGAAGGCTTGCACTTGGTGGCACTACTGCATGGAGAGTTTGATACTCTTATTAAAATATATTCTAGGTATAATACTAAAAGTTTTACAAAATTTTAGATACTGACTTATAAATATCAAAACAATTAACAAGATATTAATTTATTGCTAACAGGACCAATATAATATTTTTATAAGAGAAAACTGTTGAAAAAAAAGCACAATATAATCCTGAGTGTATTTAATAGTGATGAAAGTTAGATATTTTGCTTTTTACTATATTTTAAAAATAAAAATATTGTACAGTTAGTTTTTTTTTTATTCTTATTGTTTTGGTAATAAATGATTGAACACACACTCAGTAAAATATATATAAATGTGTCCTCTCAATTTATTTGTAATAATTACATTTTTTAAAAAGGTTGATTATATTTAATAATTTTGACAAAATGGAAAATGCATAGCCAATGGGGTTACCTACCAGTGGCATGATATGCAGCTTGATATCGGCTAACATGGAAGACAAAACCATGACAGAATTCATGGAGGAGGATCAGAGTATCATATATAAATATATAGATGATGTTTGAGTATGTGCTCCTGAACAAACTATTATTAAAATGTGAGAATTATTGGTGAAGGAATCTGCCTTAAAATCAATAATCGAACATGAAAATAATACATATAGTTTAAAGTATTTAGATATGTTAATCCAAAGAAATAGAAAGATATTGAATTATTAAATGTTGGTAAAGCTACAATGAAATTAGAGGTGCCTTGCATCCACAATCTAAAACACCAATGATTCATAAATTAGCAGGATTTAAAAACATTTCTTAAGAGAAATTTGATGTTTCCCTGAAGGTTTGTGATGATGGTGTTTTAATTACATTTATATATTGGATTATTTCCATTGTCTAATATGAGTGTTGAATGTCTTTAGTAAATATTCCAAATAAATTCATCTTAAACAAGTTATGGCTCAGTTGGTTAGAGTGTTACCTTAAAATTCAATAGTCCAGGTTCAATTCCCGTGATAGTACTGTCACTGGTCAGGCTAGCAACACCTGAAGAAGAGGGGAGAAGAATACCTCTCGAAACTTGTGCATATACTATCCTGTTTGATGTACTATTACCAACAATTGAATGTATTTGGGATATTTAAATAAAATTAATTTGTCTGATGACACTCAATACTCATATTGCATAATGGAAATATTCCAACATATAAATACAACAGAAATTTGATGCTTTGTAAATACGAAGCAGAGAGAAAAACCTACAAAATTGAATACCTTAAAGATCTATGCAGCACAGGTTATAGCAAAAACATTCTGCCAAAGCAGTTAATCAATTCTGCAGAAATATAAAGTGAACTTTAAAACCACAAGTTGAAACTAAGCCATGGGCTAGTGCATCTTTTATTCTGAAATTAACAAACAAAATAAAAAAGACCTGCAAGCCAATTTTCAAAGTCAGCTTCCATATTCCCCCTAATCTTAATAAGTTGATTAATAACATAAAAGACAAATTCCAAAAGGAGGTCACACACACTGCAGATGGTATATAAGGTTCCATGCCAAAGCCCTGGCTGCTCTTCTGTATTTTATAGAGAATCTAGAGCCAAAATCTCAACTAGATTAGTGCAACACAAATAATTATATAGGAATGGTAAAAGCAATCCATAATAGAAACCTGACCACAAAAACCAATCACATGATCACTATTTTTTATGCTAGCACATAACTGTTATTAAAACAGGCAAAACTCTCCATACAGTAGTGTCACTCAGTGCCAACCAGAGTAATCAATGGATGCCAGAAGGTTTGTGCACTGAGTGGCACTACTGTATGGAGAGTTTTGCCTGTTTTAATAAATTATGTGCTAGCATAAGAAATAGTGATCATGTGATGTTTAGTGGTTTAACACCAATCCTGCCTAATAGGATAGAGTTTGGCTATGGCTGTTAAAGAGCCAAAGGCACCAAAATGTATGGGTACTGAACTGGATTCAGACCCATATGACTATATAGGCTATTGAGCTTAGATTGAAAATATTGTTTTCAATTTTTTTCTCATAGTTTTGTAGTTAAGTAGAGATAAAAGGTGACTGCTGGAGGGTTGCATTAGATCCTAAGATATAGGTGCAGTTCTCTCAGATCCAAACTCCTCACTGATGAAGGCCACGATTCAGAAACTACTGTATGGAGAGTTTTGCCTGCACAAAAAACAACAGTGTGCACATACCTTTGACTCATAGTCAGTCAATCCAATGTGTATGGAGTGTGATGACAGAAAAGAAAGGTCAAGGAGTAGTTTGTTGCCAATCATAGAAATGTAATAAACAAAAGGGAAAGCAGCATCCAATTATAAACAAATGGAATATTTAATTGGACTAAAAAAGCATGCATAATTACATTACAGTATAAATAACACACCAACAATAATCAACAAGAGCTATGATTATAGTGAGCTTCACCAAAGGTGAACTCAGAGTAGGTTATTAAAAAAACCCCACTTTGTTGCACATATGATCAAATGTATGCAAATTTAAATTATAATCTTAATTTATATATGCATACTATACATATGAAAAAATCATGTTATATACATGTGTGCTGAAAAGTACTATAAACGAGTATTTCAATAAACAATATATATTATATTCAAGGGTTATCGACAAACCTTAAACTATTATATGCTATATATGTTTGTATGCAAGGGAGGTTTGGAGCAAAATATAGTAGTTTGCAACTGCACTGTATTATTTTAATCAATTATTCCTTGGCAGACATGTTTTTTTCTTATCTGGCTTTGTTTGATTAGTTTCAATTATTTTTTAGTATTATATTTTTTTAAATGTTATGTTTTGCTTTATTGGAATTGAGAATTTACTTATATGATGGCTTTATTTATAATATATGATGAATTATTGCCTATTAGATTAAATTGAATCAAGATATAGACCCAGGATACTGTTCATATTCTAAAGAATATTTATGGAAATGCAACAGTAACAATTAGATTACATAATGATACTAAGTAATATTTACTAAGGCTGTAAACCTCAAGAGTGTGCGAGTGAAAATGCAAAGGTAGGAACCTCTACAGGTCTTAAGCTTGTAGTTAAGACCTGTAGAGGTCCCTACCTTCGCATTTTCATGCACATACTCTTGAGGTTTACAGCCTTAGTAAATATTATTTATGAAAGAAATTTATAATTATAATGATACTAAAAAAATTAAGATTGAGAAGAGTATAAGACAGAGTGACTCCATATATCTAAAAAAATAGGAAGCTATGGGATTAAAAATAAAAAGATTATTTAAGTCATCTAGAGTTTGCAGCTATAGTTGTTTTTGCAAATAATGCTTCAGAGCTTCAGGAAATGTAATATCAGATGAAAATAAAAAAGTAGGATTAAAGGTATGTTAAAAACACCAAAGTAACGTTTAACGGATTTTCTCAAAATAAGAAAATAAAGATTAATAATAGTGAGTTAGAAGAAGTTAATAACTACAAATACATTAGTCAGATTATTAATAACAGATGGAAACATAATTGATGAAATGAAGCATAGAATTAACATGGAGTACTTTTGGTAGAAATAACTTAATATTAAAAAAGAAATATGTTTATATTTGAAAAAGGTTTTTAATAAATGAGTTTTATCAGTTATGTAAAGATCTAAGACTTTGACATTTAACAGAAGAACAATAAAGTCTTCGGACCACACAATGAAGTATAGAGAGATGTATGTTAGGAGTAACAAGAAGTGATCGAAAATGAAATACATGGGTGAGAGAATAAACAGGTGTTACTGATAACATTGAAAGAATTAAGAGACTGAAGTGGAGTTGTGCTAGATACTACTAGAAGAGATGATAATATATGGATAGTTGAAGTCATAAACCAGATCCTATGAATTCGTAAAAGACCTAGAAGCAGACCAGATCCTATGAATTCGTAAAAGACCTAGAAGCAGACCACATGTAAGATGGATTGTCAAAATACTATTGCATGGATAAAACTTAATTTGACCTAAAATTATATTTGCTTAATCTTTTGATATTAGTTATTCTTAGATGGTGTTTGTATATTCTTCCGATTATTCTTAAAATATTGTAACTACAGCCAGAAAGCCTAGAATAGCTTCATATGTGCTACCTTAAAGCAAATTAGACCACAATCCACTATTTCTGGTGACTTATATCTTTCACTTTTTGAAATACTAAACCTTTTACGTAATTTATATCTTCAATATGCTGTAATAATTTATACTTTTTTTTTTTATAAATAAAACTATTTTTGAAGTTTTTGTTCTAAAAATGAAATTCCTGAAAAAATTGTTTTAATAAATTTTAGATCAACATGAGTGTGACGAGAAATCTCGGCCTCAGGGCGGCCTTTGAGCATTCCATCATCAGATTTTCAATTGGATAGATGGTTAAAGAGTTGGAGTATGGAGTGGATTGAAGCCTGCCCATTAAAGTGTGAAGATTGGCTATCTTAATATATATCTGAGCACTTATTGCATATATGTGTAGAGATGATAATGTGGACCAACTGATGATTGCTGGTTTAGCATTGGTGATTATTTATCTTTTTCGACATATATGGGTTCAAGTGTATCAGTGAGTGGTGGGACGTGTGAAAATCTGTGCTTATATACACTATACATTTAATAAACTTTATTTTTATTGCAATTTCGTAATTAAATTGTATTATCTAATATCTTTAATATTCGTATCCTTTTTCTTTTCGTAGAAATAAAAGTGAAACTGAAATTTATTGCTTCTCCTAGAGTAAGATGAAATAAAGATAATTTTGTTAATTAGGCATCAACGTTTCGGTTTCTATTTTGTAAAAACATACTAATCCGATAATTTATACAACGCTATCACTTTCCAATCTTCAATCTGTTATTATAAAAGTGAGTTAAATCTCAACTTTGATTGCAGTACCAACATTTTTGGTTATATAATAGCGATCAAATTTATTATCAAGTAAAGAAACAGACTTCTTAACCTATTTAAAAAGCAGGTTTTGTAGTATCTTCCTTTATTTTGTAGGTATATATGTATACACACGCAGATATGTAAACACACTCAAAAGCGAGTTCATGGATTTTTATATTATACTTTTTTTGGTACTTTTGTAGAAGTTGCATGATGGAAGTTCGCTACCTGTGTTTGTTTTAATTATCCATTTATAGTGGCGTCAAAAAACTATTGCAAATAATCATCATCATCATCATCAACCATTATCAATCCACTGCAGGATGAAGGTCTCTCCAAGTTTAATCCATCTTCTCCGATCTTTAGCTTCTCTTCTCCACAACACCCCTGCACATTTTCTTATTTCATCCATCCATCTCACATGTGGTCTCTTTCTGGGTCTTTTACAAACTCTTGGAATCCAGTTTAAAATTTCAATTGTCCATCTATTATCATCTCTTCTAGCAATATGTCCAGCCCAACTCCATTTCAATCTTTTAATTTTTTCAATAAGGTCAGTAACACCTGTTTGTTGTCTTACCCATACATTGCATTTTCGATCTCTTCTTGTTACTCCCAACATACATCTCTCCATACTCCTTTGAGTGGTCTGAAGTCTCTGTATTGCTCTTCTATTAAGTGTCCAAGTCTCAGATCCATAAGTAAGAACTGGTAAAACACATTTGTTAAAAACCATCCTTTTCAAACACATAGGCATATTTCCTTTTAGTATCAAGTTATTTCTACCAAAAGCACTCCAACCAAGTTTAATTCTATGATTAATTTCCTCCATTATGTTTCCATCTGTATTAATAATCTGACCAAGGTATTTGTAACTGTTAACTTCTTCTAATTCTTCATAATCAATCTTTATTTTCATATTTTGAGCAAATCGATTAAACATTACTTTAGTCTTTTTAACATTTATCTTTAGTCCTACTTTTCTACTTTCATCTGCTAACTCCTGCAACATTTCCTGCAGCTCTGAAGCATTATTTGCAAAAACAACTACATCATCTGCGAAATCTAAATGACTTAAATACTCTCCATTTACTTTCACTCCTTTAGTTTCCCATTTTAATCCACAAAATACTTCTTGCAGCACTGCTGTAAAGAGTTTTGGAGATATGGAGTCACCTTGTCTTACACCTTTCTCAATGTTGATTTTTCCAGTATCATTATGTAATCTAATTGTTGCTGTTGCATTTTTATAAATATTCTTTAAAATATGACAATATCCTGGATCTATACCTTGATGATCCAATGCTTTAATCACTGAAGAAATGTGTATAGAATCGAATGCCTTTTCATAATCTACAAATCCAAAACATAATGACAACTCATATTCGTTTGTCCTTTCTATGACTTCTCTCAATACCTGGATATGATCTATTGTACTAAAACCACTTTTAAATCCAGCTTGTTCTCTTGGTTGGTGGAAATCCAATGTTCTCTGTAGACGAGTTGTAATTATCTTGGTAAAAATTTTATATAAAACTGATAAAAGGCTGATAGGTCTGTAATTTCTAATATCTTCTTTATCACCTTTTTTAAATATTAATATTATTACTGCATTCTTCCAATCTTCCGGTACATCTTTATCATTTAGACATTTGGTATATAACTTTGCTAAAATTGTTTCTATTTCTTCACCTGCTTCTTTTAATATATCAATTATAATTCCATCATTTCCTGGAGCCTTTCCTTTCTTCATACACTTAATTGCATGTCTCACTTCTTCATTTAAAATTCTGGGCAATTCGGAAGATGTAATAGATATAGGAGGTACTTGTTCTTTATTACTATATAATTCTTGATAAAAATCTTCTACCAATTTCATGATGTCATCTCTCTTTTTAGTAATAATTCCATCTTTTTTTCTTATTGCAGATATAAATTTCCTACCAATACCAAAATGTTGTTTAACATTTTTGAGACTTTTATTTTCTTCTACAGCTTTCCTTGCTATTTCACAGTTATACTTTCTTATATCATTTTCAACTCTTTTCCGTACCATTTTACAAAATTCGAGATATTCAATTCTTTTTAATACATCATTTTTGTATATCTTCATATTCCTTCTTTTCTTCATAAATTCTCTAGTCTCAGTAGAAATTTTATTAGTCAATTGCTGCTTTTTTCTACCAGCTATGTTTGTTGCAGTTTTTAAAAGTGTATCAGTTATTTTCATATTAATTTCATTCAAATCTGTATCATGTTCAAAATCTCCTAACACTTGAAACCTATTTGTAAGTTCTAATTTAAATTCATTAGAATGTTTCTGAAGATTAGGAATATCAACTGTAAATATTGTTTTTCTTAATAATTTTTGTCTCTCTAGTTTTACATTAACACGTAACTTACACCTTACTAATCGATGATCACTTCCTGTGTTAAATTTATTAAGAACATTACAATCTTGAAATATGTATTTTCTGTTAGTCAAAATATAATCCAATTCTGCTGTACCTTCATTTGGATGCTTCCATGTCCATTTCCTTTTAACATTTTTCTCAAAAAATGAATTCATAATATAAAGTTTTTCTTTTTCTGCAAACTCCACAAGTCTATGTCCTCTCTCATTTCTATTACCATAACCAAAATTACCTACAGCAATTTCATCTTTCATTTGTCTACCAATTCTAGCATTAAAGTCTCCCATAACAATTTTAAAATGTTGTTTACTCTGATCAAAAGTCTTTTGTACATCCATATAAAAATCTTCTACTACTTCATCACTATGAGAACTTGTTGGGGCATAAACCTGAATTATCTGCATTTGGTATCTGCTATTAAGTTGTATAACTAATCTTGCCACTCTGTCCGATACACCATCAATCTCCACAATATTGTTCTTCCACTTTTTATTTATAATGAATCCTACTCCACTTGTATTTCCAATATGTGTGCCTTTATAATAGAGTATATGTCCACTTTTTAAATCAATTGTTTCTTCTCCTTTTCTTCTAACTTCACAAAGTCCAATAATGTCCCATTTAATATAAGACAGTTCTTCTTCTAATTCTTGCAATCTTCCTTCACTTGAAAGTGATCTGCAGTTGTAAGTACCTAAATAAAAAGTCGTCATCAAATGGCAGCCTGGGTTCGCAATCAGGGGATTCTTAGCACCCTCTGCCTTCGGCCACCAACCGCTGCCTTGGTTGGTGACTTTACAGCCTCCTGGGAATAAGGGCCATGCTTTATTTTTGTCTGTCATAATTGTATATATGTATTGGAAAAAGATTTATCATTTACACAAACATTCATTCTGCCTTATCAGGCACTGAGAAGAAAGACCACGGTGTTTCTTGATCTTAAACTCAGAGGTAAAAAGCCAATAAACTCACCACGCTGGCTAATGCGTGTTGGTGAGCAGCCCATCCATGTTCGTATACTATATGAATAATCACATAGTAATAACAGCTGCAACGACAAGAACGTATGGAGTGGACATTAGGAATTTGCCCTGCTCGGTTCCTTTAAGGCCTCCAAGAGGAATCAAAGGGTCTCCTTTCAGTTAATAGCAAACTCCTTTCTGCAGCCTTGCAAATAATATGACTGACTATAAGTTATCGTATTTAATATTACTTTTAATATAATTTTAAAAACACAAAATAAAATACACAGAACTACAAATGATTGTAATTAAAGGAAATTTAATATAAATAGCATTAAAAAAGCTGGTCAAAGAAAATATAGCAAAGATGTGCTACAAACGGGAGTTCTTTAAGTTGGTGGGCAGAAATCCTTAATAGCGTGTATCATTGCCATAAATCAGGGGTGGACAATTGTTTTGGCTCAGAGGCGGCAGAGGGCTGCATCGGGGCCACTTTGTGGAAGCGAAGGTTAACGGAGGGCCGCATCTTTTGTTCATGACACAATAAACACACAGCTTTATTCCCTGTATTATCAAAAAAATATTTGTTTGTCCATTCTTCATTAAACACATGATATTCATCACCGATTTTACATTTTTTCGGAGGGTTCATGGTTTCACTAAAGTTGAAAATGTATATACAGTATTTGCTAATGCAAAGACAAAATTAAAATTAACCAAATCAACTGAAAAAGCACTGCACATCGTATCTACACTGGACATGTATAATGATGTGGCCATCCTAATGGAAAATACGAGATAAATCTTCGGTCATGCATGGGAAGGAAAACTCAGTTCAAGGCGGATTTTTCTGATTGTCTTGGTGGGCCGCATAAAAACTCTTAGTGGGCCGCTATTTGCCCACCCCTGCCATAAATGCATCATCTTTATGCAGTCGGCACAACATAAATTCTGCTAAGTAGGTATCAATATATTCTCTCGCAATTCCTCTGTGCTTTTTGTTTCTTCTGTCATTGAAAGATTTCAAATTTTAATCATTTCCACATAAAAACAAGTAAAGTAAAAGCTCAAAAATAACATTACACTAAACGCAATAAAATGCATCCAAATAATGGTAACAATATTCGCAACATCCTTTACGTTCATAGCTATCATATGCATTTAAAAAAGGATATTAATTATACGTTGTGAAATGGAATTGTAAGTCATTTAGCAATATTTTTTAAAGTCAACAGAAACTTATAATTCATTTTCTTAATATTGTTTAAATTTAATAAGTAACACTTATTCATAAAATATTTTCGAAAAAAATACACAAATAGTTGAGGCCCATGAAAATGGATAACTAAGACAAACACGGGTGGAGAACTTCCGTTTTACAGTTTCTACAAAAGTACCCATTATTAAAATCTTAATGAGTTTATTTCAAACGAAAATAAATACAAAGTTTATATATATAGTAGATTATTTATTTATAGTTTTAACCTACGCACGTTAACAACTTTACTTAAAAGGAAGTTGACGTTACTAGGTAACAAAGAATTATCGCAAAGTAAAAACTTGATTATCACTGACGGTAATTTGCATCTTTTGCGACATCTAACCAATTCCTTATAGCACCTCAATTTAGCTACACTGTAAACTTTAATAAGCTCTTATGCATCTTGAAATATATAAAACTCAATCAAAATAACACATTGCTGGAGAAAAAGTTATTAGAAATTCCCTGGAATTTTTTTTTTTTGTTATTGTTACATGTTAAACCATTAAACATCACATGATCACCATCTCTTATGCTAGCACATAACTGTTATTAAACAGGCAAAACTCTCCATACATTGATTACACTGTTTGGCACAGGGTGGCCCTACTGTATGGAGAGTTTTGCCTGTTTAGTAACAGTTATGGGCTAGCTTAAGAGATGGTGATCATGTGATGTTTAATGGTTTAACACCAATCCTGCCTAATAGGATAGTGGTGGCTATGGTTGTTAAAGAGCCAAAGACACCAAAATGTATGGGTGCTGACCTAAGTTCAAACCCATATGGCTATATAAGATATTGAGCTTAGATTGAAAATATTGTTTTTTTTTATTTCAGTCTCATAGTTTTGTAGATAAGTAGAGATAAAAGGTGGCTGCTGGAGGGTTGCATTAGCTCTAAGATCTAGGTGCAGTGCTCTCAGATCCAAGGCTTCTCACTGACGAAGGCCAGTAACTAGTCTGGGGATATTGGATGAGTAGGCACTAGATGGGGATTTTATGCACAAGCCTTCTGGCTTCCATTGATTACTCTGGTTGGCACAGGGTGGCACTACTGTATGGAGAGTTTTGCCTGTTTAATATTGTTACATGTCCCATGATAATACTGTAATTATTCTTGCTATAGAAGTTACCATGTCAAAAAATATGACCAGAGCAGTTGATTACTGAATTGGCTTATAATTTGTTGTATAATCTAATTGAATTTGAACTAAAAATTTTATGAAAAGATAATTTTTAATAAAAATCCATTCTTAACTCTAGAAATTAAAAAACAATGTTTCACAATGACTACAAATCAATCAGTAAAATAGAAATATGTCAACATAGCATGCTGGTCTTTTAATCTTGTGTCTTGTCCTTATGATATTATATGTTCTTTGTATACAAACACCCTTATGTGTATATGATAATAATTATGTAACAGAAATTTTAATAATATTTGTGTATTAATTAAAATAACCCCATAATTATTACATTTATATTTTTTATTAAACCTACAAATGTTGATGATAGGATAAAGTTTTCATATCTATGAGTTTGTTTAATACAAAGAGAAGAATAGAATAAGGCAGTAAATTCTTCTCAAGCAAGTGTTTATCACAAATCTTACTGCTTGAGTAAATTAATATTGCTATATTTATTACATTATTATGATAAATACAATCATAAAAATATGATTAAATATTTATAAATTAAACCAAATATAAAAATGTGTATTTACAAGATATTAAATTTAAGGTTAGTATTAGGGTAAATAACATGAAGCTAGGATCGAACTCAGATCCGACTGCTTCAATATACAATTATTATACCTTGATGGGATACCATTGATTTAGCTTAGCATGTCATGCAACTATTAATGTAAGGGACTTTGGGTTTTCTTTTTTAAATTTACCTATCTCTTCCAGCTGTACTGTGAAGTTTGCCTCATGAGTAGATATGTTTGACACTTTTGACTGCTCTGAGACAGGTTGCCCCATGTGTAGATGTTATTAAACTTCCAGATGGAGCATGGCTGCTTGCCCCCTTTGATCATATAATGGACAATCTGCATATTGCTGTTCAGATTTGATAGTAAATTGTTGTTCTCCACTTTACTTTCGACTGAACTGACTACTTATAACCATATTCCCATCCATAATGAAAACAATTGGATTCACTGAACATAATCATCCATTGGTCAGTTTCTCCTATTGGATATATGTTCTCTATTTATATATCTATTGGTCTGAGGCAATGAATGTTCAATCTGATCAAGATAAGATAAAATCTGGACTAGGCCATTAGTTGAAGTTAAGTGGAGATATAACACTCCCTCCCCCTGTCTAAACTTAACCCTTGAGAAAATAATCATTCAGATGCTGTCATAGATATCTTTGTTACTTTCTGGATTCATCAAGTTGGGTGACATCATCAGAAATTCTGGTGTTTTTACTTGTAGATCTGATAGTTTTGTAGACTTATCACTGCTGTTGAAAATTCTTTGCTGTTGATGGAGAACTCTCTGCTGTTTGGTTGGTATCTCTTCACTGTTTGCTGATGATTCTTCACTGTTGGTTGATGACTTCATTATTAATTGATGACTCTTCACTATTGACTGTGATGTATAGTTCAACTTTAGCTGGTTTCTGTGCCTGCAGTATTGCTAGCTGTCCACTGTCTGTAAGCCTCAATTTAATTGAAAGATTCATGAAATCATTTGGTGATTCCATTGAACGTATGGCATAGGACTTGAGCACCTTACATTTTTGCACTTTATTTTCATGAGTTGTCATAAGCTTCAAACACAGTTTATCTCCAACCACTTCTGGAAAGAGCCTTTTGGTTTTAATTTTACTTGTGGACTGGTTCACTTTAGTCACTGTAAAACCCAGGTGAGTGAACCATTCCTAGCCTAATAAATTGTTATTCTTGCCAGAAGACACAACAAAGGACAAAATGAATTGTTTTTCTAGGCATAGTAACTTTAACCCTTGTTTGATCCAAGAGTGCTATTAGATTGCCTTGATTGTCAGTAATCACTTTCCAGCTAGGATGGAGATGATGCTTTTTCTATTAATGGTAGCCCTCATATTTTTTGACACAAGAAAAGTTCCAGATCCAGTAACCCAGTTCAATTGTTATTAGTGTAGTATTAATAATAATTTTGCTTTTGATAGCCAAATCCATGCTTCTTACATTAAATAATACAGGCATTATTTAATTTAAACCACTAAGCATCATATGATCACTATTCTTTACACTTACACGAGCTATTACACTGATGCAAAACTCTCAATATAGTAGCACCACTCAGTGCAAACTAGAGTAAGCAATGGATGCAGGAAGGTTTGTGCCTAAAATCCTATCTATTGCCTATTCATCCAATATCCCCAGACTAGGGTCTGAGATCACTACACCTAGAGTATTAGGATCCAATGTGACCCTAAGATCTATGTGCAGTACTCTCAGATCCAAGGCTCCTCACTGAAGAAATCCACAAGATAGAAACTAGTCTGGGGATATTGGATGACTAGACACTAGTTAGGGATATTATTACAAACCTTCCTGCATCCATTGATTACTCTGGCTTGCATTGAATGGCACTACAGTATGGAGAGTTTTGCCTCTGTGTAAACAGTTCGTGTAAGCATAAAGAATGGTGATCATATGATGTTTAGTGGCTTAATTCCAATCCTACTCAATAGTATTATGGTGACTATGGTTATTAAAGAATCAAAGATACCAAAAAGTATGGATGCTGAACTGAGTTCATATCCATGCAACTATACAAGCTAATGAGCTTGATTTGAAAACATTATTGTATTTTCATTTTGGACTCAAAGCTTTATAATTAGCTAATAAAAGGAAAGGTGGTTGCTGGAGGGTTACATTAGATCCTAAGATCTAGGTGCAGTGTAGTCAGATCCAAGACTCCTACTGATGAAAGCCACAAGCTAGTAACTAGTCTGGGGATATTGGATGAATAGGCACTAGATGGGGATTTTATTTACAAACCTTCATGCATCCATTGATCATTCTGTTTTGCACTGAATGGTGCTACTAAATAAAGAGTTTTGCCTCTGCAATGTTTAATTTTATATTGCCCTTCTGACTTTTTGGAATAGAGTTTTCCATTCTCTTCTGAAAGACTTGTTTTTTATTCTTAAAACAAGCAGCTGCTATATGAAGAACATGCTTTCAATATCTTCACACAGTATACCAATATAGACATTTGGAGTGTGTCTCTTTTGCTTTGTCACATCTATAACAAAGTTAAATATTATTATCAATAACAGACCTCGTAAGCTCGTTCTGACAGAGAAAATCTTTAAATGATCTGACCTTCCGATCCACAGCTTTAATGCTGCTACTACTTATATTTAATGGAGTGGCCTGAATTGCTGCAGACTGGGCTAAACTTGCTTGAAAACAACTGAATCAAATATAATATCAAGGACCATCAACAACTTGACTCTAAGATTGTGGTCTTTCCTTCTACAAATGAAATGATCTCTCAAGGCTTTGTTGAGAAAGTCTTCAAATCTACTACAAATCTACTACAACTTAATGCAAACTTTCCAAGTTAATGGCAAAATTTCTCACTTTCTCCCCCTCCCTTTGTGAACAGAAATTGAAATGGATATTTCTGCATCATCATTTGGGGATTAGAATTTAAAAAACGCTATCAGTAGAGATATTGCTTTGTCAAAATCAAGCTCATCCAGCAGTATAGGGGCCGCTTGTGTAAGTAATAGACACAAGTGTATCTAATTTCAAGTCATGCTTTTGACTCTTCTACATATAGAAAAACACTCAATAGACTAGCCAATTTTCAGGATAGTCTGGATCGAGTTCTTGTCGTGAAACAATCATAGGCATTTTCATTTTTCCTTCTGTTGTGAGGGGATATTTTTTCGACTCTTTGCATAGTTAATGAGCAACATCTTGCATTTTATTTTTTACATTTCTATTGATGCACTAATAATGTTACCTATCAGTTTTTTAATAATCCTTATCTAAACAACCCATGGTGGAAAGATCCTGCCTTTATTGTTAATGAATGACCACTCGTGTTCGATTCTTTAACTTTTTTTTGAGGTTCTAATAATGTTAGTTGACAATTTTGTGCTTATGTATGATTATTGATAACACAAACTCAAATAAATATGATTAATTGTGTATTACTTAAAATACAAATGTGTATTTACAATTTACATAATTAATATTTACTAAGGCAATAAACCTTTAAACATGTGTGCCTGAAAATACGAAGGTAAGGACCTCTAAAAGTGTTAGCCACAAGCTTACTCTGTGGAAGAAAAGAGGGGAACCCTTCTTTACTTCGACCTACTTTCTTTATAAATAGGTGAAGTATGAAAGTATCCAATTCTTCACTGATTAAGTCCACAATTCCTATTATACATTAGTACTCGCGAAATTTTTCGATTTACAATGAGTCAATGGAAAGATCTTATAGTTAGAAATCTATTACGATAATTTAAAGTTGTAATTATAAATTTATTTAATGCACATTGATTACTGTAAGTAATATTTACTAAAGCAATAAACCTTTAAGCTATGTGCACTTGAAAATATGAAGTTATTACTCTTTGGACTTCAACCTACTTTCTATATAAATAGGTGAAGCTAATTGTGATGCCTTCACCTGATAACATTGGCTTGGAAGAGCACTTAGTTGCTGTGAAACTATTAACATATAGGGCTTCAGATACTGTTCTTAGTTTACCAATAATTCCCCACTATATCATGATAGCTTGCCTTATGAGTAAGTATGGTGACACTTCTGGCTCTTCTGTGAACATTTGCCTCATGTGAATATGATGACATTTCCAGCTGCCTTATGTCTGATTTAGGTTTTAGAAGCTTCCAGATCTAATGTGAACTTGCCTCATTAGAACTTTTTCCAATAGTGCATTATATTTAAATTATTACCATATATCTTAATCATGACTTGCATTATAATGTCTAGTGCTAAATGCATTTGAACCTTACCATTACTGTCATGTACAACCAGAGTCAGCTGAATGGACTTGCACTTGCAGGTTTGTGACCTAAAAAGGGGTGTTGGGCGGTGTTTGGTTGTCAATACATATTATTATTATCAATGTTCAGTGATGACCAGGCTTCACTTATAGAGATATCTGTAAGGGTGGAAATTATTTAGTCAATGAATAAGCAAAGTTGTATGTAAAAGTTTAGCCACATTCAACAACAGTTGAGATATTAAGTGAATAAGAAAACTGATTAGATTTTATTATAGTAGCGACAGGTTTGTGCTTGTCATATTGAGCACACTCTTGCATTCTGGGCAAATAAATTATATTCCAATATACAGATCTGAGCAATATTAAGAACGGTAAAATATAAAAAGCTGGTATTTTGGAACAATTAATTAAAATAGAAAAAAGATAATTTGTAAATTATTTTATTCGGCATTAAACAAAAATTGAAAATTATATTTTAGTTATAAAATTCTACAAATCGATTTAATCCATCGCAGGAGAAAGACAGTGTCTCATTTTTAACCAGCTACAATTAGGCAAACATGATTTATAAATGTAAACCTATTATTATAAAGTGCTGAAAACTTTGAAAATATTCAAACGGAAGTCAATCTCTGATAATGCGCTATTTCTTAAATATTATAAATCTACGCGCGCTCTCCCGCCGGTAAGACTTTAAAAAACTTAAGTGAATCACTTAAGTTTAGAGCAAATATTTGAAATACAGGCACTCTTCACATACCTGGAGCCTGATTGTAAATATAGGGGATTTGAATTCAGACTTTCAAGTACCTGTCGACTATCCACACTATCTCACATCACTGATACATCTGACCACCACACATGTAGAAAAGGTAAATAATCACCAATATGCGTATTTCGTGCTAAACCAGCACTCATATCATCAGTTGGTCCAGATTAGTATCTCCCACCCACATATATAATCAGTGTTCAGTTTATATTAATGTAGCAAATCTTCATACTTTAATGGACAGGTTTCAATCTACTCCAACTCTTCAGCTATCCATACCTCTGAAAATCTGATGAGACACCCAAATCCCATGTTGATGCCAATATTATTGCTATGCCCATATTGATCTCAATCACTCTGACCTCACATGTATAAATACATAAGAAGAGAGATGGGCGGATGCAGGCCAAATGTATAAATATTTGAAATACAGGCACTGTTCACATACCTGGAGCCTAATTGTAAATATAGGGGATTTGAACTCAGATACCTGTCAACTATCTACACTATCTCATACCCTAATACACATGTCCACACACATGAAAAAAAGATAAATAATCACCAATGTAAGTATTTCGTGCTAAAGCAGCACTCATCAGTTGGACCAGATTATCATCTCCCACACATTTACATAATCAGTGTTCAGTTGAAAGTCTGAGTTCAAATCCCTTATATTTAAGTTTAGAGCATACATTCTGTATACATCAACTCTCACAGACCATGCTTAAATCAGGGCTTGAGTCTATTGGGTGTCTGATGTTATAATCAAATATTATAAATTCTTAACGGGAGAGTGCGCATAGATTTATAATATTTAAGAAATAGCTTCATTATGGGAGATTGACTTCCGTTTGAATTATTTCAAAGTTTTCAGTGCTTTATAATAATAGGTTTATATTTTCGTTATAAATAAGCCGTTGATGCTATTCGTTTCAATAACTGATAGAATTTTAATTAGAAAATTTTCAAGATATAAAAATATTTTTAAAAAATAAAAATAAATTTTAATAATTTTTAATTCTAATTATAAAACATGGAAAAAACGATAAAATTATCTAGTTCTTAAAACAGCAAGTGTAAAATTGCGAAATAAGTACAGTACTCATTAAAAAACATGTCCGGGGGGGGGCTTCATAATTTTATAAATAAAACTAAAACTTCCTTCAATGTCGTAAGTTCTCTACAGGTTGTAATGAACAATAAGATATTTCAAAAGTCACGATTAAAAAAAAATGAATCATGTAAATATCTCAGGTTTTTATCGTAAATTCTTTCCACATGATTATGACAAAAACAAAAGGTAAGTTAATTTGGGGGGCGGGGGCGGAGATACTAAGTTCGACTTTGCAGATGGGCAACAACCAGCCTATTACTGATGCCATATATGGCTCTCACCACATGCTGTCGTTTCCAGTATTTACTTAAGTTTCTTATAAAATCCCTTCCCCTCATTTTTTAATCATCGAATTCATTATGTTTTTCATACATAAATTTTCCTTCTACAAAGTTGATAGTTTATCATCTGTCTTCTATTTTGTTTACTATCTATCTCAGTAATTCAAAGCTTTTTATCCTTTTTATTTCATTCCTAAAATAATGCCGCTACTGCCGCATATTTATCATTTTCATTGGACATTGGACACCAACTCTTACGTAAAATGTCTTTATAAATTCACTTATTACTTTATTCTTAACAAACCTGAAATGTTTTATCCAATATTTTTATATATCATAAGTATTTTACTCACTCATAAAGAAAATGTTTTGTTTTAAAATTTCAATATATAGTTGAGTTTGAGCCAGTTAGGCTGAAAGCATGCTTAGCTATATATTGAAAGTTTAAAACAAAATTGTTTATTTATAAGTTGGTAAAACACTTATGATAGAATTACAATTAATAGAAGAAAAAAAAGTAAATAATTTTAGAATTAAAGATGATCCTAATTTTGCCACTATTGAACCAGGATTGAAACCTACATCATGTCCAATATCAGCACAAGTTTTTGTAATAATATTTTTAAGCCTTATTTTGAATCAAAACAATCTAACTGAAATCCATTTTTATCACTTGGAGTTTTTCATATGCAAAAACAATTTTTGTGTACTTTTAAAATCACATATTCATAATGCAGTACTTTTCATCTATATTTCTTAACAGAGGCAAAACTCCATATAGTAGCACCACTCAGTGCAAGCCAGAGCAATCAATGAATGCAGGAATGCTTGTACATAAAATCCCTATCTAGTGACTACTCATTCAATATCCACATATTAGTTTCTAGCTTGTGGCCTTCATCAGTGAGAAGTTTTGGATCTGACAGCACTGCACCAGGATCTAATGCAACCTCCAGAAACTAGCTTTTACCTTATTAGCTAACTGTAAAGTAAATCCAAAGTTAAAACAATAATCCTTTTCAATTAAAGCTTATTAGTTTTTATAATTCTATAGATCTGAACTCAATTCAGCATTTATACTTTTTGGTGTCTTGGGTGCTTTAATAACCATAGTCATTATAATTCTTTGGGCAGGATTGGTATTAAATCATTAAACATCACATAGTAACCATTTTTTATGCTTACACCAGCTGTTTATATAGAGGTAAAACTCTACATACAGTAGTGCCATTCAGTGGAAGCCAGAGTAATCAATGGCTGCTGGAAGGTTTGTGTGTAAAATCTCTATCTATTGCCTATTCGTCCAATATCCCCAGACTTGTTTCTAGCTTGTGGCCTTCATCAGTAAGAAGCCTTGGATATGAGAGCACTTCACCTACATCTTAAGGCTCTTCACTGATGAAGACCACAACCTAAAATCTAGTCTGGGAATATTGGATGAGTAGGCACTAGATAGGTATTTTATGCACAAACCTTCCTGCATCCATTGATTAGTCTGACATGCACTGATGAAGGCCACAAGCTAGAAACTAGTCTGGGAATATTGGATGAGTAGGTACTAGATAGGTATTTTATGCACAAACCTTCCTGCATCCATTTATTAGTCTGACATGCACTGAGTGATGTTACTGTATGGATAGTTTCCCTCTGTGTAAACAACTTATGTAAGCATAAAGAATGTTAGCATAAAGAATGGTGATCATGTGATGTTTAGTGGTTTATATTATATCTTAATTCCAACCCACAACATGCTACTATTTTATTATATCTCTTTTAATATTTTAATCTATTATTATTAACCAATTATTTTAATGTTCCTTTTCAATTTCTTTACAAATAATGTCGGTTAAACTTATTCACAGATCAACTGAGTTTGAATACTGTTATTCACAAGTCAGACTCCTAAAGAAACTTGCAAACAACACCTACTTTCTCATATAAATGTCAATTAATTAATCAGATAAAAAGTGGTCCCTCTGATCTGACGTAAATGTTAAATAAACCAAGCATCACAGCGTTAAAATTATAAAACTTTTATATTGGCAGAAATTTAATTAAACCAGTCTGCCATTTCAAATAGCAAACCAGATTCAAATTTCTAGTAATTTTTTTAAATGCCCACAAATAAATCATGGCTATTGAATATGCACTGTTGAAAATATATAGAGTATTAACATGCACAAATAGAAGTCATAGTTGAATTTAACAAGAAATATGCATCACTGAGAACATATGGACTATTGACATGCATAAACAGAAACCATAGCTGAATCTAATAAGAAGAACAAGCAAGTAGAAAACTGTCAAAAGAGATGTTTCCCTCTCAAACTCAAGTTGTAGCTGAATGCAATACTATCTTCTGATTAAATATCCATGTACAAATGTGTATATTGCTATTGTAACTAATTATTGTATACACTAACAAATTTTTGAATTCTTTATATTATTTGTAAGTTTCATTGCAGTCAGACAGAACAGATTAACTGGAGATTAAGATGGGATTTTTTATAAGATCCATCAAATGGTTTAACCGAAGAAGAATCAGAGCGCTGGCTACGGAGCAACGGGAAGCCTAAAAAATGAAGCCATTGATTAAGCAGGTAATATGTTTTTTAAATTTGTTTTACCTAGAATTAGATTTATATTTTAAAATTGCCATGGATTATTATTTAAATTAAGGCTAACAAGATCACAGCAGAAAAATTCAAGCCTATCTTTCTGGATCGTCATTATATATGGAAAGATTTAAATTCTTCACATCTGTAAATATATTCTGACCAGTACTGAAGTTGACCATGGGTTCTACTATCTATAAAATTTTAGCCTCACAAGCAGCCCCTATTCATCCCAGTTAACCTTTGAAAGGCAGTAGAATTATTAACCTCATTTCTCACCAAAACCATTAATAATAATGTAGTGTTACAAATTTCATCAGTATAATCAATTTGAAAATGAAAAAGGAAATCTGGCAGAATTAAGAAATGTTTTGGAAGAGGTACTTCAGGGTAAATTCATTTGTGGAATAATGAAACCCTCAATTAGGATCGAGCGACAGGTGGATAGTGCAATAACATTTGACATTGTAATAACATTTGACATTGTTATTTATTAACCAGCACTCATGAGCACAATTGTTAATAAGTTTGCAACATTAATCAGTGATGATCACATGATTATGCTGTCACGATCACATGATTATGCTGTCACATGGCAAATGTTTTCCGGAAGATTTGTGATGATGGTATTTTAGTTGCATTTATATATTGGACTATTGAATGTTTTTAGAAAAAATTAATTTTATTTAAATATTCCAAATACCTTCAACTGTTAGTAATGACACACATGTTAGTATATGCAGAATGTTTAGAGATGTATTGTTCTCCCCTCTTCTTCAGATGTTGCTGGCCTGACCAATGACAGTACTAGCATGGGAATCGAACCTAGACCCTTAGATTCTTGAATATTCAATTTTAAGGTGACACTCAATATCCTGTCTCCTTCAGGTGTTGTGGCCTGACCAGTGACAGACAGTACTAGCATGGGAATCGAACCTGGACCCTTAGATTCTTGAATATTGAATTTTAAGGTAATGCTCTATCCAACTGAGCCATCATGCCAAAGACAACAGTCAGTAGAAATTTCATATACTTATCTATGAGGTTCCTCCTAATGCTCCTCTTTTTCCTAAGAGCAAAATTGATTATTGGTTTTCATACATTAGAAACACAAAACATGGAGTTATACTATCACTATGGAACAAAGCAAATGAAGTTTGTTCAGAAACAAATGATTTGAAAAAAGGAAATATCTACATAGAACAAATTCTTATGAAAATTGTTTATCCATCAGCTGTTATTAAGAAAACCTTTTCTTTCAATGAGTAAGCTTGTGGTTTTAAGACCTGTAGAGGTCCCTACTATCATATTTTATATGCATGTGCTTGAGGCTACAGCCTTAATGAATATTATTGGAGTATAAATAAGGGTTGGGTAATGGGATGTGCGATTAGTGGGTTTATGGCATCTATGTTCATTAATGACATGGAAATCAATATTATAAAAGGCAGTATACTTAAAAAAGTACTACATTATTTTAGATATGTAGATGATAGTTTGATAATTGGTAATAAGAGGGCAATATATAAATTATATAAACAATTTAATAATAATGTTGATAATATTAGGTTTACTATGAAAGAAATTGATAATGAAATAAGGTATTTAGATATTGAAATTATTTTAAATCAAAATAATGATATTATAATTAAGCATTTTATTAAAGATTATAAATTAAGGAAAATTATATCAATTGATTCAAAACAACCATGAATACAAAAGATGAGTGTAATTAAGAATTTTAAATATAAGAACGATAGATTTAATACAGATAGAAATATTGCTATGTTTCAGAAGGATAAATTTAAACAAACATATACGGGATATGGATATGCAGTGTATAGTATTGACACTATATTTTCACAACATGGAGTAAATAGCACGAATAATAATAGATGTAGGACTAATAAACAAAAGAAGTAGATAAAAATTTCATATTTGCCTAGTGTATATAATATATTAAATAAAAAAAGTAAAAATTATATAGATAAAAACATTAACGTGGGATGGGCTAATAGCAAAAATTTGGATAAATTGATAACTAATTGTAGGATGAAAGATGATATAAAATATAAGAGAGGAATGGTTTATAAAATTAGATGTAATTTTTGTAATATGATTTACTATACATCAAAGCAATTGGGAGAAAGAGCTAAAGAACACAATGATGCTATTGCTAGGAAAGATGATAGATCTGCGTTACATGTTCATTATTTGCAGTACGGACATAAAATAAATTGTATTGATAATATAAGTGTTCTTGATTATATTAAAAATGTTAATAGGCGTAAAATATATGAAACAAACTACATCATGTATAATAAAAACAACTGTATGAATATATACAAAACATCCATTAAGTTAAATAATAAGTGGTTAATGGATAAAGAATGGATAGTTAATTAATATATGTAGATATATATCCATTCAATATATATAACATAGTAATTTTGTAGTAGAATTGAAGGAAAAAATCACATAATAGATCGTGTCAGATATCCATTTGTTTATCTGTCTTCTCTCATGTATTGATATAGATGTCGCTGTATGTGCTTTAAATCGTAGAGACATATTGAAAAGGGCAAAAAAACATAATTTGCCGAAAAAGGCTTTTATATAATAATTTTATAATTTGTAATCTTTGTTGCTTGTATATATGTATTTTTAAACATATTTGACTATTGTATTTAAATAAACAATAAGAAAAACCATCAAAAGAAAAAACATTGCAATTAGATATGCTCTGGATAATATTCTCTTTTACTTTTTTCCTCTCATAGAATCATAATAGTAGTCTTGTTATCAAGAATCTATGATCTCTTTAATTGTTTTGATGTTTTTAAATCAGTATCAACTTTAAGTATATTCTTAAATTTTATAAAACTTTTAGCATTATGCTTAGAAAACATTTTATTACACAAAATACTGCACGTAAAATTCAGAAAGAATATTAAAGGAAGAATAAAATGTATGTGCTTTCAGTATAAATGGAATAAATTATTTTTCTCTTCATTAATAAAATTGTAATTATAAATATGTGATTTTTTTTCCGCATTAAATAGTGAAGCTATAAATTTTACACTAATTTATAATAGGTTTGATTAGTGCTTTTGACATTTCATGTTCGAATCTCATACTCATAGCTTTGTAAATAAAGATTGTTATGCTTTATGCAAATGTGTTTGAATTTTTAATTAGTCCATTGTTTAGAGAGAGCAAAACATGCCTCTCTTCTATTAATGGCATTGATGTCATTTGCTATATATAAAGCTTCCTTAACTTTTCTTTTGGTGTCATTTTTTTCTGTACAAATTATTTGGGCAGAACTAGGTTCAAATACATGGCCCGTAGCTGCTTGGTGGTCCCAG
Organism: Epiperipatus broadwayi; assembly: GCA_028023455.1. Classification (NCBI taxonomy): domain Eukaryota; kingdom Metazoa; phylum Onychophora; class Udeonychophora; order Euonychophora; family Peripatidae; genus Epiperipatus; species Epiperipatus broadwayi. The sequence continues at coordinate 785,302 of JAQFVV010006353.1, forward strand.
AATACTGAAGATCCTTCATTTTTATTTTTAACCCTATTGTAGACATACCTATGTTGGTAAATTCTTGTGTTCAGGTTAGCCCGAGTTTCACCATAGTATGATGCATGGCAGCCTAATTGAGGGCATGCCATTTTATAGACCACATGAGGGGCTTGATCTTTTTCTGTTTTATCTTTAGAATTATTTATCAGTCGGTTAGTATTGGGAGGTGTTCTGAAGCTAAATTTAAAATTGTTAGACAATGTTTTTGCAATATTTGGTGTTACATTAGGTATGAAAGGAATTGTTAGGCATTTCATATTGTCTTTAGGCAATTTATTTCTTAGTTTTCTATAAAATATTTTTATTCTTTGATTGATTGTATTAGGTTTAAAGCCTATGTTAGTCATTTCCTTTATATATCTGTCTATATTGTTTTTCCTATCCGCTATGTATTTACATAACTGGTGGTTTCTGAATAGGAAAGCATTCATACCTGCCCATTTATATGTGTTGGGGGTGTTAGATTTTGGGCTTGTGTAACCTCGTATGTGCAGTGGTTTAATCATCATTTTATAATCTAAGTGTGTATTCTCTCTTTTTATTAACAAGTCTAGGTATTTTATTTCTTGTTCCTTGTTTTCCTCTGTTCTACTAAGGGTTAATCCTGAGATGGCTTGAAATTCATTTTGTATGTTAATAGTGGTGGAGGGTTTTGCTGCAATAAAAATGTCATCGACATATCGAGAGTATATGAGAGTTGGATCTGTTGTAAAATATTTTGGAAGAATTTGGCTCTTATAATGGTTTATGACAATACTAGCAACAACTCCAATCATAGGTAGTCCCATGGGCCAACTATCATTCAAAACATACCTCCTAGAATGTTTCCCAACATAAAATTGCATAAAGAAAACTCTCCTCTTAGATTAATGCTCGACTTTGGAGGCATCCATTATTTCCAAACTGCAAAAATGATTAATCTATGGCTTATAGATTCCTGGGATTTGGAAACCACACTGTTAAATCATCTTTTGAATTTGTGGAAAGAATAAAAAATGCTAAAATAAATTTGGAACACAAAATGACTGTATGTGATGTCAATGAACTTTATGGCTCAATTAACAGAAAAAAATCCATTATCATCATCAAAGATGAATTAATTAAGAAAAATTATCCAAAAAAACGAATTGATTTTATAATAGAATTCTTGAAGTGGCTGGATAACAACATAGTGGCTAAATTTGAAAACAAATGGTATGTTATGAATGATGGTTGGCCCATGGGACTACCTATGAGTGGAGTTGTTGCTAGTATTGTCATAAACCATTATAAGAGCCAAATTCTTCCAAAATATTTTACAACAGATCCAACTCTCATATACTCTCGATATGTCGATGACATTTTTATTGCAGCAAAACCCTCCACCACTATTAACATACAAAATGAATTTCAAGCCATCTCAGGATTAACCCTTAGTAGAACAGAGGAAAACAAGGAACAAGAAATAAAATACCTAGACTTGTTAATAAAAAGAGAGAACACACACTTAGATTATAAAATGATGATTAAACCACTGCACATACGAGGTTACACAAGCCCAAAATCTAACACCCCCAACACATATAAATGGGCAGGTATGAATGCTTTCCTATTCAGAAACCACCAGTTATGTAAATACATAGTGGATAGGAAAAACAATATAGACAGATATATAAAGGAAATGACTAACATAGGCTTTAAACCTAATACAATCAATCAAAGAATAAAAATATTTTATAGAAAACTAAGAAATAAATTGCCTAAAGACAATATGAAATACCTAACAATTCCTTTCATACCTAATGTAACACCAAATATTGCAAAAACATTGTCTAACAATTTTAAATTTAGCTTCAGAACACCTCCCAATACTAACCGACTGATAAATAATTCTAAAGATAAAACAGAAAAAGATCAAGCCCCTCATGTGGTCTATAAAATGGCATGCCCTCAATTTGGCTGCCATGCATCATACTATGGTGAAACTCGGGCTAACCTGAACACAAGAATTTACCAACATAGGTATGTCTACAATAGGGTTAAAAATAAAAATGAAGGATCTTCAGTATTCTGGGACCACCAAGCAGCTACGGGCCATGTATTTGAACCTAGTTCTGCCCAAATAATTTGTACAGAAAAAAATGACGCCAAAAGAAAAGTTAAGGAAGCTTTATATATAGCAAATGACATCAATGCCATTAATAGAAGAGAGGCATGTTTTGCTCTCTCTAAACAATGGACTAATTAAAAATTCAAACACATTTGCATAAAGCATAACAATCTTTATTTACAAAGCTATGAGTATGAGATTCGAACATGAAATCTCGAAAGCACTAAGCAAACCTATTATAAATTAGTGTAAAATTTATAGCTTCACTATTTAATGCGTAAAAAAAAGTTGCATATTTATAATTATAAATGGAAGAAATTTTATTTAAAAATGTGGTGTATGGTGCTCAGTGGTAAAAATATTGCTGCTGGCATATCACAAAATTTATTTACAAATTTTAATTTTTTTTAAAACATAATTACTACTGGTGCTCAGAAATGATAAAATGGCTACTCACATACCATAAAATGTATTAAGTTTAGGAACTTTAATAGTTTTTTTTTGTTTGTTTACATTTTTTGGACAATGTATAACAGAACTCATGTATAATGATGCAGTATATAGGTTCCTTAAAAGATTTACAATAATTTGTAAATACGCGACTTTAATATTCATCAATCAAAATTGTGTTAAATAAACTAAATTTTGTTGTTTTAGTTATTTAATTGGCTGCAAGATTCTTAACATTCATCTCCTAAATGTATATATTAAAGCAGTCAATCTCAGCTTAAGATTGAGCTTCATGGTTTTATCCACTTACCATGTACTAACCTATGTTCAAACTCTATATGCCATCCCACTACTTTAGTCATATATATATATTTTATATTTATATATATATATTTGAGATGCGCACCTAAAAGTTATAAAATTTTAATTTTTCAATAACATTTTTTTCATTATTACTAATTCTTTTTTATTAAAGTACGTAGGTGGAGCACAAATATATATTATAGGAGCAAACATACTAATAAAATATTAATGTTATAAATATTTTTATTACACGTCATTTTTAAAACTTTTTCTTTATCAAATCGTATATTTTGTAAAATACAAAATGAAAGATGCAACCATTAATTGTCCAAAAATAATTAAAAGGGTGGAAATATAATATTGGTTATGTCTGGGGAAGGAGTTTTTAATTAAAGTTTTACTGAAAATAAAATGGGGAATGGGATTTAATAGATTTTACTTTTGTTATAAACATTTTTGTCAAATTTATTTCCAATCTGGAAATAGATTTGAATATATTTTTGGAATGTTATCTAACATTTGCATCTTCAAAAACAATGGACAAAGAAAATTTAAGAGTTTGTTAGATCGGAGATTAGAGTTTAAGCTAGAACTAAGAAATTAAAAGCATTCCACCAATACCTGAGTGGGATATAAAACAGGCTGATTTTAGAACACAATAGAGATAGCTACTATTGAGACTATACTATTAACATAACCCATGCTTCTTTGAAATCTAAAAATGATGTTTGAATAAAAATCCCATCATGCTTCTGACCCATGGGGATCATCTTCTATCGCTATACCATTCTGCTGCCCTAGAATGAAGTAAAAGCCTGACAGAGAACTTTGGAATGCTGATCAGAAGCTTGCTATTACCTAAGAACTTGCATGGATCCTTTCAATTATCCCGGCAAGCTGACTTTTTAAAATGGACTCTTAAGAAATTGTGTAAGGTAATATCTGCCAGAAAGTAAATCTAGCCTAACTAATCTCATCAATATTTCTTTCATGACTGATTTAAATTTGTATCTTTCTAATATGTAAATTGCTCTCAAATAATTTTGATAAATCTAATTTTCTCTCATATGCTCTAACTTTCTTTAACTTTGGTGTGATCAATTATTTATATGTAGTTATTACTTGATTTTGTGTATGCTTTTATTATTAATATGCCAATCTCAAGCACTCTGACAAGCTGAATTTCTCAAAATCTTTCCTTTCCTCTTTTAATTAAACCTCAATAAATTAAAGTTATTAACATCCCCTCAAAATATAATGTATGATTAATCAATACGCTCACCAGATTGCTTTGCCGAGTTAACCTACTTTATGTTTTAGTATAAAATTATTTGTCCAACTCCAAAAAGAATAAAGTAATTCTACCCAGGGTGAATCCAGAACTTAGGCTAATTAATGCTCTGAAACCTTATTTATTTTATAAATGTTATTATTCCAATTCTAAAAAGGTGACCTATTAATCATTTTCTATAACTGCTAGTTTTCTTTTATTTTTTCATACTTTTCAAATATCATATGCTTAAATTTTTTCAGTTGTAAAATCCATGAAGGTGGGATTGAATCACTTTTAAATAGCAAAAAAGGAAGGGGGTAAATTTTAATGCATATTTTACTCTTTTAGTTATTAAGTAAAATCTTGTATCCATATATATATATATATCACAGTGGCATCACGTATTATTTGTATAAATTATGGCATTCAAACTAGGATCATTTATTTTTAAAGCAGGAAATCTTATTCAATGTCATTAGTGAAATTTATCCATACTGTGTTACTGACATCCGGCTTATCTTCGTAAATATATTACATGCTTCTAATCTGGGGATTGCAACAAGATCGAACCCACAGATTTCTTCTTATGTCCTGTCCTGTGGATAGTTGAGCTTCCCAGGATTGGTATTCTGTATAAAAGGGTCTCTGGCATTGGTGATTCCAGTATGCCTGGCACATGTGTAAGAAGAGAGTCTTAGATTTTGTTTTCGTCCAGAAGCATGACTTTTTCCTGTTGTTTCTTCACCATTATCTCAGTACTGCCACTTCTTCAGTTATTATTTCTTTTGCTTCATGACCCAGTTTTGATGTTATAACATTAAAATTGCACTCTGCTCAGAAATATATATAAATGCTGAATATTATTAATTTTATTAATTTATAATGTTATTTCAATCTTATTATATAATCCCACTAATTTCTGTATTTAAGAGTATATGCCTTGGGGAAAGATCAAGCATTTTGTCTCCTAAGTGTTAATTAAAAGAATTTTCAAGAAATAGTTTTGTTAAATAATCATATATAATTTTCAAATGTATTTTATTTATATATAATGAATCTCGGAATGCACCCCAAAATAATGTTAGTCACCACGTTTCAGAACCGTAAACCAAAGTGTTAATAACAAGGTTATGTAATCTTTTTAATAAATGATTGGCATCATAATACCATACCCACCAAAAATGTGTGTTAAATTATATATATTATTTAGTTAATAAAAGAGCATATGAGAACCCTTAGCATGAATTTCAATATATAATTATCTACCGTTTGGGAGACCACTCATTCACGCACACATAAATGTATACAAATAATTTGTCATTATATTAAACTATTATTTATTGTCTAACTTATTTGAGTAGTTTGAATTTCTTTTTCTCCACTTCCACATGTACAATCATGCATATGCCTATTTTAGTTAAGTTATAATGCAGTTAATATTGAGTCTCATTGTCTTCTCCACTCTACTTGTGGGCCATATTTTAGAATAAATTCTCATATGTCATCATTATATGTTATTCATTAGCTGTTTGATCTGAGGATTAGGGGATGGGTTGTAATCCAGGTTGGTCTCTGACCTAAATCTCAGGTTTGACTGGGTTTGAAGAACATCTTTTTGAGTTCCAACTCATATTATATGGATCAACATGTTTTGACTGGTACAATATGAACAAGTCACTATAAATCCTGAGAGATCATGCTCTGAGCTGGTGAAAAGCTTGAGTTGTTATTGGTAAAAACTGAACTGGTATTTCCAGATAATTTTTAAGTGTTCTTTCTGAAAAGAAATGACACTCAAAATTAGGATTAGCTTAGTTCAATCTATTTATAAAAATTAAATTTAGTGATGAAAATCCAAGTGCAATCCAATCTGAATCTTTTATAAAGCAGTTATATAAGTGGTATACCATTCGATCATCAACATCAATATCTATCTTATTTATACTTAATTAGGCAGGCCTAAGGTTTGATTATCCTTCTTTTAATGATAAAGAAATTCAATTTGATGGATGGCTCATTTTGTTAATTCCAAAATAATCTGGTTATATATAAGATGTATTCATTTGGGTCTGTATATGAATCATAACTCCTTTTGTTGTATTTGTGGTATTTAACTAAACTCTTCTGAATTATAATTACACAGCAATGGTGCCTATTTTTGGTTGTTTTGGGCATTATGATAGTGCTGTGCTCACTATTTCTTCATTATTTTGTGGCTACCTATAATTTCAATTACTATAAGCATCTTTTTTGTCATAGAAATCACTTCAAAATTATTAGCTGAAAAAAACTTAAGGTGTAAGCATCATATCAACTTTTAGGAAATTAGAATATATAATTTGCATATGAAAGAAGCTAAACCCGCCCCATTTCGATATCAATAAAAGTAGCAATTTCTGATTGGTGGATTGCTTTCCTTAGGCAAAAAATCCGTACCACCACAATTCGATTTTATTTTAAAATATTTATTTTTAAGAAGACAAGTCATAAAAAGTTAATTCCAGCAAAATGGAAGTAGTTTTTACTGGCATAGAAGATTACTTCTTATTGCATAATTTTGTGAAGGTTAATTTGTAAAGGAAATAATGGACTTAAACAGTGAAGAGAATAACAACTTCATGCTCCCAAATCAAGATGCTTCTGATTGGCTTATATATGTGGAAAGTTAGGTTAAAGATAAGATGGCCGCTCTTATCTTTATAAAAGTTGCTATCTTGTGTTGAGGCTTGAGAGGTCCCTCTATGGCAAATAAAGATATTGTTCAACTATTACAAACATTCAAGGTGCATATGATATAGGTTAAAGCCTGTCTCTAAAGTATTTACAAAAGTGGTAAAGAAACTTCTTTTAAAATTTTAATAACAATATATTTTTTCTTTAATAATGACTAATCAAAATTTTTTTTGGAATTTCAAAAATGCACCACAAATAAAAAAGATTTCATTCTTCAAACTTTTTAAAGACAAAATTATGTCCAATACAAAGATACCATTGTTATAGTTAATAATTACATTTAGTGAATTATTTTCCTCTTTTATAAAGTTCAACTTTTAGAATGTCTATCATTTGAATTTTTTATTTGTAATAAATAATGTAATAATTATCAATATATGATATGGAAAAAAGGTTTAATTGTAAAAATGAATATGAATATGGACAAAGTTCTTGATAGGTCTTTCAAATAAAAATGAAAGAGTTGGATTCTGAAGAATTAAAGTATCAGGTACATGAAGGTTGTATTTAATGTTTTCTCCCTGCATGAATTGATATTAATATAGCCTTTAATTTACTATCCAAAGTATCATTGGTTTTTCCCTTCATTTGCAATTATAATTCATATTTGCATATGTTTGTTCATTTGCATAATGAAGTGGTTTCTTTATTCTTTATAGTCTAAAGCTGAGTGCACTTTTGGTGAAGTCCACCATAATCATAGATTTCTGCACCAAAAGTGCACTCAGTTTTAGGTTAGAAAGGTGAAACTAATTTGTTATGCAGATTAACAAACATATGCAAATTTGTATTCAAAGTATCATTAAATCATTAATTCCATGTATTATTGTTTTAGAACATCCTGATTGTGTTTGTTGTTATGATGCTTTTCCTCTTTGCATTTGGAATTGAACTTGGTTGGAGTGCTTTTGGTAGAAATAATTTAATATTTAAAAAAGTGCCTGTGTTTGAAGAGAAACATTTTTAATAAATGTCTTTTACCAATTCTTATTTATGGATCTGAGATTTGGACATTTAGTAGAAGATTTCAAATCACTCAATGAAGTGTGGAAAGATGTAAAATGAAAATACATGGATGAGAAAACAAACAGATGTCATTCACATCATAAAAAGAATTAAGAGACTAAAGTGGAGCTGGCCTGGATATATAATAGATGAACAATTGAAATCTTAAACTAGAGGAAATCATAGTAGGTGAATGGTTAAAAACATAAACCAGAGTCCAACAGATTGTAAAAGTGCTAAAAAGTGATTATACATGAGATGGATGAAATAAGGAAGCGTGTTGAAGTAATGTGGGAAAGGAGAGGCTAGATATCAGCGAAACTGGATTAAACTTGAGAGATCTTCATCCTGCAATGGATAGATTATGGATGAAAATAATAATGGTAGTTCATATATATACAGTATCACAGAACACTCATTCTAAATATGTTACTCTGAATTATTTTGCAAGCAGATTCATTAACTAATTATTTTAATAAACTTGCAAATACAATTTGACTTTTCATTTATTAATACTCATTCATTCTAATAAAAGAATTCCTCTTATACTGATCTCCATCATATATATATATATATATATATATATATATATATACACATATATTGTAAATAAATCAACATTGACATCAGACTGAATAAATGGGCATTGACATATAAAAAGTAAAATTGTATTTGCAAGTTTTCCGGTTTTCATTTTAGTTAATGAATGCCATTTGACCTGCTGAGAAACTGACTATACAATTATTTATTTAATTCTTCAAATATATAGGGTATTCTGAGTTCAGACTTTCACACGACCCTCAACTCTTCACACTATCTCATACCACAAAATACCCTATATATTACATAGTTTGTACATGTATATATATAGCCCATATGTTAGATATTAAATAGTAGTTTGAATGTCTGCCCAGCCCTCGTATATGTACTTAAATGGATTATGACCTGTACATGAGAGGTCAGGGTGACTTATGGTCAACCTGGGTGTGACGAGAATGTCTGAATCAGTGTGGGCTTTGAGCATTCCGTCATCAGATTTTCAAAAGGATGGACAGCTGAACAGTTGGAGGCTGGAGTGGATTGAAGCCTGTGCATTATAATATGAAGATTGGCTATCTTAATATAAATCTGAGCACATTGTATATATGTGTAGAGATGATAATCTGGACCAACTGACGAGTGCTGGTTTAGCACAAAATACTTACATTGGTGATTATTTATGTTATACGTATATGTGGTCAAGTGTATCATTGGTATGAGGTAGTGTGGAGAGTTGAGGAATGTGTGAAAGTTGAGCTCAACATACCCTATATATTATATTGTTTGTACAGGTATATATATATTGTAACGATCCGGAGAAAGCGACTTCACGTAAACTGCACTACGGGGCGCCATCTAGGCATTTGAACCTAGAAAAATTTATAAAGTAGGCAGATACGTAAGAAAAAAAAAAAAATTTTTTTTTTATTTTGATTCCGGTCGTTAGCCCATGTCGCTAGCTCAGTGGAATAGCAGAGATTAAATAATATAATATCTTATCTAATTATATTTCAATATTAAAAAATAAATAAAATAAGCCACTGCCAGTAATTAACATACAATTATTTATTTATGCACATATATATATAAGATTTAAAATTATTTTAGTATTAGTTTTACATTTTAACATTTAACATTATTTTTAACTTTGATTCTTGACTTTAATTTACATTTAATTACTATTATATTCTAATTTTACATTTTTAATTAAGTTCGCACAGATAAATTTAGGAAAGCTTGTTTATAATGTTGAATATAGATCGGTTACATAGTTTTCACGGTCAAAAACATTTCAAAGTAAACATAAACGATCAAAATACAAAATTATTGATTACTGACAATTGCGGAGGGAAATTTCTACGTAACCCAATAGTATTCATCATAAGATACTTGCATTATCACCAATAACTTAAAAGACATCCGAATAAATACATTTTAGATACTCACCGTAAGGTATCATTATTTATCGAATGTCTATATATTTTGATCAAATATGAAAACGCGAAACATAGTTAACCGATAAACAATCCATGCAAGCGTCTATAAACAACTTAAGTTTAATGCATTTTTATTTAGAATCGAGTATGAATACTACATAGATTTGCATTGAAATTAAAATATTCTATCCCTATTTAACCTTAGGCTAAAATTCGCGTCAAACTGTCATCAATCCATCTGATATATCGATGTATTCAATGTAATACGAAATACGGCAGCACCAAAAGAATTAAGAAAGACATTGACTCTCAATCAGATAGGAATATTACATCTATCTAACGAGAAGAACAATAAAAAAAAACTCCATAGAAAGGAACTGCGTTCTCCGTCTTATAATTCCTTCCATAGGCAAACGGGTGAGTGCGGCGTATATATAAACGATTCTGCCAGTAGCGAATCTCCGATTACATATACTAACTACATCAATATATCCAATCCATTGACTCAATCTAACAACGACATAAATAACCTAAGATTACCCTTCCCTAATATAACTTTACAAATCTATACAGCCATTCACGCCCGACTTAAGTTTAACATTTTTATAATTAATTTAACGGAAAACAACAATCAAAAATAAATAAATGGAAATGATTTTACAAAATAAATAAGAAAAAAAATACATCAAATAACATTATTAATGAAGAATTTAGTTTGGTCAGATAGGATTCTATTGCATCATTTAATAAAAAGTTTTAAAATTTAGAGTTCTTATTGTTTCAAGTGAATATATAAGTTCTTACGATTTTTAAAACGTCCAACTTTATCCGTTGCTTGCCATGAACGCAAATTCCCACGCCGTCCTAAAATTGGTATCCATTTAGCCGTTGTTTTATTTATTCATTCGGAGGTTTTTTAATTTAGTTGGTCCTCAATTTAGGAAACGATAGTTCATTTCTCCTTTCTTTAACAGCTGAAAGAATTGACCGTGCGTCTGTCAATTCCTCCAACTCCGTACTACTACATATAGTCACATCGTAATAATCAATTTCCAGTCACTGATTAATAATTTCCAAATTTTCCTTTTATATTAATGTGAAGGATTGAATTTACATTACGTCACCGATGCGATGGTCCTTTCGCTGCGGTCCGATTTCATAGGGATTTCTTCTTATTTGCTAACAGTTTCTATTGTTTTCCAATCTGACTGATGTTTTTACATTTTAAATGCCCAAGGCTGGTTTACATTTAACTAATTAACAATCATTTCCATTTCTGATTAATTAACCTGTTTTCCAAATCAAAAATATATTTAAAGATAAATTTAAAGATATAATTTTATCTCCAAATCTTTTTAAAATTTAGTTTTAAAATACTTTTTCTTTAATAAATTTTTTATTTTAATAATTTTTCATTATCTGTGCGATTTAATATATAAGAGTTTAAGATGATATTTAATTTCAATTTTTAATTCTTAAAGAAAATTTTTAAATGCGAACTTTTTAATTTACTTTCATGTTTAATAAATAAAAAAACAACAACAATGTAACGAACGTCTGTGTTCGTTACAATATATATATAGCCTGTATGTTAGATATTAATTCTTCTAAATAATCTACATCTTTGAATGTCAGCTTATTAGTTACAAATGATAGAAAATCATATGTTGTTTCTAAAAAGCAATATCATCTCTAAAAAAAAGGAACAGACAGAAAATTAATCATTATTTATACTGTGTATGTATAAGCTGTATATGAAATAAACAGTGCAAGTACCTATATTACTCTCAAAAGTTTTTGATGGTGGCATTTTTCTTATAATTATATGTCAGACTATATCCATTATCTAGAATTGTTAAATGTCTTTACAAAAATTTAAACTTTATCTAAACTTTTCAAATGTATTTAACTGTTAATAGTAGCACATGATGGATATGAGACTTGAACACTTAACAGAAGAGCAATACAGAGACTTCAGACCACTCAATGAAGTGTGGAGAAATGCATGTTAGGAGTGACAAAAAGAGATCAAAAACAAAACACATGGATAGAGAACAAACTAGTGTTACTGCCATCACTGAAAGAATTAAAAGACCAAAGTGGAGTTAGGCTGTATATATTTCTAGAAGAGATGATGATCAATCTTGAACTGGTTTTCAAAAAGTTGTAAGAGACCTAGAAAGAGACCACATGTGAGATGGATGAAATAAGGAAGTGTGCTGCAGTGTTGTGAAAAAGAAGCTACAGATCTGAAAAGATGGATTGAACTTGGAGAGACTCTCCTGCATTGAATCAATGAGGGTTAAAAATGATGATAAATAGCACATGGGATAGTATATAATATAACATTTTACATATTATTACTCTTTTTACCTCTTCTCATGTTGCTGATCTTAGCAGTGATTTTTAGATTTGATTGCCATGCTAGCATAGTCATTGCTTATATCAACAGCAATACCCAAAGAAAAGAATATTTCCATCCAAAACATGTCATATACTGATCTGTGAGTTATAACTAACAGTCGAACATCTTTCAAAAATTTAAATGAAGTTTAAACTTTTTCTAGAAAAAGATTTAGCAATTAATTCTAGATGATGGTAATAGTCCAACATATAATTACAAATGTTCTTTATAATACTAACATTTAAATATATAGATAGTAGTAAATGTAGTTAAATTACATCACATGATCACTCTCTTATACTAGCACATAATTGTTATTAAACAAGGCAAAACTATCCATACAGTAGTGCCACCCTGTGTCAGCCAGAGTAATCAATGGATGCCAGAAGGCTTGTGCATAAAATCCCTATCTAGTGCCTACTCATCCAGAAATTACTCTGGGAATATTGTATGAGTAGGCATTTTATGCACAAGCCTTCTGGCTTCCATTGATTACTCTGGTTGGCACAGGGTGGCACTACTGTATGGAGAGTTTTGCCTTGTTTGTAGTTAAATTACATGATATACTTAGGTGTGTTAATTATATATATATATATACTAAACGTGTATAGCTTAATATAGACAAAATTTACATGAAAATGCCCCGAAGCCATGTTTAAACAACATATATAGCAAAAAATAGAATGAAACATCTATTCTGACAATTTTAAGCATTCATTGTTAATTAAAATATGGTGCAAATCTTTCTGAAATTTTACATGAATATTTAAAGGATAAGAATGCCATTTAATTTTGTAACAATCTCATAATGTTAATGAAAATTTAGTTTTTATAAATGTAATTATTAAACTTGTGTAGCTTAATGTATATGGAATTTATATAAAAGTAGCTACATTTCCGGAAGCCATGTTTAAACAACACTCATATGTCAATAAATGCAAAGATAAGAACAGACTGTCTACTCTTTAAACTTATAGTGGTTTTAAGTATTCATTTATTGCATTTTTGTAAATAAAAACTTTGCATTTATTGATGTATGAGTGTTCATATGTGATTAATGGAGGTGTAATTACCTTTATTTATACATAATCTCAATCTGTTGTCATGGCAACCTTCTTTAATCAATAAAGATTACAACTTAACTACAAATGATGAAATTTATGAATTCAGAAATAAATCACATTTAATAAGTAAATGTAACTTGTTCTGAAAGGAGACTAACAAACCATCAATTACAACTTTCAAATTGCACTGCAATTTGAAAATTATAATTGACAAATTTACTTTCAAAATAGGTTATATTTATCTAATAGATTATAAATAAAGATGGATTCCCATCTTTATTGATTAAAGAAAGTTGCCTCGACAACAGATTGATATTGTTAATGATATTGGTATTGTTTATGTATTGAATGTTTCATGTATTTACATTAAATACCTATTTAGTCTTGAGCATTATTAGGTTTATTATCAATACATGGTTGGAGTGCAATTTGAAATTATAATTGACTATTTGTTAGTCTGCTTTCAGACCTGGTTATGTTTATCTATTTAATGTTTACTTAAACTTCTTTCAATTAATAATTTCATTCTTTGTAGTCAAGCTGCAGTTTTTAGTGTCTATATAAATATATTAGACCATATAAATGTGGATTTCCACCTTTATTGTTAAATTAAAGGTTGCCTTGACAACAGATTGAGATTATTATTTAATTGTTGATTGCTTTCCTGTTATTAAAAAATGGCATGCTGTCTTTATCTTTTAAATATTAGCTTGTAATTTCAGAATGAGTTGAATCACATTTTTAATGATGTCAATAAATTCAAACCACCATAAGATTAAAGAATAGGGGGTCCATTTTACTCTTTAACCTTATTGTTGTACAAGAGTTGTTCATATACAGTTTTAGAGTATAGTTACATTCATTTAAGTTTCATATATATGTATGGAATTTTTTTCTAACTGCTATTAGATGGTGAGCAATCTAAAATTCCCCAGACAAACTTCTATTATAAGTACATTTCATGGATAAATTTCATTCCCCAGGAAAGCTAGAGATTTGAACTCTCAAATTCCCTCACAAAAACGAATGAAAATCCAGTTTTATTCCCTCACAAAAACGAATGAAAATCCAGTTTTATATTTATAAGTCTTGATTATGATTCATTCGATATTGGAACTTGAATAGTCATGTATTGCCCATAAACTGCATATAGAAGATTGATCTGGAAAATTTTTATTTAGTTGTTTTTTTAATAAATAAAAAACAAAACCAATTTATTCTTCATAAAATCTTTATGTTTTAAGTAAATTTTGTTAAAAGGACAGTTTGAAATAATGAATATATTTAAAAATAAAATATCAACTTTGCAAATAAAAAAACAGCAATAATGTTTTCAATCCTTATATCTAAAATAAATTTCATTAAAAGAATAAGTTCAAATGACAAAAAATATTCTTAGAAATATTAAAAATCTATTTTCCAATTAAAAGAATGGTAAAAGACAATCATGAAATCGCACTTCCTGTTAACATTATATAAATTTTCAGCAGGCTAATTTTTCTTAAAAATCATACATTTTCAAACAAAAGCTATTTGTAAATCTTACATATTTATTTAAAAATAAATACAGTATTTAATAATTTTTAAAAAAAAAAAAGAAAATTAGAAATGTAAATCTATTTTTCTATAAATAGTGATGCAAAAAAATAGCTTAATATTTCCCCCTCCCCATTATTTTAATCATTATTAATCCAATGCAGAATAAAGATTTCTTCAAATTCAATCCATCTTCTCCAATTCCTAACCTCTCTTCTCCACACCACTCCAGCACACTTCCTTATTTCATCCATTCATCTTACATGTGGTCACTTTCTAGATCTTTTACAATCTCTTGGAATCCAGTTTAAGATTTTACTTGTCCATCTCTTCTAACAATATGTCCAGCCCAATTCCTTCAATGATGTTAGTAATACCTGTTTTTCTTCACCCATGTAATTTGTTTTCAAGTAATACCTGTTTTTCTTCACCCATGTAATTTGTTTTTAATTTCTTCTTGTTACTCTCAACATATATCCCTCCATACTTCATTGAGTGGTCTGAGGTCTTTGTATTGTTCTTTTGCTACGTGCCTGTCTCAAATCTGTAAGAAAGAACTGGTAAACACATTTATTAAAAAAATCTTCCTTTTCAAATACATAGGCATATTTCCTTTTAATATTAAGTTACTTCTACCAAAAACATTCCAACCAAGTTTAATTCTATGATTAATCTCATTATATATATATATATATATGCGTGTGTGTACTTTGCACACAGACAATGAAGCAGATAACAGTAAATAAAATAAATAATATTATAAAATAATTATTAAAGCTGAGTGCTTTCGGGAGAATTTGTACATATTCCTAGCTACCAGAATTTTGTTAAGAACTATACCAGTGTTAATTGCATATGTATGCAAATTAATGTAAAGAGGCTACAGAGACCATTTTTGAGAAAGAGAAAAGCAGGCTCTCTTTTATTGAGTGATGTAGGATCACTTGCTATGTAGCATGCTTCCCTGATCTTGTGTTTGATGTCATTTCTCTAAGAGCAGATAACACTGGCAGGGGTTGGTATGAAAACTATGGCCAGTGGCTCTTTCGTGTTCAGCAAAGATTGAATTACCTTCATATTTAATTTTAGTCTTATTATAAAGGTATCTATGCTGTGCTACTCTGGTTGCAATGTTGGTCCTGGTTTCTCCATAATATGATGCTAGGCAATTTCTTTGGGGGCAAGTGATTTTGTATATGACTCAAGGAGTAAGTTTGGATTTGATCCTATCTTTGGTGTTGTCAACGAGTCTACTGGTGTTGGGAGGTGAATGAAAAGGGACTTCAAAGTTGCAAGAGAGTTTGTTAATAAGACTTTTAGCTATTGAATTAATGTATGGAATGATAATTCTTGGGTTTGTTTTCTTTCTTATGATTATTATTTATCTTATAAAAAAATTATTAACTTTCCTGTTGATAGATGATTGAGTATATCCAATTTTTATTAAATTTTCAATGTGATTAGATTATTTCTTTTGTCCACATTATCTGCATTTCTGCTGACACATATGTTGAGGTATTTAACCTGATGTATTTGTTTTACTATGTTGAAGTGAAACTGAATTTAGTGTTATTCTGGAGGCTGCTGTGAAGATCAGTAATGATGATATCTAGAGCTGCAATGAATATGTCATCAACATATCATGTGTATATCATGTGTGGTGTGGACTTGAAGAAATGCGGATAATATTGGCTTTTCATAATGGTTGAGTACAATGCTTGATATAATGCCACTAAATGGAAGACCCATAGGCTAATTGTTGTGCATGTTAAACCATTTTCCCTAAAAATTGCAACTATGCTTAAATCAAACCATTTTAAAAATTTATTAATGAATATGGCACATGTGGGTGGGCAGTTACTCGCAATTAATGCACCATTAATTATTTTAATAGACTGTCTGTGATCAATGGGCCATAGAGCCACCGATTGACCAAAACAACTGTGTTGTAGTAGGGTGCCCTTCCGAAGTCGAGCATAAGCCTTAATGGTTTGTCTGGTTTATGGAGTTTAACATTGGCAAAGATTCTAGGGGGGAGAGGAGGTTGATGGGTTTATATGGAAATATTCAACTTTTGAGAAAACGCTATCATGGTCTGTACACAGTATAGTGGATATACATTTACCTCTATTAAGCCTATGATTAAAGTCATTTAAGTTTACGAATTTTAATTTCCCAATTTGGGTAATGACTTTGTTATTATACTCATAGTCATTCATTAATACAAATCTGCTCCCCTTATCTTCCTTTAAGCAAATAATAGAGTCGTCAGCTAAAAATTAATTGGTGTTGATAATCTTCCGGTTCCATTCATTGGAATAAGTGTCTAGCTGTTTGTTCTTTGTAGTATTCACTATATGTGCAATGACTACTTTTTTTAGTGGATTATCCATTAAGGCCACTTCGGTATCAGCAATAATTTCCATTTTAGGATTCTTCCACCATCCACCTACAAACCTTGGACCTAATTCAAGAACTTCTTTGTATCATGTGTGGTATCTTTGTGTTTGTAAGATTCACAAAAGTATTGAGATTGCGCTCATCCAAGTGAATGTTTTGTTTGTTTGCCAGAAATTTTATGTTGTTATTGAATTTCCTGAGAAGAGCGGTTGTATGTTTGTTACATTTGTTAATGATGAATTGTTGAATTACGTAGTTGCCAGAGATTATGCTCCATCTTCTTGTTTCTTTCTTTAAGGCCCTTTTGCATCCACTAATTATAGAATTGAGCTGTTTTTGGAGATATGTTTTAATTCTATTGTAATTATAGTTCTGTTGATAATAATTTTGCAGCAATTAGGTACTATATTATACTGTGCACACCCCCGCACGAAAGATATTTTCTGCTGAAATGTGAAAATTGCCTAGTATCATACTATGGAGAAACCAGGACCAACATTGCAACCAGAGTAGTGCAGCAGATATCTTTGTAATAAGACTAAAACTAAATGTGAAGGTAATTCAATTTTTGCTGAACACAAGAGAGCCACTGGCCATAATTTCCAAACAATCACTGCCAGTATTGTCTGCTCTGAGAGAAATGACATCAAATGCAAGGTCAGGGAAGCATGCTATATAGTAAGTGATTTACATCAATCAATAGAAGAGAGACCTGCTTTTCTCTTTCTCGAAAATGGTCTCTGTAGCCACTTTACATTAATTTGCATACATTTGCATTAACATTGGTACAGTTCTTAACAAAATTCTAGTAGCTATGAATATAGGAGTATGAATTCTTCCAAATGTGCTCAGTTTTAATAATTGAATATTATTTTTTATTTACTGTTATCAGCTTCATTATCTGTGCACAAAGCATATATATATATATTATGGATTTTATATGCTAATGAAGTAAAGCTTTAACTATCTCATCCATTATATTTTCATCTGTGATAATGATGTGATCAAGATATTTTTTCCTAAGAAGAATTAATATTTCCCTTCCTGAAATACTGATTGCTCCTGACATCTAGGTACAATAGTTATAACTAAAATTTTAAGCTATTAAATAACTACCAAAATCACTAAGTTTAAATTTTCATTGAAAGTTTTTACTGTCAAGAAATCTAAACAGAGTCCAGCTGTTAAAACTATGCATTGTTACTATGATGCCAACTACAGCCTTACATTGGCAGCATACAAGAGTTACTAATGAACAGATTATGCTAGTGATATTTTAATAAGAAAAATATTGATATGTTTGTGGTTTAGTTCATTTTACATCTACACATTATATCACATGCACAACAAATATTTCATATTTATATATTGCTTCTTTCAGAAAAAGCATATACAGTACAAAAATAATTTATAATTTTAAGTAATCCTGCAAAAAAACTGACATTTTATACATATTTATGTATACAAAAGTATATTATTTCTTATATGTATATATATTACCAGTTTCTTTTAGGGTATTTTAAATTATCTCTTATGTGAAACAGTAGCAATCTCTCCATACCAACCAGTGCAAGCCAGAGTAATCGATGAATGCTATCTAGTGCCTACTTATCCAATATCTTCAGACTAGTTTCTAGCTACTGGCTTTCATCAGTGAGGAGCCTTGGTTCTGAAAACACAATAACGTTTTTCAATCCAAGCTCATTTGCTTGTATAGTCATACAAATCTGAACTTATTTTAGTATATTTACATTTTGCTGTCTTTGGTTTCTTAATAACCATAGTCACCATCATACCATGAGCAGGATTGGTATTAAACCACTAAACATTACATGATCACCGTTTCCTATTCTTACACAAGCAGTTAAAATAGTATAAAACTCTCCAGCCCATAGTCAATGGATGCAAGGTTTGTGAATAAAATCTTTAACTAATGACTACTCATTCAAGATCCATTGATTATTATGGCTTGTTCTGGGTGGCACAACTGTATGAAAAGTTTGCTATTGTTTTAACAGCCTATGTAAGCATAGGAAATAGTGATCATGTGATATTTAATGGTATCTATTAATGATGAGTGTGTTGCCACATTGACAGATTGAACACAACATGCATGTTTGATAGTTGTCCAGGTTTTAAAATTAAACGAGCCACACTCACGATATTTATATATAAAATAGGACTTAATTCTTATGTGGAGATCTTAGTGTTTCAAGTGCTTGTTAGGAGAATGTTCTTGAAAACTAAAAGATAGCAGTTGAAGGGATTATGATCAAAGAATAAATATCTGAAATTTGATTGGTCATATGTATATGTTAGAATGGAGATTTTTCACTTTAAAATACGATTAATATAATTTTCAGGTTTATCTAAATACATGATTGCTTCTTATTACTATTATAGCAGAGTTGTTTTGGCTGGATTTCATCCACCATTGTCAGGGTAATATGAATAATCCAGTTAACCCTACAGACAATAGTAATAAAATAGGTTAATAATCTGCAATTTATTTTCTAAGATCAGTTACTCTAGCAATGGCTGCTAAATGTCCATACTATCCATATGTTGATGACAACACATTGACCAATAATAACTAGCACACACAAATGAATCTGAAGTATTCACTCTTGCACACACACATTCCTATCAGACCAGTTATTACAGTGATACTATAGTTACCAATTGGACTAATTATTATAATAGTCTCTGATTTAAGAAAGCTCTCTGGAATATATCCCTCATTTAAAAACGATTGATCTACTTATTGTCAAAGAAAAAAGGGAGTAAATCCCTCTTCCCAGGCTATGACTTAAAACCACTCTAAATGTTGAACAAAAGAATCAAGAATAGGATGAATCCATCTATTCTTAATTGCTCTGATGTTTATAAGTATCCGTTTGTCAACATTACCAATAATGTTGGATTCATTCTATTCTTGAATCCTTTGTTCAACATTTAGAGTGCTTGTAAGTCATAGCCAGGGGGAAAGTGATTTACTCCCTTTGTTTATATGTACGCTGAGTTATGTTTAATTTAAAGTTTATTATCAAAAAATTATATACTAATACTACAAAAGGCTTAGTTAGCAAATATGGACGTCAATTATTCATTGAAGACAAATTATTTTTTGTATCAAGAAAAAAAAGACTGTCAAGCATTGTTAGCTGAGAGGTCATCGCAGCGGCCCAAACAAGTAGTTGGTTGCAGACAGTTGTAGGTTCGCCTCCCAGCCAATGCTATGACATGTGAAAAAAAAGACAAAAAGGTTATAAGTAAGTTAGTAAATAACTTATACTCTTTAATAATCAAACTGATTGAATGAAATTGATATTTAAAAAAAGCAATGAGATAGATTCGAATAATAATTTGCATGCAGAAAAAAATATTTACATATTTTGCAATGCATTTTAAAATGTGGCATTATGATCTCATAATTTAAACTTTTAAATTGTGAGTCGGTTTCTGGGATAATTATAAATTTTACAGTAAGCTTCATATGTTAAATATTTGTTTCAAATAAAAAATTATTCATCAATCTATTATATTTATGGATTTATCAATCAGCCCTGTGTGAATTGATATGCAGAATGATAAGCAGTAGAGCTAAAGTCCATAGTTCACAGCTGTAGCCCATCATTTCCAATACTTAAATTTCTTAACAACTTAAAATTCATGGGTCACAACTCCAATCTGTCACTTCCAATGCTTGAAATTCTTATAAAGTCAAGGTCTATGGGTCACAGATCCGATTCCTCATTTCCGATGTTCAAATTTCCTATAGACTCTGTTAAGAATGTGTGTGTATTCGTACCTACATGCAATATATAAAATATATATCCTAAAAGCATTCACATTAACTATTATTATTGTAAAATGAGATAAAAAATGGTTGCTAATTAAATGATGTAAGCATTCGGACCTTGTGTCAGTGTAGTGTGGAGAGTGGTGGGTCGTGTGCAAGTCTGTGCTCATATACCATATATATTACATGTAGAGACAGGTATACCATAAGGCTGTGTGTTTCAGTTATGACATATTTTATGTATTAATCAGTTCATATATATATTAATGTAATTAATAATAGGTATTCATCTATTAACCCTCTGATATTTATATTTATAAACCAATTAACTCAAATTGCTGTACTCCTGTATTTCCTTATATAAATACTTATAGTTATTAGGAACAATAACTCACACTCAAACCTATCAATCATTTTGGCCCAGTCGAGGTTACCTACCCAGGCCCTTATATACATCCACCTAGATGCAGATACTGCAGACTCAAACTCCATGATAACAGCTCCACCTGTCTCTTCCGATGCTGGAATTTATGAACTTACTAGCAATAAAGGGTTCAATTTCTCCATTAGAATAATAACAGCCTGGAAGAGTCATATTTAGGATTCTTAGTGTTTTCTAGAATAATTCAAAATCAATTGAGATGATTCTAATTTGCTATTTTTGAAAGAAAGAAAAGATGTCCAAAATTTATAACTAATACATATGGCAAAAAGGGAAAAATGAAGTCTATGATGAAAAAAAAAATCAAACTTTAGGATCAAAGACTGCTTCAGTTTCCAGAGCAATGAAAGAGAAGATATTTTTTCAAGAGATGACAGTACCTTTTTGTTAATGGTATTTCTTCCTTGTTCTCATTCTTCCTGTTGAATAACCAGATGGTTAGCTAAGTTGGTTGTGGCTCAATTGTCTGAAAAAAAATCAACCTCTTCTTGAAATCTTTAGCTAACTAAAAAAAAACTGTCCCACTGGGTTTGAACCTCCATATCATGTGCATTGACAGGTTAATTACTACAGCAGCATCATTATCGTTTTCAACCATTACTGATTGCCTACAGGATAACAGACTCTCCAAGTTTAATCCAGTTTCTCTATTCCAGAGCCTCTTTTCTCCATATCACATCAATAAAATTCCTTACTTCATCTCATATATGATCTGTTTCTAGTTTTAAGACTTCAACTGTCCATCTAATCATTTCTTGTAGTATGTGTCCACCCGAGCTCCATTTCAATCTTTTTAATTCATTCAATAAGAAAAAAAAAAGCATATGGCATTATGGCTCAGGAATTCATAAGGTCGAGCATCAGGTCTGCGAGTCCTAGAATTGATTCTGGGGCTTCCTGATTCCAAATTGAACCCTCTTTTAAAGATGGCAGTGATATCTTCATGTTCTTTCACCCAAGTATTTCATATTTGATTCCTTCTTATTACTCCCAACATACACCTCACCATATTTCATCAAATGGTTTGAAGTCCCTGTATTACTCTTCCGTTAAATGATTAAGTCTCAGATCCGTAAGTAAGAACTGATAAAACACATCTATTAAAAACCTTCCTTTTCAATTCCATTCAAGTTCAATTCTATGATTAAATTAATTCATACATGATAATGGTTAAATTTAAATAATTCATTTGCTTTAGCGATGAAAATGGACAATACAGATTTCGATTTTATTTATTGTTCGTTTATGAAAATTAATTCTTACAATACTTTGTATAATAATAAGATGATGAAAAAATAGAATTGAATTTCTAAAAAAATATTATATAAAAGTGTATCAATTATTAATTGTAGTAAAATCAATAAATTATTTTAATAATCAACTAATTATTGTTTTATAATTAATAAGAAATTAATTGCTCATAAATTTATCCTATTTTACAATAACCATTATGCATTTCTGACAAGAACATTTTGAAGTCCTTTGCATCACAAATACACAATAAGGTAGTAATAATAATACTAGTAAGACTATCTTTTATTGTACCATTTCCAACTTTCTTAAACACTTCAATGATACTATTTTTTATATCAAAACTTTATTCTTACAGTTTCGACTGTCTTGCAGTCATCATCAGAGCTCTTTATATATCCTATTTCTAAAAACCAACTACTGTCCTGCAATCATTATTACAGCTCTTTATATATATCATACTTTTAAAAACCAATTATTGTCCTAAAATCATCTTCAAAGGTCTTTATATAACCTATTTCTAAAAATCAAGTAGCTTTTAGAAATAGGATATATAAAGAGATCTGATGATGACTGCAGGACAGTTGAAACTGTAAGAATAAAGTTTTGATTTAAAAAGGTTTCTAGAAACATGATATGTAAAGAGCGTTAAAGATGACTGCAGGATAGAAACTATAAGAATCAAGTTTTGATATAAAAAATAGTACTGTTGAAGTGTTTAAGAAAGTTGGAAATAGTATGATATGTAAATATAGAAATCAATAGATAAGAAAAGGAAGAAGACAATTACTTCCATAAGACTATATGTAATATAATTAAAGTACAATTTAAGCCAATAAAATATCGTGACATACAAAATATACGATTTTTGCTTGGAGGAAAGATGCATTTTGATTAAAGCTATATGCTAAAGACGAGTTTGGAGGTATTTAAAAATAGAACAATAATGGATTAAGGTTTTATTAATCATTTCATCTGGCATCTGTTGATTACAAAGTTTACACTAGGCAGCATAATCATAATGCGACTGGAAGAAAATTGCTAATAAAGTAAGATATTAAATTTTTTATAGGTTAAATTCAAATTTGCATAATAAAATAGTTTCTTCTTTATAATCTAAAGCTAAGTGCGGTTTTGGTGAAGTTCACCAAAAGTGCACTCTGCTTTAGATTAAAAAGAAAAAAAAAATGCTTTATTACGGATATGAACAAGTGTGTTATTTAAATGAGAAATGATGCAAAACAGTATAAAGAATAATTATGTACAAAATATATTTATTTAGCATGATTTATGATGGCATTCAAAAATTTACATTAACTACAAAAATATAATTCATTTATAAATCTATATACACAACATATACAAATGTTTCTTTATATAATGTCAAAAATAGTTTAATAAGTCCTTTTTATTGATTTTTCCTATGATGTTCCTAGGAATTAAATCTATAACTTTCCACAAGGAAGGAACTGAGTATGAGGGCATTCTTGATTTGCACCAATTTTTTAATTCAGTAATGTCAGTATTCTCTCTTCCCTTTTTAAAACACACCACAGCGACAACTTTCTGACCCCACATGATATCTGGGATACCTAAAACTGCACACTCTGAAATCGACTGATGTGTAAGGAGGTGCTGCTCCACTTCAAGAGCACTTATCTTATATCCACCACTTTTAATAATGTCGACAGAAGTGCGCCCGAGAATTTTATAACTACCATTTACGTACTTCGCAGTATCTCCTAGAAAAAAAAACATAATAAGAATCACATGATCCTAGCTTATATAATGCTATTCAGCAGCAAGTTCTTTTCCTGTCACTATGGTTATGCCACCAAGCAAAAGCTTTAATAACCAATAGATGTTAGATTTAGTGTTTAATAAATTCCTATTCAATGCTGTCATATCCAATATTCCCAGACTCCTCTCTGCTGAAAGCCAAAAGCTAGAAACTAGTCTGGGGATATTGGATAGGACGGCACTAAATAGGAATTTATTTACCATTATTATGGCAGTTATTGATTACCAAAGCTTTAGAAGGCATAACTGTGACGAGATAAAAAGAAAATACATTTTATTGAAAAAAAGCTATTTTGGTTCAATTTAAATTTTCTTAAGATATTTATTATGATAAAATAAGAAAGGTAATTTAACTAAATAACATCATTTTTGCACGCACATTTTTCTATAATTGAGAAGTTTCATTTAAATCAAATTTGAAAAAGGTTTACTAATATTATACCATAAATGTCTTGTTTGAATGGTCAATTAATATTACAGTTTCAAGGTGATATATGATTTAATATTATTTAGTACTACTAGAGTATGTGATCTATTTTGTACTACCAATAATGCAAATAAACTATCATTTTCAATTATTATTAGCTCTACTACAGAATCAAACCCTCTCCAAGTTTAATCCAGTTTTTTCTTTTGCTTTTTAATTCGTCCTCAAATTAAATAAAAGCATTTTCTTTAAACAAAAAAAATTATCCATATTATTTTTTATGACAATATAAATCGTGCTATCACACTTATGATGCAAAGCTGTACTGAGAGGCATGATATTAAGTGAAAGGTAAAGGAGGCTTACTTTATTGCAGAGGACTCCTTCGCCATTAATTGTATAGCAGCATGTTTTGATATTTCATAAAGATGGTCTTAAGGATTCATTTGCATAGAATTTGCATATTGTATTTATATAATGATTTCAAAGAACAAGTCATAACTGGCTACGATTATGAGAAGTACATCTTCTTGAAAGCGCTCAGCCATATTGTTGTTACAGCTTTACGTCGTCGTAAGTGCGATAGCATGATTTATATTATCATATTTAGACAAACGTAAAGTATAAATCTACAGGTTATTACTTAATATTATTTTTTAGTATTTGGATATATCTAATAAAATTGTTTACAATAGTTTTGTTTATGTGAAGGCAGTGTTTTTAAAAAGCAAATTTTACACAAACAATACAAAAGGGAAATTAAGACTTCTTCCTTCATTTTTTTTCTTTCTATTTTAATTAACTGTTTCTCTTTTAATTAACTGTAAATGTTTCTATAATTCCTTTCCCAAAATAAATAGCATTTTAAAAATAAATATAGTACTATATTTTGTGTGATTAAAAAATTATCAAACTGATTTGGATGTGAGTTAAAATGCAGCCTGCAAACATGGGTTAGACTAGACCATCCTATAGTGCATAACTCTGGAATGTAAAATAAACATGTACAAAGCCAGCAGAAATAGGTTAAAAATCAGTTACAGAATTTTTGTTTTTATTAAGTCGGCAGTTTAAAAAAAGCAAGTTTTTATGAAAACAATCCAAAGGAAAATTAGGATTTCATCCTTCACTTTTTTTTCCTACTTTAATTACCTGTAAGTATCTCTAAAATTTCTTCCTCAAATTAATTTGAAGCACTTTATTAAAAAATATAACGGTATCTTCAACACATAACAAAACTTATCAAACCGATTTGAATGCTGTTTGAAATATGAATCCAACATTAGTAGGCTGAACTATCCTGAAAAAGTGCATTATTATATTGCTTGTTATCGCAATTGAATACAGGTACAAAATTTGAAGAAAATCAGTTTGGCAGAAATAGATCAAAAATCGATTACAAGATTTAACCCAAAAACTGGTAAAAGGACATCTATTAAAAGCCTTCATTTTCAAATACATAAGCATATTTTTTTTAAGTAAAGCAGAGAAGATTAGAGATCTGATGAAGACTGCTGGACAGTCGAAACTGTAAGGAGAATAAAGAAGTTTTTAAGAGAATTTGTTTGCATTGAAATGTATATGGAAGAAGTGTTATAAGCAATACATATTTCCTATGAATATTAGATTATTTCTATAGAACGGATTCCATTAGAGTTCAATTCTATGATTTATTTCGTTTATTATGTTTCCACCTATACTAATAAAATGACCAAAATATTTCTATTTGTTACCTTCTAGTCCATTATTATCAATCTTTATTTTCTCATTTTTGTTAAAAGCCATTGAACATTAGTTTAGTCTTTTTAGAATTTTATCTTCAGATCCATTTTTTATCGTTTTCATCTGATAGTTTTCTAACATTTCCTGAAAATCTGAAACATTATTTGCAAAAATATCATAACATCTGTAAGATCTAGATAACTTAATAAGATCCATATATTTTTTGATTCCCTTAGCTTACCATTTTAATCCACAAAATATTTCCAGCAAGGAGAAAGTTTTGGGGATATACAATCCTCATGTCATATATCTTTATCAATGATAGTAATCTTCTTAGTAACCCCATACAATCTATATGACTGTTATTGCATTTTGATAATATCCTTCAACATTTGACAATTTTCAAGGTCTATCTTGATGACCAAAACCTTTAATAACCATGGAAATGATTATGGAATGAAATGTCTTTTCATAATGTACAAATTCAAACCATGGTGCCAGCCAAACTGGTTCTTTCTATAACTTCCCTCAATACCTGGGTGTGATCCTCTAGAGAAGTTATAATGATCTTAGTAAAAATTTTGTATAGATCTAACAGAAGGTTGATAGGTCTGTCATCTCTAGTATCTTCTTGATCACCTTTCTTAAATACCATTATCACAATTACATTCTTCCAATCTTATAGTCCATCTTTATCATTTAGATATTTGGGATACAGTTTTGCCAACAATTTCTCTATTTCTTCATCTGCTTCTTCTATATTATTGGTAGTAATTCCAACACTTCCTTAAGTCGTTCCTCTTCATAGATTTAATTGTATGCCTCACCTCTTCATTTAGATATCTGGCATTTCAAGAGGTGTTGTGATTGTAGAGACTACTTTGTATCGGTCACTTATTTTACAGATAGTGATACCTTTTTTATAATACTAAGATACTATATATGTATTTGAAAAAATATTTATATCATATAACAATATTGATAGCATCACATGACTCTATCACGACTTCAATTTACTCATTGCTGTTTCAGCAGCATATTTTTTCTTCACACTTCTATGCCATCTACTGTAACTAAAGATGTCACATGATAATTCTTATTAAGTCTCTATTCAGTATTATTATGTCCAATATCCCTGGATTAGTTTCAAAGCCCCTCACTGATAAAAGCCAAAAGCTAGGAACTAATCTAGTGATATTGGATAGAACAGCACTAGATAGAGATCTATTAAGCATTATCATCAGGCATTTATTAGTTTCTAAAACTTACAATAGGTGGCGTAAAGGTGTGAAAAAATGTTGATAAGGGGGATTTAGATATAAAGGTTATAGAGTTGACAAAAATTATGTTGTGGAAATGGGATAGAGCAGATTATGGGTAAATTTAGAGTGGGGAATGTAAAAGAAAGTGGCTAACAGGTTTATCTGGGCTTAATTGCTGAGATATTCTTGACTTCGTTTAAGGAGAAGCCATATCACATCACATCACATGATAATTTTTAAAAATGGCAAGTGGACTAAACATCTTATTAATACGTAATTTATTACCTAGCTATTCATTTTGAGGAAGTGAATTCCAATTACTTTATAATCTGATCTAAGTTTAAATGATCATCATTTATTAGTCCTGCAAATGAAATGCGTTTACTGCACTTAGCCGTTATTACTTTGATTTTAATTACAACATTTGAAAATTTGCCTTAGACAGTAATAAATTGCAAATATTATTCTTAAATCTCTTATCCATTATCATTTTCACTCATAAAGAGTCCACTGCAGGATGAAAATCTCTCCAAGTTCAATCCATCTTCTTCAATCTCTAGCCTCTCTTCTCTACATTAGGCAAGCAAACATCCTTGTTTCATCCATCCACTTCACATGGGGTCTTCAATTATCCAGAAACTATCATTTCTTCTAGAAATATGTCTAGCCCAATTCTATTTCAGTCTCTTAAGTCTTTTATGTAATATGTATATGATTAGAGGATTTGAACTCAGACTTTCAAGCTCCCATTAGTCACCCACTTCATCCTATACCACTGATGCACATGACCACACACACATGAAAAAAAAATCTGTCCAATATACATACTTTGTGCTGAACTAGTACTCATCAGTTGGTCTAGATCATCATACCCCATACACATATATAATCAGGGCTCAATTTATATTAAGATAGCAAATCTTCTACCCTTAATGGACAGGCTTCAACCCTCTCCACTCACCAACTCAGCCATCCATATCATTGCTATCTGATGATCGAATGTGCAAAGCCCTTATATGCCAATATTTCTTATGTCATACTCAAGTTGAATGTAAAGTGAGTCTGACTCTTATATATAGGACCTTAAGCCCATTTAAATACATAGACCATGTATGGACAGAATACAAGCTGTATTATATGCAATATTTAAATACATGTATAGTATTTATATTTTAAACTAGATGCAATTAGAAAGGATTTGAACCCAGACTTTCAAGCTCCCTTTAGTCATTCATTCTATCCTATACAATATACATATAACCACATACAAATGAAAAAGATCCATCTCCAATACATATTTCGTGCTGAACCAGCACTCTTCAATTGGTCAATATGGGTATGACACAACAAAAATTGGCAAATAAGGCCTTTGAACATGCCATCATCAGATTTTCAATGATATGGATGGCTGAAGAGTTGTAAAGTGGAGAAGATTGAAGCCTGTCCATTAAGGTTTGAAGATTTTTTATCTTAATATAAACCAAGCACTGATTATTTATATGTATTGGAGATCATTTAGTTTTTCATGTGTGTGATCATGTGTATCGGTTGTATAGGATGGAGTGGATGGCTAAAGGGAGGTTGAAAGTATGGGTTCAAATCTCCTCTAATTATACCTAGTTTAAAATATAAATACTATATGTGTATTTAAATATTATATATCTATATATGCTAACAATACAGTCTCTTAAGTCTTATATATAATATATATTTTAACAATTTTAACAAGGCCATACATAAATTTTGATTTATCAAATATCATTATCATTTTCGAACCATTATTGAACCATTAGAGGAAGAAGGTCTCTCCAAGTTCAATCCATCTCCGATCTCTAGCCTCTTTTTTCAACATCACACCAGCATACTTCCTTATTTTATCCATCCATCTCACATGTGGTCTCTTTCTAGGTGTTTCATAATCTCTTGGAATTCTGTTTCAGATTTCAACTATCCATATATTATCATTTCTTCTAGCAGTATATAATATTATATCAAATATATAATACTATTATTGTAAATCTTTTCAAAAAAAAACAAATCTGGAAACATTATTATAAGAATTTCGTAAGCCAAATTTTAAAATAATGCCATTTTTCTTAATATCATTGCCAATCTATTTGTCGGATAAAAAAATGATGTACAAAAGCTATCTTTTCAAATAACAGAGATATTTCCTTGAAAAAAAAACGAGCTTATATCTATACTTTATTTCATCCATTATTTTTTTATCTCGTAAATAAATTGTCATTGACATAAAGATGTTATTTGCATAGTAATTAAATGAATGTTTGTGAATCTAGCTTGTGAAATTATCATAGCAATGTCTTTGGACTTGGTTTGTTCTGTAAATAGGTTTATATATATATATATATATCCACACACACACATATATAGAGTAGGGATATAATCTCAAACAATATACTTGTTTTTACTAGAAAGAATGTCACAAAAAGATGAATTAAATCACAGAATAGTATGTGCTATTAAATGTTATATAATGAACATGAATAGCTTTTAACAAGCTTTTTCGAATATCCCTATCCCCAGGCCGGTTTCTAGTTATTGGCTTTCATCAGTGAGGCAGTAGGAGGCTGTAGAATTATCTAATATTTTAACTATTAAAAAGAATATACTAGCACTTCACTGAGAAAAGCCAACAGCTAGAAACCGGTCTGCCGATAGGGATATTCAGAAAGCTTGTTAAGAAATATTTACGCTCATTATATAACATTTTTAGTACAAGGTTATTAAATTAAGTCATGTGACATATGACTTGATTTCCTTGCAAAAATGAGATATTAAAGTTTAAATCTATTGCAACAGGTAGATTAGCAAATCACTTATCTCAAAAATTATTTCTGATTGAATAAAATATTCATCTCAACTTGTTTCTCTACCTATAATAGCTAGATATTAAGAAAGCTTTAAAAATGAGAAATAAATGTTCGAAACAGGTATAACATTGGTGAGTTTACTACAAAATCTTGACAGTGATACTCCTAATAGTGAAATCTTGATAATTCAAAATCTTGAGAGTGAAAATGCTAATAATTCAAAATCTTAAGTGAAAATTGCCAGCTAAAATCCTGACACAAAATTCTTGATAAGTCAAAATCTCAAGAATCTAAAATCCTGAAAACATAAAATATCAACAGTTAAAGAATTCATTTTGTATCTATTAAAAATGAAATTACATTTTCTTGCCTTAATATTATTATTCTTGATTTTTATAAAATTTGGAAAATGGAAAATAACTTATGTTACATCAAAATCTTAACAATTTAAAATCTTGAAAACATAACATTCTACAACGGGAAAGGAAAGAAATCTTTTAAACATATAACTCAAACAATAAATTAAGCTCAGTTGGCATAGTATGCCTAGCATGCTTTCGACTACTTAACGGTCATCCTCACAACACAGATTGTAAGAGGGACTTGTGATATTTAAACAAGGCAGGAAATTTATAAAAAATTTGAATAGTTTAAATATCACAAGTCTCTTTTACAATCTTTGCTATGAGGATGACTTTTAAGTAGTCGAAAGCATGCTAGGCATACCATGCTAATTAAAGATTAAAATAAAGCTTTTCTCTAAATACTTTTGTATGTATTCGTTGTTTGAATTACATTTTCAGAAATAAAGTATATCAAAGTTTTGATGTTAAACATATAACATAAGTGGTATGCTAAATATTGAGTAATAGATGGCACATTTAAAGCAGTTCTAAATATTTTTTATCAATTAAATATTATTCATGTATTTCATATATCTATCTGTAATGAAAATCCGAATTCTGCCATTAGTTTATGTATTTATGAGAAATAAGCGTGAAAAAATTATAAGCATTTGTTTCAAGATCTAATTGAAGATGTTGGAAAAAAATCCAATTGAACTGAGACCATAAGTTATATTAACTGATCTTGAAGTAACTGCAATAATTGCTATAAAAAATGACTTTCCTAATGTATATAATGTGACACAGGCAAAACTCTCCATACAGTAGTGCCACTCAGTACCAGCCAGAGTAATCAATGGATGGCAGAAGGCTTGTGCATAAAATCCCCATCTAGTGCCTACTCATCCAATATCCCCAGACTAGTTTCTGGCTTGTGGCCTTCTGGCATCCATTGATTACTCTGGCTGGCACTGAGTGGCACTACTGTATGGAGAGTTTTGCCTGTGTAATAATAGTTATGTGCAAGCATAAGAAATGATGATCATGTGATGTAATATAATGTGTTTTTTTTTTTCATTTTGGAAAATCTGTCTGGGAAAAAATGTAAACAAGTGGATTAATATCTTGATATGGTTTCAATAATGAATTCAGTTTATTACTTCAACATTTCAGTGCTTTCATTTTTATTCCCCCTGGCACAAGAACTGACATCTTTAATTGAAACCACATTTACCAAGAGAAGCTAATGATGTGGTAGAATGATTTGAAAACAAGTGTGTAGATGGAGGAATTAGATGATATATGCATAACAATATGGTAGTCCAAGCTCCACTTATCTTCAAACAACATGATTATTGAATGGGAATTTTCCATAGAAAATCGTGGAGGATTAGTATTAAACTATGAAAACATCACACCATTTCTTATGCGTAGACCACCATTTCTTATGCGTACAAAATCCATTAAAACAGTAGCAACTCTTCACGTTTTAGTGGCAGCTAGTGTAAGCTATAGTAATCAATGGATGCTAGAAGGTTTTTACATCAAAATCCCTATCTAATGCTTACTCAACCAATTTATTTAGACTAGTTTTTAGCTTATGGCTTTCATCAGTGAGGAGTCTTGGATATGAAAGTATTGCACCTAGATCCATCGACCTAATACAACCCCCCACCTGCCAGATGACTATGATTATTAAAACAAAAAAAGACCCCAAAGTGTATAGATATTGAACTAGGTTCCAATCGGTTGGACTGAAACCATTAGTGTTTTCAGTTTGGTCTCATAACTTTATAGTTAACTAAAAAGATAAAAGGTAGCTGCCGGAGAATTGCATTAGATCCAAAGATTTAGTTGCAGTGCTTTGGCATCTGAGGCTCTTCACTGATGAGAGCCAGAAGCTAGAAACTAGCCTGAGAATATTGGATGAGTAGGCACTAGATAGGGATTTTATGCACTAAACCTTCTTGGATCCATTGATTAATATTGCTTGCACTAGGTGGCACTATTGTATGGAGAGTTGCTAATTTGCTTGGATGAATGGGAGAAAAAAAAGATAAATGAAGCAAAGAAAAGAAAGGAATTGATAAAGAAATTAACATGGAAGATAGTTGCAGTAGCAGGGTTAACATATGGCAATGATGTGTTATGTGTTAGTAAAGGGGTATTAGATTACTTAGAAAAAGTACAAAGGGAAGTAGGAAGTAGGTACAAATAATGTAGTTATGGAAGAATAAATATGAACAAAGTGATTCTACAGAAAGTGGGTTATTGGTTTTTATGCTGGGTTTGGGAAAAGATGAAGGGGATTTAGATATGAAGGCCATGGAGTTGACAAAGATTATGTTGTGGAAATGGGATGGAGCAGATTATGGGAACATTTAGGGTGGGGAATGGAAAGGGAAGGTAAAGTGGCTAACAGGTTTCTCTGGGCATAGTGGTTCAGAGAATCCTGACTCTGTATAAGGAGAAGTCACAGTGCATCACATCACATATTGTTTTAACAGTGTGGATAGAAGATAGCAATGAATTATTGAATGAATACATGATTGAGAACATAGCATAATTCAAAAATTTAAAAAAAAAGAAGCCAAAAATCAGTTTAAAATACATGCTCCAAAAAGAACTAGCACCAAAACATAATAAAGTGACAATCGAAAGATGAACAGATTCATGAATTGTACTTAAAGATTATGCAGATGGTTATATTAGATTATCTTTATAATAATGTGCACAATTTAAGTATTTTAACATCACAAGTGCAGAAACGGAATTAACATAATTTTATTTTTAACATATACAAAACAAATTATTTCTATTTGGAATCCATCTTTAAAAGCAAATGTTTTATTTTAGTAAAGTTAATAAAAAGTAAAGACTATATGAATAGCTTTTTTTTTTCGTATGTCATAGCATCGGCCAGGAGGCGAACCCGCAACAACTGTCTGCAACCAACTGCTTGCTTGCAAGGCGGCTGTGCTGACCTCTCAGTTAACAATGCTTGACAGATTATATGAATAGTTTCACAATGAAAGTGATATTGCCCAAATTTTGATATTTAATTTGTCGACATCTTCGTTTTTTACCTTGTCAGGATTTTGAGCCATCAGGGTTTTAGCGATCAGAATTTTAGAGACTAGTTGGTATTTTGGGCACCATCAAATCTAAGTAATATAATGAAAATATTTATAAAGCTAATGCCATACCACTTCCAAATACTTATTTAGAATAATCTTTTTACACTCTAAATGTCACATATAGGGAGACAAGTTGAGGCAAATATTTTATCCATCCAGAAGCAATTCTGAAATAAGCTCCATGAATCTTCAAAAAAGTAAAATATATACATATAGATGAAGAATAGAGTCATGACAACTATCATCATGTTACTACATAAATAACATATTCAAAATCAATATTAAAGATAAGAACAGAGTATAACTGAAGAGTATAGTCAAGTACTATATAATACCAAGTTACTACATAAGTAACATATTTAAAATCAATATTAAAGATAATAACAGAATTATAATGAGAAATCACTCCAACATATGGACCTTCATGGAAAACCAAATCATCTACATACACGTAGTCTATGAAGAATCCTAGATATCAGAGTTGAATGTCCAGAATTTACATTCTAGGGCAGGGGTCCCCAACCTTTTTGCACTTAAGAGCACATTCTATAATACCAGCCAGATGGTGGGCACCATTTATTTTTTAAATGTAAACTTATAGTTGGATATTGTTAATAATACACATAATGTACAAAAATATTTATTTCAAAAATAATATTTTAACATATAAACTCTTTTACACTGTAAAAGTATAGTCTGCCCTACATTTTGATTACAATATAATACAATAATTTATAAGAAATTTTAAAAATTAAATTTATTTGTATCAGATAAATAATTTTTTATCGTGTTCGATATAGCGGCGGGCACATGTAAAATAGTCTGCGGGCGCCATGGTGCCCACCGGCATAGGGTTGGGGACCCCTGGTTCAGGGAGAGGTACCCTTTTTTTTAACCTCTTATTTCTCTTCAGAATGCGAGCCAAGCCAAATTTCTTTCTAAATTATTATGGCCATTCCTATGGAAATTGCCATTTTCCTTCTCATACATATATGGCATGGTTAGACTTTTTCTGTGTCAGACAATGCAGAGATATATCGATATTGTATGACCTATCACAACAGCTTCAGTAGTTAGTATTAGCTTTTGATGAATTTATATCTCCTTGACAATATTCAGTTTACTTACATTATGTACTTGAATCTAATTATGATAGTTGATTAATGACAATCTGTTAATATGAGGCAAAATCTATACAAATTTGATTGGTTAATATCATCTTCATTTTTAAAGATCATTTTAAATAAACAGTCAGACTAAACATTAAATTAATAAAATATTATAAAACAAAACCTTGCTCTGAGGTAATCTAATGAAATGTTGCATACACACATGGTTAAATATAATAGTAAAAACAGTATGTCAATCAATCAATTCAAGTGACACGGTATATTAAAACAGGCAAAACTCTCTATACGTATTGCCACTCAATGCAAGCCAGAGTAATCAATGGGTGCCAGAAGGTTTGTGCATAAAATTCCCTTCCAGTGCCTACTCATCCAATATCCTCACTGACGAAGACCACAAGCCAGAAACTAGTCTGGGGATATTGGATGAGTAGGCCCTGGATGGGGATTTTATGCACAAGCCTTCTGGCATCCATTGATTACTCTGGCTTGCATTGAGTGGCAATATGTATAGAGAGTTTTGCCTGTTTTAAAAACAGTTATAAGCAAGCATAAGAAATGGTGATCATGTGACATGGTATCTTATTTACCTTCACTAAAAAAAATAGTTACATAAACACATTGTATGTGACTACACATCATAAATGTTAGAATCCTTAAATATCAGATCCAATAAAAAGACTAAGCTTATATCAAACAATATATACATATGCAGCAACCCAAAACAATCAGGTATAAACACAAATGTGACCTATTTCAATATTTATTTCTCATATACTTAAATTAGGTTATGATATCAACTAACGTAGACTGATGAATAACAACATGCAGTTCCGCTTTGAGAGTACTTCATGTGTATAACTGTATCAAGAAGAGAAATTTTATAAGATGCTGCTATCTTGTGATTTAACCCATTAATGAGAATATCAACCCATAAAGATTTTTTAAATCATCTCGCCAAAACATGATACTTT
Source organism: Epiperipatus broadwayi (assembly GCA_028023455.1). Lineage (NCBI taxonomy): Eukaryota > Metazoa > Onychophora > Udeonychophora > Euonychophora > Peripatidae > Epiperipatus > Epiperipatus broadwayi. The sequence goes on from JAQFVV010006353.1 coordinate 821,699, forward strand.
CAGGTGGAGTAAGTTCCAAATATAGAATTATTTTATATATATACCTAAGTCTTGTTGATAGAACCACATCCGAGTCTTTGATAGTCCTTAGTTTAACCAAAATCAAAGTCATATGTTAAAACATAAAAAGGCTAGTAAATAGAAGATAAAGTACTTCAGTCTTTATTCTTAACCAAAAATTTAAATAAAAGGACAATTTTAATCCGTAAAACATATAATCATCAAAATAAATTTCTCTCTCTAAAAATTGCAAAATATATATATTAACATTAAATAAACATTAATTTGGAAGAATTTATAGCCAAAGCATATTATATTTTACTTACATTAAAATAACCTAATTCAATAGTAGTTTCCGTTTACCTGTTTTAAACCAGCCATCTTTAGTAAATGCTAGCCGAGTTGTTTCTGGATTGTTCCAATAATGGCTAAAAACACTAGGACCTTTAACAAATAACTCTCCTACTTCATTGTCCATTCCTAAACTTATTTCTGATTCCTGATGATTTCCATGCATGATAACTTTATATCCGAGAGAAGAATAGAAATTTGGTTTAGTTATGCAGACCTGAACTGTTGGCAAAGGATTGCCAACTGAACCTGAGTATAAAACAAAACAAAGACAAATACATTATCCGGTAATATGGTTTACTAAATGTAACAAGATATTTTATTTGTAATAGTCATAAGGGAATCACCCCGATACATGTGCTGTATGAATTTATAAAGCTGAGGAATACTCTTATTTTCTAAACACAAGATAGAATTTTCGAAAAGGTAAAAATGAACCCATCTTATTTTTTTTACCTAAATTCATATATATAGGCCATTCTAATCTTGTGTTTAGAAAGTGAGAGTATTCCTCAGCTTTACAACTTAATACAGCAACCAATGGGAGCTCATGTATAGGCAGTACAGAACTGCAGCACCACCTATAGCATTCATGAGTCTTTTTTTCTTTAATTCTTTAAACTTGTACTTATATAATCCTTAAGCAGCAAAATAAAGCAGGAAGAATGGATCTCATTTTTAAGTGAATGGATCAAGTTTGAACTGTAATAATTTAGACTATTAGTAAGTACAAAAAAGATAAATGTTACAGCTGTATTCATCTAGTGGTAATTATTCTAACTTTGTGATCTTGTAAATGCCTGCATGGATGTTTGGATAAATAGTGACATAAAATTTAATTTAAAAAAAAAATGAAAAAAAAACCCACACATATTTACCTTATAATGATGACAACATTTATTCTAATCAAAATAATGAGCAATCACTGGGGCAGACTAAACTTTTTGGTGTCCTACAAAATAAAAATAAAAGTGTCCATTTCTTTATGCCAGCATTTTTGCATGACATAACAGCATAATTTAAAATGTTAAATTAGCAGCTAAAGCAAGATTTTCAGAATTCCAAATGGACGATTATATAATACCGAGGTAAAAATTTTTTTTTTCCTTTTTAGGAGATTATAAATGTGTTTAATTCAGTGTTTATTTACAGATCTTTCTGAGGTCGAGTTTCAATCGCAGCAGGTCTAATATTTGTTTAGAATTTTATCAAGTTTAAGTATAAATTTTCTTTTTATATGTTTGTTTCATTTTACACAATATTAAAACAATGGCTAGAAATTTTCTGAACCAGCACCCCAAATTTTAGTTATGAGCCGCCATGTACAGTGTATGTGTCGATGTGATTCCTTTATGACTATTATAAATAAGTATTAGTAAGAAATAATTATAACTCCGACTATATGTAACCGAAATAAAAGTAATTGTACCCTTCCAATGAGTTATGTAATATAAATAACTTAAAAGACAGAGTGATACCACCTGTTCTTTAGTATGTTAGTTTTTTATGTTTAGTTTATTTACGTAATTTTAAATGAGAGTGAATTCAATCCTTGGTTATATATATGTGAAGAATAAATTATACAAAATCAGGCTAAGACATTATTAAAGCTAAGGCTCAGTTTTGATCCTCTGAATATTCAGACAGTAATTCCATATATTTTATTCTATACAATAGATCGAATTCAGTCTCTCATTTAAAAATAAACTACACATAAATACCAACAAATGCTAATGAACAGGTGGTATCAATCTGCCTTTTAATAGTTTATTTACATTACGTAACTCACTGGAAGGTGCAGTTACTTCTGCTTCAGTTAAATAAATGTTAATAACATTTTTATATAAATCAAATTTTTAACAAATATAAATATTAACTGCTGCATATATACATAGCCAGGTGCAAATAATACATGTCTCCCTGTGAAAAGATCGGTTCTCTCCCCAAACTGCCTCAACATCATTTCTGAACCAACACCTGTGTTACCTAGCTATGCAGTTTACCTATTCACTATAAAAAATTTAAGCTGGGAGCATGTCTGGATCAGAACATGAAATGAGACAATATATTTCATATTTTAACTCATAGTGGAGCAATGTGCTAACACTAAATTTATTTTAAATTGGATAAAACTGCTACTGAAACATTTTAAATGATTCATTCAAGCTGTGTATGGCAGCGAAGCTATGAATCGATAGAATGTTTTCAAACAGGTTTGCAACATTTTGCGGCTGCGGAAAGAATATTGAAAGATGATCCCAAAAGGTATGAAACCCACTGTCACATTCCATGCCATAGCTCGGGTTCCAGACTTGCTACCACAATTAAAATTTTTGTGGTGAATAGCTAAGCTACGTAAGACATGTTGATTCAAAGATGATGCTGCAGCCAGTTTAGAAAGAACCAATCACCTTTTCACTGGTACATACTGTTTAAATATTAATTTTCTACTGATACCCGACTTGCTGAAAATTAGCTATGACTTGTTTTAAGCATTAATACTATTATTATTGGATAGATAAAATAAAAGATTATTTAAAAAAATAAAATTAAAAAGTAGTACTGCTTTTCAAATTTTAAACGACTAAACCATTGGATGAGAAATGGTAGAGAGCATCGAATAGATACAGTGTTATGACTATACTTTCTTCATATCTATATGGTGTGGTACTCTAGCACATAACACGTAAGCCACTTACTTATGAATGTCAAGTATTCCACAGCACAGTAAAATGTCCTTGAAATTAAAACACAAGTAGTGTCAAACATTCATTAACAATATCCTTATATGCCAAAAACTTCTGTAATGAAGAGTTCCACGAGTCTGTCACCTGGTTTCATATTGTCAAAATTCGTGCTTCTAAAACTAATGTCAACGAAGTTATCATACATATTGATATAACTACTAATAAAAACATTTAAGAAATACAATGATGGATCAAGAAACTCTACAAAGGGCAAAATGATCTAAAAAGGATCCTTTCATTATCAGATCAAGCCAAAATTAACCAAAAGAAATTAATTATGCAGATTTTTGCACCCTATTAGCAGGCAAGAAAGTAGTAATGTGTGAAGTTTATATGTGGAAATAAAAAATGGCTGACACAGATACGTGATTAAAGTGAGGTAACTTAGAAAAATAGCATAGCTGTTATTTGAATATTGTGAAATGATGTTCTATTATACTATTTTCTGATTAGGATTAAAAAAATTTTAAAAACAAGTGCAGTGATAATAAAATAAATACGTAAAACAAAACAAAACACAGGTCATTTTCAGAAAGAAATCACCAGTCATATTTGAAGCGAATAAAAGACTTTGCAATGGAATGGAAAATGTTCAAAAAAAGATACGGCTTTAATGCATTAGAGTGATTATATGAACAATCCAGGGGTCAACTATATATATATAAAAACAAGTTACATTATTTGCCATGAAACTTGCAATATTATCTGTTGCAATTTACCACTAAATTGTCTATTCACTTTACTACTGTTACACAATGCTTTATTTACCACCCCTTTTTTACAGTTTACAGTTTTGATTGCCCCAGCAGTCTTCTTCAGAACTTTATATCTCCTAGCCTCAACTCTAAATTCAAATTTTTAAAATTTACTGTTATTTAGCTAAAATAATGTCAGACCCAACTTCAAATATATAGCCAAAATAATAATAATAATAATAGAAATAAGAAAAACACAAAAGCAATCTAATAGCACTGCTAGAAATAATAATTATAAATATTAAATTATTTAATATACTGATAAAAGTGGAACTAGATTCTAAATCAACATATACAGCAAAATCTTCATTCATCATTTTGAGGAGACAAAAATTACTTGGATATACTATTAATCTAAAGACATTACAAAATTCCTTAAAGTATGTTTTGTAAAGTTTTATAAATAGAATAGCAAGATTATGAGACATCAATATATTCTTTAATTTTCTGGATGTGATCTACGTATGTCCCCTATTGTAAAATAACACCTTTGTTGTATTGGACATGTAAAACAAATGAACATTGCAAGACTTCCTAAAAGAGTGTTTTATGGCAAACTTGAATACGGTTTTCATGAGAGAGCTTTACGCAATAAAGATTATCTCAAAGACATCGTAAAGAAGTGCAATGTTGATTGTTTTCATTCGGAAGATATGACAGAGAATAGAATACACTGGAAAGCTACTCTTAGATATGGTGTTGAAGATTTCAGAAAAAAAGTTTATTACAGAACAAATTAACTGCAAATGATCAAAAAAATAGAAAAATGGACCAGAGTATTCTATATGTAGGTGTATTTGTGGTTTACATATTTGTTTGTATAGACATTCCAAAAATCATTTCTAGTATATTATTATTTTGTTTTTTAATCTTTTTCTCATAGAATTGGAATGTGTATACATTTTTGTAATTGGCAGCTGCTGATGAAAATAAAAACGGGAGATTAAAAATGGCATATGTAGAAAAATGATAGGAGAGGAGAAGCATGAAATATTACAGTTAAGAATGATTAATATTCACTAGAATATTCACTAGAATATTTGTAAAATAATTCAGACAATTTTATAATCCAAAACACACAAAATGCAAGTGTGTGTAAATAATTTTAATATCACAATAATTGTATAAATTATTTAAAAATATAAGCTAATGTAAAGAACAGTAATAAAATATTTTGAGATATTTTACGTATTCATTCATAACAATCTCGGTTTTAATTTGACAGAGAAACATAAATAAAAAGATTTTTTAAAAATCATGATTCAAAATAATAAGAAGATTAATAGTGCTTAATTAAGCATGGTTTTGGAATATGTGCAATTAAAGTGTTAATTTTGTAACTTCCGTTTGGAGTTTGATGTACATAACATCTTTTTGTAAAAGTCATAACTGTTGCCTTAGACAAGAATGCTCAGTCCAAAGTTACATTTAGGATATTTTATTAATTAACTTTTTCTTTCTGTATTTCTGGTATAAATATTCCCTGTTTTTGATTTTATATTTAAAAAAAATTTAAGGCACTACTATAAAAAAAAATTTAATTAATTTTGTTTTGCCCAAAATTTATATTGCAAATCTTCCAAGACTTTTGAAATTGCCATCATCAGATTGGATGTATTATGCATGAATATGCGATGCAACATAACATAGCTATACCTTGAAAGATTTTACTTTTGTCAGCACTTAAAGAGTTTTGGCGAAGATCAGCACAAATTCACCGTTTTCTTCTCCTATTCTTATTTAAAAAAATAAATATATTGTAATGAGAATAAATGATGATAAATCAAAGAATGGATGAATCTGATGCCCAGAATTTGTGCAGAAGTATTTACACAAGAAATTAAAATTTAAAAGAGAGTAGTACTTATAATTATACTCAGTAAAGCATTTGTCTTTCTACAACAGCGTTTTCAAGTCTTCACTTAGTCTAAGATAAAGGGAGTCAAAAACATTGTAAGTCAGTTCAAACCCTCAAAAAAAAAAAACTGTGTGGAAAAAGTGTTGCATCAAAATTGTGATTTATTAACAATCGATGCAATAAAACAATAGTTTGACAAATGACAGAGTCAGAAATTAAATTAACATTTATACAAAGCTTAGTTCAGCAGCCAAAAACAAAAAAATAGAGAATAATGCAGGAAAATGAAGTGATAGAAACAGTGAATCAAGGTTTCATTGTATTGAAGCTATACATATATACACATACATATATATATATATATGTTTGCTTCACCAGTCACTGTGGTTTAACTAAAGACCCTGAGTCCAACCACAATGAATGTAGACTAAATTTAAAGTAAGTAAAATTTACAGAATGTTTTTTAATTTTAGAAAATAAAATGAAAAGATTTTATTTTAGGTAACAAAATAAAATTTTTAGAACTCATTAGAGAAAAAGATTAGTTAGATAAGAATAATTAATTAAAAAACACAGCAATTAAAAATAAGATAGCAGAACAATGGGATTGGAATGTAAGATGGCTAACAAGCTAAGTATAAATTGAGAACTTGTCTATTGTTAGCTCTCTTTTACCTGGCTCAGCTCTACAGCTTGGACTGAAATCAGCCACAAAGATATTTTATTGGAAAAGAAATAAAATTAACTTTTTCGGAAAGAACTCTCTGCAACCAAGAAAATATCTTAGCCTCTTGCTGAATAAATTCTCAAACCACCATCATTCTATAGATAAGGAAAAAATAACTAAAAAAATGGGTGCTATAAGAAAAGTGGTGGAGTAGACTTTTCCCTCTATCTCCCAATTGCTTTCTTGTCTTCTGGAGCTTGGAAAACCCAAGAAATGTAGTGTGCCAGAATAATTTTGCCTGACAATTCCCTGCTGCTATAAATGGATAACCGTGGACAGAAATCACCATAAGCTATCAGTACTGACTGCTGACCAGAATGTCTTCATGGCCATTTAATAAAGACGTACACAATTTTAAATCATTACCGGTAACTTTAATTTTTCACTTGTATTTTATGTTAGCTTAAACTAGAAACTTAAGTCATTTATGTTATAATTATAATGTGTTAATATATATATATCCTGAGAATTTTTAACCTTTTCATTGTTATTTTTTTATTTGACCAGTATAATGGCAATTCTTAATCCTATTAATATATACGTAAATCTTTTTTTTTTTTTTTTTGGTTAATGGATTGCCATTATCCATTTCTTGAATTTTTTTTTAAAGGAAAGAAACACGATTTCTTTCTTATAGCTTGGCATAAACATATATATAAATACTGGAGAAACTGGAAGTGAGAAATAATCTAATTTCATTTATTTCTATTTGTTTGACCGGCTAATAAATACGGGAATATTTCAGATTTATTAAAACTCTTTGAATAAAATTTCTCCTTCCAATTCTTTCCTACCATATGGGTTTCACTAATTTTTTTAAATATATATTAGAAAGAGAGAGAAGACAAAACAAGCAATGGTCGTTTTTTTTTTTTAAAAAAAATTCAATGTTTTTTTTTAAATTTATACTTGGAAATATAAAAAGAAAATAACATTCGAGTATATATATATTAAAATGTTCAATTTTATGCATTTTGTAAGAAAGATCCAATCCTGTCTTGTATTTTTTATACTTTCTTAAAGTCAATCTGGGTTTTACCAATATATATCTATTTGTCTAAAACAGATATAGCTTAAGCGTTTATAATTTGATTAAATATAAGAGAGGGTGCAGTACAGTTATATATGTGTAAATTAAAAATATTAAATCTTCATTAACTCTAAAGGTGAACTAGTTAAATAGTGTTTAATTAATATACCTATCTTTTTATATATTTTAATGTTAGAAAAGGTGCAAAGTAATTATTTCTAATAGTAGATATTCTCTCAGTCTCAGAAAGATTTTGAAGTCATATTATTTCATATACGTATATTTTTCCTAAGGTTTTAAAGTTTAATGATCAGTTGACCACATTTTCTCTTATCTTGTGCTACTTGGTGATTTGTGTTGGGGTCTCAGCACATATCCATAGCTCCTGTTGTGTTTGATTCATAGGCTAACACTGCTTCGAGATTACCATTGATGATAGAGTGGATCTCAACCCTTTTTCAAATAATACTACTGGACACAAGCACATATACTCCGTCCTGAGCTCAGATCACGCTGTAGGCGATCGGGTTCCATCTCTCTAACTCTTGTGTTAGAACCGGGGGTGCTATCCAGACCTCAAGTTAGCCATATGTATAAAAAAAACTTTGTGCCTTCGAGACTTGCTTCTAATCTCATACAATTAAATCACCAAGGACCACAGTAATGTTTAATTTCATCATAGATAAAACCTTAACTTTGTAATCTGCTCAAAATATTGCCGAGTAAGTCTGAGAAGTGTCCGGGGGGGGGGGGGATTTTCTTTACTTTGTTGTTTAAATGCAGGCTATATTTAAAAATGGCCTTAATCTATTTGACTAGTTTTAATCAATTTGTCCATTTTTGTAATTTTACCCTAGAGTTATGTTTTCCTGTCTCCTTCCTTTAAAGTAAAGCACCCAGTTATTGACTAAGTCCAATATTGTTCTGTTAATTATCGTACTATTGTTTAATTATATTAAGTGGATCTTTCTAATGCATATTGATACATATTCATGTCTGTAAATGCATTTGTTTTGTTAATTATTTCTTCAAATTGTCATTTCTTTTAAGTGAACAATAAACTTTCATTCACTAATCTCATCAATATCTTGTCTGTGTCAATATATAATCTAAACCTGATTTTTCTTTGTTAAAATTCCCCTTTAGGATCTCATCTCTCCCTGACCACGGGCATACATGAAGAAAGAATTCTAGTGAGGTTTGGGAAGTAAGTCACTTAGTAGTAATCTGGAGGAATAAGTGAGGTTCAAACCCCCTCTACCTGCATCTCTAGGTTAGGTTAAAACAGTTCTATTTTTCATACCATTACAGCATCCTATATCACCTCAAGAAGGCCAAAATAGTCAACTACAAATCTTCCAAGAAGCTAAAATCAATCTATTTAACTTCAGCACAAAAACTACTCATGTCGCACAGATTTTTCATGCAAATATAAAAAAATATTATATTAACAAAGCACTTATTATATTAATAAAGCATTTCAATATGTGGATTTTGATATCTTTTAAAAATATCAAGCATCTAAATTGAATAGTAAAATATTGTTTAAAGAGCAATCCATGTGAACAAATTTTGAATTCAAATCTACTGCCACCCAAAATCAATCTCACATTCAATCTGCTCATTGAAGTTGAAGTGTACACTAATTAAATAAGCAAAGAATAGTAGAAATAGGTCTTAATGAACCACTAGAGGATCATAATAATTAAAAAGGTATCTCACCAATCTAATATCAAAAAGCTGAAAATCTCCCTTATGGTGGTAATAAGCGCTTTCTATAAAGATTCCGAAAACCTTGTGCAGTTAATGTAAATGATGAAATTTTCATCTCTTTGGAAACGTTGACTATTTTTCCTACTTAATATTCAATAATTATTGTGTTTTTTTGAACCAGAATTTTAAATATATATATATATAGGTAAAAAGTCAGAAAAAAAAATAATTAAAAATACTGCTTGCTAATATTTATTTATTTCAAAATTCATAAAAAAAAACAAATGAACTACCTGGAATTCTCTTATTATGAAGTGAATTAGACAAACAAATTCCAATTTCCGTCATTCCATATCTTTCCAAAAGGTAATGTCCGGTTATATCAAACCAATGTTTAAAAATTGATTCTGGAAGAGATGATGATCCACTCACCATAAGCCTTAGTAATAGAAAATAAAAAAATTTAAAATTTACACAATTTAATTTAATCAGATTTCTTTAATTTGAATTTACCGATTTCTTTAATTTGAATTTACCTAATCTTTTGCTTGCAATAAGCTTTTATATATTCTTTAGTAATAGAATAATTACCAAAACCAGCATAATGTTCTTCATAGTAATCAATGAGTTTAATATACATTGTAGGAACAGCCATGAATACGCTAATGCCGGAATCACCTAATAATTTTGACCAAACCTAGAGAGGAAAAAGTTTTTAATAAATCGAAATTTTAATTTTTTTTAAAAAAACAAACTATATTTCATTAAAAAGTTTTATTTATTTGCAAGTAAAATATTTAATTCTATTAATTAACAAATAACAATCACTTACTCAAGTATACAGTAATATATATAAAATATATTTGATAAACAATGTTTTTACGGCATTTAATTTGATTAGTAACGCATTAAAAAAATATATAAAAAAGATTATTCTTCAACTAGTAATTGAATTAATTAATTTATGGATGTCCATACTTATTATTTCAAGTTGCAACCAAAATTGTGATTGAAGGAAGAAATTATTTTACGGTTTTTAATGCATTATTGATCAAATTTTAAAAAAAGCATTTTTTAATAAAATATTTTATATATATATTATTTTTTATTTTTTAGTAGTCAGATATTTTGCAAGTGATTTTTTGTAAGTATTCATATTCAAACTTAAAAAACAGAGTGTAAACAATATTGCCATATTTCCAGTTTTGAAATGAAATTCATACGCATTAAAAATCATTTACACAATTTTTTCTTTATGAAAGCAGCATTTTACAAAAAGCAAAACAAATTACGCTTTCATCCTTCATCTTTTTATATTTTAATTAACTGTAAATGCTTTTTAGTAAATTAGTCATGAAATTCAATGGAAGTACTTTTTTAAAAAATACACTAATTATCATCTACGTAAATTATAAATAAATATTAGAAAATACAGTAATTAAAATTTGGTAAAAAGACGCTTAGGAGCGCTCCTAAGTGACGTTTATATTTTTTGCTCTTTTTAATAAATTTTAATTACTGTATTTTCTAATATTTATTTATAAGTTTACGTATATTATTTTGAAAAAATACAGACATCGATTTGTAGTATAATTATCATCTATAGCACATCACTGAAAACTTATTAAACCAATTACAATGGGATTTGAAATTCGACTAACCAACATTGTTAGATTTGGCAATTAGTTGGGTAACCCTAAAATATTGCATTGTTTTACCACAGGTACAAAATTTGATGAAAATTCATTCAATAAAAATATTTAAAAAATCAATTACAAGATTTTAGCCAAATAAACAAACATAATTTCTAAGTTAAATCAAAGCAATACATACATTAATTAATACTAAATATTAAAATATCTATTACGTTGTCTTTAGTTACTGAAAACAACTTAAAAAACTCCAAAAAACTCCTCAAAAATCAATATTAATCACTTGATTTTACAATTTTGAAGCAAATAATAATGAATGGCTTTATTGCTCGGAAGTTCATAAGACGTAAAAACTATGGTTGAAATAAATGGACTGAACTCAAGAAATTCTTCATCCTGTACTAGATTGACAATAGTTAAAAATGATGATGAGGTGAAATAAATGCAAGTGACGCAAATCAAATTATACTGACAGTATAATGCTCTCAATATGTTCACCCCCCCCCCCATATACTCCTATTGAATCTATGAAGGCAAATTCCATCTACAAATCATGTAATTACAGCAAATTTGATCTGACTTAACTTAAAAAAAAGCTTCCTAGAATAAACAGGCATTTCGTAATTGTAAATATCCAGTAATTCAATCTATTAAGGTTTAGGATAATTAAAAATGCATTTTGAAGCAAATTGTATCCTTTTTGGTCCATTTCACAAATGCTGCACTCATTATTTAGTATCATTTTTAAAACAATTTTTTTTTTTCATAATGTGTTAATATTAATAAACCTTTCATAAACAAGTTACTTTTTCACTTTCTTATTTTTTTATACATTACCTCATTTTAAGATAACAAACAAATACTTCTTTCTTTATACACTTTTTTACGGTACTTTATTCTTAACTTGACAAAATCTTTTTAGTTTCGACTGTCAGCAGTCTTCTTCAGAACTATAAAATATAAATATTTACAAACACATCTACATATATTATCTAAGCTAGTATATGCTATATATTCGTATATATTTACATGTTACAGCTATGAAGAAGGCTGCCAGACAGTCGAAACTGTAAGAAGGTTTTGTCAAGATTGTGCCAAGAGATTAGAGGCCATTTTATTAATAATATCTCATTAAAGTATATTATAGCACTACAATTATCCTTCTTTATTTTAAATTCAATAATGGGAGTTCATAAAAATATTGAGCAGTGGATGTGATACAATAAAGCCGTAATCCATGGACCACAAGTTCCAGAATACACCACCCTACCACTGTACTATTTAGGCTAAACTAGAAGAAGAAGAAGGAGGAGGAGGAGGAGGAGAAGGAGAAGAAGGAGAAGAAGGAGGAGGAGGAGAAGGAGGAGGAGGAGAAAGAGGAGGAGGAGGAGGAGAAGGAGGAGAAGAAGAAGAACGAGGAGGAGGAGAAGGAGAAAAAGAAGAAGGAGAAAAATAAGGAGAAGAAGGAGAAGGAAGAAGGAGAAGGAAGAAGAAGAAGAAGGAAGAAGAAGGAAGAAGAGGAAGAAGGAAGAAGAAGAAGGAAGAAGAAGACGAAGGAAGAAGAAGGAAGAAGAGGAAGAAGAAGAAGGAGAAGGAAGAAGAAGGAAGAAGAAGAAGGAAGAAGAAGAAGAGGAAGAAGAAGGAGAAGGAAGAAGAAGGAGAAGGAAGAAGAAGAAGGAAGGAGAAGGAAGAAGAAGGAAGAAGGAGAAGGAAGAAGAAGAAGGAGAAGGAAGAAGAAGAAGGAGAAGGAAGAAGAAGGAGAAGGAAGAAGAAGGAGAAGGAAGAAGAAGAAGGAGAAGGAAGAAGAAGGAAGAAGAAGGAGGAGGAAGAAGAAGAAGAAGGAAGAAGAATAGAGACCTATTGAAAATGTTTCGGCACTGGAAATGACAAAGTGAACCTGTGATCCATGGACGAGCTCCACTCATCATTGTACATGCACGGTAATGGTAATTATTTGTAAAATACTATAAAAGTGCATTTCTATAAATTCTTGTACTTACCTCTCCTGCTTGAAATGTTGGCAGGAATATACAGGTGGCACCACAATATAAAGGAGACATTAATGCAAATAAAATCCCATGCAAATGATGCAATGGCATGACATGAAGTATTTTATCACTTGAAGTCCATCCCCAGGCTTCTATTAATATAAGCATTTGAGCTACCAAATTTTTATGAGTTAAAACTACACCTTTGGGCATTCCTGTAGTACCACTTGTGTAAACAATAAGGGCTTCTTTGGTTTTATATGTTTCAGCCATTAATGGCATCAACTCAGTATTGTTTTGAACGGAAGATAACAGTTTTGAATTTAAAATTACATGACGTACTTTCAATTTCTGCGCAATCTCACGCACTTTGTCAGCATATTCTTCTGTCGAAATGATGATTTCAGATCGAGAATCTTCTATGCAATACTGTATTTGCATTGATGGATGACTAGGACATAAAGGAACAGCAACTGATCCTGACAACCAGCAAGCCCACTGTGCAATTACATAATTAACATCGTTCGAACACATAAAACATATCCGACAATTTTCATAATCGTTAACCAATTTTTGTGAAAGCAAGTTATGCGAGAACAATCTGCTTTGATGAAGAATGTATGAATAAGTATACTCTCCATTTCCATCTACAATAGCTATTCGATTACCAAATTTTTGGGCCTCGATAAAAACTGGGTGTGACTTCTCTATCTGCGTGAATAATGATGTATATAATTTATTACAATAAATATAAGGTTTATTTTTCCTGCATTTCAGAAAGGTACGCACAAATGAAAATATCCTCATTATGCAACTAGAATATAAAAAAAAATTAAAGATTAATTATTTTTTTACTTTCAGAATAAAAACAAAATATCATTAATATTTGAATACAAGTATAATGTATATCCTGAACTTTAGATGTAGTTAGAAGGGATTTGAACATAAACTTTCAATGAAACTCTCTTCAGTTATCCAGTCATATAACCGATACACACCCACATACATGTGAAAAATATTAACGATCTCCACTATATGTATTTCATGTTGAGCCAGAACTCATAAGTTGGTCCAAATCATCATCTTGTACATATTTATATAATCAGTACTCGGTTTTATATTAAGATTGCAAATCTTCAAACTTTAATGAACAGACTTCAATTTTCTCTAACGTCTAACTCTTCAACCATCCATATTATTGAAAATCTGATAAATGGAATGATGCCAACATTATCATACCCATATTGACTTTAAGTCATGAAAACAATATTGCATCAACAAGGGCTTTGTACATTCCATCATCAGATTTTTCAATAATGAAGGCAAAACTCTCCATACAATATTGCCACCCATTTCCAACCAGAATAATCAATAGGAAACCAGAGGCTTGTGCATAACTCTCCATACAATATAGCCACCCATTGCCAACCAGAGTAATCAATAGGAAGCCAGAGGCTTGTGCATAAAATCCCCATCCAGTGCTTACTCATCCAAGCCAGAAACTAGTCTGGGGATATTGGATGAGTAGGCATTAGATGGGGATTTTATGCACAACCCTCTGGCTTCCATTGATTACTCTGGGTGGCAATACTGTATGGAGAGTTAATACTGAGGAAAGAGAAGATGTAGAATTTTTATTAGGAGATATTAAGTTAAGTGTGGTGAATAGATATAGTTATTTGGGAATTATTTTAAGTAATCAGAAAAATTATTTGGATGAATGGGAGAAACAATTGATAAATGAAGCAAAGAAAAAAAAGGGATTGATAAAGAAATTAACAGTATTTTCATATAATAAATATGATGTAGCTAGAATTATATGGAAAGGAGTTGCAGTAGCAGGGTTAACATATGGTAATGATGCATTATATGTTAGTAAAAAGATATTATATTATTTAGAAAAAGCTCAAAGGGAAGTAGGAAGACATGCATTGGATGAAGAAGTATGGACAGCAAGGGAGGCAATTCAAGGAGAAATGGGATGGTCAAGTTTTCATTAGAAAAAGCTCAAAGGGAAGTAGGAAGACATGCATTGGATGCAGAAGTATGGACAGCAAGGGAGGCAATTCAAGGAGAAATGGGATGGTCAAGTTTTCATATGAGAGATGCAAAAAGTAAAATGAAAATGTTTGGTAGATTGCAGTTTATGGATAATAAAAGAATAGCTAAAATAGAATTTAATTGGGTTATGAGTAAAGGGCAGGTAACAAGATGGGTGAGAAAGGTAATGCGGTATGCAAAAGATTTGGATAAAGAATTTATATCAGTATATTTGTACAAAAGATGGGATGATTGTGTTAAGAGGATTATTGAGTGTTATAGTAGTAAGGAATGGGATAAAAGAATAAATTTATTAATAAAGACTAGGGAGTTAGAGAAATGGAGAAATAGTATGGAGAGTAAAAAGAGTTTAAATATATATAGAAATAAACAGAATGTTAGGTGTGAGTTAATATATGATAATAGTAAGGAAAGTAGTTTATTGTTTAAGGCTCAAACGGGATCTTTAGCTACAAAAGAATATACATGTAAATGGAAAAATATGGGTGATTTATTTTGTAAATTATGTAAGGAAGGAATTGAAAATATTAGGCATTTGTTAATTGAATGTAAATGCTTGAAAACAGAAAGGGTACATATAATGAAGTTGTGGAAAAATAAATATGAAAAGAGTGATTATACAGAAAGTGAATTATTGGTTTTTATGCTGGGTTTGAGAAAAGATAAGGGGGATTTGGATATAAAGGTTATAGAGTTGACAAAAATTATGTTGTGGAAATGGGATAGAGCAGATTATGGGTAAATTTAGAGTGGGGAATGTAAAAGAAAGTGGCTAACAGGTTTATCTGGGCATAATAGCCGAGATATTCTTGACTTCGTTTAAGGAGAAGCCATAATACATCACATCACATCACATCATCTTTGTTAATAACAGATCTGCTAGCATTAGAAATGGTGATCATGTGATTTTTCAATAATATGGATGACTGAAGAGTTGGAGAGTGGAGAAGAGTGAAGTCTGTCCATTAAAGTTTGAAGATTTTCTATCTTAAAATAAACTGAGCATTATATATATGTGTGAGAGATAATGATCTGGAACAACTGATGAGTGCTGGTTCAGTATGAAATGCATATATTGCAGATCATTCAACTTTTTCACATATATGTGGTCATATGTATCAGTTATCTAAGATAGAATGAATAGTTGAAGGGAGCTTGAAAGTCTGTGTTCAAATCCCTTCTAAAATATCATTCAGTAAAATTGGGGGAAGGGGGAATTACATAAATTCTGATATTACCTAAATAATGAAAATAATGCAAAAAGAATTACTAAAAACTTTTTATCATCAGAACTGATATATTTGCTATACCTTTTAATCGGTTCACTTTTCATTTTATTTTTAAAATATGAGGAAAAGTTAACCTAACCTTACAGCATTAATATGTCAAAACAGTGACCTTACCCTGGATACGAATTAATTCAAAATCATACACTTGTATTTTCAGAGTTCCATCTCATTAAAATGGGCATCATCTTTCAAGCCTCACCTTTATTCATGAAGATAAAGATGTGATTTGCCTACCGTAATTGTATGGATGTGTATGATTTGTTCAGGAATGGTAGAGATTCCTTTGAAAGCCACTCTCCTTCATTTTGCTATAATGTTTTACAAAGGCTTAGAAGAAACATTACAAATCAAAACGATTTTGAACTTTGCTTGTGACCACTTTAAAAGTTATTTAATATTAATAAGTAGTTTGTGTTTAATATTTTATTTAAATATTGTCCCATCCCCTATCCCCCCTTTTTTGGTCAAAAATCTTCTACAGAAGAAATTGATCTGAACATCACATGATCATCATTCTTTATGCTTACACAATCTGTTTTTCACAGAGGTAAAACTCTCCATACAGTATTGCTACCCAGTGTGAACCAGAATAATCAATGGTTGTAGGAAGGTTTGTGCACAAAATCCCTATCTAGTGCCTATTCATCCAATATCCCCAGACTAGTTTCTAGCTTGTGGCTTTCATCAGTGAGAAGCCTTGGATCTGAGAGCACTGCATCTAGATCTTAGGATCCTGTGCAACCCTCCAGCAATCACCTTTTACTTTTTTAACTAACTATAAAACTTCAAGTTCAAAATGAAATTACAATAATATTTTCAAGCTAAGCTCATAAGCTTGTATAGTTGTACAGATCTGAACTCAGTCCAGCATCCATACTTTTTGGTGTCTTTGGTTCTTTAATAACCACAGACACCATATTCCTATTGTGCAGGATTGGTATTAAACTACTGAACATCACATGATCACCATTCTTTATGCTTACATAAGCTGTTTTCCACAGAGGCAAAATTCTACGTATAGTAGCGGCACTGTATCCATTGATTACTCTGGCTTGCACTGAATGGCACTACTGTATGGATAGTTTTGCCTCTGTGAAAAACAGCTTGTGTAAACATAAAGAATGGTGATCATATGTTTGGTGGTTTCTTCATATGATATTAGTATAGTAAAATACACAAAAATTATTTATTACAAATGACTATGATAACTCTGCCGCAAAAGATACATCAAACTGTAATAACTAAGTTAAAAAAAAAAAAGCAAGATACAGTAAAAGAGATTATTTTATTACATTAAAATGATACCATTTTAGTTGTACTGTACAGCATTTTCTAGCATAAGTTATGTTACAAACTTTAGATATAACATTATATTTCTATAAAATTAAATTATCTAAAGCATGCAAAATACGTTTGTTTGACAATCCTAAATGAACATGAGTAACAAATATCATTCAGAGAACAATTCTTGCAATAAATGTGAATTTAAATTTTACATATTTCTTTCAGCAATTCATCGACAACAATCTATAATATTAAATTTAATATAGGGTATATGAGCACAGACTTTCACACCACCCACCTCTCTCCACTCTATCTAATAACACTGATACACCTAAACACATATATGCTGAAAAATAAATAATCACCAATATACGTATTTCATGCTAAACCAGCAATCATCAGTTGGTCCAGACTATCATCTTTACACACATATATAATATAAGTGCTCAGATATATATTAAGATAGACTATCCTCATAGTTTAATGGACAGGCTTCAATCCACTCCACACTCCAACTCTTCAACCGTCCATCCAATTGAAAATCTGATGATGGAATGCTCAAAGGCCACCCTGAGGCTTGGGTCAACATGGGTGTGACAATAATCTCGGCCTCAGGCTGGCCTTTGAGCATCTCGGCCTCAGGGTGGCCTTTGAGCATTCCATCATCAGATTTTCAATTGGATGGACGGTTGAAGAGTTGGAGTGTGGAGTGGATTGAAGCCTGTCCATTAAACTATGAGGATAGTCTATCTTAATATATATCTGAGCACTTATACTATATATGTGTATAAAGATGATAGTCTTGACCAACTGATGATTGCTGGTTTAGCATGAAATACGTTTATTGGTGATTATTTATCTTTTCAGCATATATGTGTTTAGCTGTATCAGTGTTATTAGATAGAGTGGAGATAGGTGGGTGGTGTGAAAGTCTGTGCTCATATACCCTATATTACATATATATAGCCACAGGTATATAACAAGCCTGTGTTTCAGTTAATATTAAATTTGTACATTTTCCTTAGTGAAACAATTATATGTTGGACATTTCCACCATCTAATATTAATTGTAAAATATCTTTAGAAAAATTTCAAACTTTATTTAAGCTTTTCAAATACAGTCAACTGTTAGTATTTTTTTTCGTATGTCAAAGTGTTGACCAGGAAGCAAACCTGGGCCTGATACTTCGAAGGCAGCTATGCTAACCGCTAGGCCACCAACGTTTGACATAACTGTTAGTTCACAGATTAGCATATTATTCTCCTGTTCACAGATTAGCATATTATTCTCCTGTTCACAGATTAGCATATTCTCCAGTTCACAGATTAGCATATTATTCTCCCATAACTGTTAGTGTTAGTTCACAGATTAGCATATTATTCTCCTGTTCACAGATTAGCATATTATTCTCCTGTTCACAGATTAGCATATTATTCTCCAGTTCACAGATTAGCATATTATTCTCCTTACTTCTTCAAGTGTTTCTAGCATGAACAATGACAGTTCTAGATGGGAATCAAATTTAAATTCACGAATATTCAATTCAAAGTGATGCTCTAACTAAGTAGGCTATTCTGTCAAAGGCAATAATGAATAGAAATTTCATATAATGAAATATCAGCACTCTTTTAGATAAGTATATGAAATTTCTATTGACTGTTGCCTTTGACAGAATGGTCTAGCTGATTAGTGTTACCTTAAATTGAATATTTGTGAATCTAAAGTCAATGCTAGTACCGACACTGGTCCCAGAAATATTTGAAAAAGAGAATAATCCACTCGGAAATATTGTGTTATATATTAACCTGTGTGCTTACTTACAATTAAACGTGTTTATAAAACTTTTAATTTTTTTAAAGACATTTAACATTAATATTAGATGATGAAATAGTCCAATATACAATTATTTCTAAGTTACCATCATCACAAACTTTTAAACATTTCTTACTGTATTATTTTAATTGTAATGCAAACCATTAAATGGTAAGCTTAATTGCTGTCTAAACATAATACATAAATAATTATTACACTCAAAATAGCAACTCTTAATTTAGTGCGATTTTATTCTTTACTTTTTTTTATGTTTGAGATAAAATAAAAATATTAATATATATATATTTTTCTTCATGTGTCAAAGCATCGGCCAGAAAGTGAACCCGCAAACCCAGGATAACTGCTTGTAAGGCAGCTGTGCTGATCACTCGACCACCAACGCTTGACTAATATGTATTTTTACATCAATTAGATGTATAATTATTAGTGTTCTAAAAATTTGTTGCTTTAAATTTTAAATTGACTGTACACAAAATGACAGATTTGTAATTTTACAGAAGAACTGTCAGGGGAGTTTATAAATAAAACAAAAATTAAAGGATATGTTCAATGTAAAGTATGTAATAAAATTTTTTCCATAATATCTGGAGATAGATGAGATATCTCAAAGTAAAGTGATTCCAATAAAGATCAAAAATATTTACGAACTTTTTCCTTTATAAAATAAATTATTTTCCTCATAAAAATGAATTTGGAATGAAAGAAAATAAATTGGTTGTCGGTAACGTTCTATTTTCTTTCCACATTGCTGTTATTGCTCTGTGGATTGCACCTTGAAGATGATTCAAAAATTACATGAACAAAAATTTTCTTGTGCCAAGACTAGGATGATCAGACTGGTTTGATCCAAAATCGGGACATAACGACCAATCATTTTTACGGCATTGCATCCTTTTTTTTTTTAAAACTCCATTCCAGTGTATATTCATTGTTGTAAGCACACTTTCTCTTTGGCATGTTATCTATTGTTTAGGGTTATTAATATTCCTATTAATTTTATCACTACAGAAAATTAATATCAACAAAGAACTAATAAAATTATAATGACAATAAAAGCAAGTGTAAATGCCATTCAAATTTTAGCCTACAAAAATCCAACTGCACATGCTCCAAAGCAAGGTTAGATGTGACAATGCGTCTAGCTTGAGAATCCAGTCAGAGCAATCTTTATTTTGGTGTTAATTTGTCTGAAGTTTTTATAATATTATTGTAGAGACTGAAATAAACAGAGAGGGCCAAGAAACTATCATTTTTACAAACAATTATTTATTTAAGACAAATAATAATTATAAGTACTTGAAAATCGGGACATACAACAGTCCCAAAAAAACATTTTGGGGACACTGGGACATCTAACTAAAAATAGGACAAATCCCAAAAATTCAGGACATCTGGTCACCCTAGCCAAGACAAAAACAGAAGAAATTAATAATTTTTTTTAAGAATATGATGTTGAACATTTCAAACCCAAGTTGTTATCTATGAATTAAATATCTCTATTTTTGGATGCATCCAATCACAAAGAAATAAAAATTATTTTTGTGTCACTATCAGGAAAAATTGCTCAACTTATCTGCAATTCAATTTAACAAATCTTTCAAGAATATAATTTATCAAAAAATTAATTTCATAATGTGCAAATAATGCTAATACTACCTTTGAGGATTTTATATGAAAAGGTACCAACAAAATTTTTGCAAAATTGAACGGTAGTATAGATTAAAAAGTTATAGGAGTTGGTGTATAAGATATAATCCATAACTCTATTCAGTGCAGCTGCCCTTTAACCTATAGATATTGAAAATATATACATATACTGTAAGAGAAAAATCATTTAAGGAATTATGTTTGGATTCACATATAGAATGCACTATAAGCTCAAAACTGATTGGTCTGGGGATGGAAATATTCTAGACAAGAGCTTTTAAATGCTTTCTTTTCGGCACTTATCGATAAAAACTTGTTACAGCTATTGGTACTCTCCCTGTATTATATAATTGTAATATAAGCTTAAAAAGCAAAGTCACACGATATATGATTTGCTTTATTGATTATTAGAATGTCACAAAATCTTAAGGCACAATAAAACAAGATAGTATGCTTCGATGCCAGCTATTGAAAGATTATTAAAATTGTATGTTCTTTTGAAGTTATATTTTTTATATATTGAGAAATATCCAACCATTACATAAATTTTTTTTAAAGGTAATTGTTCAAAATTGGGGCTAAAATTTGTGCATAGGAGGGTTTCTATACTTTACAATGATATTAAAAACACTGAAGGAAATACAAATATTATTATTGAAGCAGAAGAGTAAATTAATTCACTAAAGATAACAGATAGTGAAGGATAAGAGGATAATTGTAGCAATAGGAATAAGAAATGATTTTCAGTCCAGAAAAAGAGCATTAATATTATTCTTATATCTTATCCATTACTTTTTTTTCGCATTTCTCTTCATATATATATATATTAATTTTTTTTTTTTATCATCTCCTCATATGCACTTTAATGCAATCTTTTTTTACAATTCCTTCTTTATTTTGCTTAGTTTTGACTGTCCTACAAAATTTTTAGCATTAATATTAATTGGTTTACTCTCCACATAAAAATTTTCTACGGTAAATTTCTCCAAATGTTTAGAATAGTGGACAATCTGATAGTTGAGAAGTAACTGCCTCAGATGCCAATCTGAAATAGGAATTAAATTGACATATCGAATAAATATATTTAATATTTTTTGCAATTATATTATTGTTTTGTTCATTAGAATATTTTTAATAAGTTTTATTAAAAGATTCATTTTTTAAGGCTAGACTCTAGCACGAAAATAGATCAACCAGTCTATGAACCATGATTATCAAAATTTTCAAAAAAGCTCAACTTTGATTGGATTGAACACTAAAAATTCATTAGCTAGAATGATGTGGAAAAAAAATCTTATAAAAATACTCTCTCATTTTCCCAATCATGCTACGGAAGACAAGCTATTTGAATAAATATCTTACTTAAAGAAGTATGTTAGTCAAGAAAAGATATTAATTTGGAATGAGAGAAATTTCTTTCGATATTACGTAAATGGGTGAAGATATTTTAATTCTGAATTTGTTCCATATAACAAATTAAATTATTGAATTTACTCTCTACCCACCTGGCACCGACGTTGCTATTAAAAGGATTTTTTTCTTAGTAAAAAAAAATATGGACAGCAAAGAAAATATCTAAACAGTGACGCATTAAAGACAGTTTTAAAAACTAATTTTGTTTTTAAATATAAAGCATTGCAGAAAAATATATAGAAGATATTATGTAATAGATAGGGTATATGAGCACAGACATTCACATGACCCACCACTCTATCTCATATCACTGATACATTTGAACACATATATGCCGAAAAGATAAATAATCACCAATATAAGTATTTCATGCTAAACCAGCGATCATCAGTTGGTCCAGATTATCATCTCTACGCGGTAAATAAATACAGATGTTGACTTTGGTTTTATAATTTATAACTTAACTATACTTTCATTGCATAAAATTGATAAAATGTTTTTTTTTTTTCAAAGATTCATATCCACGATTCATTTTTTTATTATTAAATATAAGACTATGGTGAATTGTATCAACCTTAGATTTAAGCAAAGGAAAATGCTCATTATAAAAGCAGCACTTTAACCGTGATCAGTGCAAGTGGATCTATAAAATTTATTTATCATCTACTATATCTTTCATAAAAGTATTTTCACGTTCTTTTAACAAATTTGTTCAATTGTTATTTATATTATTTCGCTATATATATATATGAAAAAAATACATATCTATTAGTAGTGCACGAACCTGGCAATCACAAATTTGGAGAAAATTAACTATTTTGTCCTGGAATAACTATTCGATAAATTTATGAAAGAGAATTTCCAGTGTTTTCGTGAACGGGTCGTTTAATTTTCAACAGAATTCAAGTTTGTATTATTGATAATATATTTTATTTCCGCATTATGCAAAATTATTTATACTATTAATAAAAAAAATGGTTGTTGATAAAGCAATTTAATGTTTGCCGGTCCATTAGCGCTAATTTTTGATCATCGTCTATGATAGCTTACAATTTCCAGAACACGATTCATTTTTGCATCTTAATACTAAGACAACATTATAAATCTTAAGTTCTTTATATCATAAAGTTGCATAACTGACTAAATATTTATTCTTATCACCGAGCTTAAAAAGTTTTTGTAAGTATTTATTTAAAAAAAGTTACTGTATGTGTAAATATATAAATTTTTAAAATCTCGTATTAAATCAGCTGCCAATTTGATATAATTTAGACTTTTTCTATCTAAATTATTATAAATGTTAAAAAATTCTTATTATGCAGGTACATTTAAATATATTGCTCCGCCACGTTGCTTTCAGAATAATCAGTAATTCTAATTTTTTGACCTCTTAGCACCTTGTAGAAAAACATAGCGACGTTCTATAGCAAAAAAATGCAAAAAAGGGACCGTATTATAATTTCCAGCTAGAAAAGTAAAGTTGGATAAAACAAAAAGTTTTAATTTATTAAAACAAATCCGTAGATTTACCTGCTGGATTTTTTTTTTTATGTAATATTGTATTCTCGACTTAAAAGGTATTATTTTAGTTTAATTATTATTTTAAAATACAATTCACATTGCATTTGATCGAAAATTGTTACTTGCTGATTTCTAATCTCATTAATTAAAAAAAGAAAATATCGTTTTATCCTGTCGCCAGTTTTGTGATTTATTTTTAAAAGTTATTACAATCACTATTAATATTTTAAAAATAATATAAAATTAAATACTCCCAAATGATATATTAGTAATGCTAATAAGTGTAATAATATTCAAGACTAAATGGGTTTGTAAGTAATCATTAAAATCCAGTCAACACTTGGACAATAACAATCAATAGTTTGAAATTGTTGATTGTTATTGATATTGTGATTATCTAAGTGTTGACTGTGATTATCTAAGTGTTGACTGGCTTTTAATGATCAGTAATGATAAATAAAATAGTAAATCATACAACTTCTCTTGAAGCATCACATATTCTAAATAGAGATAAAATATTAATTAAATTTACGAAGAATCGAAAAGCTGTGAAGAATAATGGAATCATGATAGATATTTTAGAAGCCAGTGAAGAAATGGATTGTTGGCAATGATATACATAAAATGTCTAAATGTTAAAGGACATGAGATATATAATCATCATCAACTTCAGCTATCATCATCAACTTCAGCTATCATCAATCTATATAAGGTGAAGATCTCTTCAAGTCCTGTCTAGTTTTTTTAATCAATAACTTCACAATTTCCCAACTTATTTTCATATCATCCACATCTTTTTAGATCTTTTGCAATCCCTTGAGATCCAACTTAATAGTTCATATATATATATCTCTTCTAGCAATATGACCAGATTAGTGCCACTCTTAATTCTTTCAATAGTGTCAGTATCTTATAATTCATGTACTTTGTTTTTGATCCCTCCTTCCTACTCCTCAAGTACATTTCTTTATACTTTGATATTTGATTTGTCATTGCATTTTGCTCCTCAAATAAAATTCACATGTAAGTACTTGTAAAAGCAAATATTTTTCTCAAATTCAATGGCATACTTACCTTTAATATTAAAATATCACCAATGAGCAGTTCATCTTATAGCAATTTCTTCCAATCATACTGTGTTGCCATCTAGTGTAAGCTTTAGGAATCAATAGATGCCAGATAGTATTGCTTAATAAATTCTTATCCCATGCTGCCCCATCCAAATATCCCCAGACTAAATTTTAGCCATCAGTGAGAAGCTTTTGGGTGTTTGAATAATGTACTTCGAACTTTTGGATCCTGTGCACCTTTCTTTTAGCATCCAAGCCAATTTTCTAGAAACTAATCTGTCGATTTTTGTATGGAATAGCATTGGATAAAGATTTATTAAGCACTACCATCTGGTGTCTGCTGATTACTAAAACTTACACTAGATGGCATAAAGATAGATTGGAAGAAATTGCTATGAGAAAGCAAAAATCATGATGTCTTGTTGATCATGTGATGTCTTATTGGTTTAAAAGAAGTTCCTCCTAATTTTATTATAGGATTTATTTTATTCATTTTTATCTTAATCTGTCCAAAGTAATTGTTATTAATTTCATCCAATTCAAGACGATAAATCAATTTTTATTTTCTCCGTTTTTGATTTGCCACTGCCGCTGAAAATTACTTCAATTTACTTTAATATTTAGTATTATTGCTTTAATTACTGCAGAAGTTCTTATAAAGTCTAATACAAAATGGCAGCTAATATTTATCGATCCTTTTTACAACTCCTCTTATTATGATGATGTGATCTGCTACGCTATCATCATCATTTTCAACTATTATCAAACCGTTGGGGTTTATAAAGACCTTTTGTTGTGTTGACTGCGTGATTATATATAAACACAAACTCATATAAATATGATTAATATATATTTATTAATATAAACAAATATAAAATCTGTATTTATAATATATACACTGTTATATCTCCGTCTGCTACCATTGGCAAGATATAGCTTCTAGTTGCTGTAGCTGTGCTGTGACAGCCTGCATCATGAGTAGGTATGGTAACACTTCCGGCTATACTATGACAGCTTGCTTTGTGTCTGATTTAGGTTCTAGCAGTTTCCAGTCCTGAGCATGGATTTGCCTCATTGTGTTAACCGTATAATGAACAACTAGCATACCACCATTCAGCTTTGACAGTTGTTGGTTGCCATCAGCTTTGACAGTTGTTGTTTGACCTTATCTTCACATAGATTGTCTACTTATGGTCAGATCACCATCCATAATGAAAACAATTGGATTCAGTGAGCATCATCGCCTATTGGCTTTCTCACCATTGGAGGTATGCTATCTATTTGTGTATACCTTGGTCCATGGTGAAGAATGCTTAAGCCGATCAAGATAAGATGGAATCTTGACTAGTCTATTATTTGAAGGAAAGGTGAGATATAACGTCTTTCTAAGTTTAATCATTTTAAATCCTATTGTTCTTTTGAGTGATTTGAGTCTGAAGTTTTTATAAATACTTTAGTGAAGATCTCATATAGAACTTATAGAAAGCTGATGAGTCTATAATTTTTTAATAATTTCTCTTGTAATTTTTTAAAATATTTTTACTATTTAGACATTAGTATGTAGCTAAGCTAACATTTTCTCTATCTTAAATGCCCCAATAGTATGTCCATATTTTTGAATTAACAATGAAAAAAAATCCATTCCCATTTAGAACTTAAACTCATGTCCTTATTCTTCCCAAGAAATTCCTTAACAACTGAGCCATCAGAAATATTATGTTTGTAAAATAAAATTTTGTTAATTTTGATGTACTTAGTTAAATAAATTAATTAAAAATCCAATACATAAATATTTTTATATAGTAAACAATCACATGATATTTAAATTTAGAAATCATTTGTTTAGAGAGCGTATTTTTTTATTTTCACATCTTATTATAAGTTTTGTCAGATTTTTTTGTAGTTTTAACCATTTTTTAAAATAATATATAAATATAACTAAAAAGTAAAAAAATAAGATGTAAAAAAAAAAAGGTTTTGTAAAAATAATGCTTTTATGTAAACAGCCGACTAAAAAGTTCAAAATAATAACGTAATCCTCTCTCGATTAATTTACCATTTTTGGAAAATATCAAAGATCTTACAAATATTATCATTTCATAAAAGCATTTGAGGCCTTTTTCATTTTTATGATTTATGTGAGCCTCAAATGCAGACAATATTCCTGCAATTTCCACTAGTTTTATAACAAGTTTAGATTCTTACGTTTTCTAATATTCTCCAAGAATGGCAAATTAACTGAGAGGGAACTACTTTGTTATTGTATACTTTTTAATCAGTCTTATTTTTTAAAAAATCATTTTCTTTATTTCTTATTTTCATCTGTTTCTTTTAAATTATTGATAGTTAATCCATGATTTCTGGAAGTTTTTCTATTTTTCATAGATTTAATTATGCACCTTACTTCTTCAATTAAAACATTTGGCATTTCAAAACATTTTGCAATTATAAAGGCTACTTTTCTTTTTTTATTAATGTATAATTTTTTATAGAATTCTTCCAAAAGCTTTATTATGTCATTCCTTTTTCAAATAATAATGTCTTTTTTTTTTCTTTTTTTGCTGAAATAATTATCATTTCAGTACCAGGATGGTGTTTTATACTTTTAAAACATTTGTTTTCTTTTATAGATTTCCTTGCCATTTCACAATTATATTTTTTTAATGTCATAATTAATTACTTATTTTACCATTTTCCAAATATTTAATTATTCTAAATGGATCATTTTAAAACTACATTTAATTTATACATTTTCGAATAAAGCAAACAGAGACTTTTGAATAGAATTTTTTTTTTAATATCAAATCAAACAGAAAAAAAAAAACGAAAGAAAAATTTAAAACTGAATTAATATGGTGTATTAAAACAGGCCACCCAGTGCCAACCAGAGTAATCAATGGATGTCAGAAGGCTTGGACATAAAATCCCCATCTAGTGCTCACTCATCCAATATTCCCAGACTAGTTTCTGGCTTGTGGCCTTCATCAGTGAGGAGCCTTGGATCTGAGAGCACTGCACCTAGATCTTAGGATTGAATGCAACCCTCCAGCAGCTACCTTTTATCTCTATTTAACTACAAAACCATGAGAATGAAATTGAAAACACAATAATATTTTCAATCTAAGCTCAATAGCTTATATAATCATATGGGTCTGAACTCAGTTCAGTACCCATACATTTCGGTGTCTTTATGTTATGTGCTAGCATAAGAAATGGTGATCATGTAATATGGTGTGTTATCAAGACGGAATTTATAATAAAGTTAGATATAATTTTTTTATCTATGAATTAATGATGAATATTTGAATTATGAGTACAGAGAATATTTGAGAAAAATATGCATGGTTTACAATCTTTTTTGCTCGCTACTATGTAAAGTAATCAAGTATGAAAAAATATTAAACATTTTTTTAATCCATCGTAAGTTATAATTATTAATGTATTTGCGTGCTATAGACATAATTTTAATTATATTTTTGATAATCATTTTGTTTTAAAACAATTTTTATTTCATATGTTTATAAAGCCAATTAAAATAATATAATAATTTTTATTTATTTTGATTTTCTATTAATACTCTCCCAAAATGACTGTATTTAAATAGTTGATCTGCCCTCTAGTTATAATGTTTGATGATTTCTGAAATATGAATACAAACCTTTTCATATTATCTATTTTCATGTAGAGGATTGTCATTAACAGTTTCACTCAGAGTAGTAAATTTTAAATCATTTTGATTATTATTGGTAATCAGAAATGTCAATTAAGTAAAAATAATTGACAATAATGACAATTAATTTAAAATTCACATCTCTGGCGAATTTGTTAATAACAAGCATCTATATAAGCAATAGATCGCTATATGAAACAATTCCTCATATTGCACCAATTATCAATCTCTGTAGCTAAAGGAAACACAGTCAGTCTGGGAGAGTATTTTCAATATCTTGCATATATTTAAGCATTGTAATCATTTTTATTTTAATTAGGGAGCATGGTTCTCCTGTCATCTTCAGTGCTCAACCCCTTGGAGCTTGCTCCGCTTATCCCCACTCATTCGGGGAGCTTATAGAAAAATAATTATTCCTAACACTTCTTTTTATACAATATATATAGAATGTTTTTGAAATTCCAACAATATTACATTAAAGGTGGATAAAATTAGAAAAGAATGTCACCAAACACGTATATAGGATTTAAAATAACCTGATGTAAAATGTTACATAAAATCGTTACTTATGATTTTTTGTAAAACTTCTTAATGTAGATTTGTATTTATAATTTATATTTCTGAAAGTAGGTTATTTATTGACAAAAAGAAAAGTTGAAGGAATGTAATAACAAAATTTTTTATCAATGCTTTCAAATTATTTTTTTTCAAAAGAAAAAAAAACGCTGAAAGATTCAAATTCATAAAACTTTTCTCAGTTTTTAATAACAGTAATAAAAGCTTCAGAAGATCATTTAATTTAAAGAAATTTTTTTAAAAAAAACTATAAATTGCATTTACGAAAACTATAAAATTATTTACAAAATACAAATTTTAAATAATCAAGATCTAATGCGTTTCATAAAATTGTCACTTCCGTTATCTAATAAAGATTCTAAAAGAATGTTTATTTCAAAGAAATGAAAAAAAAAAAAAAATCTATATGTTACATTTATATATTTTTTTTTTTTAAAAAAAAAAATTACTTAGAAAATAAAAATTTAAAATAATCCCAGTATAAATCGTTACATAAAATTCTCATTTAACATTACGAAATTCTGTCATTTATGATTTTATTTGTTTAGATATATATGTATATTTATTTCAATCTCACTATGTTTACACCATCTAGTGTAAGCTTTACTAATCAAGGGATAAGGGATGATAGTGCTTAATAAATCCTTATCCAGTACTGGTCCATTCAAATATTTCCAGACTAGAGTAATTTTGCTTTGCTTTGTTTATAAACAATTATATGCTAGTATTGGAGATGTGATCATGTTTCACTACCATCTGGCATATATTAATTACTAAAGCTTAAACTAGATTGCATAATTGCAGTGAGATTGATAGAAATTGCTATTAGTGATAGCAAAAAGTGTAAGCAAAGATCATGTGATGTAATGTTGGTCATGCGATGTCTTACTGATTAATAAAAAAAGATACTGGAACTCACTTCTTGTCAAGCTTTTTACTAAAGAAAATTATATTCAAATATCATTTAAATGAATTTTAAAACAGTTTTTCCAATGCTATGAAGCAAATAAAAAAATTAAACAAAATTTATCATAATTTTTTAATTTTAGACATGTCAAATCTAAAGCAAAAAAATCATTTTTTCGATTTAATGACCAGCAGTCCTGTCAATCATTTTGAGTTCGGGATTGCACCTCAATATCCGCTTGAGTCAAGAACATCAATTTGCACCAATATTTTCATATTTTCTGTTATCTTTTTGGACTTTTTATTAGTGGGACTGACAGTCGAGAAGCAACTGTTTCATTTTTAAACTTGGGGTAAATGTATACATTAAAAAATAAATAAAATAAAAGTAATGATGGCAAATTTACGTAAAAATAAAGAAATTAAATATTCCGCACATTGTCAATCGCTATGCAGGTGCATTCAATCACAAATATCAGACGTTAGTGGCTGCCCTTGCATTGTTGTAATCAGTCATCCACGAGTACTAATGGGAATGTGGACAAGTCTATTTCTCCCTACATGAGAGTGACAATTTTGCATCCGTCCATATTTCGTCTGATTCATAAAACTCCATATTTTTTTATTTGTTCGAATTATATAAATATGGATTGTAATTATGTGCTTGTGATACTGTTTCATCTAATCATATTTGAAACCTTAAAAATGCACTAAAAAAGGTGCTGGAATGCCATTCCACCACATTACATGACAAAAAAAGCCCTGATTTAACATATATATATATTGTTTGAATCTAGGAGTGTTCAAAGCTTCAAAAATGAGAAGGAATTGCTGGCTTTGCTATTCAGAAATTTAATTCGATTTAAAATAATTAGTAGTAATAACTTTATTGATTTAAAATTGTCCCTGTGACTAAAGCTCTTAATTGCAATCATCTATATAAATAACAGATAGTGATATGAGATAATCTATAATCATATTGCACAACTTGTCAAAAGCTATACTAGCTGAATAGATCAACGATATTAAACATATTTTAGCATTATAATCATTTATTTTTGTTTATATAAATATACATATATTTATATAAATACATAAAAGCAGCCAACACTCAAACACTACCAATATCATTAACAATCAACAATCTTATTCTGTTGCCAAGGTAACCTCCTTTAATCAATAAAGGTGGAAATCCACCTTTATTTTATAGTCTAATATGTTAAATTAGACACTGAAAATTGCAACTTGACTACAGAGAGTGAAGCTATTAATAAAAAGAAGTTTAAATAAACCTCATTAAACAGGTAAATATAACTTGTTCTGAAAACGACTAATGAATAGTCAATTATAACTTTCAAATTGTGCTCCAATTATGTATTACTAAGATTATAAACCTAATAATGCTTAAGGCTGGATAGATATTAATGTAAATACACAAAAGCAGTCAATACTTAAATAATACCAATATCATTAACAATATCAGTGTGTTGTCATGACATTCTCCTTTATTATTTATATATACAAACATCTATATATAAAAAATGTAAAGATCAGTTTGACTTTTGAAAATATAGAGAGGCAACTGTTGGGAATTGGACTGAAGAGAACTATTGTTGAGAGTTGTAAAGAGATAATAACATGTCCATATCAATGAATGGAGTATATATGCAGTATTACAGCATAATTAGAGTTGAAGACATACCAGGTGTGGATTTGGAATAATTATTGGATTTGTTGTCTTTATATGTGTGTTGTGTTTGTGTTAATGAACATGAAAAATCGGATTTGTGTACATTGAGAATTCTTTTTTCGTTTGTATCGGTATAATTTTGCTTCATTTGTATCCGAGTTTTTTTCTAATTTTTCCATTCATGCGTTGAATGAAAATTAATATTTATAATTGCTGCTGTATTAATATTCTTTCTGTTACATTCACTATTTATTTATAGTTTTGAACTTTTTTTGAAGTATCATTTTTTTTTTTTTTGTTTATTCAGCCAAACTTCATTTATTCATTTTACACTAACAATCACTGTATGGCATTATGTGACCAACAAAACATCATCTGACTTCAAGCTTATACGTTACTATTCATAGCATATACTTCTATTTTCACAACTTTTATGTCATCTTGTAATGTAATTTATTGATTATTAAAGCTTAAACTAGATGACATAAAAGGAGCAAGAATAGAAGAATCCGCTAATGAATCATCATATGGGTAATTTGTATTTATAAGTAAATAAAATATATAATAACCATATATATTTATAATAAAAATAATATATACAAAAGCTTTTTGGAGGGTGAATATTTTTATGCTTTCCTCAGCATAATTGTAATCTATTTTAATGTTTAATTTACATTGCATGCATAGCAGCATTTATAGTTTTTTATATATATAAAATTAATCAGAGCAAATAATAAAACTGTGATAAAACATTATTGATGAGAACTATGGGGTTTAATTAATTTTATATATATAATAGATGTCACTAAGTATGTAATATAAATTAAAGATTAAAATAAATTACATTTGTTTTGGTGAGCTTATAAAATATTGGCTGAAAAAAGCTTTTTTTTATATTGTTATTAAAAATATGTAGTTATCGCTGTTATATATAAATATTTTATATTAGTAACAAATTGTATGAAAAAAACAGCATAATGTATTACATTTATTTATATTTCTGATGATGGCTAACAAACTAAATTTATTTTATTTAATTCTTCTATGATTTTGTCATATCTTTTCGTTACTTAAAATGTAATTTTTATCATTTGTATCCATTTTTTATGCTATATTTTTAAGATTTCTTTGGCTAATCATAGCTTTTTATTATCGAAGTTGCTTTCCACAATTTGACTTTTTATTTATAAGTTTATTTTTTCCTTTGTTACATTCACATTTATAATTAAATTAATCTTAACATTGTTTTCTTCTTTCTTTTTTTCTCTTCATGTTTTATGTATTTTACTGTCTTCAGCCATTTATGTTAGTACAGGATTCACGTGTTAATTATCATCTCTGTGCTTATTGCGATAATGGGATTTTAAGTTTGAACTGGCACATATCCGATTCCAATCTTTTTTCTTTATTTTCTAATTTTATATTTTTGTTTGTTTGTTTGTTGAGTAAGAATGGCTTTATTTCTTTACATGTAATTGTGAATGCTGGTGAAGTTAAATTTAATGTAATTATCATTTCTAATTTATTGCATAGTTTATGATATGGGTCGTAAAGATGCAGCACAATATCAGTTACCGGTGGATCAATACAGGAAACAAATAGGTATTATTATTAATATTTCTTATATTATTACAATTAATATTTAGGTGCAATTTAATATTCACTGTCCACCATTTTGGACACTAGGGAATCTTCTGCCATTAAAAGTGTTTTAGATATTTTGTCCAACACACATAAAAATTTACACTTTTTTCAATTTAGTATATTTTTTTTGGTTGTTTTCTCATCCCTGGTGTTCGCCTAGAGATGTCGCTATTTCTAGGTCAATTCCTAGAAATATACCATTTCACCGGCCTTCACCCAACAAAAGAGGAAATTTTCTACATTATAAACGCAGAAAAGAGTCCTCATGTTATGTTGGACGGAGGCGGTGGCGGTGACAGAAGCCAACACAAATGAGACTTCTTTCTATGATAAAACACAGAAAGAGTTCCCGACGGCTGCCGGTTATGGCTTTTTTTTCTATGCTAAAAGCAAAGAGAAAGAAATGCCTTGATTGGCTGCCATAGTAGTTGATTTTGTTCATCATTTTCTCGTAATAGTAGAATATCTATTTTCTCTGTAGTTTCGTGTGAGAGTGTGTGTATTTGAAGCAGTCGTAGTTTTTTAAAATTTGATAAGACGTCTATTTTTTTTAATGTGTTGTAACTTACTTTACTGTTGTAAGTTTAGTAATAATGTCCTGAAGATTCCATTACGAATGGGTAACCCTCAAAAATTGCTTTTAAGGGTGCGGAACGGGAAAAAAATTTAAGGATCACGCGAAAAGTACCGTTTTCACGAGAATTCGTCCGTGACAAGTTACTTTTGCTATATATATATACGCACAAACAAAAACAACCCAGTGTCTAATTATTAGGAATTACTTGTCCAAAAAAGAAAATTAGTCGGGTATTATTATTATTATTTTTTTTTTGTTACATTTATTATTTCAAAATAAGATTAGTTTTTATATCTACACACTAACAAAAACAACCCAGTTCCTGATTAATTACTGTCTTAAAAAAAAAAGAAAGCAAATTCAACGGGGTTTGGTTTTTTTCAATGGAGTATTTGAATTACGGTATTTTTTATATATATATACACAAGATTTACCAAAAAAAAAAAAAGAAACCCACTTTCTGATTAATTACTGTCAAAAGAAACGCAAATTAGTCGGCTATCATTTTTAAATTTAGTATTTCAATAACGGTACCCTTTTTATATAGACAGAGTTAACAAAAACAACCCACTTTCTGATTCATTACTGTCCCCCCAAAAAAAAAGAAAACGGAAATTAGTCGGGTATCATTTTTCAATTGAATCTTTCAATGACGGTCCTTACTAATAGTAGTCGGGTATCAATTCTAAATTGTAGTATATAAATGACGTTACTTTTGATAGATTTAGAATTACGTATTGCTTTTTTAATAAAAATAATTGATTTTTACTCTTGACCAAAAATACCGTAACTTTAAAAAAAGACACACATAAAGTCCCAAAAAAAAAATGAGAAAAAGCCCCGTAACTTTAAAGACACACACACAAATTCAAAAACAAGATAAGATTAATAAACATTTACTTATTACGTCTTGCTTTTGAATAAAAGTATTGATTTACTCTTGCAAAAAAAAAAAAAAACCGTAACTTTAAAAAGACACACATAAAGTCCAAAAAAAAAAAGTTAGAAAAACACCGTAACTTTAAAAAGACACACACACACAAACTCAAAAACAAGATAAGATTAATAAACATTTACAAAAATGAAAAAACTAACATCATATAATAGTATTAGTTAGTAGAATATTTTATTACAAATCTAAGAAATCAGATCTTTTTAGATCAAATCGATCATTTAGGTCCGGCCCCGGAATCGTTATATGTATATGTTTTTGATTAGCATCAATGCCATCCCGTGGCGAACACCAGGGAAAAGAAACAACCATTTTTTTTATATTGAATTTATTAGTTATGCACTTTTTTTTTCTGTAATCTGCTGCTATATAATAGGATTTTAATGTATCTCTCATAATTGAATATTTGATGACATTTACAATGTAGTGCATATTGATCGTTAAACTCTAGATATTTTTGAAATTTTTATGTTTTCATTTAATATAATATGTTTGTTTTTGATTTTAGTAATTGTTACTTTCAATAATGTGGATATTTAATTAAGCTAATTTTTGGTGGCTCATTTCCTAATTTCTAATATTTGCTAAATATTGTTTTTTGATATGCCATATATTAAAAGTAAAATACTTAAGTATTGTTTTTCATTTTTTATTATGCTAATTTTTTGGTCATTTCCTAATCACTAATATTTTTGATATTTGATTTTGAGGTTTTTTTTTGGTCATTTTCTGATTATTAATTATATTTGATTTTGAGAGATATTTGATTTTTTTTTTTTGTCTATGAAAGTCCTGGGGGGGTTTGATCAAAATTGCAAATTTTTATGTGTATTAGAGAAAATATCTGGATTTTTTTTTTTATTAATTGAGGGGGATATTATCTAAACATCCTTTATCACTTGATTGTGTCACTGGTAGTTTTAGGGCTACCCTGGTGTCTAAAATGATGGGAGAGCATACTAAATTGGCACCACTATTTATCAGCATTTCATTTTGTGGGAAGACTAATGTTAAAATTGTCAATTTGTCGATTAGCGTCCTGTTTAAATTGCTCTGTTATTATTATTATTTTATGTCCTGTATATAAAGTAATGTTGGAAGATGGTAGTGATAGAGCATTACCTTAAAATTCAATCTTCAAGAATTTAAGAGACTAAAGAAGATAAAAGAGACAGAAAATAATGTTTATATTGGAAGCTTTATCCAGTCATTAATGATCAAACAGTCTATTCTACCAAGGTCGTAGAAGTATTCTTGTCCAGGTTTGATTCCCATGCTAGTACTGTCACTGGTTAGGCCAGCAATACCTGAAGAAGAGGGAGAATAATACTACTCAAAACATTGTGCATATACTAGCGTGTGTGCTATTTCTAACAGTTGAATGTACTTTGAAAATTTAAATGAAGTTAAATTTTTCTAAAGACATTGAATATTTAATATTAGATAATGGAAATTATCCAGTATATAAATATAATCTATATATCCGCAATTTTTGTATAAGTGTTTACATTTAATATCCTTCTGCATAATTCTGTGCAGTGGCAGAGTGGTAGACTCTGGAGCTTAAGGTCCTCGAATTGATTCTGGTTCTGGTACTTCCTGCACTTTTACGAGTTTCTGAATAATAAAGCCATTTATTTTATTTTCAATCATAACTTTAATGAGTTATTTTTTTTTTTATCTTGTATGGTTGTATTTTGGCATATTTTATGTTACTTATGTTGATTAAATTCACTTTTAATGAATTTTTTTTTTTGTAAATACTTAATTTATAATAAGCAAATTTTTAAAACAATTTTTTTTTACTATAATTATTATTTATGATATTATTTTTATTTTTAGGTAAAAAAGACTATACCAAAAGCAAGAAAGATGTGCAAATGTTAAAGCATAAAGCTTACATGAAAGATCAAACATCGTATAATGTCAAGGTATTAGGAGTGCATATATATATATACATTCTAATGATAGTTAATGAGTACGTAATTAAATTTTTGCTCATCAAATATGTAATGCTAAGAATATAAATCTCTTTTTGGAACAGATATGTCTGAATACATTACTAAGATAATTTACAAGCTAGATTACCAAATATCATGAATCTGTAAATAATCCTCATCTTTTGTTATATCAATACCAGTCTCTTTTATCAGATAAAAGATGATCAGACAAGTAGATTGAAATTGATATAAGAAAAGATGGGCATTATTTACAAGTGCATTTAAATAATTCTTTGGGAATCTAGCTTGTGAATTATCTTAGTAATTTATTATATAATGAGCATTAATAGCTCTTAACAAGCTTTTCCGAATATCCCTATAACCCAGACCGGTTTCTAGCTGTTGGCTGTTGTCAGTGAGACGTTAGGATATTCAGACAAATGAGTGTTAATAGCTCTTAACAAGCTTTTCTGAATATTCCTATCCCAGACCAGTTTCTAACTGTTGATTGTCATCAGAAGTCCTTATGACACCCAACAGCTAGAAACCGTTCCGGGGATAGGGATATTCAGAAAAGCCTCTTAAGAGTTTTTAACGCTCATTATATAACATTTGTAATACAAGCTTATTAAATTAAGTCACGTGATGTATGACTTGATTTCCTTGCAATTAAAGCTTATTAATTTACTCAGATTTCTTTATTCTGAGAATAGAAAGTCTATAATATTAAAATTGTTATTAAAAAAAATGAAATCATAAGAAAAGTTAAAGAATCCCTGATGATTAATCTTCTTAATTCTGAGGACATTAATCTTATGAAAATTTCTATTTGATATTAAAGGTACATGGTATTTGAAATGAATTTTGGAAATGATTAGTAATTTATTTTCACTTGAGAATGTATTTGTAAATAATGAAACTATGGTCATGAGAGAATTTTAGAATAAATTTGTTATTTTACTGTTATTTTAATGCTATATGATTTTATTTATTATTATATGTGTAGTATCAGGTAGTATTTACATATATACACACACATATATATATATATATATACAAAATCAAGTTTAGATAATGAATTAGTGAATAATATATTTTAGTGATTTAAATAATAATTATATTAATTAAGATAAGTAAAGAAGCAATTGATAAATCTGTAATTGTACAAAAAAATCACAATTATTCTCATTTGCTTAAGTTTGCGATTTTAAGCTTAACGTTAAGAATGGGCTTAAGATAGTACAGTGAGATATCCTATCAAACAATTCTCTGCTTGAATAGATTTTCTAAACAAATAATGAATATTTACTGTTATAAACTTGTAGTCATCGCTTATCATTATGTTTTTCAATTTTATGAAAACAAATTAATATATATATATATAAAATATTTTCCAAAAAACACTTTTTATTTAATTTGACAATTAGTGCACTAAAAACCAAAAAATATGTTTTTTCTTCAAACCCAACTTGAAATAATAGTATTTATAAATTAGTTAATTCAATCACTAGATTTAAAGATAGTGATTGGATTAATTAATTTATGGATGTCCCACCCTTTTATTTCAAGCTACATGTAACAACTAAAACTGTGGTTGAAGAAAATTTTTTTTGATTTTTAATGCATTATTTTTTAGTTTTAATCTAAATTTCAATATTTTGCTACCAACTTTACAATTATTAATATTCAAATTTAAGAACTGAGAGTCTAAACAATGTCGCCATATTTCCAGTATTTGAAATGAAATTTAAGCACTTTAAAAATATTTCATAAAATTTTTATGTTATGAAAAGACAGCAAATTTTAGTTCAACAATCAAGAGAAATTGAAATTTCTTTCTTCATTTCTTTCAATTTTTATAATCTATAAACATTTTTTATTTGTTATTAAAACAGGCAAAATTCTCTATACAGTAGTGCCACTCAGTGTATGCCAGAGTAATCAATGGATGCCAGAAGGTTTGTGCATAAAATCCCTATCTAGTGTTTACTCATCCAATATTCCTGGACTAATTTCTAGCTTATAGCTTTCATCAGTGAGGAGCCTTGGATCTGAGCGCACTGCACCTAAATCTTAGGATCTAATGTAACCCTACAGCAGCTACCTTTTATCTCTACTTAACTACAAAACTATGAAAATAAACTTGAAAACACAATAATATTTTCAATCCAAACTTATTAGCTTATATAGTCATATAGATCTGAACTCAGTTCAGTACCCATACATTTTGGTGTCTTTGGTTTTTTAATAACCATAGCCACCACTATCCTATTAGGCAGAATTGGTATTAAACCACTAAACACCACATGATCACCATTTTTTATGTTTGCTCATAACTGTTATTAAAACAGGCAAAACTCTCCATACAGTAGTGCCACTCAGTGTAAGCTAGATTAATCAATGGATGCATGAAGGCATGTGCATAAAATCCCTATCTAGTGCCTACTCATCCAATGTCCCCAGACTTGTTTCTAGCTTGTGGCTTTTATCAGTGAGGAGTCTTGGATCTTGGAAGCCCTAACAAAGTCGTTGAAATTGATGAGAACCTCTTCACAAAGTTAAAAAACCAAGCCAGGTGAATACTTTCTGAACAGTGGATATTTCATGGCTTGTGCATAGAGATTGACAAGTGTTTCATCATCACAATTGATGACAAAACAATAGCAACTCTTATGGAAACCATCAAACAAAATGTGCAAGAGGCTCCACAATTTATTGAACTCTTGGAAAGTGTATAAAACTGATGAATTATGAGCTGCAGGCTATGACCATTTTTTGTGTGAATCACAAATATAATTTAGTAAATCCAGAAACTAGGGTTGACACTCAGAGCATCAAAAGACTGGGGTTCAGTGAAATGGCATAATAAACAACACTGAGGAATAGCATGTCAGCATCTAGATTCCTATGTGGTGGAATTTACGTGGCAGAGACTGCATAAAGATGATGAGTTCATTTGCATCATGGATAAGATTAAAAAAAAATCAGTCCGCCATATTGATTTTGTTAAAATAAAAACTTATTAATTTAATTTTTTTGTATGTTTTAATTTTAAAAGTGTACTAATTTAATTTTTTTAAATTTATTTTTTGTTTTTAACAAAATTTTCGATCCTAAAACATCACATGATCACTATCTCTTTTACTAGCACGTAATTGTTGTAAACAAAGGCAAAACTCTCCATACAGTAGTGCCACCCTGTGCCAACCAGAGTAATCAATGGATGCCAGAAGGCTTGTGCATAAAATCCCTATCTAGTGCCTACCCATCCAGTATCCCCAGACTAGTTTCTGGCTAGATAGGGATTTTATGCACAAGCTTTCTGGCATCCATTGATTACTCTGGTTGGCACAGGGTGGCACTATTGTATAGAGAGTTTTGCCTTGTTTAATTTCTTGATCATGTTCTTGTGCAGGCGTTATATCGCAGAAATACGTGTGTTCTTTAAGTCTACATTTTGAAAAAAATTTGATACAGACATGAGGAAGGAAAATCCCCTTAAAGTAAAGTAGAAAAGATATCTGGAGAACTGTGGTATATGGAGAGATGCATGTTAAGGGTAACTAGAAGAGATCAAAAGCGCAATACATGGGTAAGAGAACAAACAGGTATTACTGACATCATTGAAAGGATTAAAAGACTGAAGGGTAGTTAGGCTGGATATATTGTTAAAAGAAATTATAATAGATGGCTAATTGAAATATTAACTGGATTCCAAGAGATTGTAAAAGATCCAGAAAGAGATCACATGAGATGGATGGATGAAATAAGAACGTTTGCGAGGTGATGTGGAGAAAATAGGCTGGAGATCGGAGATGGATTGAACTCAGAGGGACCTTCATCCTGCAGTGGATTGATAATGGTTGATTGATGATGATGACTTTTTTTGTTAATTTTAAATAACATTAGGGAATTGCTGGCCGTATGTGTAATTTTGCCTTAGTGCCTGTTTGGTAATTTTATGCCAGAGTTGTGGGAATTACTGAGCGTGTGTGACTGCATAATGTTGTACTTTGTGCAGATGGGGGGGGGGGGATATTTAGTAACGTAATATGTTCCTTTTTATTATTTTTGTATTGTTAAAAATGTATTTTTCAGATTGTCTGGTAAAATTTGTGTTGCAATATGTCTTTTCACATACATGTCATTCTGCCCATAACTTTCTAAATCTTGCAAAAATGTCAGGAAAAAAATGTGTACATATCACTTAAGTTTGTAAGTTCCACTGTATATATTCTTTGACAACATTGTAAGATTAGAAAGTTGTCGGTAAATTGATATGGATATGAAACGGCGTAGCAGGTCTAATACATAGATACCATCCTTTTTTCCCTTCTTCATTTGAAATTTTTGAAGGCAAAATAACTTTGCTAATTTGCATATTGGTAGAAATTAATGCTAAGCAAATTCAAATATATATCTGCTTCTATTTTTTTGCATATAATTATTTTTATATATAATTTCTGCGTATAATCATTTTAGAATGACTCAATATTGCCTATACTAACCAGCTCTGTACACACACATATATGTATTTTTTTTTATTAATAAATACATAACCAGTCAACAATACACATCAGTTTTCATCATTGCCCACTTCTTCAAATCCATGTTTCTTTTCCTCTTATATCATTTAGCAAGATCAATATATTATAAAATATTCTTTTGTTTAATACCATTTTAAAGCATTTTAAAACTACTTTTCATAATCTGCCTCACAACTACTGGTAACCAACTGTCTTATCTGTGAGATCACATGGGTGACCATAAAATAGATGTGGCATTTTTACAATGTTTTTAATGTATTATATTTTGAGTGATATTCACTGGATGGAGTTGCTATAAAATAGTTTGTCCTCGGATTATTAAAAGGAGATATCTTGATAAAGTTCCTATAAGGCAAGAGTGGCCAAATGTTTAGACAATGGGGATGACTTTTTTGGTGAAAGTGCACCTGAGAGCGACTATGTTTTTTCAGGGCTTCAAATCGGAAACTAGTTAAAAAAACATTTTTGTCAGGACAGAAAAAAATAACGGTTCAATGTCCTGGTTTTTTTGGAATGTACTTATGAACTGGTATTTGTTTTTGTTTATAAGGACTTTTTAGGTTATCACAAATATTGATAACATTTTTAGAGGATATTTACGAACCGATGAATTTTTTTTCTATAAGTTATGAATTGTCGAAGACATTTTACTATAACTTCTATTAAATTACCTCAGCTCCCTCTAGTAGTACAATTTGTCCATGTTGCTTTATAAAATATTTATTAAATTACCTATAAATAATTATTTCTAGAGTATTTAATTCTTTTCAGCTTCTTCCAACCTGGGTTTTTGAGATCGACAATAACAACAGATGTTGTTTTAAATTTAACTATTTTTAAACGAGAATAATTTTGAATTTTTACTTTTTTTATTTTTTATTACTTTTTATATTCAAATCAGCTCTAAATTTATCACTATAATTTATTAATGTTCACGTCAGCTTTGGGGTCAACATCTTGGCCACCTCTGCTATAATAAATGAAAATTGGTTTGATGTTTTAAATAAATTTTATTTATTTTTAAGCCGTTTAATATCAA
Source organism: Epiperipatus broadwayi (assembly GCA_028023455.1). NCBI lineage: Eukaryota > Metazoa > Onychophora > Udeonychophora > Euonychophora > Peripatidae > Epiperipatus > Epiperipatus broadwayi. Next base: position 864,180 of record JAQFVV010006353.1, read on the forward strand.
TTTTGTTTAAGATTGATTCAAAATTTTATATATACTTATTTACAAAATTACTAAATTGAATATGTTTCTACGGCAATTTACAGGTCAGATTCCTAAAGAATTGTTTTAACAAATGTGCAAACAAAGCCCAGTTTCTCATATTATATTTCGTTATATTGATCAGACAAAAGGTCAGCAATTTTCATCTGATGTCCATGTTTGCATGGTAAATAAATTAAACATTGATAAAGAGGCTGCAATTTTATATTAGCAACAATTTTTGTAATTATTAATCAAGCCATTTTACAATTTCTAATAACAACCAGTGTGAAAATTCTAATAATTTTAATAAACTTGCAAATAAATTACTGTTATCAATATCTAACTCTGAGAATGTAAACTTATTCACAGAGCAACTAAGTCTGAATATGAGAAAGTGGGTATTGTTTGCAAGTTTTGTTTAAAAAATGTTTCTTTGGGAATCCGACTTGTGAATTATTGTACTAACATATTCAGAATTAATTGTTCTCATAATCTCATTGTTATATATTTATAAACTGTAAATTATTTATGGGTTTATTAAAATTATTAGAATATATATATTATAATATAACAAGTGTGATAATAGCTCTAAATAAGCTTTTTTGATAAATGCTGCAAGAGAAAGCATTTAAAATCTATCTAGAATTATCCCTATCCCAAACCGGTTTTGAGCTAATGGCTCTCATCAGTGGGGCACTAGGACATTGAACACTAGATCTAAAATACAAACTCAAGCCCAGCATTTATCGAATACTTAACTATTAAGTAGAAAATCTGAAATTTTTAGACATCTATATGTCTTCAAATTCATAGACTGGGCAAACGAATATATGGATAAATTTTACAACGGTGTGGAGATTGTATATTTTATTTCTAATTGTTGAACATTGATTGATATTTTATGTAATGGAATAAAGTATGCATAAATATGTATGCCATTCCGGTCATCATTTTTGTACTGATGTAAAAAAGTTATTCAATATTTTATTAAATATAAAAAAGGTCTTGAATTTGGTTCTCAATTAATAATTAAAATCATGATTAAATCATGTATTCCCATTCAATTGAAGAATTCCAAAAGAAATGTGTAATATTTACTGATCGCCATGTACATGTGAGTTTGACTAAGAGTCACATAATCTTGTAGCTTCATTTATAATCAGGATATACACGATGCGAATTACTGAAATGCCATTTTCATTTTCAGAAGACTACATATGATGTAATACTGCTCTCATACAATATCCTGTTTTCTTCCCCTTTAACATGTTGACATATTGACCACCCTGAGCATAAGCATGCTCATGAGCATAATCAGTAAGACTTCGCATGACCATCAAAACATCGCATGATCTTTACTTACACATTTTGCTATCTATAATGATTTTCTTGTAATCTCACTATGCTTGTGCCATCTAATATAAATTTTAGTAATCACTAAATGCCAGAAGCTAGAAACTAGTTTGTGGATATTTGAATAGATCAGCACTAAATAATGATTTAAGCTCTACTGTCTGGCATATATTGATTGCTAAAACTTACACTAGATGGCGTAAAGACACTGAGATTGGAAGAAGATTGCTAATCAGGAGCATAAACAAGCTATTTAATTAAGCGTGCAATAAAATAAGACTTAAAATAAAAATGGTGCCGATACTAAATTTAGTCTAAGTACCCAAACCAAATAATCTGTTAAAATGATTTGATTAATTAAAAAAAATTATTCATGGTTATATGTACATACAATTATAATAAAAGTAAATCCTAGAACTGTTATGTTGCTAAAATATTATACTGGCCCACTCTTTTTAAATAAAGAGAAAGCGGTAAAAAACAAATCTAGCCTACTTAACCTACAGTATATCTTACTGACAAACACTCTTAACTTTAATATCAAGTAGATATTCAAATTTGCAATGTTTGTTTGTCTACAAAATGATGCAGTTTCTTTCTTCTTTATAATCGAATGCTAACTGCATTTTAGATGAAATTCACCATAATTGCAGCTCTCTTAAATTAATTATTGTTGCTGCTTTATTTTTACTATAATTATGCATGCATTTTTATTTAAATTAGCCCTAATTTAAATATTCCCTTTGTTAGAGAATTGTGCACTATTTTTTCCTTGTTTATTATGTTTTTATGTTTAGCAATAAGATTATAAAGAAGAAAGAAACCACTTTGTTATGCAGACGAACAAACATTTTCAAATTTGAATTGCAAATAGAAACGAAAGGAAAAATCAATATCAAATAGGCATGTAAATTTTCAGTAAACCAAATTAATATGTATTATTAAAATGTGCTCTTGAATAATAATAATAAATATTTTGCTTATAATTTAAAAAATGAGTTAGGCATCAAAAAAAGAAATCTTACTATGGATTTAGTAATTTGTAAATTTACTGACCTGGTACCTTTCTAAAACAATATTAGTCTTTTAATATTTCTTTATAACATTCTTTAATTTCTTAATCTCAACGTTTGCGTCCCTTTGAACTTTTTGCATTACTTCCTCACGCTAGTCAACTAGGACAACTTTTGAGCACCAAGTGCAAACTTCTATCATCGGATCAATTTAAACTTTACATCATCAGGCTATTAATTCTGGGATGTAGTCTGGCATCTTTTCAATAACATTTTGGAAGCATGCATAGAGCAATGTGGCTGCAATCGACGCGGACTGCTGAAAATCATTTTTATAGAGTTTTCCTTATGGCTATTATAAAATTAATACTAAAAATTACTTGCTACATCTATGACTTCTTTATACCAAGCTGTGTGACCAGTCATATTTAGTCTCCAGATTTATACTTCAGTATAATGAAGGTAACTGAACGTGAATCAATCTGTCAATACATCTATAAAGAAATCTGAACCATGTTCCTCTGATCAAAGTTCGAAAGAAGGTAATTCTACGCTTTCCACGTGCAGTATGTCAATGCAGTGAAAGTATCTAAATGAATTATATTAGTTTTAACTTCTTTGTTCATGTTCCTGGATTTGACAAAATTATGTCTTCCTGATTCACCTGTCCATGCTCTTGTTAATCAAAAGTTGTTTTCTTTACAGGTTGTTGTTGTGTTTTGGAACTAATCTCTTAATTACAAAATCTTAATTAAGCTTAATTAATTACACGTTTTTTTTTGTTTAATTAGTATGTATTTTTCTTTTTTATTTAACCACTATAATGAACTTTTCATAGTTTTTTACTCGTCTTTTTTATAAAAAAAATTCAAGCCTAACTTTTTATATCTATCAGTACATTTTTCGCTTCCATATCTTTATTTTTAATTTTCCAATATAGATTTACCCTTTTCTTTTCTATTCAAAAATATAAATTTTTTACCTATAACATCTCCATAAGTTATCAAAATGTAAATCAATACACGGTCCTCTACTATCTTAAATATAATTATTAAGTGTTATATGGTTTGCATATAACAGTTGCATATTTATTAACCTTGCAGAATTTTTTCTTTACATATATATTTTATTTATTTTGAAATCTATATATTTGATTTGATATTTATTAAATGGTATAACCATATAGAGACCACAAAGAATACATATAGAGAATACAGAGACTTCAGACCACTCAATGAAGTATGGAGAGATGCATGTTAGGAGTAATAAGAAGAGATCGAAAGTGCAATATATGGATAAGAGAACAAACAGATGTTACTGACCTCAATGATAAAATTAAAAGACTGAAGTGGAGTTGGGCTGGACATATTGCTAGAAGAGATGATAATAGATGGACAATTGAAATCTTAAACTGGATTCCAAGAGATTGTAAAAGACTCAGAAAGAGACCACATGTGAGATGGATGGATGAAATAAGAAAGTGTGCAGGGGTGATTAGGAGAAGAGAAGCTAAAGATCAGAGAAAATGGATTGAATTTGGAGAGACCTTCATCCTGCAGTGGGTTGATAATGGTTGATGATGATGATAACTATATAGAATCATCATCAGTAAAGTAACTTTTGGTCTAATTTTAAGTTATCAAGTATTTATTTGTTTATTTTTTGAAATGCCTTTATTTAATTTAGAAATTATGATTGTCTGGATCAAATCTTATGACTGATTTTTGACTTACCTCTATCGAATGGACTTCCTTCAAATTTTATACATATGTTAGGTATCAACGCAATATGAGTGAAATATTTCCAGATTCTGACTAACAGTGTTGGCAGACTGAATTTCAAAATTTGTCGGTAATTTTTCAGTAATGTGCAGTATATTTTTTAAAAATTCGGTAAAATTCAATATTTATTAAAAAGTTTTTATAGTTAATTAAAAGAGAAAGAAAAACAAGTGCAGATTGAAATTTTAATTTTTTTTGATTGTTTAACTAAAATTTGCATTTGTTAAAAATGTTGCCGTCATAAATTAAAAAAATTTTTACGAATGATTTTTAATAAGCATGAATTTTATTTCAAAAACTACGTTGTTTTAAGTCTCAGTATTTAAATATGAATCATTCCAAACTGTTTGTTGCACTATATCACATAACTAAAAAATAAAACTAATATATATAATATTTTATAAAAATACTTTAATTTGGCGAGTAATTCACTAAAAAAAAACCCAAAAAATTTTTTTTTGGATCACGTATTTCACTTGAAATAAAATCTGGGGATTGTCCATAAATTAATTAATTCATTCATTATTAACTACAATTTGGGTTGGTATATTTAACTTGAAATCAAAGCTGTGAGTATCCATATACTTGAAATAAAATCTGGGGCCATCCATAAATTTTAATTCAGTCACTATTAATCACAATTTCCATTGATATATTTAACTTGAAATAAAAATGTGTGTGTGTGTCCATAAAATAATTAATTCAATCATTTAATTACAATTTAGGTTGGTATATTTAACTTGAAATAAAAGCCAAGGGGCATCCATAAATTAATTAATTCAATCATGGTGATTGAATTAATTAATTTGTGGATGCTCCCACCCTGTTTATTTCAAGTTAAATTTATCAATCGAAATTGTGATTCAGGGAAAAAAATATTTTTTGGTTTTTAGTGCATTATTTCCCAAAGTAAATTAAAAACATTTTTATAAAATATTTTTTATATATATTATTGACTCTTTAGGGTAAAGTTTGTTACTTTAAACTGTAGTGAGCTTCTTATGAGTTTAAGTAAATCCATTACTAATAATTATAATATATTCCATTGTCTTTCTGTATTTTTTTGAACAATAATTTTTTTAAAAATATACATGTATTATTTTTTATTATTAAATCATAATATCAGCATAATTATATTAGCTACGATTATACTTTATTACTTTGAATTTAAGCCTCATTTTTTATTTAAATTTTGAAGATATAAATTAGGATGCACCTTAAATTCAAAGCGAATATTTTAATATCTTATTTCTGCCGATCTGCCACTCCCCAACGATCATGTCTTTGTTTTATGCTCTATGCATGCACTTAATATTATCATCATTGATAGCAGTTTATTTAAGGGTTCCTCATTCACAATATTCTTTTAATTTTTATTTAAGTAAATAACAGTGTTTATTATTTTTCAACATCTAGTATAAAATCATTTTTATATTTTTTTCTAATTTTAAAATCCTACTGCGCGCATAGTAATATGATTATTTGTGTATTCCCCATTCTCAATTTTTCTTTTAGTTTCTATTTAAGTAAATAAAAATATTTATTGTTTGTCAATACCTATTATAAAATTATTTTTATATTTTTTCCAAATTTTAAAATCCCATTGCACGCATAGTGTTACAATCATTGATAATAATTTATTCGGGGATTTCCTGTTCATACTTTTCATTCTGATCCTATTTAAGTAAATAAAAATATTTTTCAATACTTATTATAAAATTATTTTTATATTTTCCCCCCATTTTCTAAATTTTAAGATCCAACTGCGACTTAAATTTGAGGATGTCTTAAATTCGAAGTAATACAGTATTAATACTACATTTATCATGAAGCATCACTTTATTTCTGATTATTCTCTTTTTATTTCAGGATATGTTGATTATGATCGGAGCATTGGTGATATTACTTTTAGCTGTTTACGCACTTTTCTTTTTCTATTTAACAGAAGAAGATCCTTTATGATGCTATTGGAAGAATACTAAACGACAAACTCTGTTTATGTAAATATACAAATGGGTGGTATAAAAATGTTTATACAACCATTTAGAAATATTGCTATAGAGACCAGCTATGGTCTTTGTAGATTATTTACGGGGAGATTGAATCAAATACTTTTTAAACCCTTTGACTGTAAGTAAAATAATCACCAGTAATGGCGATATTTAATTCAGTCATTGTTTCTGTAGAAAAATATTTTTAAAACATGCTGCAGGTTTAACATGATTGTTATATAAAAATTTTTTTTTTTTTTTAACTCTTTTGGTTGAAATAGAACATAAGCTTATGTGATTGAAAAAAGTGGAAGCTCGCAACATAACCAATATGTCCCAAAGAAATGGTGGCTAATTATTCTTCCGAACCGCCTGCAACACCATCACTGAATCAATGCATGTATTACATATTGACTGTTTAGCTATTCATCACAAAATCTTTAAGATGTTAGCATGTCTAGATTGTGAGCTACGAAATGTGATCTTTCCTATCTTCATAGATCATCCTCAATGCTCTGTCTGCCATCTCAAATTCTTGCAAACCGTTTGTGAACATTCTTATGACTCAGGCCTTTACTGACATCCACAGTTTGAATCATTTCAAAGATTTCTGTGATATTTTTGCCCAATTTATAACAAAATTTAATGTTCGCATGATGTTCCATCATGGTTTACGATACAAAATGGATTATCACATTTCATATTGTAATTTATGATCCGGGCATACTAGATTCTTAAAGTTTCAATGGTGAATAGTTAAACTACCTTGCTACTCAACGCACACATTGAATCGGAGATGAACCTGCAGGCAGTTAAGAGAATGAACCAATCACCTTTAACTGGAGCGAACTTGTAATCCAGTTTTTTATTTGTTCCATAATTTTCTAAACTGTGTTTTTATTTTTGCACAGAATCTGAAAAAAATATATATATGCTTTGGTTTTTAATAATGTCTCCATTTATTTGCTTTAATTTAATTTCACAATGCAACTCGCGAAAGCAAGCCTAAGAAAGTCATATAATGTTCTGTTTTGTCATTATTTTCAGTAAGAATCCAAATCGGACAGCAGTTAGTTTTTGTGCATACATTTCTTTAGTTCACCAATTCTCAAAGGTGGAGATGTGGGTATATGATGTCTTCCTGATTGTTGCCTATGCATATTTTTCATGACCTTTTCTGCTTCGCATTTTTGAATAATGCATAAATTTGTGAAATGCATTGATGGCTAAATGTGGTGTTCATTCCTAAGTTATCCGTGAATTTTGTCGATATTTTCCTATTTTCAATACTTTCAAGTCAGACATTATCTGCTATTTTATCCGATTTACATCTGAAAGAAGAAAAAAATTAAATGATATTGAAAATCAAAATGTGTATATATTTTTGCCAGATGCTCTGTATATAGTTACTATTTTATTGCAGAGTTTATTTTGTTTTGTACGTAAAGAAACATCGAAAACTTCTGTTTTTCTAATCATGGTTTTAGAACACAAGTTATCGATTTTTCATATGAAAAATCAAAATTAAAATCTATATATAATTAATATCAGTGGCTCTTATATTTCTAGATGATTGTTTAACTTCTTGATATTCGTAAGCTAAAAGCATCTATAATATTTGTCTTTGAGATATCACATGTTTCCCGAATGTTACTGAAATGGGAATTTTAAGTATATCTTACAAAGATATCACACACGGAAAATGAAAGCTTATATTTGATCTAATGATAATCATTAATTTTATAAAAGATTAATCTTAATCATTAAAATATTTATCTGAGATTATTGGTGTAAAAGTTGCGAGTATGGAAAATTTAACACTTGTAAATCAAATTACAACATATATATATATAAATTACAAATGCTATTAAAAATTAAGCTCTCAAGTTTATAACACCATTTTCACAGTGTTCAAATGTTTATCATGTATAATCGGACAATGATTTCTTAATGTTAACTTATATTTGCTTTTGGCCCCGTTGTAACAATTAAATGTTTGTTGCCATCTATCAACTTTAAAATATTTAAAAATGATCTCTACATATTCAATATAATTGATGAAATCATTAAGCCAAAGAGTTTTGCTTATTAAAGTTATAGTGTTTTTTCTCTTTTTCTACTATATCAATGAACAAATTAAATAACATTCAATCTATATTTATTATATACAGTAAGACTGATATTCACTGTTTCAAAACTTGCTATTTTAATTACCTGCACTTCATAAATAATACAGTGAAATCTCGATCAATAATTTTTCAAGGGACCAAAACTTTAAATTCATGTAATCAATAGAATGGGAATCTATTAACATTAAAAAGTATAGATATGTACAATTTAATGATTATTTACTGAAATATTGCCCACATAAAGTACAACTTATCAGTTAGTTTTGTAAATTCTAATTCCACATTTAATATTTTTAAAATGTGTGCATGCATATATAGAAAGGAAAAGCTATAATTTTGATATCATAATAATTACATATATTTAAAATAATTTGGATTAATATTACTTATAGTGATTAGATACGATTGATTTGTTTAGTAAATATCAATTTTTATACTTCAGTCAACCTTTGAAAATGTCACTTTATTTGTAAGACTGTTAAAAAAATGTAAAAATCCCATATATAAACAAAAAGAAAATTCCTCTTTTTAAGTCTTATTTAAGATAAGGCAAAAATCCCACACAAAAAGAAAATCCCTCTTTTTTTTAATAAATGAGTAGCAAAATGAGATACAGCTGGAGTATATTTTTAAATAAAAAAAATTATTTTTGAATTTATGTTCGTAAATTATTATATAAATAAGCTATGGGTTCTAATGATATGAACAACTAATTTTGGTCTGTTTTCTGAGAATGCGTGAAGTTGCAATGAAGACTATTCACATTTAATAAAGTTGTTCTTTTGCATGTTAAAGATGACATGAGAAGAAAACTAAAACTTTGTAAATACAATGGAAAATGTTATGAGTACATAGGATACAACTACATTCGTAGATTTCAGAAGCTGTGTTAATGTCAATTTGAAATGTCGACATTATGCAAATTTTATTTAGGAATGATTTAGAACTAAATATGGCCAATATGCCGAAAGCTAGTTGTAGCTGAAGAATTTGAAATAGAATTATATTTATTGTATATTGTAAAATATAGATTTGACTTCGCTTTTATAATATTACATATTGAATCCTTAAATATAATAAACCATAAGTGCCAACTGCTAACTGATTATCGTCTATAATTTATATCAGCATAGCCCTCATGCTTAAACAAGTTAGTAGAATATCAGCAATCAGTTGTCAAGGCAACACTACAATTATAGCATTGCCTTGACAACAGATTGCCGATATTGTATTGGTTTGTTTAAACCTGAAGCTTATGTAGATGTAATTTTTATACACATATAATCAATGTCACATATTTTCTTAATTATTGATCAGATAATACCTTTATTGTTATCGTTCAATTGCAATTAACTTGCACATCGTCATTTTTTTTATTACGAAGTTGTTTGTGAATTTGTGTGTATTTTAGATTTTTTTTGATGCCAAAATATTTTACTTTGTCAAACTGAGAGATTTGTGATCCTTTTGTAAATATCTTGTGACTAAGTTTGTCGACATCAAACTATGTTCTAATTGAACATTTCTACAATACCTTTTTTTAAAATCATTAATTACTAAAAAAGATATTCGAATTCTTATTTTAGCTTTATATCTATTTATATATTTTATTTTTATATTATTGAATGTCAGTATAAGATTTGCATTCTAATTAAATATTTTTACAATATGTTTTTTTTTTAATTATTATATACTAAAAAAAGTATTTTGATCCTTATTTTAGTTTCACATGCGTTTATATATTATTTTCTTTTATGCTAAAAAGGTTATCCAAATGAAATTGTCGGTTATATTGGTTATAAATTGCCATTTGCATTTAATATACTGAAGTGTCATTACACAGTTATAAACTTTGTAAATAGGTTAGAAAAAAGCATGTAACTCCCACAAAGTAAATAAAACATACGGGGTTCGATTTTTGTTCTAAAGAGTAATGTTCCATATTGTTTGTTATTATTATTTTAAATTTAAAAATGTATACAAATATATGTGCAATATTTTGGAGGGGAAATAATTGTATAATATATGTATAAATTTGCCAATATGGTTTTATAAGATTTGTATATAACATTTAATCTGAAAAAAATTATTCATAGTATATTTGTAATATATTTATTTGAAGACTCTGCAAGTAAAATGTATTCTTTAATATTAAAGTGTTTGTAGTATTAAAGGAAGGTTAAAAGTTATTTCTATTTACATGGATATTATCTCCTTATTTCTAAGCTTTATTATAAAGGATTATAATTATATATTTTTATTATGCACAGGTGAGTATATGTAAATACTTAAAGGTTTTAACCATTGACACTGCACTCTGAATATATTTTTTTTAATGCTAGAGAGACCTCACCAAATCTAGACACAAGATTACGACTTTATAAAGATAAGAACGGCCATCTTATCTTTAACCTAACTTTCTAATTAAATAGGTGAATCTGAAGCATCTTGATTTGTGAGTGTGAAGCTGTAAATTTCATAAGTCTGCTATTTTATTTACAGACTAAGATTCGCGAAATCTTGCGATTTACAATGAACTAGTTTATAAGATCTTTATTCTTAGAAATCTATAAATTAATTAAAGTTGTAATTATATATTTTTATTAAGCACAAGCGGATATGTAAATACTTAAAAGTTTTAATCTTTGACACTGTGCTCTGAGTATATTTTTTAATGCTAGAGGGACCTCACCAAATCTTGTGGCGAGGTCCCTCTAGCATTAAAAAAAATATTCAGAATACAGTGTCAAAGGTTAAAACCTTTAAGTATTTATAAAGGATTATATATATATAGTAATGGTTATATATCACATGATCACCATTTCTTATGCTTGCTCATAACTGTTATTAAAACAGGCAAAACTCTATCCGTATTGCCACTCAGTGCAAGTCATTGCTTACTCTGGCTTGGACTGAGTGGCAATATGTATAGAGTTTTGCCTGTTTTAATGGTTATATATAATGGTTAATATCCAGTCTGCCATTTCCATGATAGAGATTCAAATCCAGAGGAAAGGTGGACTTTTTTTAGGTAGCTGTAAAATTTTCTTCTAACTTCTGGATTTTTTAAAAAGTATTCAACTTTTGGTCGTTCCTTCTAAATATTTAATATTGATCAGTAAACTGGTGTTTATCTATTCTCAATTAGAAAATAATAAGGAAGCAAAATATTAATTACTAATAATTAATTATATTGACTAATATCATTAGGATTACTCAGTATTTCCTTTTTAAAAAGAATGTGTTGTGGTGTGGAATTTATTACACATGGGAAAAGAGAAGTGAAGTTGAGTTGCTTCGTATGTATGTTTAATTTAAAAAACAGATATATTAATCTTTAACTAAGATTTAAAGTTTATATCTGGGCTAGAGATAATCTCTAGTTTAATAAATGATTAATGATAATCATTATTATATTTATCTAGAGTAGATCATGTCAAAGTTGTGGGTGGAGTAAGATTGACACTTGCAAATCAAAACGTAATAATTTGTAAAAAGATACAAGAATAGTATTTACTGTGAAGTGACCTATTTATAGCTGTTGTTTTATTTTATTTTTACTTTGTAATAATTTTTTGATAAGTTCGTATGTAAATCGTGACTATTAAATATGTAAAATTGAGAGTATGCTATAATTCACAAATCAGATTCCGAAAGAATCATTTTAATAAAAGCAACACTCATTTTATTGTATTAACCTCATTTCTTATTTGATCCATAAGTAGATGCTAATAGCAGGAAGTGGGTGTGGTTTGCAAGTTTGTTCAAATGATTAGGAATCTGCTGTGAAATAATAGTAATGTATTCAGATTTAGCTCGTCCGTGAATACGTTTTTACTTTAAGTATAAAAAATATTTACGAAGCAATGATGTTATTCAAATATGCATACTATAAGAAGCATTTACAAGTTAGACTGTCTATAATCAGTTTTTAACAATCCGTTGAGAATCATTGGGTGTTCCCCCCAGAAAAAGTGTGATAGTTATCCCTGCTTTAGATTGCTGGTTATGATTAACATAATTCATATTAGCATAGGATTTTTTTTTAATAACATTGATTATCCTGTACTGCTTTTATTGATTTTTTAATTGAAAAAAAATCTTAAAAGCTAAGTATCTTACAGACAGTCAGCAAATATAAATAGTCTTTAATCAATTGTTTTCGAAGGAAATATTTTTTTAGGCATTTCTTCCTTCTTAATCATGCTTTATGTGAAACTCATTACATAACATCATCACTTATCAAATTTGTCACAATATTAGAATTTTTTCAAATATTTTAATAATCATAAAGCAAATATTAGATTTTAAAGCAGAATATGATAGATTTATCACAAATCAATATTTGTTCATTCACATTTAAAAAAATTTCATTTTCTGAAACAGTGTTTACACTAGCATCAGTAGTGATGTTTACATTCTTTATTCTTATTTACAAATCAATTTTTAAACATTTATAAAGTTCAAATATGATTATTTAGAATATTATTTGATTATAAAATTAAATTAAAAAGAAATCAAGTTCAATTTATCAAGTTTTAATATAAAGATTTTATACAGAAATGAAAAATTGAGTATTTTCAAAAACTTCCACCAGGTGTAACAATAGAAAATGTCAAAATTCAAAGAGATTGAAGTAGTTCTGGAAAATTTGATTTGTAAAAGATTTGTATAGTATCATATTTGAAGAGATTGATAAAATTAATAGAATATATGTCTTACGTAATAAGTAATTTGTAAATAACAACTGACATTACGGAGCATATTTTCTCTTCTGTGTTTAAAATTATTATCGACTATGAAAGTAGTTTAAATTATTATACACTGAGTAACGGAAAACTCATAGAATATAATTTATTTCTACATAGTGTTAAAAAAAATACTGTTTATAAATTACTTATTCATCTTATGCAACTGTTAAAAAATATATAACCATTAAATCATCACATAATCACCTTTTCTTAATAAAGCAAACTTTCTAGCATCTATTAGTAGCACAATTATGTGGAAAAGTTAGTTACTATAAAAACATATATAATGATAATTTTGAAAATGAATTTACTTTTTAATTTTTTTTTTTTAAAATTGAATAATGCTTTTAGAAGTTAGAATTCTTATTGATATTTGAGCCAAACCAATTCCTTTTTTTTTTTGAAATTTTTTACATTTTAGTGTTATAGCACTTGATTGACTTTTAACTTTTCGTAATTAAAGTAGATATCCTTAATAATTGGGCTTGATATTATTAAATGTCAAAAATTTTTGTTCTATTGAATAATAAATAATTTATTTCAGAAACCAATGTGATTCACTCCATACTCTAAGATAAATTGTTGCTGTAATACAATTCAAAAACATTTATAGGAGTAAACATAGTCCGAAAGCGCTAAGCTAAACGTTATTTATGAAATTTTTTATTAACTTCACTTTTATACATTTACAGCATATTATAAGTATTAAGTAATGTATAATAATCAGAAAATAATAATAAATTCTTTACTATAGCTACATAATCAATAATAATTTTATACATAAAAAGCCTTTTTCATCATCTGCTTTTGGTGCCCTTTTCAAATGTTATTAATCTATTTAATGTTAACGAATTATTCCTGACATAAAACCATCCAGTGTCCAATAATGGAATTAAAACAGTAATAATATAATAATTAAAACAAATGAAAACCCTCATATATAAATTCAATAATTACAAAACAATTGATTATATCACAACAATATGTTAAAACTATTACATGCATTTTTAAATACAATTATATATATCAACTTACTGCAATTACAACTCATATTCCAAATATTTTTAATATCGTAAGAACTTTTAAACAAGTTCATAGTTTAAAAATCTCTTTTAATAAAGATTTATGATTCTGAAGCTATTAACTTATTAGAAGTTATTTTATAATAAAGATGTGAGAAGATAGTATAGTGTATATTTGATTTTGCAAATTTGCATTTGAAAAATCCGTTTTGGCAGGAAAATCACCGGTAATGAGTTTTTAAATTTAATTATGAATTGATGGACATAATGTAATATATTAAGTAGTTTAGTTTTTAAATGTAATTTATCCGTTACTTTGAATACTTTTTAGCAAAAACCTTTTATTTGTACCTATATGCATACACAATCATACATTTTGACTGTTCTGCAGTTTTCTTCAGAGCCATTTTTTATTTTTTTAAATAAATTAAAATTGTCTCTGAAGAAGACTGCAGAACAGTTGAAATGTAAAAAAATAATAATTAAAATTGGGTCTGAAGAAAACTGCAGGACAGTTGACATGTAAAAAAAAAAAAAAAAATTGGCTCTGAAGAAGACTGCAGGACAGTTGAAATGTAAAAAAAATAATTAAAATTGGCTCTGAAGAAGACTGCAGGACAGTTGAAATGTAAAAAAAAAATTAATTAAAATTGGCTTTGAAGAAGACTGCAGGACAGTTGAAATGTAAAAAAAATAATAATAATTAAAATTAGCTCTGAAGAAGACTGCAGGACAGTTGAAATGTAAAAAAAAAATTAATTAAAATTACCTCTGAAGAAGACTGCAGGACAGTTGAAATGTAAAAAAAAATTAATTAAAATTGGCTCTGAAGAAGACTGCAGGATAATTGAAATGTAAGATTGTGTATTCATAGAGGTACAATAAAAGGTTTTTACTAAAAAGTATTCAAAATAGTGAATAAATTGTATTTATATAAGATATTACAGCAAAATAAAGGAAATGGTGAATTTAGTTTAGTTTTTGGCATTTGATATTTTATATTAAAAGAAAAACTTAATAAAGTTGTAAAAATATATTTTTATTTAAGCAATCTCAAAATTGATGCAGTATTAGTTATCAGTTAATATTAAAAAAAAAAAAAAAACTAAAATGTTCATGCAAGTTTTTTAACAATAGATGTTGTGTTTTTATGGTCTTTTATAACATATATGGGTGATTGATTTATGTAGTTTGTATTTTAGTATTTAAAATAAAACATTTTAATGTATTTTAAAAGCAAAATCACATCATACAATGCTATAATTGTTTTTGGGAAAAAATATTTACATTTTAGTAAAATATATAGGGTATATGAGCGGACTTTCACATGACCCACCGCTCACTACTGTATCTCATATCACTGATACACTTGAACACATATATGTCAAAAAGATAAATAATCACTAATATATGTATTTTATGCTAAACCAGCAATCATCAGTTGGTTCAGATTACCATCTCTACACATATATGCAATAAGTGCTCAGATATATATTAAGATAGCCAATCTTCATACTTTAATGGACAGGCTTCAATCCACTCCAACCGTCCATCCAATTGAAAATATGATGATGGAATGCCCAAAGGCCACCCTGAGGCTGAGATTCTTGTCAGGCCCATGTTCACCTAAAGTCAATCAAACATCTAATGTACAGGACATAAGTAAAATAAAAAATGGTTCTTGCAACACATATATTAAATATCAAACTTTCCATTTACAGTACAGAAAAACAAAACGTTGATATGCATAATTTTAAATTAATGCTACAATTCTCATAACCCACTTCCCCATTATAATTACTTATTAAGCTACACATATTGCTTTAATCATTTTGATTCTATTTGTGTCACAAATGTATCTAATGATAAATTATAACTTTTAAAAAAAAAATCTAATTAAAAAGCGGAAGTAATTCTCCCATCGAGTTATATAACATCTATCATTTCTTTGATTTGATGTTACAAAACTCAATGGAAAGTAGTTACTCCTGCATTTCAAAAATATAAGTAAATGAATATGTATAGTCATCCCAGCAAAAACATGGCTGGTTCTTCATGGTGCCTACAGGATCATTTCTGAATCAAAATGTTATATACTTTAATTATTCACCACAAATTTTAAGGTGCTAATGTGTCTGAATAATGGGCTACAACATGAAATGTAATCATAGGTTTTGCACATTCGTAGGCCATCTTAAATGCTCTCCTTGCCAATTAGGAACATTCTTTTAACTCATGGCTTCACTTCCATGCCACAGTTTGAATTATTTCAAACATTTTAGTAATCGTTTTGCTCGGTTTAAAACCAAATTTAATGTTGTTTTGTTCTATTGTAAAATAAAGTACGAACGATACTGTCATCCAAACATGCTAATGTCTTAATATTTTTGTGATGAATAAGTCACCTATGTTGCTACATTACACATGCATTGATTCGTAGATGGAACTGTGAGCAGCTTAGAGAACCAGAATATCTTTTCACTGGAGCACACTGTGTATCTTAAATATCAAACCATTTTACTAAGAATACGAACAAAACAATGTTTAATTTTAAATTAATATTGCAATCACTACTTTTTACAATTCCTTCTCTATGTATAATTTTTTTTTATTAAACTATGAATGTTGCTTTAATTATTATTTTGGCACAATTTTCGTTAAAAAAATGAGTTTTAGTCGAACGTTGAAGGTCGAGTGGTCGCCTTACAAGCAGTTGTCCGGGTTTGCATCCCGGCTGATGCTTTGACACATGAAAAAAAAGTTTTATATATGTTTGATGAATGAATGAATGAATTCTGGTGAAAAAAAATTATTTCAGCAATATTTTATAAAATAAAATGTATTTAAATATTTAGTGAAATAATGTTTCAAGAATGCTATATTTTCATAGTACCAATCAATGCATATAAAATAATTGCAGTCATATGACTAAGGGTAATCTTGGGCCCCATACTCATAGAATATCTTGCCATTGATGATGGCCAGATTATATTAAAATTGTATTTATTTTTACTGTCTGTGCATGGAAAGTTGCCTGATTAACTTAAATTGAATTGGAACCTTTATTCTCCATCTATACAGGAGTTATATGTTTACCAACCATTGTTTGGTTGGCTATATAATTTATGTGTAGGATGGCTACCTGAAAAACAAAATTCTAAGTCTATTCCAAGATTTACATGGACCAGAACTTGAACTCGAATCTTAGGTATTGGAGCTATATATATATATGCTTCATGCAAATTTGTTTAAAAATAATTTCAAACTGTTATAGGGAAAAAAATGTATTATATGAAATTTACTAAATACACATGTATGTGTGTTAAAAAGGGTCAAAATGATCAGTTGAGATTAGATTAGTCTTGCAGTAAAAAGATGTTAATTGATGCTTGATTACTGTACCAAAAGTGCAAATCGGAATTTGGACAAATTTACTAATTAATAAACAAGTATAGAATTAAAATGTAATTAAGCTGATCAAAATTATCATCGTCAAAAGTATTTTTTTAATTAAAACTAATCCGCATGCCTTTTGTTTAAAAATAGTATAAATACCTAGGGAAATGTAAAAACAGGGTCTTTTCTTTGATGAAAAATCCATCAAGGTGCTCTTTTGATAAGAAAAATTCTTCAAGCTTGTCAACAAGATCTCCATCCACCCAAGTTTTAAGGTCATTAATTATTTGGTTTCTAGAAGCTACATATAATGACTTTTGATTAAAAGCTGGTCTTCCCCCCCTTCACCTTCTCCAGAGAGCATAAGTTTGGAATTTCATTGGAGTTGGTGAAATGCTTTCCATCTGAAGTCTGCTAACCCATGTACCTTGATGTTCCTGCCTTCATAAATGAATTCAGCCTACTGACCTGCCATGCTGTTATTACAGAAATAAGCCACCTAGTCAATTATGCCACCTTCAGTTGTAGGCTATTCTGAAGAACCAACCTCCTCCAATTATCCATACCTGAAAAAAGGTCATCCATGACCTTGTGAATTGCATCATGAAAGCTATGAATTGTCATTTTATCTCACACTGCCCTTCATATTTTGCCATATTTTAAAATCCTTTGCAAAGGTAATGCAGAAATATTTGAACTCTAAATATGAGATCAACCCTACCAAAAAAAAACAATTCCTATGTATTTCGTGTTTCTCTTTTTGCTTGAATTATCTGTTTTTGTGCTATTTTCCTTTAATATTATGTTTGGTAAGAATGATCAAATAGATTGCTAGATGAGGTCATTCTGAAGTTTATATACTAGATTTATTATTCAAGGATCAGGTGACAGGGCTATTTTGTAAACACATTTTTGTTTTTTTAAATAATCTCCCTCCTTTTTTCCTTTAAAGAAAGCTAATTAATCAAAATTGCAGAGATTTTAATCCCCCTTACCTCACCTGGCTCAAAGATTTTGTTTTTCTAAAACATATCAAGTCATGTGTTTCAATTGGAACTTTACTTTTGAAAATTATAAAACCAGTTTTTTTAACAATTATAAAAATAAGTGGATACTTGCTTCAAAAACAATGTTAAAATAAGATTAGATTAAATTTTTTTTTGAAGAAACAAATATATATCTCATATAATTTGTTAGCTTCATAAATGTTTACAGACTTAAGCTATCATTTAATGTATTTCTTCATATGTGCAAGATCTATATTGTGGATTATGAATTTTGAACATAGTATATGGGAGTAGGTTATAATTGCATTCCATTATTTTTTAGTCATATTTTGTTCTTGATGTGACCAATTCTTTGTCATCAACATCATCCTATATCATAAAGCATTAAAAGAAGATTAAACAAATAGAAGCTGGAGTCAATATAGAATTTTAAAAAATACAAATTTTCTAAGCAAAAGATTGTTGGATAATGGAAGATATAGAAATTCGGTGTAAAATGAGAATTATACGGCGAAGATTACCCTCAGATTTGCCACGGTTGAGAAGCTATGAATAGAAATAAGTATCTATATACTAATAATTTTAACAAACCTATAAATAAATTATGGCTTATCAAATATGTAATGCTGATAGTATATATCTATTTATGGAACCACTAAGTTCCAAAACATTATTATGATAATTTGTAAGTCAAATCCCAAAGAATCATTTTTTATCTGACAAATAGATTGGCATTAATGTAAGGATGGGGACATTATTTAAGAGTTTATTTAAACTATTCTTTGGGAATCTGACTCGTGAATTCTTATAGTAATGTTTGCTCTTTGAATAGTTTAAATATTATATGTATATATGTGTGTGTGTAAAACAGTTATTTCCTTATTGGTGGCTGAAATGTTTCCAATGTTGGCTAAAGAAAAGGTTTGTTATATATATTTTTTTAAATATTATTAAACATAGCTGAGCATGCTTTTGTCTTGGAAAACCAAATTCATAGCATTTATGAGTTGGCTGGGTATGTTGCAATATTCTTCAATAAATACTGCAGTATATCCAGTCATCACATGATCACCAACTATCACCATCTCTTATACTAGCACATAATTGTTATTAAACAAGGCAAAACTATCTCCATATAGTAGTGCCACCCTGTGGCAACCAGAGTAATCAATGGATGAGTATGCACTAGATAGGGATTTTACGCACAAGCCTTCTGGCTTCCATTGATTACTCTAGTTGGCACAGGGTGGCACTACTGTATAGAGAGAGTTTTGCCTTGTTTAATATATCCAGTCATCTGACGAAGGCTGTGAATCTGATTTTCTAAGGCGAAAGCATGTTCAGCTACATTTAATAAATAAATACATATAATAAACCCTTTTTAAAGCCAACATTAAAAATGTTTTGACCAATTTATTACAAACAAGAACAACAAGGATATCAAATTTTTCTTATTGATAATATATTTATGTTATTATGCAGTATTTCTCTCATATTATTATATTTACAGATTATGTAAAATTATACACTGCATTTTATTTGTATCTATATGTACATGGTAGAAAATTCCCATTACAAATAGTTATCAAATATATTGGCAGCTTGATCATAGAATTACATTGCCTCGAGTACTACATCTCTTTTTTGGCCAAGAATATTTGTATGTATACTGAATACAAAATTTGAAAGAAATGTTTTTTAATAGTTAAACATGAAATTTATAATATCATATACCATGTGATAACAATGAGAAAATACTTAGTTTTATAAAACCAATTATTGTATTTGCAAAAGCATTTTAATGACACATATCTTTTACAAAACACAATACATTCTGCACAAAGTAAAAACATTTTCATAAAGTTGAAATATAATGAAATAATGCTATATATATGTATATACAATTTTTTTTTGTTTTTAACTTAAAAAAAAGATTATTTAATTATTGTTTGTAATAAGTCATAAATTTGGAAAAATTGTTGATAATAAATAAATTTTAACATTAAAAAACAAAAACTGATTCTTTTAATTTCCATTAACTTTATACTGAAACTGCATAAATCTCTGATATGATGAGTTGAACTGAATTTAATGGCAGTGATAAATATTTATGTGAGAGCAACCAGAAAAGAGTTATTGTTAGTTCTAAATTGTGAAATCCGAAAAGCCACAGCCAATTATTTTGCCATCTTGATCTTCTGCCCACGCTTTGGTAATGTAGCGTCCCTTAAAAAAAAAAAAAGAATTTTAAAATATGAACACTAACTAGAAATAAAATAGTTACTAATTAGTATTTAATATGTGTGTATGATAGCTAGTTAAGAATAAGAACAGTTGCCTGTTAAGTTTAACATTATCAGTTAGAGGCAGTGAGGAAAAAATTCTTAGTTCAGCCAACTGAATGGAACTTCTATGCTTTTCTTAATGTTTTAATACTCAAATATTAGAAAAGGCTTCTAATATAAATATGTGTTGTACCATCCGATAAACAATCTTCTTTATTAAAATCTTTTGACAATAGAATAATATATTTTACTAAAAGAAAAATTACTCTTCTGTGTTATACATTAATTTTAGTATCTATGATTTTAAATTATCCCTAGAACTTTTTTTTTTCATATGTCATAGCATCTGCCGGGACGCGAACCCACACCCGTCTGCAACCAACTACTTGCTTGCATGGCGGCTGCGATACCTCTCGGCTAACAAATGTACAATACCGTTATTATAAAGTTAATTTCATCTTTCTTTTATCACTGCTATGAATCATAAGTTTAAGAATACGTTTTGCAAATGTATTGTTGTGGACTTGACCTATGTTTGCCCTCAGTAACAGACGTCTCAAAACTATAGACTAGCTCACTGGTTTGGATTCAGAAATACAATATAGTTGATCAATAAAATAATGTAAACAAAGACCTGATAGTTCAAGATCAGACCAATCTTGATATTAGATCAGTAAATCTGATTTTCTCCACTAAGATAGAAAAGCGGGTGAAAAACATTCATTTGAGAGAGAAAAGTGTTAATGAGATACGTTCAGAACAGTAATTCACTGGTCTGGAATTATGATAGCAACACACGTTGCCTACTATTTGCAGATACCAATCGAACTTGCTCAAGCTTGGAATGTGAAACTATTGGCAGCAGTTAATATGAAACCTTCCACAGGTAAGTCAACAATTGAATGTCTTAGATTTATTAGAACAAATCACAATATTCTTCCAACCCCCAGGTTATTATTAACAACAATGATACATTTATAAACCTACCAATTGTAACGGATGGTAAACTCTTATAATTGTTGTAATTATATTAATACTGTAAATAAATGTTTTTGATATTAATTTGGCTGTATTTAATTATATATAAGCAGGAAAACATTTTTCAGCAGCAGAATACATATATATATATTGAACAGCCCACCTTTTTTTATAGTAATAAAAATGTTACCTAGGATTTGTTTTGACGCGAGTATAACAAAATGTAGCTTCTGTAGAATGTTGGTTCCAACCGGTTAGCGCTAACTCCTCATAGATCTTTCCTTAATTTGTGATGTTATTTGACACTCGTGGATCTTGACATGGACACTCCGCTGTTCCTTAGACTTCACCCGAACATGGTTTGTCCTTCACACTATCTGCTGATGGTTCTGCAGAGAAGGCTCCAACTGGCTGCATGATACGATGGGTTCAGCAACGCATCATTTTCTTCGAATAGTAACTTCTGCAATTTTCTGGAATCAATCAGTTTATTTCCGATCAAATTTCTTTCTACTTTTGTTAATAACTTATTTGATCCAATTTATTTTCTGATCAACTTTATTTTATTATTATCTTTTGATTCTAAATTTTTTTTTATTAATTTTTTCTTGATTAATTAATCTAACAATACAAAGTTCACTTCTTTTATACCTGGTGCTTCTTATCTTGTGGATCCATCGTACATTTGATTTCGCCCCGATTGGACTTCTGTTTCTTTTATTTAAAGTCTCTCATCCTTTCCATTATTCGTTGGTTTAAGTGAACATTAATTTTTAGTTTCTTTGTTGATTTCTTAGCTGTTTAATTAGATTTCTTTTTGTTTTATTACATTAGCTCTCCATTGTCCTTTAAAATTCCTTTCCTTTATTCAAAATCTATTTATATACGCACACATTCAATCCTTTTATTATAAGACAAAATGAACTCCTTCTCTTTTTTACTTTTTTTTAATTAAAAAAATAATATTAAATCATTTTTTATTTCAATTCCTTTTTTTTAATCTTTTATTTCTAAAATGTTACTCTCCTTTTGCAATCGTTTATTTCCTTTCTTTAACAATAAACCCCCCTATCCTAATCTTTTGTTCTAAACTTTTATTTTACTTTGATTTTTAAAACGAAATTTCTTAAATATTTTTATTCTTAAAAAATATAAAACATTTGGTCACTATATACCTCGGTACAATATATATATAACACTTATAAATCTATATTTGTCTGAGGCATGGGGAACATGAAACGGAAAACTTTGATAGGGAAAATTTATCATAGTCTATACAAAATAAATTGCAAATCTTTACTAAAACATTCAATGACATAGACAATTCTGCACAGATGGGGTCAGGTGATATATTTCTCGTCATCCATTTTATTAAAAGGTAATTTACTCATGAGGGTGAGATAGATAGATAAGTAGGTGTGAATAGATGGATGGATGGACAGATAGATTGATGTAATTCTAGGTGTATAGGTTGTCTAAATTTTCCACTCTATAATAAGTTTGTAGTAATGAATAATACTAAAAAAAAATTGTTTCATTAAGCTAATTATAAAAATTCTGTTTAATAATTTGTGGTTTCTGCAACGATTATGCAATGTCATTTCTGCATATACTACTTAATAAAAGAGAACAGGTCTTACAATGACTTATTAAATAGAACAAACTGTTTTAAAATAATTGCTATAATAGTAAAATTATTACAGGATATTTATAGAAAAAATAATTAATGTCATTTATATACACCAAAATCATACATTGAATCACACGAGCAACTTCCTTTTACCTAGAATAGAATTCTCACTCCGTCAGAGATGGATCATTCTATTATTTGTCTCTGTCTTAACATTCCATGAATTTTAAATGTTTACAAATCATATTCTGTACACTTAAACATCTATCATACATCATGTGTTAGATTGTCCCAGAGAATTGTTAAATTTCTAAATAAAATATGGAAAAGATGAAGATAAACCAAAGATTTGATATCGGAAGAACACAACACTTTTCTAAATTCCGGTGATATTTTATTGTCAAAGCATTGGCATTGACCTAACTACTCAGGTCTTTATTCTCTAATAAATAATAGACAGATACCCATTTACTGACCAACAACTGATAAATCTTTGGACTGGCTACAGGCTGAATATCTGGAAAAAAATCAAGAATATTTGTGATCTGACAAAATTTCCAAGGTTAAACAAGTCTATTTTTAAACCTCAGCTCATACCATAGCAACCATAAACCATAAAATCTTCGGCAAATAATTATATAGTAGTTGCTTCAGAGAAGTAACTACAAACACTAAACGATAGATTAAACATGACAGTTATACTTTACTAACCAAAGTGAGACACTTATCTTGAAATAAGGAACTTTTAGTTCCCTGATCTGCTAATATTAGCGCTGTTGCTTTAAATTGCTATGGGAATTTTGTGAATCAATTGTCCCAAGTGTCTGTGATTAAAAAGTTATAATTAAATAAATTATATTTTTTTATGTAAATGATCTGTATTGAAGTATTTGTAATTACGTTATTTAGTTTGCAAATCAAAACTTCATTTCAAGTACATATTCCTATCTGAAAAAGATTGGAATTATTTTGATGTATTGAAAATATTCTATTACTATTAAGAAGTGAAAACATCACATGATCACCATTTCATATGCTTACACATGCCGTTAAAAAGTATCACTACTGTATGGAGAGTTTAGTACTCTTATTATATATAGATGGTTAGTGCTTAGCTCAAAGAATATGTTTGAGACTTATTAAAATATTATATTATCATTTTCAGCTATGGATCTGCTGCAGAATGAAAGTATCCAATTTTAAGTCTCTCTCTTCCTCATCACACCATCCATCCGTCTTATGATTTCTTTCTAGTTCTTTTGTAAGGCTTTTGGGATCTAATATAAGACTTCAATTGGCCATATATTATCTTTTCTAACAATATGCCCAGTCCAGTTTTATTTCAGTTTCTTAATTCTTTCAGTGATGGCCATAATACTAGTTTCATTTATGATCTCTTCTGTTGTCTCCAAACATACATCTCTCCATATTTCATTGAGTGATCTGAAGTGTGTATTACTCTCCCATTAAATATCCAAGTCTCAGATCCATAATTAAGAACTAAAAATATAACTATTAGACTAAGATTTTATTCAAAAAGATTCATTTTTCAAAGGATGCACATCAAAAAATATAACATAAAATAGGAAGTGATAACTGATGGAAAAAGGAAACACCTTTATTGCCATTGTAACTTATATTTTGCTATTTCTTTAGATAATTATTAGTAGAATTTAAAAAATTTAAACATATGTTATCACCTTAAGCATTTCTTATAAAAAATTTGGGTGTTAGAAATGGAATTCAAATAAATTTTATTTTGCTTCAAATATATTTTACCGACTATTGGGAATAACAAAAGCTTATATAAATGCAACTTATCCACTACTTTGAACACTTTTTAGCGAAAACCTTTTATTGTATCTATATGCATACCCAATCTTATGTTTCGACTGTCCTGCAATCTTCTTCAGAGCTATGAATTTGATAATTCTGAATAACAAAAACTATTGTTTTTATTACATATTTCACTTTATTACCTTTTTTACATATTTGCAAAAGTCGATTATTTTTAAACTTCTATTTCTAAAAAAAAATTTAAAAATTAGGAAAATATAATGTAGAATAAAATTTTATTTATTAGAATAAAAAGTTGGAAATTTAACCAAACGGTGACTACAGCCTATCAAAAAAAAGTATTAACAAAATGATTAAAATCTCCACATCAGACATTCCAAAATTTAAAGTGTGCATTATTTTTTGATGTTATTTATATCTTTATCAGTTCTTACTTTTGGGATGTAATTGGGAATCTTAATGTCCACTTCATAATGTTGCAGTTTTGCTAGAAGAGGGCACTGAATAATTTTCTCACTTGCTGTACACAATTCAAATTTATTATTGTAAAGTTTGTTTCCATTGTAAAGAACATCAATAAAAAAATTTCCGTCTAGGATATCGTGATCTGAAAAGAAAAAAGGATGTAGTATTTTTAGAAGTAAATCGTCATGTGTTCTCACGACTTTACATTACACATCAAATAATAAGATATAATGTATTTATTAAAAAAAATTACCCCAAGTAACATTTACAACAGATAGAGATTTGACTCCACCCAGTTCTTCATCATGAACCATGAGAACCGTTCCAATCATGTAACGTTTTCCATCCTCTAAAATAGACGAATAAAATCCATGTTATTTTTTTTTTCCCAATTATTAAAATATAAAAAAATCATTAAGATTTATGAAGCAACTCTAAATATGAGATGTAAAAATAAATTACATTATTCTGCAAAAGTAGGCATTATTATAATTGATTTGGGTTTAACTCTTTTTTTTTGCCCACAGGTAGTTAAATGTTAGTGGGCCTAATTCAATCAATAACATTTAGTGCTTAAATATGACATGAGAATTAAACATTAAATTATTCCCTAATGGAATGCAATGATGTAGTTATGGATTCAAGAGTAATGGTTCCTATATCAAAGCTCAATCTGTCGCTTCCGATGCCAGAATGTGGTATGACCTCCCAATTAGCTAAATTTCAATTATTCCCTATGTAATTGAATGCTATTAAAACATGAATAACTTAGCAGTTAAAAATTCCTGGATCAAAGCTCAACCTATTACTCCTAATTAAAAACATTAAATGATCTCCCAAAGACCTCAATTTCAATATATTCCCTGTAAATTATTCTTCATGTATAAACTGTGATAAACAGGGTAGAAAAAATTCAAAAAACATGAATCACTAATACTATTTTGCCAAGCATTTTCAGTTCCGTGTACAAGAATCAAGGTGACATATTGGAATGGTTAATATTTCAGTGCATGCTCAAAGGAACACTAGTGTTATACTGATTGATAACATTATTAGACTTTGAATAAGCCAAGCCTCTTTCAATTTCCTCTTTCTATCGTTCGATTCATTGCCCACAGTACTGATATTTTGAGGATAAAACTCATGCACACAACTACTTTCATGATTTGAAAAAAGAGAATTAATTTGTGACTCACTTTTAGATTTTTTATATTGATAAACATACTGTTGCAATCACATTGACACGTTAGCCTTCATTTCACCGTAATAGATAGCATTACAACCAATTTCTTTGCAGGCAATGGAATAAACCACTTCATACCTATTCATTTCTTTAACATTATTCTTTGAATTATTTATTAGTCTATTCAAACACAAAGGTGATCAAAAACCCATATTATAATCTTTACCAATTATATTTTTTAATTTTGTACTTATAGATGGTGCATAAACTAAAAAAAAAAACATTTTTTGACTGTTTTATTTTTTACAACCATTTTATGTTTAAACTTCATATTATTATAAAACAACCTCAATTGCCTGTGTAATATAGTTTTCTTGTATCCCACGCTTATCAAGTCATCAATATATCTCTAAATATTCCCTTTTCTGTCTCAAATTTACAAAAATACAAATTGCGATACAAAAAACATTTTAATCCAGACATTTTATAATTTAAAGGAACATTTGATGACGGGTATATAAAACTCCTTACATTTAATGATTTAACAAGCATTTTATACTCAAACACATTACAGCATCTATATACATTCACATCTAAACACTTTAAAATTCCATCATACTTAAACTCTATAGTCCATGACAGACCAGAATTCTCATTTAACTTATCAAATATATTCTCTATTATATATTTTGATTACACAAAAACGTTGACATATCTTCTATACCCTAAATCATTACTCCTTATAAATGGCTCTATAATATATACTTCTATTTCTGAAACATACAAACTATACACAATACTATGTACTGCCAATCCCATTGGCCAACCATTTTTCATTTGATAATAATCCTTTCCATATTTTACTGTAATATTACCATTAATCCATTCCAACACTACCACAATAAATCTGGCTTTACAAACATCTACATTATACTCTAACAAAAGTTTTTTTAATTATATTTATTGGTTTATTATGATCTACTGATCCATATAACTCACATACATATATATATTCCCTGAGTGATTGAATGTAGCGGTAGAATGAGGGACTCACTAAAGATTCCTGAATCAAAGGTCAGCATGTTAGAACATCAACCCCCCCTCTATGTATCTAATCTTTCAATTCATTTCTATGTGATAGAGCAGGGACCCAAGAACTAAAGAGTCTGAATTGAAGTTCAACTTATTACTTCAGATGCTTAAACATCACATGACCGTTCTAGCAACTAACCAATTGCCTATCCACTCTGTGCTATTTGGCATAATACTAGTTTGAAGAAATTGAGTTAAAAATTCCTGAATCAAAGGTCAGCATGTTAGAACATCATATCCACCTCCGCCATGTATCTAATCTTTCAACTCATTTCTATGTAATAGAGAAGTGGATTCAAGAACTAAAGGACCTGAGTTGAAGCTCAACTTGTCTTTTATGATGCTTAAACATCACATGATCTTTCTAGCAAAACTGAGAGTTAAAGATTTTTGAATCAAAGTTAAATGTCTCTTTTTGGTACTCTAATGGCTGTATGACAATTCATTGTTGACTTATTATATGATGCTATTTTAAAAATTTAATTTTTCCATTTAATTACTTTCAATGTATATTTATTTGTAGCCTCTATTTCATCTAACTAGAAGACTGTCAAAATTCACTTACAATAAATCCTAAAAAAGATCACTAGTCAGACCAATTATAGGATAGAAATAAATATAGTATAAACAAAATGGTGGCAACAATGATTTTTTTTGAAAAGCAATATTGTATTAAGAGATATTATCTGAAACACAGGCTTATTACATACCTGTGTCTATATATGTAATATATAGGGTATAGGAGCACAGACTTTCACACGACCCACCACTCTACCTCATAACACTGATACGCTTGAACACATATGTCGAAAAGATAAATAATCACCAATATACGTATTTCATGCTAAACCAGCAATCATCAATTGGTCCAGATTACCATCTCCACACATATATGCTGTAAGTGCTCATATATATATTAAGATAGCAAATCTTCATACTTTAATAGACAGGTTTCAATCTACTCCACACTCCAACTCTTCAACTGTCCATCCAATTGAAAATCTGATGATGGAATGCTCAAAGGCCACCCTGAGGCTGAGATTCTTGTCACACTCATGTTGACCTAAGATCAATCTGACCCCTCATGTACAGGACATAATCCATTTAATACACATACAAGGGATGGGCAGACATCTCTACTATGTAATAACTGAAACACAGGCTTATTACATACCTGTGTCTATATATGTAATATATAGGGTATGTAAGCACAGACTTTCACACGACCCACCACTCTTCACTCTATCTCATAACACTGATACACTTGAACACATATATGTCGAAAATATATTATTTTTAATGCTTTATTAAATTTCAAATGCACGTTATTGAGACTTATTGAAGTTTAGGATATAGCTCTGATCAGCAAAGGATATGAACGCTTAATGGATCACCTAGTCTTGCAATACAGAATAAAACATTTGTCACACATGTATATATAAATCTATTGAAGGCTGAAGATTCAAACCATTGCACAAACAAAAACAAACGAAAAGGCTTTATTCTTCGGAAATTCATAAAACGTTCAAATGATAGTAGCACCAGAACTAATTGAGAACTCTATGGTCAAGAGTTTGAGCACTCTTCTTATTATACTAAACCATACAGGATTACATAAAAATTTAAATTTTTACAGAAAATTATATCTGTTGAACAAATAAAATGAATCTCATTTTGTCCAAAATCATCATCATTTTATGGAAAGCAAGTTTGGTAAGAATGAAATTTTACTTATTGCAGATGTAAATAAAACCTTACAAATGTGTAGTGATCTCAGGAAAATTACGTTTAGTCACTTATATGAAGGCTTTGTTTATATCTACAATTACATTCTTGCTGTTTGCAGGGTTTAAACTTGTTTTCCATATGTTTTTGGTCAGTTCAGGCTATGTAAGACTCATTATGTTTGGTTAAATAAAGATAATTAAAGAGTTTTATTGCTTAGAAATTCTTAAGAATGTCAAATGGCAGAAATAACAGGACTAGGCATAATCCATGGATCTTAAGGTCCAGAGTTGCCGTTATATTTTTGCACCAAATCATATAGGACATTTTGTTTGACTAATAGTTTGGCATAATGTTTTAATGAGATTTTAACATTGTTTGTGAGGCAGTATGGGTAATCTTAAACAGATTACATAATATATCATACTACATTTTTGATATATATATATTAATTCTTATTAAGCGCGATGTCAATACTTATATAAGGCTAAAGCCTTAGTACATGCGCGTTGAGTGCTTAATTTTAGCAAGAGAGACCTCTATAAATCATAACGCAAGATTCGACTTTATAAAGATAAGAGGGATCCTCTTATCTCTAACCTATTTTTCTTAATTATATAGGCAAATCTAAAGCATTTTGATTTGGGAGTATGAAGCTAATAAATTTTTCACTGATTGAAGTCCATTATTTATATTAAACATTAACATTCGCGCGTAATAAGAATTAATATTTACAACTTTAAATTGATTCAAAATAGTTCTAAATTTAATATCTTAATATTGACTCGTAAATCGAAAGATTTCGCGAATGTTAATGTTTAATAGAAATAGTGGACTTAATCAGTGAAGAATTTATTAGCTTCATGCTCCCAAATCAAAATGCTTTAGATTTTTCTATATAATAAAAAAAAATAAGTTGAAAGATAAGAGGGTCACTCTTATCTTTATCAAATCGAATCTTGCGTTATGATTTGTAGAGGTCTCTCTTCCTAAAATTATGCACTCAAGGCACATATATCTATACTATATAGTAAAATAAACAGTGTTTTTACCCAAGTGTATATGCAATTTCTGGCCTTGATAAATAAACCAAATGCCGAGCAATCTAATAAATAAATGGAGTTGAAAGGTTTATTTATAGCATTTGGTTCATTTCTAAAGACAGGAAATTATATAAATATGTTAATTCTAATATTCTCATGGATAAATGAATTCATACTATTATTTATGGGAGCTTCCGTGTAATAAACCTATAATAGTTAAATAGATGATGTTTCAGTACAATGAGAAGTTAGTTTTGCTCATTTTATTTTTCATTCTCAAATTCTATTGGTTGAGAAGTTCTAAAAAATATTTTATTCTCTAATGGCTTTTTCCAAATATTGTTAAGTTTCTTTAATTCACATTTTTCATTTATGCTCTAGGGCCTTTTAAAAATTTCTATAGCTTCTGTTAGTAGTCTCTGGTCATATTGTTCAATTTTTGCCAGAATATGTGTTTAATTAAAATTAATGTCATGGTTAGTTAACTTAATGTGTGAAGAATAAATGACTGAAGAATTAGATTTTTCTCTAATTGCCAAAATGTGTTCTTCCTTTCTTATGTTTATTCTACGATTGGTCTGTCCAATCTATGAATGTAAACAAACTCCTCATAGAATTTCAAATACACCATGAGACTCCAAATGAATTTTTATCTTTAGGGTGTGGAAATACTTCTTTTTTTTTTTTTTAAATCTTACCGAACACATTCTTATGATTTGAGAAAGAAGCTCTGACAAAAATATTGTTATTGTACTGAAATATCAGCTATTTAACGTTTTGCACACAGATAACGAAGCTATTAATAGTGCTTGAAAAGTAAATAATATTATACAAATGTTACAGCCAAGCGCTTTCGGGCTAGTTCATAGTCCCATATTCATGGCTACTGGAATTTATTTAAGAACCATAATAATATTAATGCAAATTCATGTGAAGATGCTACATATTATTATAGTTCTTAAATAAATTCCAGTAGCCATGAATATGGGACTATAAACTATCCTGAAACCGCTTGGCTATAACATTTGGATAATATTATTTATTTTCAAGCACTAATAATAGCGTCATTATCTGTGCGCAAAGCACATATATATATATTGATTTCAAATGCTAATGAAGTCAAACATAAACTATATAAGCTATTTAGCTATATTTTTATTACTTGGAAGTTCCCAGAAATAATACTATGAATATACATATATAATTATCCCTGTTTAAAAATGCTTCAGTTTCATCAAATTATTGAAATGAAATTTTTGACTGGCAAAACTACAAACAATATAAAAATACCTAGTTTGTGATGTCATATTATGCATGATTTTTTTATGTTAAGCTTTGAACTGAGACGGACTTATATCAGAAGCTATTCAGACTTTTCCATTCACTCCAGATATCAGAAGAAAAGTTGTGTTATAGAAAATATTTTAAAAAACTGTTATGCAATTGGGCTTGCTATTTACTCAAAATGTAGTCAGCACTTTGGCTGGGGCAATTGAAACTGTCATATTAGGTTGTAAAAAACATTGTAAAAGTAATAAAGAACATAGTGTACCGGGTCGAACCGCAGAAACCACCCACTTATATGTATAAAAGTTTTGGCCGGTTTCAAACTCCTTCATAATACATTTATAATCTTATAAAGGTTACGTGAACGAACCAGCACGTTCGAGCAAAATGGGAGATCTTATTGATAGCTTTAACTATCAACAATGGCCCATCTCGGCTGCTAGAGTCAAACCCCTACTATCCAAACACTTTATTTGTTTCAGAGTAAACTCTGGGTGCCAGCTATCTATTCAGAAGATGCTAAGAGTTCATATAATTTTAATCTTGAATATTTACGGATTACAGCGGTGGCTACTATGTATAAATGATAATAAATGTTTACCTAGGATTTTTGGGAACGGAGATATTGCTTGTTGGCTGCTTCTGATGGATTATATCTAACCGGTTAGATTTGGACGTTTCTTGAAGAGGTTTTTTATGCGAAGCCATTTGTTTTATTTTGAAGACAGTTGAACGTTTGACGGAGGATTTCTGAGTTGTTATGCAAACATTATTTCATGGGCAGGTCTTGCTGATCTTGTTGGACTAAGGGCTGAATGAAGAGCGTATATTTCCATAAGATGCTCAACAGTGCATGTTTGTTTCTGGATTCATAATAGAAATGCACTGTTATCAAGACTGTCGCTGCAAACTAGACTGAATAAAACTCTTAACTCAACTGATTGTCCGATAAAATATTCAGTATTTATACCGACGAAGTGTTTTCCTTTTGATATCCTCCGGCAAATGTGCAATAGGTGTTGTCGAAATTCCTTTAGTAATTAATCCTAAGACGTGTTTTTTGATTGATTGTTTAATTAGTAGTAGCTATTTCAAAACGTGTTGTTTTCATATCTTTAATTAGTAGCGCACCGCTGTTTTTTTTTTTTTAAATACATTTTTCATTTATTTATAATATTTAATACTGATATATTTTTTTTTACATTCGCATGCACATATATAATTTTACTCTACGCATCAAAACTAGTTTTAAGATTATTTTTCTTCTTTAATTTAAATGAAGAGATTTATATATATTTTTTAAAGCTTTTAAATTGTATTTCACTAATAATAATAAACTCTTTACTTCCTTTTTATAAAACCTTCAATTTAACTTTAAGAAAACCCCCTTCCCACTTTAAATCAATGATTTTTCAACTTTTATTTCAACCTCTTTTGCGAAAGATTTTTTTGTTTTAATATTTTTTTTACGACAAAATTATTTTATATACATGTGCCAATTTGGCCTTGGCACAACAGATAATATGAATATTATATAAATTCATTGTATATAGAGCTATTAAGATCCATCTCAAATCAAAATCACCTTTTTAAATATTCAATCAAGAATGTACAATGGAAGTCTTATCCAAACAAATTTATTTTTTCCAAGATCCAACAATAACATCAACTGGATTTGATCTTCCTAAATACAATTGGAGTATCATCAAAAGATTTAGGAGAACCCATGGTCATTGTTCTTCAGATAATATGATTATTACTAATCATTAAAATCCTGAGTTCAAATCCCTCTAATTACATAAATAAAAAATATTCAGTACAAGCATATTACATACTGCCTTAGAATTACATATTGCTTGGGAAATAGATTACACATTATATGTTCAGCATATTCCTCTTCTATTATATATATGGATACATAATCGTGTTCTACCATCAGTTTTTCAATAAATGGATGGTTGAATAGTTAGAAGGGTGATATTATTGAAGCATATCAATTAAAGTTTGAAGAATTGCTATCTTAATATAAACTGAACACTCATTATATATATATATGTATGGGAGATTTATGATCTGGCCCAACTGATGAGTGCTGGTTCTGTATGAAATATGTACTCTGGAGGCATGTATCTTTTATGTGTGTGTGGTCATGAGTATTGGTTGCTTGAACTGGAGTGAAGGATGAAGAGAATGAAAAATCCTGAGAAATTTTCAGCATAACCAAATTACTTACTGTCTTAGAATTACACGTTAAACTTAGAAACGTACAGAAAATTTGTTCTAAAATTTAAAGATAAAAATTAAATTGCATTCTGTGCCTAAGTCATCATTCTTTAATTTGAAACTTTTATTCACCAGCAAAATACTTTTATAAGACTATAGTCCAGAATATCATATTGATAACTCTATGCGTATGTTATATTATTAGCTAAATGCCCTGCTAGCATCTAACTTGGGGATTGGGAAGTCCCAGGATCATTTTTTGCACTCACAGGTCAGGTGCTCAAATTTCTTATAAACTCCCGAGCAATAAATCCATATGCCTCTTTATTAGCTAAATAATAATGAAAAGCAGTGGGGTTCAAAAGCTTTAAAAATGGCATTTATTAGCTTACTTTTAAAACAGTTTTATATTTGCCTGTTTAATATGGATTATTTAAATTTCTAGGAATATAAAAAAGTTCACTCATTTATAGTCTATATCAGATTTCTCATCTATAGTGTAATCTTAGACGAGAGTGAACATTGGAATTCATTTTTTATTTATAGACATTCATTGTCTGACAACATATTGTAGATGCATTGCTTTGGTTGTTATCATGTGAATTATATACCATCCAGCTTTGTGCAATATCAGATTTGCTATCTAAATAATAAATAGCATGCAATTTAAATATTAGTCTACCTTCAAAACAGATTATATTTACCTTTTCAATGAGGTTTATTTCAACTTCTAGGAATCCAAGTTTCAACTTTCTGATCTATATTAAGATCTTAGATTAGAGTGAAAGATGAAATCTATTTTTTTATTTATAGAGACAACAAATCAGGTTTATGGTATGTGTCAGCTTTAGTTGATTTCATATGATTTAAATATATATCTAAAATTAAGAAGAAAAAGTATGTATTATTGGAATTGTTTACTCGTGTTTTTAAACCTCAAACCACAGAATTACAATAGAACTTTTTTTTCATATGTCATAGCATCAGCCGGAAAGCGAACCTGCTAACCTGGGACAACTGCTTGTAAGGTAGCTGTGCTGACCTCTCGGCCACCAATGCTTGACTACAATAGAACATTTCATGAACAACTTGAAAATTGTGGAAAGCTCATATCTGCATCTTTATTCAAATGGAGTGATTGTGAAAATTAGATAATTGGATTATGACCATGTTCAAAAAAGATATCAGAATTTGGGTATTTATTTATAATAAATATAATGGCTATTGGTGTTATCAATTTCTTACAAACACCGAACAATAAAGCTATGTGATTATTTTTTAAATTTATACATTAAATGTTAAATTAATACACTATACAGGTTTAAACCTGCATATATATATATATATGTAATGTATGCGGGATTTGAACTCAGACTTTCACATGATCCTCAACTCTATGCCATCTCATACTGCTGATCCACCTGATCACACACAAGTGATTCAAACTCAGACTTTCACATGATCCTCAACTCTCCATGCGATCAGGTGGGTTAGCAATATGAGATGGCATGGAGAGTTGAGGGTCGTTTGAAAGTCTGAGTTCGAATCCCATATACATTAAATGTTGAAAATGTGTAAGTTCACATCCTAGCAGATCAATTTTTTATAGTGAGTTTGCTCATGATGTAGTCTTATGTATAAAACTTTAGAAATCCAAGTTCAGGGCCTGGACTATCAATTTTGATGCTTGAGGCAAGCCTATTCATAATAACTGCACATTTTAAAATTATTGAAAAGGCTTATTTAAAATGGTTTAAAAACAAAGCAAAGAAGAATACAATAGGAAATATATGTATTAATTAAAAATATATTCATTAATAAAAATAATTGAAGAGCTTTATTACTCATGAATTCACAAGAAATTCAAGAGCCCGAAATGCGGAACTAAAATCAATACGCCGACCTTTCCCCCCCTGTGTCATAGCATCAGTCGGGAAGCGAACCCGCTAACCCGGGACAACTGCTTGTAAAGCAGCTGTCCTTATGATCCATAGTCGGACACTTTATCGCTGCACTAAAACATGTAGGACTATTTATATATTTCAATATAATTTTTCCATTTTAGCACATTTCAGTTTGGTATCTAAGGCAGGTAGGTCCCTTGCTACGTGACCTAAGGGAACCAAATCTACACAACTATTATATATTATTTAATTAGTTTTTGTAACATCCGAGTATCACAGATATGGCTGTTCTCTTTTTTCAATTAAACTAGGTCAATCTTATTTGAATTTAAAATATGTTACTTGTTAATATTTAAGTTAGAAAGTAAATATTAATTTAACAACTGAAAAAAAAAAAGTAATCATTTAGAAACTGGGGGTCAAAAAGATAAACGCATAAAAGGAATTTTTTTTATATCTAATAATGATTAGTATTTTATTTGAATAGATTTCTATATATAGTATTAGCATTATTTATTAAACGATAAAAAAAAAAGCACAATGTGTTACACCGTTTGCTACTTGATGTCGGATGATTGGGTTTTATCAACTGATGTCATGTGACCTCTATGATATTCTTTAGAGACGGATGACCTTTTCATCTCCAATTACTTGCAGCCTTTAGAAGTTTCTATATCTTATCATAAAATTTGCCTATTCTGTTATTAATATTATTTTATTCCAGCGTAATCAGAAGAGAAGAGTTAAGAAGGTGGAGTTACATTTATCATCATTGTGAGATTATTAAAAAAAAAAAAAAAATGCATTTCATATGTATCTACATTTGACCTTGTGGTTTTTAGAGGAATGGTTCACTTTATATACATCGCTACATGCTTAGATTCAAGTTTATATTAATTTTAATAAAATTGCATATCTGGGTTGCTTTTGAAGAGAGAAATAGGATAAATATTCTTCAAATTGTTTAATATCTATAAAATTATCTTTCAGTCCAATTGTGATCAAAATTGATCCCTACAGAAAATGTATAGAGTGCATATGGAGACGTGAACACTATTTTTACGCATATCCAATAAAATAAAAATGTGTTTTTAATTGGTCTGAAAAGAAAGAAAGCAGTCAAGCGTTGTTAGCCGAGAGGTCAGCGCAGCCGTCTTGCAAGCAAGCAGGTTGGTTGCAGACGGTTGTCGCGGGTTCAGCTCCCGGCCGATGCTACGACATATGGAAAAAAAAGGAAAGTTTTTAACTCGTGCGTTGCTCTGTGAATTTTAGCTAGAGGAATGAGATTGGGAATGTCACGTGACCTCTAGTGTTTAACTATTCGATTGGTTTAAACTCAGATATTGGTTAGAACAGTATCAGGTGCGTTCATTGAAACTCTGGTTTTATTATAATAGATTTCCTAATCAGTTAGCCTATTAAGAGATAATGAGTGATAAGCTAATGGCTTTATACTGATCCATAATTGGAAAAAAATGAAAATAGTTGAATAATTATGCAAAAAATTCAATATGGCTAAGGGAATAGAATCGTCATTCTCTGCCCACTACCATAATTATTTAAGGTCATTTAATGTCTCAAGTAGCTCACTATATAAAAAATAAATTATAATGGATAGATTGTAATGAACCACTATTTAGTATCCATACATATATTCAAGGAGGATTCAAAAATTATACAAACCGTCTGTGGAATTTTTTAATCAATTTTCAGAAAAGACAAATAATCCACTTTTCAGCAAAATTTGCCTATTTTTCACTATACTTGGTCCATCTGTTAACAAGTTTTTAAATTCATTCACTAAAAAAATATTTTAGGCCGAGCTGCAAACCACAAATGTACTGTTGTCTTCATCATCTCATTCTGTTCATAGAGATTCTTGTAGAGGATCAAACAAGTGAGTCTGATGGGGCAAGGGATTATATGGAAAGGTGCAAACACCTCAAAATAAAGTTTTTGGAGAGTATTGGCTGTGTGATTCAGTGATGTGGTTGTGCAACAATGCATTGCTCTTGGATAGCAGTCTACTGTGTTTTGTTTAACTTTTGGGCTTCAACTCTTCACTGAACATTTCACTGTAATAAGCACTGTTGATTTTTGACCTTTTTTTATAATCATGTTCTTTGGCCCTTGAGAATCCAGAAAATTGTAAGCATAAATTTTCCGGCAGATGACTGATTTGTTTTTCTTGTTTGGCAATTGAAGATATTTCCATTCCATTCTCTATTTACACACTTCATATCAAAACACTTTATCCATGCTGTGTACAAAGTCTTTAATGAATATTGACACCAGACACACTCTCAGAGCATAAAAATTAAATCACTGCATACGGCTCTTCACTCAAGCTTATCATGAGTGGGGTAGACATTGTTTTTTTACACTGAAGTTATATTTGAACTGGCGTAACATGTTCAGAAATGCATAGCAATGACCAGAGAGATGGTGATCGCACATGAAAAGTGCTAGTAAGATTGCAGCCAATCAAAGTTTCAATATAACCATAGTGCAGATAATTTTTGACTACTGTCTTACATAGGTTATTAAGGGGAATATTTGGGCACAATTGGAGCTCTTTTTTAATTAAAACATTATATAAGAGCCAAATTCTGGATTATGACAATACAAGCTTCAAAGGTGATTTTGGAAGAATCCTCTTTATCAGCTGCGCCAGGCTCCAACATCACTAACTTTAAATGAAATAAACTAGAATCTAATGTGTGTTAAAGATTTTATATTTTTATTTTATAGTGTGCAAGATGAAATACAATTACCAACTATGATGGTGTTCATATTTTACAAATCAATAATAATTGATTATACATATATTTGATTTAAATATTTTCATGGATTATTATAATAAAGAATAGAAATAAGATAATATCCATGAAAATAGAGACCATTAATTAATCTTTGATGTTACCAAGAAATTATCAATTACTACTAATTGCCAATCCCTAAAGCTAAGCCAGTTTTTTCATTAGCCTATAATTTTTTGGTAACATCAAATGTTAAAGGTTGTCTTCATTAACATGGATATTAACTCATATCTATTCTTTATAAATAATATTAAAAATGGTGTGAAATATGCAAGTTCATTGAAAGTAATAGCATAATCAACCTCAAATATTTCACAGAAACTTGTATATCTAACTGCAGATCAACACAATGAGTTTTATAATTGTATATATACAATGCATGTCAGTGAATGTTGACTGTCTATCAACATATTAGGCTTAAATTTTTTGTGAAGAATACTTAAACTATGTCATTACATAACAGGCACTGACTCAGAGATGGTGTTGCAGGTAGTTTGGAAAAAGGATTAGTCACCAATTACCTTTCTATTGGACATCCTGTATATTACCGAGTCAAAACTCTTCAAACAGTAGCTCCACTCAGTGCAAGCCAGAATAATCAATGGATGCAGGGAGGTTTGTGCATAAAATCCCAATCTAGTGCCTACTTATCCAATAGTCCCAGATTAGTTTCTAACTTGTGGCTTTCATCAGTAAGGAGCCATGGATCTGAGAGCATTACATCTAGATCTTAAGCTAGATGTAGTTCTCTCAAATCCAAGGCTCCTCATTGATGAAAGTCACAAGTTAGAAACTAATCTGGGGATATTGGATAAGTAGACACTAGATTGTGATTTTATGCACAAACCTCCTTGCATCCATTGATTATTCTGGCTTACACTGAATGGTGCTACAATATGGAGAGTTTGTCTCTGAAAACAGCTTCTGTAAGCATGAAGAGTGGTGATCATGTGATGTTTGATGCTTTAACATTCTGTATATACTGCATTTCTCTGAAAGTAAGATCTAACCAGAATAAATCCTAGCATGATTTTTCAGGATGTTTATAATATAAGCCCTAGTTAAGATTATCCCACAGTAACACATGATATATTGAATTAATTAAGTAATGAATGTATAAATAACTACTTTTGACATTAATGCTTTAAATAAATAGTAATATACATTATATAGTTCTTTCTATTTCTCCATCATTATCTTCAACAAACTAATTCTACCTGTATAGAGAAACAATGTAACTATCATAAGACAATATATCAAGCAATTTATAATTCCATTTATATATATTTTAGGTACTTATTTTATTTATATTCAATACTTAGAATGCTTGATTTAGATTTAGAATTTCATCATGTCAGCTTTTAAATATTCGAGATAAAAGAGAAATTAGTTTGATTTCTTAAACATTTTTTTTTCCTCCTAAAAGATTATTAAAATAACAGAAGTGGTTTTAATAATTAAAGTTTAGCTTAAATTAAATCATCACTCTTTCTCCTAAAGAAGTTTTTAAAAAGAATATGCAACAGAGCTATTACAAGTAATTTGGAAAGTGTTTACAATATGTGCTCATGCTAAAAGATGGTCATGATTGTGTCATATACGAATCATTGTAATTGTATATTATAATGGACATACCCTTAATATGCATGTGTGAAATACAGAAACATTTTCTGAATTTTACATTTCTTTTGTTGCTTTTGTGTGAACGACTATTAACTGTAATCAATTTTGTTCCCATTCCAGTCTCTTAAGTCTTCAATTAACAGTTGTTTTAATGGTAAATTTAAATGGAATAAAAGATAAATGCAAAAAGAAAGAGCTATTCCAGCGAGTGTAAGAAAGGGAATTGTGGGAGGTTCTCAAGGTATGAATCTTACAGTTTTCTATGAAGAGAAGTACTTTGTACATTTTTGTTCTTGAATTAAATACATTTATTTTTGTAAAAATGCCGCTGTACTTTTCGTTATTAAAAAAAAAAAAGACATTTACTTTTTTAACATTATTTAAAAAAAAGAACAAGTAAACATCAATTAGATCTTAAAAGGTTATGGCTAGGTAATGTTATATTTCACTGTTTTTCATTAGCAAGAGCGCCATCAAGCAACATGTACGGCCGTTAATACTACTACCAATTTTTGTATATGAAAAAATGACATCCTCTGAAAATGAGCCCTACAGTCTCTTTTGGAACAGAAATTAATACACTATTGTCTTATTTTGGGGGAAATATGGTGTATATATATATATAAAGCAAAAAAGAGCAATTATTAAAAGAAAATTCATTTATAAGCAGTGCAAAACTTTAAATAGTTTAGAAAGTTGTTAAATTGATTAGATCAGTGATTGGCAAACTTTTTATATAAGCTATTTTGTTTAAATCTCTCTCCCTTCTGCATTAAAGAGCCACAAGGAACGAGAATAAAAATATGTCCCTGAAAATTACAAATTTCTGAATGGTTGGGAATACATTTGAACATTTATTTTAATAAGTAATAAATCATAGATTTATGCTTGTCAAAATTATAATAATGGATGCAAAGCCTCATACTACGGTGAGACCAGAACCTCCATAGCTACTAGGTTGTCGCAACATAAGTATAGGTATAATAAGTCGCATTCTAACTCAGAATGGACTTCAGCTTTTGCATAATATCAAAAGTATCCGGACATGAATTCGAACCCACATCTGAAAAATTGGTTTGTACCGAGAGGCATGATGTTAAATGTAAGGTAAAGGAACTTTCTTCATAACAGAAGACTCCTTCACCATTAATTACAAAGAATCATGTTTGGTTATATCCCAAAGATATGCTAATTGACTCATTTGCATAAAGTTTGCATATTGTACATATATAATGATTCCAATGAGAGAGTCATAACAGGCTATGATTATGAGAAATACATTTTCTCGAAAGTGCTTAGCCATTTTAATTTGTTGACTACAATTAATTTGCTAATTTATACAGCTTTATTATTATTATAATTTATTTTAATAATACAACAGTAATGAAAATAAAAATTCTCTTGAAAATAAACAAAAACAAAAAAAAAATTTGACAATTGGATTTATTCATAAATTTCTAATATTTAAATATTCATCATATACAATAATTACTATTCTATAATAAGGCTGAATTCAAGAAACAACACTGTAATGCAAATTTTCCCTTTCCTAGAGTCATCAAAATATTTATTTACAAATTACAAGATGAAAAAAAATGTGTTTATGTTTATCATTATGAAAAGAGCACAAGACTGGGATCAAAAGGCCACATTTTGGCTCATGAGCCATAGTTGCCAACCCCTGGACTAGATAATTCATTTGTGTGTCAAAAAAAATGCAAAACTATATATATATACTTTAAAAGTCTGGTAAGAATCTACAAAAAAAAAACATAGCACTGCTAGGGTTTCTATGTGGATGGCAACAAATTTTGGTTCACATGATCTAATGATATACAAAAACTTTATTCTGAGATTCAAGTACGAGTGCGTGTGCGGCGCAACTGTTCCCAAAAGCTGTTAATACAAAATAGCTAACTAAAAATAATAAACTAGCTGAGCGCTTTCAAAGGATCTTGCTTTCATAATCATAGCTTGCTAATACATTTAATGATATGCAAATATGCTAATTCCATTTTTTCGATAAAGCAAAGCACATGTCCTTCCTATTTATGGCATCGTTGTCTCGTGAGATGAATAAAACCTCTGATTTTTCTTTTGGGGTCATGTCTCTCTCTACATACGATTGTGGAATTGTCCAGAATGCACTCGTGGTGACTTGTGCTCTGCTGCTGATAGAAAACTGAATAGGTAGAAGGATCTTTGCGAGCTCTATTGTATGAATATTTATGTTGTGCTAATCGTGTGGCCAAAGATGCTCTGCTTTCCCCATAATATGTGCCTTACAATTATTGTTGGAACATGCAATATTATATACTGTGTGGGGAGTCTGTAAAAGTGGAGTTTGGTCTTTACTGTTATTAATTAAATTGTTAGAATTTGGAGGGGTTCGAAAACAAAGCTGATATTTGTTAAGAATGGAATGCAATTTCTTGTGTAAATTGGATATATATGGAAGCAATAATCTGGGCTTATCCTGTGTGATGTGAGAGTTAAGACGTTTATTCTGTATATATAAAATTTTTTTGTCAACAATGGATTGCCTGAACCCTAAATTCAATAGGTCATCTCTGTATTCTATTACATTTGCTTTTGCATCTGCCTCAATTTTACACAACAATCTGTTTCTGTGCAAAAAAGATGCTAGGCCAGATAATTTATGTGCTATAGGTGTGTGAGATTGGGGGTGGGTATGACATCTGATTTCCAATGGTTTGATGGCCATACTATAATGGCAGTGGTTTTTTCTCTTTGTATTTTGACATAAAGATATTTAACTTGTTGGTGAGTGCCTTCAGTTGTGACATTCGCAACTAGTGCTGTGCTGGTTTCTAATTCAGCTTTGATTTGTGTGATGATCTCAGAGGTGGAAGCAAT
Organism: Epiperipatus broadwayi; assembly: GCA_028023455.1. Lineage (NCBI taxonomy): Eukaryota > Metazoa > Onychophora > Udeonychophora > Euonychophora > Peripatidae > Epiperipatus > Epiperipatus broadwayi. Next base: position 907,575 of record JAQFVV010006353.1, read on the forward strand.
GAATAGGTCATCCATATATCTAGTGTATACTAAAAAACCTGACGGGTTTAGATTAGGTATGACTTTTCTCATAGTAGTTCAGGAAGATGCTGGTAACTACACCACTCAGTGGTAAACCCATAGGCCAGCCTTGTTTCATGGAGAATCACTGGTTTCTGAAAAATGCCACAATGTTGCTGTCCAACCAACATACAAAGTCATAGATGAAATTTACTTGAGGTTGAGCTATTTTTTGTGTCAAAAGTTCATCTCTGACTATTTGGATCGACTTGTTTCTATTGACAGAGCCATATAATTCAGAAACATCCATAGTGGCCAATTTGATGTTTGGGTTTAGTTGTAAATCTTTGATGGAGGACACGAACTGTGCAGATGAATTGATGGTGTATGTTCCAAAGCCCAACATTTGGATGAGTTTTTTGCGCCGCACACGCACTCGTACTTGAATACATATATTCACCAAAAGTAAAATTATTTGATTTATTCTGAGATGCAAAAATAACTAGTTATGATCTATACAGAAAGTAAACAAATCATACCACCAGCATTTTAAACAATGCAAAAAACATGATGAATTTTTTCCTAAAAATATTTTTAATAATGCAATTTCTTTTAATACGTAAATTTAAATTGGTTACTGCTTGGGAAAATGAATTATTCTTCTAATTTTGGATATGCAGTGAAGTATCCATATGCACGTCTATATACATTAGGACACGATGTTATTAAGTAATCGGAATAACGAACAATCTGCAACAACTCTATCTCTACTTTACGTAATCGCAATTCCCACATTGTTCTTTTCCAACGAGTGCTCTCCAACGAATGGTCTATTTTGCAACGAATGCCTTGCTCTGCAACGAATGCTTCTACTCTGCAACTAATGCTCTTCTCTGCTGCGGTCTCTTTCAGCTACACCCGTGGACTACATTTCCACTGGGCGCTGGTCATTTACCGCCAGTACTAACGCGAGACATCTCTACTCCAATACTGTCCGCTACTCACTATTGCGTGACTGCTCTCTACTGGAGTTGTCCTCTAATTACTGCCCTGCGTAGATGTTACACCGTCTTCTATTGCTTGCTGACAACTGTAGCAATTAATACACCGTCCAATAAGGTATCGTCTCTTATCCAGAAATATTTGCAATCAGCAAATATCTCTTGGAATAGTCGTTCGCCATTATGTCAATGCCTTAATTAAATTCCACAGCTATCAGCGCGCGATCTAAAACAACCTCTCGAATACATTCTAGTTTTTTCTGGAGTGCACAAACATGTCCGCCATTTTATACAAAACACTACATGCAGCACCCCTATTTAAATTTTTCATTACCTGCTACCTATACAAACTATGTATCAACCGTTATTAGTTCCCGCAGCGATGATTTAAAATGCATAATTATTTTCAAGTTGAAAATAATAAATATTTTATCAATCCAGTTCTAAATTTAAAACCGCCTTCAGATAAACACTTTACGATAAGGCTTGGATCAAATAGATTTAGAAAATTCTAAAGTATTTTGGTTCTACTATCAAAAATAATTTTCCAACGCTATCTTGGTTTTATCTTAATTACAACGATTGTTGTTATAAATATACATAAATGTAGACGTTAGCATGAATTATGTTAAGGATATGCTATGTTTATTTAGTCTGGATTGCAGACTCCAATCAACAGTAACAAAAAATACGAATAATCGGAAGTTCAAATTAATATGATTTATTACTATCAAATATATTTGCATAATATACAATCAACAAATATACTTCCATGTAAATGAACTTCATTAATGCCGGGCAGATAAGGTCGAATGACTGGACTCACTCCCAGCTGTATATATTAGCTTGCCTTGTAAGTTCTAGTCAAGATTGTTCTGGCTGTACTGAACAGCTTGCCTCGAGTTGGCCATAGTTGTAGCAGTTTCCAGTCCTATTGTGGACTTGCTTCACTGCGTAAACACCGCAGTTGAAAGTGATTTCAATTGAGAGCATGTTCAGGTTAGACAGACGTTATCTTTCTCTCTCTGTGCCTTGCTTCCAAAAAGGCTGACTATTTATAGCTTGATCCCCTACTGGCAGCACTTGGATTCAGAGAGCATCATTTCTTAATGGCCTATACTAACCAATGATAGGATTTTATTCACATGTTTACACATTGGACACACTTATGTTTTACCCTTTGGCTATGTTTATACATTGGTTATCCACATGTTTACACATTGGTTATGGCAATGAGTGCTCAATCTGATTCAATAAGGATGGAATGTGGACTAGTCCACTTCTGAAGGCAAAGTCAGATATGATGATATGCAATGTCTATTACGTTCTCAGTCATGTGGCAGATAGAATAACCCACTGATAAAATATTACAATCAAGACATAACAATTGGTCAGCCATGTAGTAATTTACTGGCACTTCTGATCTCAACATATCTTAATAGTTCAATTTTTCGAATTATATCTGAAATTTTAAAGCACATCATTAATATATACTAAGATGTGAAAATATGTAAATATGCCACTGATCACTATAGCTTAAATTAATAAAGCCACCTCTGCCAAAAAACAATTTGCACACACGTACACTATTATTTTCCTGAAGGTTTGTGATGATGGTGTTCTAGCTGTCTTTTTATATTGGACTATTTCCATCATCTAATATGTGTGTTGAATGTCTTTAGAAAAGTTTAATTTTATTTAAATATTCCAAATGCATTCAACTGTTAGTAATATCACAGCAAACAGGTTAGTATATGCACCGACTGTAATATCACAGAAGGATGGCTCAGTTGGTTAGAGCATTACCTTAAAATTCAATAATCAAGAATCTAAGGACCCAGATTCGAATCCCATGCTAGTACTGTCACTGGTCAGGCCAGCAACACCTGAAGAAGAGGGGAGAAAAATACCTCTCAAAATGTGCATATACTAGACTGTTTTCTGTGATATTACTAACAGTTAATGCATATACTAACCTGTTTGCTGTGATATTACTAACATTTGTTTTCTATGACATTACTAACAGTTGAATGCATTTGGAATATTTAAATAAAATTAAACTGTTCGAAAGATATTCAACACAGAGATGATGGAAATAGTCCTATATAAAAATACAATGCACACTATTATGTTTATCTGAAAGTTTGCAATGATGACATCTTGCTTGTCATTGTATATTGGATTATTTCTATCATTTACAATTCACTGTTAAAAGTCTTTAAAAAAAATTCAAACCTTATTTATATTTTTTGAATTCATTAAACTCTTATTGATACCATGCAGGCTAGTATATAATACACTTCAAATTGCACTGTTCATGTCTCTCCTTCAAATGTTAAAACAATAGCAGCTCTCCATACAATAATGCCACCTAGTGCAAACCATAGCAATCAATGGATGTTAAAAGGTTTGTGCATCAAAATCCCTATCTAGTGCCTATTCATTCAATATTCACACTAGTTTTCAGCTTATAGCCTACATGAATGAAGAGCCTTGTATCTGAGAGCACTACACCTAGATCTTTGGATTTAATGCAACCCTCCAGAAGCCACTTATCTAAAAGGTTGCTACTGAACAGTTGTGTTAGATCCAAAGATCTAGATGCAGTGCTCTCAGATTCAAAGCTCTTAACTGAAGAAAGCCATAAGTTAGAAACTAGTCAGTGGGCACTATATAGGAGATGAGTAGGCACAAGGTAGGAATTTTGATGTACAAACTTTCTATCATCCACTAATGGTGGTCATGTGGTTTTTTTTATAGTGACAGTACTGCCATGGGATAGTTTTTGTGATTTTTAGATTCATCTATACTGAATTTAAGAAGACGCTGTAAGCAATTAGACTAATCTGTCAAACAAGAAATTTGATATAAAGCTAAGATTAATGAATGGTATCCAAACATTATGAATGGGGACAGGTTGACTTACAGGATTTTCTTTGGCATTATCATGTGAGCAGCTTAAGAAAAATTGAAAAAATTTAGAATAATCCTCATGGATAAGTATCTCAAATTACTTTCCGGTGTTTTTGACAGTTTAGCTAATTAGAATGTAATCTTAAATTTCAATATTTACACGTCTCAAGATACTGGTTAAATCAACAAGAGTCAATCTAATTTTCAGAAAGTTATCAGACAAATGGAGAAAACAGATCTAAAATAACAGACCATGTATGTACCAATTGAGAAAACACAAAATATTGGATAAAGAAGAAAAGGTACAAAAAAGAAAATTCAAAGAAGCTACTCACATGACAATGGTGAATAACCCCATGAGCCAACCTAATGTGACTATATATAATGTTTGGAAACCACTAATCAACTTTGCCCTTAAGAAAAAGTGAAAAAACCAGGAGGAACCTCACAGAGAAGCATAGGAAGTTTCTACTGATTGTTGCCTTTGGCAGGATGGCTCAGTTGGTTATAATGTTTAGAATGTTATCTTAAAATTTAATATTCAAGAATCTAAGAATCCAGGTTTGATTTCCATGCTAGGACTGTTACTGGTCAGGGCAGTGACACCTGAAAAGAGAGGACAATAATACTTCTTGAAATGTTGTGCATGTACTAACTTGTGTGCTATTACTAATAGTTGAATGTATTTTGAAAATTTAAATAAAGTTAAATTTTTCTTAAGAAATTCAATACTCAATACTAGATGATGGAAATATTCCAATATATAAATACTACTAAAATACCATCGTCACAAACCTTCAGAAAAACACGGATAGATTGGATAGATAAAAAAAAAAAAACACATAGAATTATAGAATGAATTAATAATTGTTAATTTTTTTTACAACAAAATATTAAACTTGTATCTACTTTCTTTCATCTATTTGCCTGAAAATGCTTAATGAGGTATTGCTCATTAAAAATAATATAGGTAAAACAAATTAAAGTCACCACAGCACCCCTCTATAGACAAACAATGAGTATCTTTTCCCTTTATTATTTTATATTCTCATTAAAAATAACATCTGGGTGGCAATGTAGATATACTGCTTCCACACCAACATTCCCTCCACTTTTCTACAAACTTCCAATACTGTTTACCTCATTCATATTCATTCTGTGATGTTACTCATTCAATTTCCAATCATGATGTTCTTTTTCAAAATGACTGTCTGCCTATTCACCACATCCAAAATTGTATAACCGACTTCACTTTATCATTATCAACAATTATCTTTGTGCATCTATCTTCACCAAAACTGATTCATTAATTTTCTTAGCCATTCAAGATACTCCCAAGTATCCTTTGATACCATTTTATTTCAAAAGCATCAATCTTTGCCCTAATTATTTCCTCAATGTCTACACCTCTTATCCATACATTGCAACAGACCATATTAAAGTCTTCAATAATTGTATTCAAATGCATATGTCAACTACTAATTAATAGCTAAATGAATTAGCAACCTATAAAAAAAATCTTAAATCTCTTTGGAAGCTGAAAAATCACATCTACATTTTACAGATTAATAATAATAGATAAACGATTTTATTACTCAGGAATTAAAGATTCAAGTGCCAGAAATGGAATCGATCCAAGAACCTTATATTTTAGAATCTGGCACTCTACCCCCATATTGTACTACAAGTTGGGGGCATGGCACTTGAGTAAACTAATCACTAGAAGAGCTTGAAAAAGGCATGGTATGGAGGATATCACATCAGTCTTCCATGTCTCAGAGTTCAAATCCAGACCAAGTGATTTTTTTCTAAAAGGCTTAAGATTCTTTCCCCCCAAGTAGCTCGACTACAACCAACCCAGATAATCATTTAATAATAATTAGTAAATGGATATTTTCTTTATCTATAGAATAAAATAGAAAATTATTCAAACCCTTGACACTAAGCAATTGGGGAACCTGGTATTACTTTTTTCTTCATTATTTCTTTATATGGGGCTATAATATAATTTTCTTTTTCTTCTTCCTTTTCTTATGTATTGATTTCTACTTTAATATATCATACCATTTACAACTTTCTTAAACACTTTATTAATACTCTTTATTTATATCAAAACTAACAGTTTCGACTGTCCTGCAGTCATCATCAGAGTTCTTTACAATCATACTTTTCTGATGATGACTGCAGGAAAGTCGAAACTGTTAGTTTTGATATAAATAAAAGTTACTGATAAAATGTTTAAGAAATTTGTAAATGGTATGATATGGGGCTATGAGAGAAGCCTTCACTATTCAAGTTATTTATTAATAGGCTGGTTTTAAACTATCTATTACGTATGATGGTCTTACTTGCTTGTGTTGCTGAGATTTATTCCCAGATTAGTTGGACATCCTCAGGATAGTGAGAGCATAAGAATTTTGCATTAGAGTAAACGGATTCAACAAATTATAAGACATAAGTTTTAGCAATTAAAAATAATTCCAAACCCCTGAATATCACAGTGCTAAACAAATATACTGACTACTTCCATGTGAAAAAGATAAAAGATCTCCAATATACCTATTTCATGCTGAATTAGAATTCATCTGTTGGTCCAGATCATCATCTCCCACACATAGACAGCAAATCTTCAAATCCCAATAGATAGGCTTCAATCTTCTCCATTCTCCAACCCTTCAGCCATTGATAGATGATTGAACCCTAAAGCATTTAAATGGACATATTAAGGTCCTATACATGAGGGGTCCGAGTGATTTAAAGTTAACATGGGTATAACAATAAGATTGGCATCAACAGGGGCTTGAGACTTAAAGTTAACATGGGGATGACAATAAGATTCAATCATCAGATTTTTAATGATATGGATGGCAGAAGAGTTGTAGGATGGAGAAGATTAAAGCCTGTTCATTGAGGCTTGAAGATTTGCTATCTTAATATAAACTGAGCACTGATATGTATGGGAGATGATAATCTGGACCAACTGATGAGTGCTGCTTCAGCATGTGAAATATATATATTGGAGATCTTTATCTTTTTCACAAGTATGTGATCATCTGTATTGGTTGTATAAGATGGAATAAATAGTGGTAAGGAGCTTGAAAGTCTGAGTTCAAATCTCTTTAAAGTCTGAGTTCAAATCTCTTTCTAATTACATTAAGCTCAGTATAGACTATACTTTTAAATATTACATTACAAAAGTAACCTGAAAACATATACAAATTAAAAGATCTGTACAATTTGCAAATTGCTTCCTACATCTACTTCAGTACCTGGTGGAGATGAATTACCCTGGGATATGAGCTACTCTGAAATCTTGTAACTCTCCTGTCAAATTTTTGGTGACAGGTTTATACCTTTCCAAGTATTTGGAGTAACTCCTTAATGAAAGAGGTATTATCGATACAATATTAATATATTGTTTTTGTTAAAAACACCAATCTTTTAAATAATAAGCCCTTTACAGACTGAGATTAACATGATTCTATAATTATTCTAATTAGCAATGCATATTTTAAGGCTTGTTATAGGAGCATTCCAAATTACTTTAAATAATTAAAAAACATACTACATATCTATATATTTGTGTGTGTATAACCATTTTAAAATAACATTATGCACCTAGAAAAATATTACTCTGATTGCAATACATGGCATTTATGTCTCGTATATTCCAGAACTTGGAGTTTTCTGGTTCATTTTCTTATTACTCCATATATAACCTTGACATGTGGGTGTATTCTGAACTAAATGAAATTTTTTACAAAAGGCTTGGGATTTTTTCGTCAGATAGCTGGCCTGCAGATTCTTTGATAACCACCTAACTCTGATCAGTTAATGGATATCTAGATGTTTTTATCCAGAAATTTAAAGAAGGAAAAAAAACTACTCAAACCTTCAACCCTAGTCAATTTGGATATTATCTTCTCCACCATTTCACTACGAGGGTTTGCTGGAGAATCGATTACCATACAGATCATTTAAAATTAAAATGCTGGAATTGTACTAAAAGCTTGGTGCATAATGACCAATGACCCAGCACTATTGATTAGGTGTAGAGTTACAGAGAAGTTTTAATATTACACATATATTTCTTTCTCATTTATATTTTTTTATTTCACACTAAAGTGAGTTGTGGATGTTAAGTTCACAGCTTGAAGGCAATTGGGGTAACTAAAAATAAACCCTATGGCCAAATAATGGTATTGATTCAGTGGTACTTGTGTGAAAGTTTGTGATGGTGGTATTTTAGAAGTAATTATATGTTGGAATGTTTTCATCCGCTAATACTAATTGTTGAAGGTCTTTAGAAGTATTTAAACTTTACTGAAACTTTTCAAATATATTCAGCTGTTAGCAATGACCTACAGGTTAGTATATAATGCAATGTTTCAAATGGTATTACTCCTTCTTCAGGTGCTAATGACTTGACCAGCAACAGTACTAGTATGGGAATTGAACTTTAGACTTATCGAATTTAAGGGGACACTCTAACCAAGTAGAGTAATCTGTCCAGCAACAGTACTAGTATGAGAATTTGAATTTTAGACATTGAATTTAAGAGGACATAGACATTGAATTTAAGGGGACACTCTAACCAAGTAGAGTAATCTGTCCAGCAACAGTACTAATATGGGAATTAAACTTTTGATTTATCGAATTTAAGGGAACACTCTAACAAATGAGAGTAATCTGTCCAAGACACCAGTTGGTAGAAATTTTGTATACTTATCCATGGTAGTCTTTCTGATTTCTCTATTTTATTTTTAAGGACAAGATTAATGAATGATTTCCAAACATTATGAAATATTACACTAGATTGACTTTGGGGATTGTTTTCATTATCATGTGAATAGTTTTTTTTACAAGAAGCTGCTTACATGATAATACCAAATCATTCCATAAATCAATCTGATGATTCATAATGTTTGGAAACGATCATTAATCTTGCTCTCAGGAAAAAGTGGAGAAATCGTAATAACTTTCATAGATAAGAATACAAAATATCTACTAACTGTTGCCACTGAGACAATAATCTAATTGGTTAGAATTTCACAATAAATTCACTATTCATGAATCTAAAAGTTTAGGTTCGATTCCCATGTTAGAACTGCCACTGGTCAGGCCAGCAATACCTGAAGATTTAGGAAAATATTACTACTTGATGCTGGGTTCTGTATCGATCTATATGTGATTATTAATAGTTGAATGCATTTGAAATTTTTTAATAAAGTTTGAATTCTTTTTTAGATGCGACACATGCTTCACTATTTCCAGAAAATGGACAAGGTGATTAATTTACATATACATTTGCATATATTACCATTTAAAAATATCACAACAATGATTACTATTTTGGCTATGATTGTGAGGGATAACACCTCGAAAGCGCTTAGCCTGAATTAATTTATTTTGATTGTTTGCTATTAACAGTTTCTTCAACCAGTGTTTTAAAATGCTTGTATATAGTAATAATTATTATTAGATGATGAAAACATTCAACATATAATTGCCACTTCATACTACACTTTATTTTAATGTTTCAATTTTAGTTTGATCATAAACTTTAATCAACGCTTAATATCATAGTTCTACATAACCTTGTGTATATTCCATCAATTAACAGGATATGGGATAAAAAGAAGTCAATACGAAAGTACCCAGACAAATGAAGGTCGAAAATGTTAGCTTTTTTTTAATGAAAAATGGATGCTTAAAAGTAAATTATGAAAATTTAATAAGAACAATTGAAATGATTTGTTTCGCAGAAGTTCATATGAAGTTCAAACAACAGAAGGGTGCTACATAGACTTGGAACCTAGCTAGATTTCACGATACTTGACCATTATGCCAATCATGCAAGAAAAATAAAATGGTTTATTGATTGGAGTTATCTACGAGATTCAATTACAAAAATGCTGGGATTGAGTCACAATACATGGATCTTGGTTTCCAGAGAAAATATTTATAGCAATTTATAGAGCTAACCGGAGATGAATTGAACTTGGAGAGACCTTCATCCTGCAGTGGATTGATAATGGTTGTTGGTGATGATAATACCTTTTTTACTGAAAAATTATAGGCAACAAGTGTTAACTAATGGCATGCAGAGATCTGGCCATATGTGGAATGATTGTCACTAATATTTCTATCAATGAAATTTGATATCATGAAGTATTTTCATTACAATCGTAAAAGTTTTATTGGATTATTGTCATTTAATATCAATTAAAAACAAAGAATTTTAAATAGTTTCTATTTTTTCCAGTAATAACTAGAGAACTATGATTATGGTAAACTTCACTGAATATTAGGGTATAAAGAAGAATGAAACCACATTGGTACATAGATGAACAACAAGTGTTTGCAAATTTGAACTAAAGAAATGTATAAATATATTGCTAGAAGAGATGATAATAGATGGACAATTGAAATTTTAATTCCAAGAGATTGTAAAAGACCCAGAAAGTGACCACATGTGAGATGGATGAATGAATTGAGAAAGTGTGCAGGGGTGATGTGAATAAGAGAACTAAAGATTGGAGAAGATGGATTAAACTTGGAGAGACCTTCATCCTGCAGTGGATTGATAATGGTTGATGATGATGACACACACACAAAGTGAGATATAGAACAATTTACCACTCATACTGAAACCACATAGCATATACATTTTTTTGACATATTGAACTAAAAGGATTGAATTAAGAAATTGTACATATTTTAATAATAAAAATCTAACATCTGTAATTTTTTTTAATACAATAAAAAAAAATAACATTGAAAAGTATACAAATGCCCTTCAAAAAATAGGATAAAATCACAATAAAATCATAAAGATCATAAATAGATTCTACAACAAAATAAATTATTGTCCCATCCAGCAAATGAAACCTAAAAAAATGGATAAACCTCCTTATATTCCAAAAATTGCACATAAATTATAATATGTATGTAAAGACAAATTTAATGTTTTTGAATCCCTCTATGACTTAACCAATTAGTCAACAACTCTAAAGACACTTTATCAAATGAATTGACACATTAAGTCATATATAAATCAATTGCAGTCAACCAGCCTGCAATACTGCATATTATGGGGAGTCAAGGGCCAATCTATCAACAAAATTTACCCAACATAGATATTCATATAATAGAACCCCAGAAATAAAAAAATACTCATCAATATTTATAGAGCATGAGCAGAAATTTGTTACAAATTCAAGCTAACAAAAGTAGAAATAGTGTGCAAAGAGGGAAAGAGAGGATGGAAAACAGAAAGTCAAAGAAGCATGGTGACTCTTTTTCCATTAACAGAAAAGAAACAAGTATATCTATATCAACAGGTATCAAGAAATGGACGACTTTAAAAAATCTAAATGTGAATTTTAATTTGAACATGTTGAATAGTGATGCACTGTGGCATCTCCTTTTTTGAAGTCAGGAATCTCTCAGCCTCTATGCCCAGAGAAGCTGTTCCCCACTTTACTTTCCCATTCACCACCCTAAGTTTTTCCCATATTCTTCTCTATTTTGCTCCATCCCATTTCCACAACATCTTTGTCCACTCTTTGACTTTTATATCTAGATCCCCCTCATCTTTTTTCCAAATCCAGCATAAATACCAATAACCCACTTTTGGTATAATCATTTTGTTTATATTTATTTTCCCACAACTTCATTATTTGTACCTTTTCTGCTTGCAGGCATTTACATTCAATTAACAGATGCCTAATATTTTCTATGCCTTCCTTACACAGCTTGCAGACTAAATCACCCACATTTTTCCATTTGTGTGTATATTCCCTTCTTGCTAAAGATCCTGTTACATACTTAAACAGTAAACTATTTTCCTAGTTATTATCATAAATTAACTCGCATCCAATATTGTTTACTTTTATATATATTTAAACTCTTTTTATTCTCCATATTAGTTCTCCATCTCTCCAACTACCTTACTTTTATGAATGCATCTATTCTTCTATCCCATTCCTTGCCACTATAACACTCAACAATTCTCCTAACACAATCATCCTACCTTTTGTATACGGACATAAATTCTTTATCCAAATCTGTATACTGATATAAAGTACTTGTAATCACACAATTTGAAGCCATGAATATAATATATTAATTGTAATGAAAGCGTGTTACGCAGTGATAAAACTAAATATTTAAAAAAAATCACATTTTCTGTCAATATATTCATTAATTATCAGATATTAAATTAAAAATCTAAAAATAGTAATATTATTAATTATTACATATTTTCATCCTTTGACATATTATTGATTGATAAGATTTAAAATGAAAGATTTCAGACTCGCCAATTAGAACATAGCAATCAATTAAAAAAATTTAAAAATAAATTTATTTTAATTTAAAAATTCATTTCTTCTAGCTTGGGTAATTGAAACACTTTACTCTAAGACATAGAAAAAAAGAGTGATGAAAGAACGCTAAGGCTCTTTTTAGCGACAGAATTATCATATGCTGAGGCGAGGGAACATTTTATTTACCTTTAGCAGTATTTAGCATTGTGAATATAATTATGATTAACGTATTTATAAATGGAAATAATATTTAAATGTCACACAACAAAACAAATGCTTTTTCAGAATTCTTCTCTAGTGAACAATAAAAGAAAAACAATAGCAGATTACTTAAAAGTCAGGCGGTAGGAGTTTAGATCTCTTTCTAAATATCTTAATACTGATTTCAGTTAGGTTAAATATGAGCAGGTTATCTTTAAAAAAATGCTTGAAAACGGAAAACCTTTTAATGCTTACCTGGGTTCGAACCTCCTCCTCATGAGAAAGATGGGAAGATATTATCACTACTTTACAGTTAGCTAACTACTTTATAGTTAGCTATGAACAGATATGAAAAAAATGGAAAACACTTCAAATGCTTCACTTGGGTTCGAACTCCTGTTCATAAGAAAGACGGAAGATGCGCTAACCACTACATTATAAAGTTTTTTTTATAATGCCATAAAAACACCTTAATAATTAAACTTTCCTGTCAGTTAATATTTAACTATAAATATCTTCAAGTTTTATAGAATTTAACTAATAGACCCCCCCATCATTACCTAAAGCGACTTACCACAAGAATTATAGTATTCACCGATTGATACCAAATTGTTCTCTTTGATCCAGTCTTGCCAAATTTTAGCTTGATTTTGCTGTAAAGTCTTTAACGAAGTCTGTCCGTTCTTTTTGCCTGAGATTTGTTTTTTCGACACTTTTCGCTTGGGTGTGTCTTCCCAAAATTTTTCATTCTCGTTTAAATTATTAAATACTAAGTCACTGTTAAAAGTTTTAATAGATTCGGCAGCGTTAAGAGAATTCTTTTTAAAGTACTGCAACCTGTTAGTTTCCATTAGGTCTTCGGGTGGAGGGTGTTTAAAGAATGTATAAAATATTCCAATAAACAGTAATCCGATAACGCTGATGGCAGCAATCACCTTCTTAGCCAGCATTTTGAGAGGGATTTGCAGATCTTAAATAAATCTTAACATTCCAGGCTGGATTCAACAAAATGCTGGCAGGTGCCTGAAAAAAAAAAGAGAGAGAGAAATTTGCAAAAATTGATCAAGTGTAGATATTGTAATCTTATCTAGTTTGTATTACTTATAAAATCAATCTTAGAGTCAAAATTTATCTTCACTACGTCATCTTTTGCCCTTTTAATATACTTAGAAATGACAATGATTCCTTATCTCCGGTAATGGAAAAAAAAAAAAATCTATATACATAATTTATTATACCTTTTTATGCGCACATCCATTTTATTTTAGGTGATTTTTTAAAATTTATCATTTTCAACAGTTTGTTGCTAAGTAAAACTCTTCAAATACTGATGAATTCAAAGTTCAGAAGTATAGTTGCTGGCTTCATTTATAACTGTACAATTCATCTCTTCGAAATAGTCTAGAATTTCTCCCATTAATATAAGCAAATTTAAGTTATTGTATTTAGTTCAAAATAAAGACTATTATAAAAATGTAAATAACTTTTATAAAGTTGTTGGGGAGTCTGTAAATTTTTCAAGTCGATTACCTATCCAATTGATGGTCAGTAAATGGATATCTAGCCATTCTTAAAAAGTAAAACCAGGAAGAAAATACAAACTTAATTCCCAACTCATATTTCGTAAGCTTGACAGTAATATCTCTCCTTCATTGTTAGTGTTGTGAATGGATGTTAGAAAAACCATGCTGTAACCTATTGAAAGATATTCACTATTTTTTTTTTTACATAGGCATAGTATGATCTAAAGGTGAATGACTGCAGCGCCACCTCTGAATCAATGCAAGTGTTTCATAGTGATATAGTTTAAACTATTCACTATGAAAATTTCAAAACATTAGTGTGGTCTGGATCATGAGTTATGATGTGAAATGTTATGAGTTTCATACCTTCGAGGATCATCTTCAGTATTCTTCCTATCATCATGAAATTACTTCAAAATATTATTGGGATTCATGACTTTACTGCCGTACACAATTTGAATCATTTTGAACTATTTTGCAACAGTTTTGCCCAATTCAATGTCAGCATTTTGTTCCATTGTGGGTTTTAAAGTATAAAACACAGTGTCACATCATAACACGAGATCCAAACAAGCTATAATGTCTTAAAATTTTTGTGATGAATAACTAAACTATGTTGCTATTGTTGATTTAGAGAAGGCACTCCAGATAGCTTGGAGAGATAATCAATTCATATGGGTACACTGTACATTTCTGTCTATTTGCAAAACCAAGGAATAACAATTTAACATTTCTCTCATAAAAAATGTGCACATACCCATAGAAACTTAAAGATAAAATCTCATCAGTATATAGTTTAGATCTTTTTGGTAACTTAGCAACTTGTTATGAGGGTGTTTTTTTAAATAAAACTACCCAGGGATGAAAAAATTATATATATGACATTTTATCAATGAATGGTTATAATATCATTACAATAAGCAGAGCAATGCACCAAATGTTTCTACCAAATTATACACTATGTATGTGGAACCACAGATAAAATTGGGTATGGTGAGGCACTACAATATTAAAAATACTCTGATAAACCCTAAATGTCTAATCGCTTTTGGGATTCAAAAAAACCTATGAGATTCCCTGTAGACTATGCCCCACCACATTAACCATTGTATTAGTTATAAAAGATATGAGCTTACTAATGCCTCCTCCCCCATATCTCAGACACTGACCATCTTGTAGATTTCTCTAAAACCAAAAGTATTAACTACATGCAATAGACATCACCAATGAATAATTAAAGAAGCCATAGAAATTTTAAAAGAACCAAATTATATTAATATAAGTAACGAAATAGCCAAACTACAAAACATGCAGAAAGGGTTTTTATACAGAAAAATAAAAACTGTCAACCATATTTAAATCTGATTGGTTCTCACTACCTCAAGTTTGAAAATTTTTTTATTATTTAACAAAAATATCAATTCTAATTTATTTTATTTTGTTCTGTAATTTCATGTAGTCTATTTCTTTTTATTTTATAACTTTCTATGTTTCTATGATGCTACATAATAATACCTTTAGCCAATCAAAGACAAATGTTATCTTTTTGAAACATTAATAATTATAGATTTTAATATTCTACATGGTTGTTTCTGAAAGTTTTAATGAATTATATTTTTTAATTGTCAAAACCTTAACTATAACATATATATTATAACAACTTTTTTTTTTGAGCTTAAATTTTTTATCTAATTTAGATCAGATAAATTATATATGTACCATTAATTAAGCATAGGGGAAATATAGTCTATTCATTACATATTAACTGTACTAATGGGAAAATTGTTTACTATCTATAAATATACAGACCATGGTCCCCTTTCAAGACCATTAAATCTGCTCTTTGACTACTAAAAGCAAAATACCTCTCCTGGAAGTGCTTTTAACTTATACTGGGTTTGAATATGGATGCCACCCAGAGAATTAACTGGAATATCCACAAGATATTTTAAGCACTTCTAGTGTTTTTCTCAACTAGCTTAACTGAACATAAAAAAGTCTCACATCATTAGCAATCAGATATTTAAAACAAGATTATTTTTAAAATAATTTTATGATTAAACTTTCATGTAGTGAGAGATTCAGAGAAAAGAGAACTCGGGCCAAATTAACAATTAAACAGCATATATATTTACACATGATAACATATCAAATTATAACAACAAAAAAATAAAACCTGAATTAGTTACAAAGTTGTCTTAAAGAAATAAGGAAATATTAGTTTACATATTTTTTAGAATTTAACATTTTGTTCAGTTTAAATCTAGACTTTGGTTTTTGCTTGCATTTGACTTAAGTTTGATTAGAACTTTTCTTGAGGCGATCACCTTTTTCGTTTTTTTTGATGATGCTTAAAGTGTAAAAGGTCTTTAATGTCATTTGTATAGCATGAGCTCAGTTTTCTTGCATAAAAGCTTATATTCTTCTTTCCAAAACAGCACATATCTTCGTTTGGCTGTCCAATAGCATTCTTAAACATGATGGGTGGGTGTCTCAGTAATGGCAGGTCAGGATTTTGCTCACATCTCAGACTATTGATAATTTATAGGAACTGCTTAATGTGAGATAGAATGTACACACCTTTTGTGAATCTACCAGACGTGGTTGTGGTAAGACATTGATAGATATTTCTATACATTCTTTGATCCGTAAACTAGAAGGCCACAATGATAGAGACTGCACAATTCAGTAATGAATATTAGCAACCCAATAGCAAAACTAATACCTTCGGAATAATAAATTAGCTTTTATAATTTTGACTGCTACACATTTTTCCATTACTTACCTAATCAGTTTACTGATTTTCAGCGAAACAACTTAATCCCTTCTTTTGTAATTAGATAATTTCCCAAAAAAATATTTAACATTTTATTTCCTCTTTGAAATTAATCATTTGGCTTAAAAATGGTTGAAAGCAAACTTATAATTACTACAATTTTAAATTTACCCTTTTTTATTTTGTAGTATTAAAGAGAAGATAAGCAATTATTACTGGCTTTATTTGGCCAGCGATTATTTCGATTAGATATTCGTGAATGAAAAATCTAATTAAAACTATCACCATAGTTTTATTCACTTTTATAATTTGCTTTTCCTTCTATTTTATTTTAAATCAAGACTGATATAATTTGACCAGTTTTGTTTTTTGAATTCTAAACTGATCTTTTGTTGTCTATTTCAAAATGTCTCCTTTCCCTATTATAATGACTATTTAAGTAATTTACATTAGATACTCATTTTTATTTTTAACTACTATACATATTAAATACTTTTATTTACTGAGGCTATAACCTCGATATGTGTATAAAATGCGATAGTAGGGACCTCTACAGGTGTTTTAACCACAAGCTTACACTATGGAAGAAAAGAGGGGAACCTTTCTTTACTTCAACCTACTTTCTATTTAAAAGGTGAAGCTGAAGCGGTTAGATCTGCGAGTGTGAAGCTATTCAATACTTCACTGATAATAAGTCCACATTTCTTATTACACATTAATACTCGCGAAATCTTTCGATTTACGAGTCAATGGAAAGATTTTATATTTAGAAATCTAGCCTTAGTAAATATTACTTACGTAATCAATGTGCGTTTAATAAATTTATAATTAAATACTTTTATGTAACTTGTATATTTTATGTATTCATTTATATATTAAATCATATGCACATCACTCCCAGTCTATGCTTTATATAAACCAAAAGAACATTAATAATCTGTTGTCAAGGCAACACTCAGATAGTAAAAGGAAGCTGCTTTGATAACAAATTGCTGATATTGTATCACTTAATGTTATGCAGTGACTGTATATATATATCCACTATTTTCAATTACTATCAGGTGACAATATCTTCAAACTTATTCCAGTATGCACAGACAATAATTTTTATCTTTTTTACATCACTTCAGCAAACTTCCCCATTTATCTTTTACATGTGGTTTCTTTCAAGATATTTCTAATTTCTTGGAATTCAGTCCCCTCCATGCATCCCATGTGGTCATCTTTTATTAATCCAAACATATACCTCTCAATACTTCTGTGCAGTTTGCAATCTCTAAATTGCTTTCATTTTATTTTAACCCAGTCACCAAAACCAATCCAATTCCTTAAATGTATAATTCATCTTATCATTTGTTTCTACATGCATAATAATTGATTAAGAAATACCTATTATCCAATAGAAACAAATATTATTTTGGGATTGCTGCCTTTTTGTTCCTGTGTGGTTATTTCTTAGTGATGGATTTTCTATTCATTAGCAAATTTTTTTATTCTCCCTACACTTCTACCATCTAGTGTGATCTTTAGTAATCTATAAATGCCAGATACAAGGGTGTGTTAATTTCTTAATCCATGCTGCCCTATCAAAATAACATCAGATAGTGTTTAGCTTATAACCTCCATCAGTGAAGAGCTTTTTGAATTTTTTTAAGTGTATTTGGACATGATCAGATCTAATGCACCACTTATCCAATCCAAATTAAAAATTATTTTCCGATCTATTTTTTTGTATAAATGTGAAAACAATTGTTTCTTATATATCATAGTGACCTCAATTTTTTTTGTCACCTTTTTTTACCCAATAATACATCACTTGACCTTAGCTTACACATTTGCTATGCATGAATATAAGGTGAGCATTCTTTAATGAGGACCATAATTTTTTTGTGAATTAAGTAACCTCATTATTAATAACTGTTCCACATTTAATGACAATTTTCCAATTCTCATTGTACCTGTTGTTCATGATATATTCTCAAATTTCTTTTTATGTTCTGGTAAATTAATTCCACAGTAGCTAGAATTCCATCTTTTATAAACTCCCTTTCAGAAAATAGTTTCATTTTTTTTTAAAATAACTTGCTTTCACATAATTTTCTGACTTGTCTGTAGTTTATAAAACATGTCAACCACTTGATGAAGTTCTTTTTCAAGTTTTCTATTTGAATATTTTTCTTCCACCAATAGTTTGGTTGTAATCAGAATGTTTTGATAAATAATGCTTCTTAATAATGTATTCTTCAACTGAAATACTTTCCAAATATATCGGGCATATTGATTTGCTATTTCTTTCTATTAAGATAGCAAATCTTCAAATTTTAATGGACAGGTAAATGACTAATGGTAGCTTGAAAGTCTGGGTTCAAATCCTCTCTAATGACATGTAGCTTAAAGTATATATACTATGCTTGTATTTAAATATTTCTATATAAAAATATGCATTGGTTCATTTCTCTTTAAATATGATTTTCTGTATCAATTTTTCTTATCTTATTCAGTGTAACTATTGTAGTAAAAAAAATGCAAAATAAAACCTTGGCACTAATGTGGGCTTTGAACTTCCATCATCAGAAATTTTCAATGAAATGGATGGCTGAAGAGTTGTGGGTTGGAGTAGTTTGAAGCCTGTCCATTAAAGTATGAAGCTGAGCACTGATTGTATATATGTGTGAAAATAGTAATCTGGACCAACTGATGATTGCTGGTTTAGCATGAAATACATATATTGATTATTTATCTTTTCAACATATGTATGACCAGGCAGGTCAGCAATGTAAGATGGCATGGAGAGTTGAGGGCTGTGTGAAAGTCTGAGTTCGAATCCCTTATATTACATTATATAAGTGCAAGTGTGTGTAAGCCTGTACAGTGTATTAATTTAAAATAAAACAAAGTAAAATTCTAGTTTTATTTTTGCTTGCATACTTTCATCAGTGAAAATCCCTATAAAAATGAATAAAATACCCGGTGTCATAGACTCATTCTGAGTTAGATAGATCATACAATATAGATTTGTTAGAAAATTACTCTTCTGATAGAAATAGAACTATTATAAAGGTTGGAGAGAGAGAGAAATGTGGATAAGAAAAATATTTTATTTACTTAACACTTAATTTAATTATAAGGACTTGAACTCGAACTTTCAAGCCTCCTACATCTATCCAATGATCTCCAGTATATGTATTTTGTACTGAACTGGTCCTCATCAGTTGGTCCAGATATCCCTTTCCCACACACATATGCAATCAGTGCGTATTTATACTAAGATAACAAATCTTTAAACTTTGATGGACAAGCTTCAATCTTCTCCAACTCTTCGCCCATCCATTTCAATAAGAATCTAAGGATTGAATGCTCAAAACCCTTGTTGATGCCATTACTGTTGTTATACCCATGTTGATCTTAAATCAATCTGACCCCTCACACATAGGACATTAATATGTCCATTTAATTATACAAAAAAAGAGCTTGTCCATTAAAGTTTAAAAATGTGATATCTTAATATAAACTGAGTACTAACTGTATACATGTGTGGGAGATGGTGACCTGGACAAATTGACAAGTGCTGGTTTATTTATCTTTTACACAAATGTGTGGTCATGTGTATCTGTTTTATAAGATGGATTGGATAGTTGAAAGTTCAAGTCCTTATAATTAAAATATGTTTAGTACAGACAATATACATATTTAAATAAGTATAGGGGATTTGAACTCAGATTTTTAAGCACCCTTCAACTATCCACACTATCTCATACAATTGATACACATGACCACACAGTTAGAAAAGATAAATTATCACCAATATACATATTTCATTGTCAGATTATCAATGATATGGATGGCTGAAAAGTTGAAGGTTGGAATAGATTGAAGGCTGTCCATTAAAGTATAAAGATTTGCTATCTTAATATAAATGGAGAACTGATTATATACATGTATGCAAGCTGATAATCTGGACCAACTGATGAATGCTGAAATACGTATATTGGCAATTATTTATCTTGTCTGCATGTGCGGTCATGTGTGTCAGTTGTATGAGTGTAAATACTTGAAGGGAGCTTAAAAATCTGAGTTCAAATTCCCTATACTTACAATTAAGTTCCCAGGTTTGTGAAGTGCCTGGTTTTCAAATATTTACATATTTAAATATTAACTATTAATTCATTATTTGCACTGTGTTTAAGCACAAGTTTTATACACGGTTATTTTATATATTTTTGAAAATGTCCATGAGACCAGACTGAGAGCTTTTAAGGACCAGAGCTTTCTCACAGGCAAAAAGTTTCCAATCTTTGCATTAGCAAATTCTTACATTCTCCCTTCTCCTTTGCCACTCTTGAAAGCATATGAGTGTAAGTGCAAATCATCACAAATAGCTTGCTGCAACTTTAAATTAATTTTTAATCGACGAGTTGTTTTTTCTTTACTGCATGGAACCATTCATCTTTTAAGTATTTGATCATCAATTCTGCTTTCTTACTTCCGTCCAATTTTCTTCAGTTCTAAAATATTATTTGCAAGAACAACCAACTTATCTGCAAATTTCCAAAGGATTTAAGTAACTTTTGCACTCGGATTTCCATCTTAATTCATAAAATACTTACTATAGAAAAGTTTTGAAGAAATAAAATCATCTTCCTAAATCTTCTTAGTGTTTCTATGTAGATTTACTACAGTAGATTTTCAAAGAATATTCTTAGAATTTCACCACATCCATAGTGGTACTATAATATAATCATATAGTTAATAGCTTGGAAGATGATGTGACATTCAAGAACAGTAGAAGTACAAGTTCAACTGTTTTTTTGCTTTACACAGATGAAAAATGATTCTAAATTTTAGCTTGAAATTCACTAATCTATCAATGTGCTAAACCATATAGATCCATGACATGGTATTCTACAGCTTTAAAGATAGCAAAAATCTTTAGGTATCTTTTTATACTGCAAAATGGCTGCTCAAACCCATATATATTCCTTACAACACACTTTAATACATGGCATCGATTACTGCTGCAACCATTTTTAAATATGGCTTAACTTTTTGTTGGTAATTTGTAACATATCACAGGTACATGTCCAACTTCTTAACTATCAACACCACTTCTGAATTTTCCAGTCACATGACATATTACCATTTAGATATCTGAAATAATGTTTCAATTTTTTCTATAGCTTCTTATAAAACAGTTGTAATGATCTCATTACTTTAGACTAGAACTTTTCTGATCTTCAAAGTTTTAGTTGCATGTTTCACTTTACCATTTAGAGAACGGAATTTAAAATGGTGGACAGATTACTTCGTTTAATTATTTCTTTCTACTCAACTCTTGGTTGAATTTTTTGCACACTTTGTAATGTTGTCCCTATTTTTAGTGACTGGGGTATCTTCTTATTGCCGAAACAACTTTTAAGTTCAATAAACATCACATGATCACCATCTATACTAGCACATAATTGGCATCCATTGATTACTCTGATTGGCACAGGGTGGCACTACGGTATGGAGAGTTTTGCCTTGTTTAAGTTCAATACTAAATTTTATTAAATATTTTTGTTTTTATTATTTTATATTTTACTCAGCTTTGCCTCAGCTACACTATTGGACTACAGCTTTTAGCAAATTATTTAAGTCTTGGCCATTTTTAAAAATGATTTGTGAATTTTAGCTTAAATTTAACGAAGATTAAAAATGTTGACTAGTTATTAATAATTTTTACTAGTCATTCACTGGAGACGATCCATTTAATGAATATTTCTGTGGTGTAATTTTTGCACCACTGTCAGACAAGGAAGAAACTGGTTTGCCCTTGCTTTTTAATACCTTGTGGTGGGGTGTAATCATAAACATATGACCAAAGACATGTGAAAAAGATGTATGATCTCCATGATACATATTTAGTGCTGAACCAGCACTCATCAGTTGGCCCAAATCACAATCTCTTACACACATCTTTATCATTGTTCAGCATATATATATAGCCAATTACTAGTTTAGTTGATAAGTGTTAAACTTACTGCCCTCTCAACTTTGACCCAAACCACTTGATGGAAGTATATTAATAAATTTTTATTAGTTATTCACTAAAATAGATTAAAACAGGCAAAACTCACTATATGTATTGCCACACACAGCAAGCTAGAGTAATAAATGGATGCCAGAAGGCTTGTGTATAAAATCCCCATCTAGTGCTTACTCATCCAATATCCCCAGACTAGTTTCTGGCTTGTGGCATTTGTCAATGAGGAGCCTTGAATCTGAGAGCACTGCACCTAGATCTTAGGATCCAATGCAACCTTCCAGAAGCCACCTTTTATCTCAACTTAACTACAAAACAGTCTTAAACTGAAAACACTTTAATGTTTTCAATCCAAGCCCATTAGCTTATATAGTCATATGGGTCTGAACTCAGTTCACTATCCATACATTTCGGTGTCTTTAGTAACCATAGCCACCACTATCCTATTAGGCAGGATTGTAGTTAAGATAAAAGGTGGCTGCTGGAGGGTTGCATTGGATCCTAAAATCTAGGTGCAGTGCTTTCAGATCCAAGCTCCTCACTGACAGAGGCTACAAGACAGAAATTAGTCTAGGGATATTGGATGAGTAGGCACTAGATGGGATTTTATGCACAAGCCCTCTGGCATCCATTGATTACTCTAGCTTGCTGTGTGGTAATATGTATAGTGTGTTGCCTATTTTACAAGTTATACACAAGCATAAGCAGTGATGGCCATGTGATGTTTATTGACTTAAAACCAATCCTGTGTAATAGGATAGTGGTGACTATAGTTACTAAAGAACCACAATGTATGGGTACTGAACAGAGTTCAGACCCATATGACTACATAAGCTAATGGGCTTGGATTGAAAACATCAAGATGTTTTCAGTTTAAGACTCATGGTTTTGTAGTTAAGTGGAGATAAAAGGTGGCTTCTGGAGGGTTGCATTGGATCCTAAGATCTAGGTGCAGTGCTCTCAGATCCAAGGATCCTCACTGACAAAGGCCACAAGCCAGAAACTAGTGTGGGGATATTGGATGAGTAAGCACTAGACGGGGATTTTATGCACAAGCATTCTGGCATCCATTGATTACTCTAGCTTGCTGTGTGTGGTAATACATATAGTGAGTTTTGCCTGTTTTAACAGTTATACACAAGCATAAGAAGTGGTGGTCATGTGATGTTTATTGGCTTAAAATAGATTGTCCATTTAATGAATGTTTCTGTAGTGTAATTTTCACTCCACTACTATCATGCAAGGTAGGAACAGATTTCTAACCACTCTTAATATCTTGTGGAGGGGTGTAATCATATACATTTGACCAAAGATGTGAAAAAGATTATGATCCCCATGACAAGTACTGGTTCAGCATGAACTGAGCGTCATGGAGATTATGCATCTTTGGGCATGTTTATGATTACATCCTTCCACAGTGTTAAAAGTGAATAGAAACTAATCCTTATCTTGTGTGAAAGTGGTGTAGTAAAAACTTACACTACAGAAATATTACTCATTATGCCAATGAATTATTAGTCCTTTTTGAATAGCTTTTGTCTCTGTATGTTTATATTTATTTCTATAATCATTACTTCATGCAGAAAAATTACTAAACACATTAATTTTAAAATAAAAATGTTTCTATTACTATAAGACATTCATTTTCTTATCAGAAATGTTACATATCTTACACTAGAACAATCTTTAATTGAGATTGCGCTTTATGCAAAAAAGTGAAGCTTGTCTAAATCTTACAAAGTTATATGGCTTAGCGCTTTCGGAGACGTTGAGTCTCCATAATCATAAGCCATATAACTTTGTAAGATTTAGACAAGCTTCACTTTTTTGCGTAAAGCGCAATCTCAATTAATTACTAATCAAAGGTGAAGTAAAAATTATTATTTTAGAACAATCTTTAATAAACTTGAGTAATCAAAGAACACCAGATGGGAAAGTGCTATAAAATCCTAATTTCCAGACTGATGTTTCTGGCATCATCAGTGAAGATTAGTATTTAAAGCTGAAACTAATGTATTTAAGACCCACTTTTTATTCTTTAAACAATTCACACTAATATCCTAAAATCTAAACAAAAAGATTCTTAAGTTTTAAATCTAGGACAATTTAGCTTGTGCAGTGCTATACTTTTAACACGAGATCAGTTTCTGTATATTTAGAAAAATTAGTTTTGTACAACTATAGTTCTTTTCACCCTTTAATTAGGAAGATTAATACCAGTAGTAGTAATACATGATTTTTAAGAAGTTATCTTCATATTGCTCTCATATCAGCTATATATAAGTAAGAGAGTGAGATAGTGTGGGTGGAAAACCTTGGGATTTTCTTAATTTCAGGATTATAGCATGAATAGCATGGAGTAATCATACCAGTGCTAAGTATATTACATTTATATTTAAATCCTAGTCTTCACTGATATATAAAACCAGAAATTGGAGATTCCATGTGTTATCCATTGATTACTCAAACTTACAATAGATGGCACTAGAGTAGAATGAAAATTACTGCTTATGGCAGCATATTAGTAAATAAAAATAAGTCATGTGATGTTAGTAAAAAAAAAGTCAAATCAGGTTTGTCAAAAAAATACTGAAGTCATCATGCTAAACCAGCAATCATCAGTTGGTCCAGATTACCATCTCTACACATATATGCTATAAGTGCTCAGATATATATTAAGATAGCCAAGCCTCATACTTTAATGGACAGGCTTCAATGTACTCCACTCTCAAACTCTTCAACTGTCCATCCAATTGAAAATCTGACGATGGAATGCTCGAAGGCTACCCCGAGATTCTTGTCACACCCATGTTGACCTAAGATCAATCTGACCATACATATACAAGGGATGGGCAGACATCTCTACTTATGTAATAACTGAAACACACAGGCTTATTATATACCTGGGTCTATATATGTAATATATAGGGTATATGAGCAGACTTTCACATGACCCACCACTTTCCACACTATCTCATAACACTGATATGCTTTAACACATATATGTTGAAAAGATAAATAAATTCCATTAAAGTACGAGGTTTGGCTATCTTAATATATATCTGAGCACTTATAGCATATATGTGTAGAAATGGTAATCTGGACCAACTGATGATTGCTGGTTTAGCATGAAACACGTATATTGGTGATTATTTATCTTTTCAACATGTGTTCAAGCATATAAGCGTTGAGATAGTGTGAAAAGTGGCGAGTCATGTGAAAGTCTGTCCTCATATACCCTATATATTACATATATAGACACAGGTACATAATAAGCCTGTGTTTCAGTTATTAAATAATGTTGACTAATTCTGCCAGAAATGCATTTTGGGAAATCATTTCCTTTTTATATATTTTCAAATGTTTATTGGTGTCTTAGCCTTATATCACAATCAATACAGAGATCAAACCAATTTCACACGTACCCAAAATTCTATTCACTCCTGAAACTTATGATCAAATCAAACATAAAAAAAACTCCTAAGATGCATTTCATTGCAGAACTAGTACCCATTAGTAGGCTCAAGTCACATTATCATTTATTCAGTATTTCAAGAAATTACTAGTTTGATTTACAAGTCAACTTCTCTCACAATCATGACACAAATCAATATATTAACGATTACTAATCATTTATTAAACTTGTTTCATTTTTTGAGATTTAATATGGTTTGGTTTAATTATAATTTTTATAATCCATTACAATTTGGCACTAGGAATTTGATTAATAACTAAAAATAGAGGTTAGAGTCTCACACACGTTTACAGAAGAATACAGGATTATATCTTAAATATAGCAGAAATAGTTTCAAGTTATAATTCATTTAAAATTTTAAAGAATCTATTTCAATAGTAGTTACAGAAAATATATTGAAATGCTTTTAAATGAGTTTTATTGTTGTTGTGGTTCTTTTACAAGTTTTCAGTAACTGGGAAATATTTTACTAAATAGTGAAACAATTGAGAATATTTTTGTAATTTATTTAACTGTAGAAATATCTTTTTGAAGTAAATAAGCAATTAAGGAGGTTAAAAGTGATGAAACATTGACTGGACCTGAAGGTGGCATTCAAGAAATGTTTTAAAAAATGATGGAAGAGACAAGAGAAAGATATGATGTGATATGTTGTACTATTTCCATCATTTATGAGTCAATGTTGAATGTATAGAAAATTTTAAACTTTCCAAATACAAACAACTTGTTAGTAATAACACACAAATAGACAATACAGGTTAGTAATTATGTTTCAAATAGTATTATTCTCCTCTTCTTCAGGTGTTGCTGGCCTATATGCACAGTGACAATATTCGCTTAGAAGTTGAACTCGCAACTTTACATTCTTAAATTTAAGGCAAACACTCTACCAACTGAGCTATTTTATCAAAGGATATGATTGACATTCAAAGTAGTAGGTTAGAATCAAAATAAAAGATTAAGAGAAGATATAAATAATCAAAATAAAGAATTAAAAGAAGTAAACAATAGGTTAGAATCAAAATAAAAGATTAAGAGAAGATATAAATAATCAAAATAAAGAATTAAAAGAAGTAAACAATCAAAACAAAGAGTTAAAATAAAGAATAAACAAAATAAATAAAAGAATTGGGAAAATTTAATATTAAATTAGGCCTATTTGTACAGTTTGAGACATTTAGGTATAATCTAGATATTAAATTAAAAAAATCCAATAATAAATATGATTGTAGATTTAATGAATCAAGATATTTGATAAATTTCAGGAAGGTTAGAAATTAGATTTAACAACAGTGAGATTAAGATGAGTAAAATTGGATCTAAAGAATTGGATGAGCAAATTCATAAAGATGCTTAGGAAGTATCAAAATTAGAGATAAATAATATTAGGAGGGAATCAAATGATATCCGTAGTCATATGAAATTGGAATCTAAAGAAATAAAAAATAGAAAATTTGCTGTTAGAACAGGTTCCTTTAGGAACAGTATCTATGGTTAAAAAACTTGAAATGG
This sequence comes from Epiperipatus broadwayi, assembly GCA_028023455.1. Taxonomy (NCBI): domain Eukaryota; kingdom Metazoa; phylum Onychophora; class Udeonychophora; order Euonychophora; family Peripatidae; genus Epiperipatus; species Epiperipatus broadwayi. Next base: position 935,328 of record JAQFVV010006353.1, read on the forward strand.
TAGCCAGATTGTTCTGATGATGTAGTAGAAATAAAATATATAACAGAGCAGAGCTTAGATATGAAGCTTTCAAATATTACAACAAAGTGAAGAAGCCTAAAGATAATCAAGAAACCATAAATAAAATGTAGTTGAAAAATAAAATTATTTCCAAAGAAATCAAAGATTTAGATCATGAATTCTATGATAATATAGAAGGAATAAAAAAAATTAAAAATCAAACGGGTTGACTATAAAACTGTAACTCAAGGTTATAAAACCATACATTGTAAAATGAAAAAAAGGTTGGAAATAGATGTTAAAAGAATCAAAACTATAATGGTAAAGAAAATAGAACATATAGAAAATGAATTAAGCATCCACCATGAAGGAGTGACCATGTGATAGGTGACACTTCAGATAGAGAAATTTCCTTATTTCATTTACAAATGTTGAGAGTAGTTAAAAATTACATGGAGAGGGAAAGTTTAATATTGATATAAATTTGGATAACTTTATATCCTCAAGAACTCATGATTTGATTAACAAATTAATGAGTATTGTTTTATTTGGGTTGATTACTAAAAATTGTATTTCATTTGGCGATAATAAAAAAAATGTGAAATTTTTGATATTTTTAATGGAATTGAAATAAAGCCAATCTTAACCAAAACGTGTTTGCAAAATGGTAGTACCTTAATATTTCGTTATGAAAAGTGAATTGAAAGTTATTAAGAATATCTGATGTAAAAGTTAAATGGTAGATAATTAAAATGTAATCTTGTGGAAGACAAAACAATATGGGGTGAAATAGAAAGGGAATGATTTTCAATATGTTCATAACTCCTTTGTTGTTGTTATAGGTAGCAATATGATCTTAAAAGAAAAATGTTTTAGAATCATAAGTGAAAATTATATGGATAATTGCCTCATAATTCAAATATCATGAATAATAGACCTATAGCCATTAAATATTAGTATTATTTGATCTTAATTTTGAAATAGGAGTGTGTTAATAATTTCAGTTTAGGAATACAATCTCTGGAACATCAACTCATCCTGAGAGTTAAAATAGATGCATTTTAAAAGGAAGTACTATATTGGAAAAGAAATTGGAAGATGCAATATGTGATTTTTATTAATGCTTTGTAGTAATGCAGAATTGATTTTAATATAAGAAGTCTTACAAATAAGATGTTCTATTGTTTGTGCATGATGACTTTTCGGTTATATTATTGATGAAAAAGACTATTAAAAGCAACAATAAAAAGGCTGATCTCAATTTTATTGCTAAAGTGTTGCAGTAATTTGCAAGTTGTATAGAAAATGAAAAAATGCAAAGATATAATTATATTTTATGATGGATTGTTGGTAAAATATTAAGGAAATTCTTTGTCAGTTACAATAACTATATCATATTGGTCATTAGAAATATAATAAAACCAACAATATAGATATATGACAAATATAAACAAAGGAATAATCGAGTTTTGATCGTATATTGTTAGGAATACAGATAAAGCATTCACAATTTATGATGATCAAATTATTCAGATACTATTAAAAAAAGTGACAGGAAAAATAGTCATTTGTATATTTGGGTAGAAATGGTTCATGGTATAAATTAGAAATAGAATTGTTAGTTTTAAAAATATATATTTTTGTCCAATAGGGAAATATTGTACCAACCAAAATTTGATGTAATTTCAGTATTTGAGATAAGATCAAGCATATTTTTTTATTTTCTAGAGTTTTAATAGGTAAGGCATTAATCTTTAAGTATTGAAATGGTTATTGTGATGATAAAATGTTACAGCTACCAAAATTAAACTAATTCTATTCATTTACTGAATTCATGAGCAGTCAGATATAAACCTTATAAACAAATAATTAATGTTTTATGCAACTAAGTTGTTGTTTGTTATATGTGTAATATTTAAATTGATATATAAAATAACTATTTCCAATGCAATGTTATAAACATGTAATTGCAATTGTTTTGTATTGCATTAAAAGGGTATCATTTATTATTTTTTATATATAATCATTATGAAATTTTGTTTTGGAATGCAGGATGAATGAAAATAATCTTGGATTTGATGAATATGATGTAAATTATGCAAGGTTTTAAATAAAACAGAACAATTCAAATTCGGTCTCTAGCATCTTGGATTTCACTGAATCAAATCCAAATTCATTTATCTATTGTATTTTTTTTTATTTTTTAAGTAACTGCTTGAAAATTAAAACTAATGGTATAGAAAGAATTGTATTTGTTCACGTGTCAGAGCACAGCCAGTTTCCAGAGTACAACTGCTTGTAAAAGCAGCAATCTCGATCAGCGTTCCTGAGACTAGTCTCATATTTCCAGTCTTGTAGAAAGATAATTGTTAGCATTGTAAACTCAGAACAGTTTTAATTATGAAAGATTGAATGAATTATTCCTACCTATGGATATCGTATAATACTGATTGTAAAATTTTAGCACTGGATTAAAACCCATTTATATCTATATTGTGTCACAAATGAAGGCCAGCATCCACTTTTTTTATAATGGTATTACAATACTGTTTGTTAAATAGAGGACAAAAGAATATAGTACTTCTACAGTATTAAAATTTGACAAATATACTTTATTTTTGGATAATTGTTTATAATACATTTCAATTCATTTGGATTAATGGATATCATTGAATTATTTAAAGTTCATGGAATAAGCATTTGAACTATGGTTTTTTTTTGGAGTACCTGAGCAGGACTGTTCAGATCGTACATTAATGTTTTTTTATCACCATCAACCATTATCAATCCATTGCAGGATGAAGGTCTCTCCAAGTTCAATCTATCTCCTCCAATCTTTAGCTTCTCTTTTCCACATCATCCATGCACACTTTATTTCATACACCCCACGTGGTCTCTTTATGTGTCTTTTACAATCTCTTAGAATCCAGTTTAAGATTTCAGTTGTCCATCTATTATCATCTCTTCTAGCAATATGTCCAGCCCAACTCCACCCGTCTTAATTTTTTCAATGAGGTCAGTAACACCTGTTTGTTTATATATTGTATTATATTAATATTATGATAAGTTGTTTGTTTACTATATGGAGTTTTGTCTGCTTGTTTATATATGTGAAATAGAAGTTTAGTTTAAATTTAAAATTTATATCCTAAATTTTAATGGTTAAAATTCTAGTTTGAAGTACCATATGTTTATTCCTTTACCGTATTTTATTTTAATATACATATTGCCAACATTGAAATAATTGCATTGCAATAATCATTTATTGATACTATATTTTGAAAATAAAGTGAGTGAATAAACATATTATTATAATTTATCTCAATAAATTATTATATTGTGAATAGTATATAATTATCATAGCTTTCTTGTATTTTAAATTGTGTGTGCATCATCTTTTTCTTACATAAATTTTAAATATCACATAATAAACATTAAAATAGACGAGTTTTTTTTATAATTAATTTAGATGGATATATTTCATATTTAGATAAAGTGTGTACCACGAACGTTCTTTTTTTTAAATATTTATTGTTAATAAATATTAATTCAATTAAACTTGTTTGTCATTTGTTATTAATGCAAACGTATTGGCCAATAAAATTTTAATATAGTGGATAGTCTTGATTTATATTTTACAATAAATAATCAAAAGAAATTCCAGAATCACGATTGAATTGGTATAAGTGTATATATCCAAAAAAAAAAGGAAAAAAGGGGGACAAAAGGAATTATTCTTTCTTATAAATTCAATAATACAAAAACTGTTAGATAATGAAAATTATTCTTCACTTATAAAGTGTGATAAACAGAGTAACTAAAATTTAAAAAAAAAAAAATTAATCACAAAAAACTATTTGCCAAGCACTTTCGGTACCGTGTACCAGAATCATGGCAAGATATTGGAACTGAACGGTTAATATTCCAGTAGATGCTCAATGGAGCTAGGTGTACATTTTATATTAGATCAATTAATTTATTATAGCTAGATGTTTAACAAATAATTAAAAGATTACCCTAATTACTTTAATAATTATTCTTCTTTTTTTTTCTTTCATATTTTCATATTATCATATATATTTTATAAAACTTCTTTCTTATATACTTTTAAACAAAAAATTTTTTAAAAATTCCTTTTTTTTTCTTCCTTTCACTTTTACCTTTCAGTTTTTTTCAGTTTTATTTTTTTTTTTTTTTTAAAAAAATTTGTTTTATTGAAGTGTAAATGAAAGAAGGTTAAAAAAAATTACTTTAATAATCAAGTATAATTTGAGATAAAAACTCATATTTGAAATAGTTTACAAAATATACGTAGTTTAATTATTTAGAGTAAACAAAGGCAATCATAACTGAATGTTAGCATATTATTTTTAATTAATTTATTGGAAGTGTTACACAAACTTTAATTAGAAAAAAAAAATGGTAATTTTGTTATAAAATTAGTAATTGTATGCATTGAAACATATTTTAATTAAGAGTGATTTAGTTTAATTAGATTGTAAGTTTATATTTTAGATATTAACCTTTTAATAATCATATCTATTTAAAATGGAGTGTCAATAATTCCAGGCATATAGGGTAGCTGCAACTTAACATCTAGTTTTTGATTTGAAGGTTAACATTGTAAATTGGTCATGGTATTTGTAAAGTGTTAAAGAGGAATCTTTCATTTATGCTACAATTTGAGGACCATAATTTGTATGATTACTTGAAGTATTGGTTTTCATTTTATATCATTATAAGCTGGTGTAAGTTGCGGGGTATATTAGATGTCGATCCTGTACATTTTTTAGTTTTAGCATTGTAAACATTTTATCCAATTATAATATGGTTCTTCAATTTGTGCGGTGATCTGAAGTATTAGATGATCGCATTTTTAGTCCATTACAATTTGGCAATCAACATTTAGGCTAGGCTTATTCCTTTACAATTTGATTGCTAAATCTATAGGGTATTTAAAGTGAAAATTTTGTTTTATTAATAGCAAGTTAATGTACATAAATTTGTAGGATAACTAAGCTAGTCACTATTCTCATTTGTATTACTATTTTATTGATGCTGTAAATTTGTAAGGTATTTAGAATTATATGCATTATGAACTAATGTAACAAGTTCATAGGTCATAACCAAGCATTTTATCATTAACACCTTGTGTTATTTCAATTTGGCATCTCTAATTGAGGACTTAAACATGGAGTAGTTGGCAAATATCACACACATTACCATTTTATTTCATTACTTGTGTTGCAATTCGGTTATTAAATTAGGACCATTTCATTATTGGGTATTTTTATTCCATTACAATTTGCCACCCAAATCTGTGAGGCTATTAAATAACAGCTATCATTTTTAGTCCATTACAATGACACCTGTGGGGCTAGGTTTATTCCTTTAGAATTTGGCCAGTAAATCTGTGGGACATTTAAAGACAAAGCCTTTTTTAAAAATTCATTACAAGATGTTTACAGATTTGTAGGATAAAAGCCTCTTATCATCATTACCATTTTATTAAAAATGTAAATTTGTAAGGTATTTAGTGAGAATTATAAAAACTACCGTATAATACTATCATCCATGCATTTTACTACTGTTACACAATGCTTAAGATATATAAAAGTTCTGAAGATTGCTGGGGCAATCAAAACTGTAAATTATAAAAGAGGGGGTAAATAAAGCATTGTGTAATAGTAGTAAAGTGCATGGATGATTTAGTATTATATGGTATACATTTGGTGATGCGATAACAGTTAATTATAAAAATTGTGATAGTTATGGCCTAATGTACACAAATTTGTAGGTTATAACAAAGCTTTTTATCATCTTATGTATTTTTGTCATTATAATTTGGCATTTCTAATTGAGGATGTGAATGTGGACTAGTTGGCAAAACTTGCACCCATTATCATCATTACCATTCTATTTCATTATAAATGGCATTAAAATTGGTAGTGCTTTATTAAACTAGGTCCGTTTCCTTATTGATCATTTTAGTACATTACAATTTGGCAAGCCGAGCCAAATAATAATTTATATATACAGTATATGTATTAAATATATAATTTTTATAATTATGTAATCAAAATAAGTTCTTTATAATTTTATTCGCCTATAAATGATTTTTACTGCTGATCAAATATGTAAATGATATGCAAAGGGATTTGTATATGCAAATTTATTTTAAAAAAAAGGTTCTTTAGAATCTGCTTGTAATTCTAGTAATGTATTCAAATGTGATTGTTCTATGAAGTATTTATATAATTCTTTTATATAGTTCTTTCAAATTAAATAAAAAGTATTTTTTTTAAATATTTGTTTCTTTTTGAAATAATTTTTTATACACTATTTGCTACTTAAAAAATATTTCTTCGTATTCTATTGGGTAGTTTCTTTTTCAAAACTTTTTATTCAAGATTTTTTTAAATGTTTTTTGATTTTCTTTTAAGTAACAAATCAACTCATATTAACTTTTGTATATCGCCTTCAATTTGAGAATCGCCTTTGATTATTGGGGTGTGTGTGTGTGTGTGTCATTTTGACTCTTGTCTTCTACAACCGCTTTCTGATTTATTAGGTAAAAAATAGTACAACAATCAAATATAATACCCAATACCAGAAAATAATAATTACGTTGGTTGAAGTCAGTACTGCTGTGCAAGAAGATAAAGGATGGAAAATTTGTTGGATACACACACAGTTACATTGCCAGTTACTATAGAGAGCTATCTAATGACATAAAAAGTTCACATGCCTTTTTCTTTATCCCAAGCCTCTCAATATGAAATCAATGGTAGAGACAGGCTTAGTAGGCTGGAAGTTCGTAGTTGTGATCTTATCTGCAGTAGTAAAATCACTTATGAATGAGTTTGGAACTCTATTTGAGTGTCAAAATTACATGTATGGCCAGCCATATTTAGGGAACGCCTCGGCCTATGGTGAAAATAAAAAAGTATAAAAGATATGAATTAAAAATGTAGTCTTAAACAGTCTGGCTAGGCTGTGATCTTTGCTCGAGCAATAAAATCACTATTGGAGGGGTTTAGAACTGAATTTGAGCAAGACGGAAGTTTTAGCTTGCATGTAGCATGTATAGGCAGCAGTACTTAGGAATCCCCCGGCTTATGGATGGGCCTAGAAAATATTGTTTAGCTAGGTTGTCATGCTTGGTGGATTCATACAGCAATGAAAATAATGCAATAGTAATATCAGAAGCAGTGGTAAAGCAGGAGGCAGGCACTATAAATCAAATTGTTTTCTATATATTGTAATCTGCCGCAAAGGGAAAGCAAGAATTAAAGCAAGATTAGCAAAGCAGCGCGAGACTACAAGCGGGTGAAAGCATAATCAAATCATAATAATCATCGATTTCAAAATTGCTTTAACAAATAATTACCGATTAATAAAAATAATAATATAAGAATGATAATAAATTTAATCATAAAATTGTGTTCCCAAACTAAGGTGTACAGGCTGCTTTAAAGTCAAATAATACCATTGAATTCCAACCCCTTAAGAATTACAATCATATCTCTATGGCTAAGTATAATAATCCTATTTAAATAAAGCTAGAATAATATTCCAACTAAATATTTAAGAGTAATAATATTAAAATTTATTATAAGAATAAAATATTCTAATTTTAACTGGAAGTAAATCTTGATCTAAATCTTTAATGTATTTTAATTTTTACCTCAAGGATATCACATCACAGAAAGAACAAAGCATAGGATATTGGATAACAAAGGGCACTTTCATGGAAATCCAATAATCCAGAAGAATTTAGAATAGATAATATTATTACACAAACTAAAATAGTTTTCCTCTGCAATATGATAACTAAATTATAAAATTAGTTATTTCAGGTCTTATAGAGTTTTAAATTAATTTAAGAAATATAATTTGGATTATTAAAATACTAAGTAATCGTCTCTCATGATGACCATTAATAATAACAATAATTTTTAATACTATAAATATAATACCACTAATCTTATAATGCAAATATTTAAATAAAATTTATTTTCTTTAATAAAGTGATTGGCATATGGATATCCAAATATAGTTCTGCTTACACATCTTAAAATAATAAGTTCTGTAATAAGTCAAATCATAATAATATTGTTACCAATTTTAAATGTACAAAAGAAGTTTCTTAAATCTGCTGTGACAAAAATGTGACAATTAGACATGGCACTCTTGTGCATGATCTAATAGATTTTGATCTGTTTGAAAGCTTCTATGAAGCAATTACAATTCATAACCAATTGTCATATATACTTTAATACACCTATTATCTTCATAAGTCATTTTAATTAATATAATAAATATTTACAATTTATCCAAACTACTTTAAACACTTTTTAGCAAAACTCCTTATTTGTACATCTACATAGACCTATGTTTCGACTGACCTGCAGTCTTCTTCAGAGCTATGATATAATGAACAAAATACATAACACTATAAAAAAAACTAAAAACATAAAATATATTTAAAAAATTGAAATAAATAATCAAACCCAAATAAAACAATATAGAATAAAATGTAAAACATAATTAGAAAATATAAATTATACATGTGTATTCCCAACTTTATACATATATATTCAAGGACAACCATTAATCTAAATATTCCTGACAGAGATATTTTAAGTGCTGGCTCTGGCTAGGCATTTATCATAAAGCTTGTAGAGGAATTGGCAATCCTCACTGTTTATATATCTTATCTATTTTATTATTATTAACAATCTACTAATGATTTTATTCTTCAGAAACCTAAACTTTATGGTTATTAACTAATATTCTTTTAATTTTAAATCATATAATATTTATTATTTTTTACTCAATCTTCTATTAAAAATATTTTATATTTATTATTATTTCTTAATAACTAAAACCTATAAACATTATAATTTTTGAACTTAGTTTACTTTCTTTAAAAAAAAAAACGTTTTTTTCAAAAAATTATCTTATACCCCAGCTCCCTCTATTACATATTTAAACCAAATATACATATCCTCTACAACTCTTTATTATATATTTTATATACTTTAACTTTTATTACCATTATATAATTCTCATAAATTTATATTATACCAGGGGTCCCCAACCCTATGCACGCGGGCACCATGGTGCCCACAGACCATTTTACATGTGCCCGCCACTATCTGAACATGATAAAAAATTATTTATCTGATACAAATAAATTCAATTTTTAAAATTACTTATAAATTATTGTATTATATTGTAATCAAATGTTAACATTTTATTTTTGAAATAAATATTTTTTTGTACATTATGTGTATTATTAACAATATTCAACTATAAATTTACATTGAAAAAATAAATGGTGCCCGCCACCCGACTGGTATTATAGAATGTGCTCTTAAATGCAAAAAGGTTGGGGATCGCTGTATTATACTGTTTTAACTTTTTATATATTCCTCAAAACTTTATTTACATATATATTTTTTATTTTAAACACTTTAACTTTTATTATTATATAATTCTCAAAATTTTTTTTTATACGGCTTTATAAGTAAATATTATGCTAAGTTTATTTTTTTATTATGTACTATCTATAAATATACCTACATTTATACCCATATTTAACCTAACCATTTTTTATCATCAACAACTCATTTATAAACAATTATCTCTTTATATATTTACCTCTATATATCTTAATTAATAACTATATACCAATCTCATCCTAATCCCATAATCTCTATTAAATTTTGGTTTTATCTTTATTAATATAGCTTCTTTTATTTTCCTTTCTTTAATACTTTCTGCATGTAACCTTAATTTTATTGAACTTTGTGTCCCGTTTCTTTCATATGTATATATATATCAGTGATTTATTATCTGCCATGCTGTTTTAATCGTTTTTATAGAATTTTGTTTCTCCCACATATTTGTTATCAACCCCACAATCTAGACAATGTTTGCATTTTACCACATATACTCCAGTAATTATTTCTTTATTATATCCTATATATTTGTTATCTATCAAATTTAATGTTTTCTCCTTTTTTACTATTTTTGTAGTAATTATTCTTTTGTATCTTTTATTAATCTTCTATATAATTTTGTTAAACTTATTCACTGATATTATTTATTTTTATTCCTATATATCTATTTTCACTTTTATTTCACTCTTTTCATTTATCTTATAGTCTATTTTTCCAATACTTCTTTTAATTATATATACAGGGAAACCACTCATTTTTAACTCGTTTATTAAATCTTTTTGTTTATTATAGTCTTCTTTCTTTGAACAATACATTACAGCCCTGTATATTCTTGAATATATACAACTAATTTTATATTTCCTATCAATGTTGGAAAACCAACTTATTTTCTTATATTTTTCTTATAAACACTTGTCTGAATACACCATTTTTTATCTATCAATTTTTTTTGAAACATTATGTCCACATATGCAATTTATATTCTCCTCGATTTTATTAATATCATTCATAAACCAGTTTATTTATCTTTGGCTTTTGTTAAAAATCATTAAATAATCATCAACACATCTGTTAAAAAACAAAGAAGCATTTTAATTCTGTTATATTTTTATCAAACGCATTCGTATAAATATTACTTAAAACTGTACTGAGAGCTCCTCCCATTAATAATCCTTCTTTTTGTTTATAATATTTCCAAATAAAGTAATTTATTATCAGTGTGCAATTGAAATATACTGTAAATATTGAATCAAACTAAGATCTGTGGTGATGACAAAGAGAAATAGAAAAACGTAAATAATGGCAAAATGACAAAACTTTAAATTTCACAAAAATTAACAATGTATTATAAAGACAAATTTTCATAATTTACAAAAACACTATTGAAGTCTTATTTACATCAAATGAAACATCAGACTTTTCCAGTGAGAGAACTGTTTACACATTTCACTAGAACAAATTTAAAGTTAAAATTTTTTTTTAAACAAGTAATAATAACTTAGATTGCTAACCAATTAATTTCAACAATTAAGTTTTTTTTATCCTTTCAAAATAAGCAATATATTTTTCCATACCATTATATTTTGAAATGGGTAAATATTTTTTGACTAAGACTGGCATAAATTACATTTGATTTTAGTTATACTAATATAAGAAATATAAAATACTACTATAACAGTAAGTACTTTAGATTTAACTATTAATATTAGTTAAAAGGCTGCAGAAAGGAGTTTGCTATTAACTGAGAGGAGTCCCTTTGATTACTCTTGGAGGTCTTAAAGAAACCGAGCAGGGCAAATTCCTAATGTCCACTCCATATGTTCTTGTCGTTGCAGCTGTTATTACTATGTGATTATTCATATAGTATATGAACATGGATGGGCTGCTCACCAACACGCATTAGCCAGCGTGGTGAGTTTATTGACCTTTTACCTGAGTTTAAAAATAGTTTTTCCAATATACACAATCATGACAGACAAAAATAAACCATGGCCCTTATTCCCAGGAGGCTGTAAAGTCACCAACCAAGGCAGCAGTTGGGGCCGAAGGCAGAGAGTGCTAAGAATCTCGATTGCGGACTCAGGCTGCCATTTGATGACTTTTTATTTAGGTACTTACAACTGCAGATCACTTTCAAGTGAAGGAAGATTGCAAGAGTTAGAACTGTCTTATATTAAATGGGACATTATTGGACTTTGTGAAGTTAGAAGAAAAGGTGAAGCAACAATTCATTTAAAAAGTGATCATATACTCTACTATAAAGGCACAAATATTGGAAATACAAGTGGAGTAGGATTCATTATAAATAAAAAATGAAAGAACAACATTGTGGAGATGGATGGTGTATCGGACAGAGTGGCAAGATTAATTTCACAACTTAATAGCAGATACCAAATGCAGATAATTCAGGTTTATGCCCCAACAAGTTCTAATAGTGATGAAGTAGTAGAAGATTTTTATATGGATGTACAAAAGGCTTTTGATCAGAGTAAACAACATTTTAAAATTGTTATGGGAGACTTTAATGCTAGAATTGATAAACAAATGAAAGATGAAAATGCTGTAGGTAATTTTGGTTATGATAATAGAAATGAGAGAGGACATAGACTTGTGGAGTTTGCAGAAAAAGAAAAACTTTATATTACGAATTCTTTTTTTGAAAAAAATGTTAAAAGGAAATGGACATGGAAGCATCCAAATGAAGGTACCGCAGAATTGAATTATATTTTGACTAACAGAAAATACATATTTCAAGATTGTAATGTTCTTAATAAATTTAACACAGGAAGTGATCATCGATTAATAAGATGTAAGATACATGTTAATGTAAAACTAGAGACAAAAATTATTAAGGAAAACAATATTTACAGTTGATATTCCTAATTTTCAGAAACATTCTAATGAATTTAAATTAGACCTTACAAATTGGTTTCAAATATTAGTGGATTTTGAACATGATTCAGATTTGAATGACATTAATAGGAAAATAACTGATACACTTTTAAAAGCTGCAACAAAGACAGCTGGTAGAAAAAAACAGCAATTGACCAATAAAATTTCTACTGAGAGTAGAGAATTTATGAAGAAACGAAGGAATATGAGGATATACAACAATGATGCATTAAAAAAGATTGAATATCTCGAATTTTGTAAAATGGTGCGGAAAAGAGTTGAAAATGATATAAGAAAGTATAATTGTAAACTAGCAAGGAAGGCTATAGAAGAGAATAAAAGTCTAAAGAGTGTAAAACAACATTTTAGTATTGGTAAGACATTTATATCTGCAAGAAAAAAAGATGGCATTATTACTAAAAAGAGATGACATCATGAAATGTGTAGAAGAATTCTATCAACAATTATACAGTAATAAAAAACAAGTGTCTCCTATACCTATTATATCTTCTGAATTGCCCAGAATTTTGAATGAGGAAGTGAGACATGCACTTAAATTTATGACGAAAGGGAAGGCTCCAGATAATGATGGAGTTATAATTGATATATTAAAAGAAGCAGGTGAAGAAATAGAAATTTTTTTTAGCAAAATTATATACCAAATGTCTAAATGATAAAAGATGTACCAGATGATTGGAAGAATGCAGTATTAATATTTGAAAAAAGGTGATAAAGAAGATATTAGAAATTACAGACCTATCAGTCTTTTATCAGTTTTATACAAAAATTTTACTAAGATAATTACAACTCGTCTACAGAAAACACTGGATTTCCACCAACCAAGAGAACAAGCTGGATTTAAAAGTGGTTTTAGTACAGTAGATCATATCCAAGTATTGAGAGAAGTTATAGAAAGGACAAATGAATGAGTTGCCATTATGCTTAGGATTTGTAGATTATGAAAAGGCATTTGATTCTATAAACATTTCTTCAGTGATTAAAGCATTGGATCATCAAGGTGTAGATCCAGGATATTGTCATATTTTAAAGAATATTTATAAAAATGCAACAGCAACAATTAGATTGCATAATGATAGGAAAATCAACATTGAAATGGGTTTAAGACAGGGTGACTCCATATCTCCAAAACTTTTTACAGCAGTATTGCAAAAAGAATTTTGTGAGTGAAAGTAAATGGAGATTATTTAAGTCATTTAGATTTTGCAGATGATGTAGTTGTTTTTGCAAATAATGCTTTAGAGCTATAGGAAATGTTGCAGGAGTTATCAGATGAAAGTAGTACTAAAGATAAATGTTAAAGACTAAAATAATGTTTAATAGATTCTCAAAATATGAAAACAAAGATTGATTACGATGAGTTAGAAGTTAACAGTTACAAATACCTTGGTAAGATTATTAATACACATGGAAATATAATGGATAAAATTAATCATAGAATTAAACTTGGTTGGAGTGCTTTTGATAGAAATAACTTGATACTAAAAGGAAATATGCCTATGTGATTGAAAAGGAAGGTTTTTAATAAATGTGTTTTGCCAGTTCTTACTTATGGATTTGAGACTTGGACACTTAATAGAAGAGCAATACAGACTTCAAACCACTCAAAGAAGTATAGAGAGATGCATGTTGGGAGTAACAAGAAGAGATCGAAAACGCAATGTATGGGTAAGAAAACAAACAGGTGTTACTGACCTCATTGAAAAAATTAAAAGACTGGAGTTGGGCTGGACATATTGCTAGAAGACATGATAATAGATGGACAATTGAAATTTTAAACTGGATTCCAAGAGATTGTAAAAGACCCAGAAAGAGACCACATGTGAGATGGATGGATGAAATAAGAAAGTGTGCAGGGGTATTGTGGAGAAGAGAAGCTAAAGATAGAAAAAGATGGATTGAACTTGGAGAGACCTTCATCCTGCAGTGGATTGATAATGGTTGATGATGATGATTGGTTAAAAGCAGGTTTTATCTTTTGTAGCATATACATAGTTCCTTCACTTAATTAATAAACATATAATCAATTTTAATTAACTATTAATTATTTAGCCATAATTAAGCTCCTCAGAAGTATAATTTCCGATTAATTACTGTCCAAAAGAAACACAAATTAGTCAGCTATCATTTTTAAATTTAGTATTTAAATAACTGGTACCTTTTTATATAGATACACTAACAAAAAGAAACCACTTTCTGATTCATTACTGTCCAAAAAAAAAAAAAAAGAAAGCCAATTAGTCAGGTATCATTTTTCAATTGTCTTTCAATGGCGGTCCTTTTTAGATATACACACTAACAAAAAGAACCCACGTTCTGATTAAATTAATTGGCTATCATTTTAAAATTGTAATGTGAATTTTTTAAATATTGTGGGTAAATTGAATAATGTAGAATTATGTCTTATTTTCGATTGAAAAAAAGACCGTAACTTTTTATGCACACAAAGAAAATAAAACCCATTTTCTGATTAATTATTGTCAATACCGAAAACAAAGTTATTCGCGGGTATCATTTTTAAATTTATGTATTTAAATAATATTACGGCTTTTGATATCTACACACTAAGAAAAACAATCCAATTTCTGATTCATTACTGTCCAAAAAAAAAAAAAATGCAACATAGTCAGGTATCATTTTGAAATGTAGTATTTAAAAAAACGGTACTTTTTATATATACACACTAACAAAAAGAACCCATTTCTGATTAATTACTGTCCAAAAGCAAAAAAAAAAGCAAATTAGTTGGGTATCATTTGTAAATTTAGCACGAATGTAGCAATTTTGTGTAAATTGGAAAAAAAAAACTATAATTGCATCTTATTTTCGATTAAAAAAATCCCATGACTTTTGACAGATACACACAAACAAAAATAACTCATTTTATGGCCCGGAATCATAATATGTATGTGTTTTTGACTAGCATCAACGCCATCAAATGGCTGGCACAAGGGAATAGAAAACAACCAAATTCATTTTAAGATTCTAAAATGTCTGGATCATGAACATGCTAATATTAAAATGTTTTAAATTGAACAAAACTGAGAATATTTAAAATGATTCAAATTGACAGTGAAATCACGGTCGCATGTTTTCATGACTTCGTGACGACAGGGACAGTATTGAAAATAATCTATAAAGAAATGGACTCACATTGTCATAACCGGTAATCCAGATATGATAGTGCTTTAAGTTTTTTTAACATGAATAGTCAATTGTTGTTATGTAACATGTATTGCTTCAGAGGTAGAGCTACAGGCAGTTTGAAGACAAAACTAGTCACATTTTCACTGCGACATACTTTGAATATCACTTTAAATTGTAACTCATCACTTCAATTCTTCAAAAAATAGATATCAGTACCTTTTATTTTTCCTAATAACCCTTCAAAGTGTTTTCCTATACAGGGGTTTGCAATGAATGTCAGCTTTAATAACAAGTAGTTAATATTGATTAGTATAATTTGAATATTATAATAAAGAAATTCAATAAAGTTTGTAATTTATTAAAAAATTAGTCATTAATTTTTATAATAGAGAAAAATAGGAAAATTAAAAATAATTAAAAAAAATAAATTTTTATTGTAAATATTTTTTATTTACTAATGATGTGGTGATTACTACTAAGTCACTATAAACAAAATAAAATTATTAAAATAAAATAATAAAAACAACTTATATATAAAACAAAAATAGGGGATAAACTAAAAAAAATTATATAAAATTATTATTAAAAAAAATGAAACAAAATTAAAATTATACATAAAATTGATATTCAAAAAAGCAAACAAGATAAAATTATATAAAATTAGTGGGGGAAGGCAAATCAAAATAATAAATTGATAAGAAAGTGAATGGAATGCAAAATTCATTAGAGGTAAATTTTGTTAGTCAGTGGCGACAAAATATCTACAATTGACTTCAGAGTATGACAGCCTTAGATTCCATATTTAGTGGAGCTAAACAAAAAAAAAAAAAGGTTTAAAGTCAGTGCAATGTAGTATATTAATAATGCTTTTTATTATTTATCCTACCTGTCAGCCTGTGGCAAACTTGTTATATAGCATTGACCTAAAATATTAAATCAAGTGACGACTACAAAATGATAGCTTACAATTAAAATAATACTATAACCAAAGACAAATACAACTTACAGCTTAGAGTTGCTGATAAGCATCTACAAGAGAAGCTCTTGGCTGAACTGGCATGCTAGTTGACATTCCTGCAGAAGTTGAATGTTGTGGTGTTTGCGATGTATCACATATCACACCTTCACTGTGATAAACAGCAAAGCAGTTTCTCAGAGCACTTTGGCAGAGTGTGACAAAACCACACTCCACGCAGCCAAAAAAACTTTCATGCCGTTGCTTCTTTTTCAAACAGACAACACAACTCCTTCTTTTATATATATTGTGCTTGCGAAGATCAACGAGGCTATGTTTTCCACTGGAACAAAGAGCCAGATGTGGTACAATATGATTGCTTAATCTTGAAGAAAACCCATCGATAAGGCTATCTGATAAGGTTTTCCGAAAATTTAAAAGCGTTTCAGCTTTCTTCTGTTTTAGAGCCATATACTCGGTGTACAAAATATGGGCATTCGAAACAGCTGTATCAAAGCAGTGCCAAAAAGGATACATTTGCCATCGGTTAGACTTTCTCTTCCAACCATACCTAAGCCGTTTTTTATTGGCCAAGTCTACTCCACCTATGTACCAGTTATACATTTTTATTGCAGGTGGGCATGGATATGAATGAAGTGTCCCATCTTTGTGTTTTCTTTTAACAGCATAATTTCCAGAAGGTGGATAAGCATTTGTGAGCATTAGAATTGGCTTCTTATCCATCCAAATTAAAAATTGAAGACCACTGTCTCTATCAATTATAAAATGTGAGTCTCCTCTACTCATTTTTTTATTATAATTTTTATTAATTTCTTTGATGCTGTCTGGAATACCTTTTGCATTTGCATTTAATGTGCCACAACAGTAGATTTGGTTTGCAAATAGCTCTTTTGCTAACTGTACGCTTGTAAAATATCTATCACAAAAAACAATATATTGTTTGGATAGATATGGTAAAACTACTGAAAGCACAGCTCGAGTACCCAGACATTGGCCAGCATCTGAAGTTGTATCTTTGCCTGTATACAACTCCATATGGGACACATATCCATTATGGCTATCTGCACACATCCACCATTTGAACACTCGCTTCATGCTACTATGACCAGTAAATTTAGTAATAGCATGATCAACTGCCACCTCTCTATGCATTTGATATGCAGCTTTGAAATTTACATTGCAATAGTCTATAATCGGCCTGAGTTTATATATTTTATCATAATCTTTACTTTTAGCATTTGGCATATTTTTATTATTATTGAACTGTAGACAAGATAATATTGAAGAAAATCTAAAACGGGTCATAATATCTGCAAAATATGGTTGTCTTTGTCTCATATCAGAACTCCAGATGTCATCTAATTCATGTACTGGACATCTGGAGGAAATACCCACTATCATGCCAAAAAATGCAGATAATTCGCGATGCGATAAATTTACCCAATCGCTAGCTTTTTTTTCATTAGCGTACGTGTTAGTTTCAATAATTATTTTTTGGTATATTTTTTTATCAAATAATAATTGAAAAAAATCTAAAATTGAATACTCACTGGTGGTGGAAAACTTGAGTCCGGGAGATTTAGTAAAATATGGCTCGATAACGCTCACTGGCAACTCGTTCAGATGTGGTTGGGAAGATGGGTCTGGAGTAGGCAGATCTGTAGCATTTGTAGGCACACATTTCTTGTTCAGTTTTCTTTTTTTTTTTGGTACATCTAATTCTATTTCCGAAAAATCATCAGCAGATAATTCATCAAAAGATCCGCTATAAGAAACATCCGAGTTCCAAGGCTCACTTATGGGGAAATTACAGTCCTCACTAGAATCGGTAAAATCTTGCATTTTTTCCGACGTAAGTTTCTGGGCAAACACAACTACGTAAAAATGAAAAAGTGAAAGAAAGGCAAAAAAAAAAAAAAAATACAATTTAGTTGATAATAAAAATTATCACAAAATCGTCAATTTTTATAACAGAAAATTGGTTTAAATTTCCCGAAACTAGAAAAAAAAAAAAATGGAGACGAAGCCGTAATTAGCGCATGTGTAGAACGCATAGTTTTTCCGCAATTTAAAACTGAAACCGGATATTGCTAATTTAAAAATTCAAAACAGCATATTGCGGGCGCAGAAGTGAAATGGACATCACGTGACACAATTTTTCGTAATGCTTTCCCCAATGCTAATTAGCAAATTCTTTTTTCTCTACTATTATGCCACCTGTATAAGTTTTAGTAATCAACAAATGCTAATCCTTAATAATCAATATCCAGTGCTGTCTTATCCAATATCTCCAGTTGCAAAGCTCCTCTTTGACGAAAGTCATAAGCTAGTAACTAGTTTGGGATATTTGGATAATACATCACTGATCGAGATTTATTAAACATTACCATTTGAATCTATAGATTACTAAAATTACACTTAGTGGCATAATAGTGGTGAAAAAATAAATGTTTACTCCTATCATATGGCTTTACCTTAAATTGTCAAGTATGGATATTTTACTCTAGGATTTTTAGAAATTAACTTCTTGATTTATGCTAAGCTTTTAATCAGTAATTAAGTCTGAGCATTTATTTAATCTCAAAATATATATATTTTTTTATTATATGCACACTTATTTTTAAAATAAATATTTGCGAATAAGATATTTTAAAAAAGGTACGTTTAATCATTAAATTAATTAGGTTATTAAATCAAAAACATATTTAAAAATCTACATTTAAAAAAAAAACAATTTAACAAAAAAAAATAATAATACGAAAAGCATTAATGTGAATAGTTAAAAATGCGTGTTTAAATCAAATCGAGTGTGTGTTTCCACGTGCATAATCTATTTTAATACCTTTGCGAATAAGATATTAAATCAAAAACATATTTTAAAATCTACATTAAAAAAAAAAAACAATTTAACAAAAAAAATAATAATAATATGAAAAGCATTAATGTGAATAGTTAAAAATGCGTGTTTAAATCAAATTGAGAGTGTGTTTCCACGTGCATAATATATTTTAATACCTTGTACAGGCTTACACCTGCGTTTATATATGTAATATATGCGGGATTCGAGCTCAGACTTTCACACGACCTACAATTCTCAGTGCCATCTTATATTGCTGACTCACCTGATCACACATACATGTTGAAAAGATAAATAATCACCAATATACGTATTTCGTGCTAAAAAGCTGAGAACTAATTGTATATATGTGTGGAGATGGTAATCTGAATCAACTGATGAGTGCTGGTTTAGCACGAAATACGGATATTGGTGATTATTATCTTTTCAACATGTGTGTGATCAGGTAAGTCAGCAATATAAGATGGCACTGAGAGTTGTAGGTCGTGTGAAAGTCTGACTTCGAATTCTGCATATATTACACATATAAATACAGGTGTAAGCCCTGTACAATGTATTAAAAGATTATACAGAATATGCACGTGCAAACACACATTCAATTTGATTTAAACACGCATTTTAACTATTCACATTAATGCTTTTCGCATTTTTTTTTTTTGTTAAATTGTTTTTTTGTGAAGCATTGGTAGTCGAGAGGTCGGCGCGACTGCCTTGTAAGCGGTTGCCCGGGTTGCGGGTTCGCTTCCCGGCCGATGCTATGACACATGAAAAAAAATTGTTTTTTTTTTTTTAATGTAGATTTTAAAATGTTTTTGAATTTAATAACCTAATTAATTTAATGATTAAACGATTATAATTCTTCATGTTGCAGATCTAAATACCACAATACCAAAAAAAAAAAATAGAATTGTGAGATTCTTTCTATATGATATTAAAATTCATCATTACCAATCACTGGAAAAATGACCGGTTCTCATACTTATGACAATCTATCCTGCTCGATGGCCTCTCCTGACTCCGTTTAAGGAGAAGTCACAATGCATCACATCACATCAACATTTCTGGGTTTGGAAAAAGACAAGGGGGATTTAGATATGAAGGCCATGGAGTTGACAAAGGTTATGTTGTGGAAATGGGATGAAGCAGATTATGGGAAAACTTAGGGTGGGGAATGGAAGGGGAAGGTAAAGTGGCTAACAGGTTTCTCTGGGCATTGTTGCCGAGAGATTCCTGACTCCGTTTAAGGAGAAGTCACAGTGCATCACATCACAATAGATATAACGTTACCGGGCTGATTTACTTTTTTTATTTTATTTAAACAAATAAATATAACTGTTGTTTTACCTTTTTGAAATATTACATTTTTTCTAGTTATTTATTTATTCAAAAACAAATAGATTTGACTTCGTTCTTTTATTTCTTTAAAACATTTTTTTTAAAATAATGCTTTCACCGATTTCTTTTCTTTCAAAATAGATTTTTAAAAAAACAACATTATTTTCTAAATTACACTTTAATTAAGCTGGAATGTGCGGGTGAGAGGGGGGAGGCACTGGAAAAATTACCATTGAAGCGCAAGAACACGTAATTAAAGTCTTTAATATATATATAAAACTTCTCAGCCACCTTATCTCCTGGACATCATTCACTAAAATTCAAAAACATATGGAATCTAATTCAATTATCTTACTTGAAAGTGTGAAAAACATTTATCACCATCTCTTTTGTATACAGACTTCAGAATGGTTTATATTAAAAAGACAACAACAAAAGAAGGAATTAGTCTTGCGTTGTTAGCCGAGAGGTATCGCAGCCGCCATGCAAGCAAGTAGTTGGTTGCAGACGGTTGTGGGTTCGCGTCCCGGCCGATGCTATGACATATGAAAAAAAAAAAGAAGGAATTAATTAAGCTTCTAATTATCCAGAAATATATGTAAATTTGCTTAATCATAATAGACTACTTCAGTTTTAAAGGCATTTTCATTTAATCAAACCATTTACAGAATAATATTTTATATATTAAGGTCTACAATAGTAATTTATAGTATACAATAATAATTAAAAAAAATTAGACAAATCAATATGATATTGTGAATGAGACCAAACTTTAGTTTAGTGATGAAAATATTCTCTGGGAAATACTGAAACTTCTCTCTGGATTTATTTCTCTGTTAACTTGATCAAAAGGTTAAAGGTTATATACGATGTTGAGTAACTATTTAAAAATTCTCAATAGTTCAATATTTTTTATTGCTATTTATAAAATTAAGTGATAATTTTATAATTTATGCACTGAAAGTCTATCTTTTTTTTTTGAACAGATGAAAATTTAATTTTGCTCTACTGTAGTTAAAATTTCCACTTCTTAATTGCAGTGATTAATTATATATATATACCATATACTCCTTAATTAACATTTTACAATGTAATTTTAACGTGTTTTATTTCTTCTTTACAGTTTCAACTGCTCTGCAGTCATCATCAGGGCTACAATATTTAAACATATATAATTAATACCTAACCATACACACACATATATATACAGATACATACACTACGTGTATATATATTTGTATATGTCATCATCATCAATCCATTGGAGGGTGAGTCTCTCCAAGTTCGATCCATCTTCTCCAATCTTTAGCTTCTCTTCTCCACATTACCCCTGCATACTTCCTTATTTCATCCATCCATCTCACATGTGGTATCTTTCTAGGTCTTTTATAATCTCCTGGAATCCAATTTAAGATTTCAATTGTCCATTTATTGTCATCTTTTCTAGCAATGTGTCCAGCCCAACTCCATTTGTCTTTTAATTTTTTCAATGAGGTTGCGTTTTCGATCTCTTCTTGTATATATATGTGTATGGTTAGGTATTAATTATATATGTTTATTTATAGTTCTGATGATGACTGCAGGGCAGTTGAAACTGTAAAGAAGAAATAAACCATGTTAAAATTGCGTTCTAAATTGTTAATTAAGAAGTATATGATATATATATCTATTGTAGTTGTTAGTAGTAAGCCCTGCAGAAGTCAAACATAACTTAAGAGAAGATAATCTTTATTCAATTTTTAAGTAATTTTTATAGGGCTATATTTTAAATATTAAAAGGTCTTTAATAAGTTATAGCAGGTGATAATGATAAAAATAAAAGGTAGCAAGTCATAGTGGTAATGTGAATGAAACCAAACTCTAAGTAGTTGCGAAAATATTTGTGGATGCATGAGTTTGATCTCTCATTTTAATATCATCTAATTTGTTTAGAATGTTTTATAATTATGAGATGTTGAATTAAATATCAATAGACATCTAATGCATCAAAATATGAAAAGAATGAAGGTGGAGAAAACCTTTGCACATGCTATCAATTGGCCTGGATAGTATTTGTCTTAGTAATATCGGAAATAAGGATGTGGTATGTTTGGAGGCAGGTTGGATCTTATGAAGCAGAGTGTGAAAAGAATGAAGGTGATTCTTGTAATGAGAAAAGGCCTTTGAGTATGCTAGAAATGAACTGGCAAACATTTGTATATGAGATGTCAGTCATAAGTGCACTATAATTGTAAAGGGACATTCTGATAGGAAATGTTCCAGTTTCATCATTTGTATGACATAGGATATATATAAATATATGTGTGTACAACATCTTTCAAACAAGGTAGTTAACTTCCGATTTAAATAAATAAGATTGCTTTAGTATCTCTATCGAAACCAGGTGCAACATCAAAAGGTTTCCGAAACTATAATGAGATGTCTTGCATGCTCTTGTTTCTCATTGGTCAATTTAATTTCAGTCTTAGTTATAAGCTAAGCTAAACTTAAAGTAACACCTCAGTGTGCAAATATACTTAATAGCTGTTTATTATAATTATTACAATTGATTACATTGTGAAAAACAAAATTATATAAAATGAAAAGTTTGGGACATAGAAGACTTTTTTTACATAAAATGAAAAGTTTGGGACATAGAAGACTTTTTTACCCCTTTCTTTTGAACTGGATGAATCCTATTATTGCACTAAAATTTATTTTTATCTCATCTAACTACACACAAAATATCCAATCACAGCAATATTTTTGAGTTATCAGTAAAGGTAATCTGGAGCTAAACTAATATTATCTAATTGGTTCAAAAATTCATAAGTGACAAGGGCAATATATAAAAGCACTATTCTCGGTCAAAATTTAATTTTGCAAAAATTTACGGTTGTCATCTGATCCTTCGTGTCAGCCGCCAGAGGCGCGATTTCTAACTGAAAAACACATTAATATATAGTTCCCGGGATAGCGATTCTCTATTAATATTGACTTTTTTTTTTGGTTTGTTTACAAAGTTTACTTTTTTTCGTTTCTGAATTATTTTTCCCAAATAATATTTTTGACGATGGGATAATAATAGTTTTTTTTTTTTTTTACCAAAGGGTCTTTTTTGGTGTGTGTTCAAATAGTAATTTGTTTTTTTAAAAAAAAAATAATATTACTGTTTTTGTAAAATTGGATTGACAAAATTCAAGAGAGAACGGGGTTTTATGATGGATCTTTAAATAATAATTTACGTTACTTTGATAGGTTTACATTGATTGCCGAAAACAATTATTGGGAGAAGTGTTGTTTTTTTTTTTCGCGCGCGTGTGTTTATGTTTAAATAAAATTTAAAACCTTTACTTTTATCAGTTTACATTTGATGGACGACCGATTGGACTTCCTTTCATTTATAAATTATGGTTTTGGTTCTACAAATAAATATTTTTGACAATGGGACGATAATAGTTGTTGTTTGTTTAATTTTTATTGACAAGAGCGGGTGTTTTTTTGGTGTAGATTCAAATAGTAATTTGGGTTACGTTTAAATAATAAGTTGCGGTCTTACTTTGATCGGTTTACATTTGATTCCCGACACTAATTACTGGGAAGGGTGTTTTTTTGTGTGTACGATTGTAGACAACAATTATTGGGAGAAGGGGTGTAACCGTTTAAAGAATAGTAGTTTACGTTACTTTTAGTAGTGGTGTACATTTGATTGCTGACAATAATTAGTGAGAGGGGTGGGTGTTTTTTGGTGATTGGCGACAACAATTATTGGGAGAAAGAGTTTTGCGTTTTGTTTTTGTTCGTGTGTATGTTTAAATCAAAATTTAAGTTACTTTTATCGGTTACCATTTGATTGAAAACCGATTTGACTTTCTTTTTTTTTTTTTCGTTTATAAATTATTTGGGTTTTCCCAAATAATATTCGATTTGACAATGGGACAATAATAGTCTAGGTTTCTTTAATTTTGATTGACAAGAGCGAGTCTTTTTCGGTGTACGTTCGAATAGTAATTTGGGTTATGTTTAACTAATAATTTACTGTCTTACTTCGATTGGTTTACATTTGATTGGCCAGGACAATTAGTGGGAGGGTTTTTTTTTTTTTTCTATACGATTAAAGAATAATTGACGTTCCTTTTATTTGACCGTTTGATTGCCGACGACAACAATTATTGGGAGAAGAGGGGTTTTTGGGGCTATGTTTAAATAAAAATTTTAGTTACTTCTTTTATTTTACATTTGATTGCCGACGCCAACAATTATCGGGAGAAGAAGGGATGTACGTTTAAATAAAAATTGAAGTTACTTCTTTTATTTTTGACATTTGACGAAGGTCATTTAGAATCCCTCAAACAAGCTTGCCTTTACGAAGTGAACCTTTCCGTCGGCAGATGTTTTCGGACCTCAAATCTGCATATATTTGCCGCACAATCCAATCTTTTCTTTCAGCAGCAGGATGTTTTTTTCTTTTTTTCTGCTGTAGAAATATTCCAGCGCTGGCCCGTGTCTGGCAATTCCCATCTTTTAAAGTTTTCTGTTGTGGGAATTAGCCGTACTTTTTGTCTCGGAAAATTTCTCGCTAAAACGTGACTCAAAGCGTGATTTTTAAATTTTTACGCTATTCCACCCTAATCGAAAATTTAGGAGAAATACAAATTTATGAGGAACAATCATGATACTGTTAAAATTGATAAAATGTAACAGTACATCGATTGGTCTTAAAAAAAACAAGGCACCGATGAAAATTTAAATAATTTTGACACGATCAAAATAAACACCCTAGTACGATATTGTTACATCAAATACATAACGCAGCATTACGATATAGTGTGTGACACAAACAACTACGGCATTTTCCTCTGCTTTTAGCATCGGAAAAAGCCACACCGTTAGCCGCTAAGCCGAGTTAACACTCTTTCTAGATTTTATCGTAGAAAGTAGACTTAACTCCGAGTTAACAATCTTTCTAGGATTTCTTTTAGAAAGAATGCTTAAAGGCTTGGGTGCGGCCACGGAAACGGCATATTTCTAGAAATTTAGCTAGAAATCGCGCCTCTGGCGGCTGACACGAACGATCAGATGACAACCAAATTTACGAACTCCACAATTAACCTTTCCTTTTAAGCTTGTAGATGAAAGCATAGAAATAAATATACAAATTTCAAAAGAAAAAAAAAAGCTACAACTCATTCACATACATTACCTTGAATAATTTTTAAATATATAAAAAAACAATATTTTCAAAATATATTACTTTTATTTTGATCTCTTAAATTTCAATATATATATATTGCTAATATAATATAACGAATGTGTTAATAGCTCTAAACAAGCTTTTTCAATAAAAGCCGCAAGAGAAAGCATTTAAAATCTCTATCTACAATTATCCCTATTCCCAAATCAGTTTTGAGCTAATAGCTCTCATCAGTGAGGCACTAAGACATTCAGACAGTAGATCTAAATACAAACTCAAGCCCAGCATTTATTGGATACTTAACTATTAAGTAGAAAATCTGAAATTTTCAGACATCGTCTTCAAATCCAGCTGTCTAACTTAAATAGCCATATGGGACTGAAATAAATTGGTTTGGGGATAGGGATAATTCTAGATAGAGATTTTAAATGCTTTCTCTTGCAGCATTTATCGAAAAAGCTTGTTTAGAGCTATTACCATGCTCGTTATATTATGTTTATAAATATAAGCTAATTAAGTCACGTGATGTATGACTTGCTTTTCCTTATTATTATATAATACTAAATGTATTAATATATTTTATATTTAATGTAAATAAATCGAGGTAGATGTAGGGCTCCAGTCAACATGCATAAAACATCATTATGGCCACCATACCACATGAAAAAAACTAACAAACTAGTATGTATTAGGTATTCATTTCAGGAAATCTCCATTATTGGCTGCCTTTAGAATGCTACCAATTATCCACATAAATATACAACGGATTTGTCTTACATTAATATTGTCTGATAAACGAATGTAACAGTATTTGTGCAGACAATTGGCAGTATTCAGGATGGAAATATCTTAAAATGAATACAGATTGCAGAGGGGCTCGTCTGTTTTTTCATGTAGTATGACAGCCATAATAAATGCTTTATGCATCACGATTGGAACTGATATCTCTCCAGATTTTTTTATATATTGAAAAATCATATCATCCAGCCAATGCTTATGTAAACCAATGGAATATCAGCAATCTGTTGTCATAGCAACACTCAATTAGACAGTAAGAGGAGGTTACCATGTAATATCTAAGTAAATGTTGCCTTGGCAATAGATTACTGATATTCTATTGGTTTATTTAAGCATTGGCTGTAGTTATGTGATTCATATATGATAACCAATTAACCGTTTGTGCTTATGATTTAATATATATAAATGTACATATGCAATTAAATTATAATTTTTTTTTGTTTTATATGGTCATGCCTTATTATTAATTCTTCTTCTCCAAAATCCCAATAAGCAATGAAATTAAATGTCATATTAGATAAAACTATAATATATTCACAAAATGCAAATTTGGAATAAATTCCAGGTTCGCAATAGGAATTGTGTCGAACAAAAAAATATGTAGCCATAACGCCAGAAGTAATATTGATGAAAAAGATAATCAGCTTTGAATGCAGTGACTTCAAGTTTTCAATGTACATAGATAGGAAGCAAGTGATCAGCATGTATGGAATAGCCGAACACATAAAAAGAATAAAAGAAACCTCATGAACTTTATAATTGTCCGTAGAGGAAACGAAAGTTAACATCATTAAAGAACAAATTTCTACAATGTTTAAAACAAAAGCAAGTTTACACAAAAAATAATATACACATTTTTGTTTAACATATTGTCTTTTAAAATAATTATAATACAATTTGGCAACAAAAAGCCGTGGGGTGACATGTAACGCTATACCAATCTTCCAAATATAACGCTGGGGGGTGTAATTTCCGATGACGGAACTTATTGAAGGCAAATAATTATCCACGTTACAATGTGTAGCTGTTGCTTCTTTAAAGTTGTACCTGAGAGATAAATAGAGGCAAATTAAAAATGAGAAAAAAGGCAGTGCTACTGTGATAAGTGCAATTGCTCTAAAATCCACTCTAAAAACGAACGTGAGCGGACTCATGATAACAATAATCAGAGTGATAATCTGATTTCCTAACGAGCTAAAGGAAATTTCAGAAAAGCAGAATCTTCATAATTTTTTGTGAATTACAATTGGTTTCGGCCTGTTTTTGAAAATAATCTTTTTTTTCACAACGGCTCGCACAGTGAAGTACGCACTACCCCGATCATTCTTGTCAGAATCTGCTTCAATAGACTTTTTATTTTTAGTGATTACGGCCAATGGTTTTTCTAAGTCAATAGTTTTTCCATATAGTATGTGATGACCAATAATTAAAACAGGAACATTCTGAAATTATATATAAACACACACATAAAATTAGGAGTTTAACGTATATATAATTAAGAGAAAACTCTTCTTCCTCAGAATATGAATAAATAAGTGTTATTTATTCCTAGCCGGAGGGAGAATAATTTACTATACTCACCTACATACATATAATACTGTCTAATAATATACCAGTAATTAATTATAATCGAAATAAAAATATAGCTATAAAGATATTACTAGCAAGATTATAAAATGTTCATTACAACCTATGCCTTTGCCTATTAAACAAATAGACTTAAATAAAAACTAACGTATAAATACTCATATATAACTACCTATGATTCAAAACAAGATAAACTATACTGATAATATTAAAAGAAATTATTGTAAAACTGATGGATGGTCTTAGATTCAAAATAATCAATCAAAAGTTTCTTCAAACCTTCGTTTGATCTCATTGTATTCATATATGCTAACGGCTTTATTGATCAAGAGTTCATAAGATGTTCAAGTACCAGAATCGATTCTGAAGTCTCGGGATCGATTACGGTGTTCAAACTTCTTATGAACTCCAGAGCAATAAAGCCATATGAGTGTTTTTTTTTATATTGCATTTATAAAATGCCGTCTATGCCTTATCAAACAATATGTTTATGACCAGTATTATATTCATGAATATATAAGGTTCTACTAAGTTAGGTACCATTCATAATTATAAAAGTAGAATTAAAAAGATAGCTTAATTCAGCCTGATATGTTCCCGAACATGATCATAAAATATTGTTTGATGATGCAAAGGTTGTATTTTATGAACGCTCTGAAATCAAAAGGAGGTCAAAGAAAGTCTTTTGATTAATCATTTCGGAACTGAGGTTATCAATTTTATGACAATTTCTTTTAATGCTTATGGTGCTGCTTCTTTGGATTGAATTGTGGGTATTACAAGTGTACTTGAACATACATTTTTGTTAATAATCTTCACAAGAGAAGATCTACTTGTTTAATAAGTGAAATTATGTCTGTGAAGAAAATATTCTAATTTTGTTACTACATTTATTGCTCTAGTATATCCATGTATATTAAAAATTTTAACCCTACAGAGGTGGTCATCGATCTGAGAGATACGAACAAACTATTTTTTAAAACAGTTCCACGTAAAATTCAAGGCTATAACTAATTGCATATTTACACGTGACTAATGTTAATTCATAAATTTTAAGTTATCAATCTGGTTAAAATATATTAAAACAGGCAAAACTCTCTATATGTATTGCCACTCAATGCAAGTCAGAATAATCAATGGATACCAGAAGGCTTGTATATAAAATCACCATCTAGTGCCTACTTATCCAATATCCCCAGACTAGTTTCTGACTTATGGCCTTTGTCAGTGCTGAGCCTTGGATCTGAGAGCACTACAGCTAGATCTTAGGATCTAATGCAACCCTCCAGCAGCCACCTTAAATTGAAAACAGTATAATATTTCCAATCCAAGCTCATCAGCTTATACAGTCATATAGATCTGAACTCAGTTCAGTACCCATATATTTTCGTGTCTTTGGTTCTTTAATATCCATAGCCACCACTATCCTATTAGGCAGGATTGATTTTAAACCAATAAAAATCACATGATCACTATTTCTTATGCTTGCTCTTAACTTATTAAAACAGTCAAAACTCTATACGTACTGCCACTCAGTGCAAGCCAGAGTAATCAATGGATGCCAGAAGGCTTGTGCATAAAATCCCCATCTAGTGCCTACTCATCCAATATCCCGAGACTAGTTTCTGGCTTGTGGCCTTCATCACTGAGAGGACTTGGATCTGAGAGCAGAGCAGACTTAGAACTTAGATCTCTACTTAACTACAAAACTATGAGTATTAAATTGAAAACACAATAATATTTTCAATCCAAGCTCATTAGCTTATATAATCATATAAGTCTGAACTCAGTTCAGCACCTATACATAAGGCACTAGATGGGGATTTTATGCACAAGCCTTCTGGCATCCATTGATTACTCTGGCTTGCACTGAGTAGCAATACTGTATGGAGAGTTTTGCCTGTTTTAATAACAGTTATAAGCAAGCATGAGAAATGGTGATCATGTGATGTTTATTGGCTTATGAATATTAATATAAGAGTCCTACAAAGTGATTCCATATTTTCAAAGCTTTTAGTGGTAATTTGAAAAATATTTTGTGGATTAAAATGGAAAGCTAAGGGAGTAAGCAATGGTAAAAAGAGAACATGTAAGTTATCTAGATTTTGCAGATAATAGAATTGTTTTTGCAAATAACTTTTCAGAGCCTCGGGGAACATTACAAAAGTTATCAGATGAAAGTAGGACTAAAAATAAATACTAAAAAGACCAATACAATTAACCTACAAACATATTCAATTCTATCCTTATAATTACACTATAATTATAAATCTATATCCTTATAGTATCAAATATATCATTAAATATAATAGTACTATCAATTTGTATTTTTCAACTGAATTTCATATATACCCATCCCTAAATATATATGAAGGTAGTTAAATATATATTCATTTGCATTTGTTTCTATATTCAGACTTACCAATGTAGTGAAATAATAGCTAAAATAGTTTTGAAAATAAAGTAAAACAAGTAGAAAAACTATAAAAGCTAAAAACCAATAATCAACGATTCCATTAGCTTATATTTACACTAACAGCAAAGACTTACATTCCATTCTTGTCATAAGTATTAACAATTCGTAGTACTTCCTTGTTACAAAAAAAGTCAATTAACCAAGAAATAAATCATGGAAGAATGCAGTGACCTCTATTAGCCACCTTATATAGTTGGGTAAAAATAGAAGATTTTAACAATCTTGAAAATAGAAGTAATACTAATTAATCTAAAGTTTAGAAGATTTTAACAATCTTGAAAATAGAAGTAATACTAATTAATCTAACGTTTACACATATTGTCTACATCTCCAAAAATAATAATTTAAATATTTACAAAATCCAACTGTTTCTTTTATAAAAACCTCTTTTTATATACTCTTAAGAAGTTGAAACTTATTTAGCATAAAAAATAAAACATTAAATACAATAATTAGTCACAATAACCTAATAAGAATTAGTTACCTGCTAAAAAAGAAAAAGTTTAATGAATAGCATCAAACAAATATGGCACAAAATAAAAAATAATTGAAGAGTTTAATGCTAAGAAGTTCATAATCAACTTCAAGCGTTGGAAGACCATTATTAAGCCATATAGGGCAGCATAAAATTAATAACGACACAAAACAAAATGATATATACATATAACATTTGCTAAAAACAGCTTTGATTTAATTTGAAGAGTAGTGCACTAGAAACCCAAACATTTTTTCCTCTTGAATTACAATTTGGGTTGATATATTTAACTTGAAATAAAAGGGTGTCCCTGAATTAATTCACACAGTGATTGCCTTAATTTATGTAGCCCCCCCCCCACACTTTTTATTTTTTTATATGTCAAAGCATTGATCGGGAAGTGAATCCGGTCCAGTTGCTTGGAAGGCAGTTACACTAACCGCTAGGCCATCAACGCTTGATGAGCCCCCCACACTTTTACTTCAAGTTAAATATACCAATGCAAATTGTGATTCAAGAAAAAAATTATTTTTCGTTTTCTAGTGCATTATTTCTCAAATTAAATAAAAGCATTTTTTATAAAATACATTATTTTTTACTTCTAGAATATTTTGTGATAAACTTTTTGCAATTATTCATATTCAAATTTAAAAAATTAGAATCTAAACAACGTCACTGTATTTCTAGTTCTGAAATGGAAAATTCATATATGTTAAAAACTGTTTCCAAGATTTTTTTTTTGTTTATGAAGGCAATGTTTTAAAAAAATCAAATTTTTTTGTTAAACATTCAAGAGAAATTAAGATTTCATGCCTCATTTGCTTTTTTTTCTATTTTTATTCCTGCATAAATACTATATCTTGGATTGAAGAAGAGAGTATTCATTTATTTAACACTCAAAAGACGTGTGCTCAATTAGCTTGAAAGGCTGTATTGGAATGAAATATTTTAATTTACTGTAAATTCATTTTATTAACATATTTCAAAACAACTACACTACTATCTGGTATGCATTACTGAAAACTTACCAAACTGATATCACATTTTAAATTTGGGCTGCCAATTGAGTTAGACTGGACAAATAGTTAAACAACCTTAAAATATTTCTGTGTCATGTTGCATTATCATATACGTAACACATGTACAAAATTTGAAGGAAACCCATTCAATGGAAGTATGCTAAAATTCGGTTATAATATTAACCGAGACAAACAGATAAATAAACAAACACAATTTCCAAATTAAATAAAAGCATTTACAATTTGTGCTAAATATCTATTTAAAAAATATAGAATCACATACAGTATTATAATCCTGCAAATATACAGAGAAAATATCAGCAATATTTAAATAATTAAAATAAACTTTCAATACGTCAAATATTACTAATATATATATATAATTCATAATTATATGTAGGATTATTTGCAGCGTTTAGTTTATTTGATGTTTTTAGCAAACTTCAAATTTAAACTTTTTCAAACATATTCAACTATTAACGATAAATAGACAGATTCATATATATAAGGTATCCCAAGGAAAAGGTGACCGGTTCTGCAGCTTGCAGGAATGCTTTTAAATCAATGCAAATGTTACACAGCGACATAGTTTTAATTATTCACTTCAAAAATCATAAAGCGCTAATTGTGAGTTACAACATGATATGTGGTTCATATCTTAACACATAATGAAATACTTGGCTAACATTAATCTTTGTTCTAAATTGGGTGTAATTGGCAATGGAATCTTTTAAATCATTCAAACTGTACATGAGTACATTAACATTTTCAAATAGTTTGCACAACTTTGTGACGGCAGGAAAAATTTAAAAGACAATTGATAAAGGCGTTCATGATAACTTATAAATCAGATATGCTAGCAATTTAAAATTATTATTATGAATAATTAAACTATTTCATTATTTAATTCATGTGGTACATTGCACAATGGTTGGAGAGCAAAATAATCCCGTTCTCACCAGAACATATTGTGTATAATGTATTTTGAGTAATAGTATTCCTCACTTCTTTGGGTATTCTTCCCCTGACCAGTGAAAATACTAGCATGGAATCAAACTGGAAATACTGAGTTTTGTCGATCTAATCACCTAAATTATCCTATCAAATATATAAAACATTCAAAAATTTATCTAGAATTTGAATTAAAAAATATACTACGCTATTAGAAGAGTTCTAAATAACTACATATTTTTATCATTAGCATTTAGAGTCAAAAAAAAAACTAAGATATCTAAATGTAATCAAATACTATCTTTTTAAGTTACAAGCCCATTTAAAAAAAACATACTCAATTGGATCCGCCTGAAGTTTTTAGCTGCATAAACTTGATTTCTTTCAAACGTCATTAGTTCACTATTAACTTCTTTTCTTAGTTTTTTTTTAATCTAATTAACAAAAAAATCAAAAACAGTTAACTTTCCCACATTTAAATAATTCTGCTTTCCTGAAAGAAAAAGAATTGTAGGGGGGGGAATGAAATACAATCGAGGTGGCTGAAGAAAGCGAACGGAAAACTGCTTCAGCAGAAATATGAATTCCCAGGAGTACACATGCTCGGTTCAGTGAACATCTAATGCCCTTCGAATTAAAAAATATTATTAAAAGATGTATACTGAATATTAGAATTATAAGTTAGCCAAATATGCTTTAAAGTTAAAAGATAAAAAACAACAACTCTAAAACAATATGGAATTCTATGAGACTAAGGGGGCAGGTTGTGGGAAATATAATAAAAGTTTTGTATTCTAGAAGACATAAGAAACACCGCTATAACATTGTAGCACTTAAATAAATGTTAGATTAATAGTTAAAAAGCATATCTAAAGGCCAAATATTCATAACAATAATGATAAGAGAAGAATATATAGAAGACTTTAATATATATGAATATATGAAGAAAGATGCAAAGAAAGAGAAAATAATAATAATAACATGGAAGACATGTACAAAAAAATGAAGAAGACACTGAAAAGACATAAAAATAGTATAATAATAATAATAATGGGGATTTGAATGTTGTGATATGAAAAGATAACAAAATTAAAGATTATTGGTAAGTAATCAAATATGAGAAATTAAAGAAAATTAATTTTGGCAAAGAAATAGTAAAGCAATAATAAACAAATGATTTAAAAATAATCTAAGGAGAATTTACATTTAAAAGTTCCCGATAATATTCCAAGTATATTGCATTTGGATTCAAAATATAGAATTAGTATTTAGAATAAAATTAATAGATTCATGCAAAATTTTACGACTGGCAAAATACATAGCGAATAAATATGATTATAGCAAATTTAGCTTTGCCTTCCCTCCTATAACAATCTTTATCAAAAGGTCGATATTCTTTTCTGACTTCTACTTTATCTTCCATTCTTTTTCTTAGTTTTGTTTATAATTCTTAACATCTCATTATTAATACTTAAATAAAGAAGGAACATTATAGAAGGATGCTGATGACAAATACTACTGTGCCAATAGTTTAAATATCATTTCAAACTATACAGGCCAAAGCAACCATAAATTAATTTGGTATACTAAGTTGAAAATCGTGAGGAAATCAAAAACAAAATAATGGTAGAGTGGTGGAAGATGGGTCTCAAAGACATTCAATTATTACAGAATATTATTATTATCCATTACAGTAAAGTTATGTTCAGGGATTTTGTTTGAGTGTAATGCTTTCAATTATAGAGGAATGATATCAGAAACGAGCAATTATAATGATTTTATGAATTAAATCAAGGTATTTGACTAACTTAATCTAGAAGGTCAATGGCAATCTTTGAAATTAGTTGATTGTCCACTAAAGTTTATTCATATTTTAACAGGTTTTACATGATAAAATGAGAGGAGTGATATTACTGCCGGTGGAAAGTCTGGTATTTGAAATGAAAACTGGTGTTAAAGAAGGATGTGCATTTGCTCTAGCATTAGTCTCCATTTTTGTGACTGGTTTTTGGAACTGAATATTGGCAGCTTAGTATATCAGGGATCAAGATGCGATAAAAGTTCAAGAGTAGAATTTTTAATTCGAATAAGATAAAAGCGAACTTAAAAACTTTTTCTTGAAAACTGGATTTGTAAGTATGCTGATATGCTATTTTATAAGCTTTTATATTAATTTGCCTGTCTGTGCTCGTCGGGATGTCCACATTTTTGAATTTTTAACAATGGAAAAATTTGTTCATTTTATAAACTCATATCTTTTTTAGATCAGACAGGACATGTGAATGAATAACAGAAGATATCCTAAAAGGATGTTTTCTAATGAATCGGATGATAGTTTTTGGCAGACTCCGACTTTACATTATACACAGTAATAAACAAAAAAATAATAATGAATTCTTCATAACAGTTATATAAATATCAGTAATAATATTACACATAAAAAGCCTTTTTCAAGATCTGGTTTGGTGCCCTTTTCAAATATTACTAATCTATTTAACGTTGATGAACTATTTCAAAGATAGAACCATCTAGTGTTCATTAATGGAATTAAAACAAGCAATAACAATATAAATAAATCAAAACCCTAATAGATAAATCCAGCAATTACAAAATTATTGACTATATCATAACAATACATTAAATAAATATTACATGCATTTTTCTTTACAATTATATATATATCATTTTATATAATTTTCCATTCATTTTTAATTAATCAATTGCTAACCAAATTTATAGAAGTCTTGTAAATAAATATTCATACAATAATTCAAATTATTTTTAATATAGTATGTTTCAAATATGTGTCTTCTTTTAGAATCTTTTTATTCTTTCCCAATTTTGATTATAAAGAGAATCTCAAAGACATTCTGAAGAAATGCAATGTTGATTGCTTTCAACAAAAAGATATATGGCAGAGAACGGAATGCATTGGAAAGCTACAATTAGATATGGTACTGGAGTTTTCCACAAATAAGTTTACTACAAAAGTTAAAAGATAGCATTGCAAAATACCAAATATATGCACGTAATTTTGTTTCACAGACCGATTCATAGTCATCACAGTCATCTGTAGGGTGATACTATTTTTTATGTATCTTTTTTTTTTTGGCTGTTAGAGTTAGAATGGTCACAATCGTTAAAATAAATTATTCAAATGGCTTTTTGCTCTGAAGTTCGCACGAAATACAGGCACCAGAATTGACAGAAATGGAATCAATCTGAAGACTTTCCACTCTACGATTAAACCATGCAGGGTAAATAAATAATCAAACAGCTTTGTTGCTTCATAGTTTGTAAGAAGTTCAATCACTGGAAGTACCAGAACTGAAATCAGTCCAAGGAATTTACGCTTCTGAATATGACCTTCCACCATCGCACTAAAGAATCATAATCATTTGTGTGGGCTGCTGATGATAAAGAATAAAAGTTTAGATGGGGAAAAAAATAAGATTTTGTGAAGTGGTATTTAAAGTCATAAATGATAGTTTATAGTAAGAATTGGACATAAAATAATGGGATACATGTTTGTGTGATTGAATAGTGATGGAGGCTTAGTCAGGTGGATAAAGACGATGTAAGCTGGGCATTAATGAAGAAAGTTTATTACACAAAAAAGGTACATGACAAAATTATGAAAAGTTATGAAGGAAAAGATTTTGAAAGAATCAATAAATGTGGTTTTAATTTCTCCTTATTTGTAATAATAAAAATACTTAATTGTAAATTATTATGAAGGAAAAGATTTTGCTGAAATCAATGTATTGAGTTGTAATTTAGGACTCTGAAGAGTTGCCAAAAGATTTACTTCAACGGTTACAATTCTATTAGGGAAAAAAGCTCGACAAAATAAGAGATTCGAGATATAATTGTAGTGAAAATTAGGACTGAAAAATATATATTAAGCTTTGTCGGATAGTGAAAAACAATGGAAAGAGAAATGTTAGGAAATGCAAATCAAAAGACCTTTGTAAGGTTAGATACTATTCTTATTTGTGAAACACATATGGAAAGAATTCTAAAAAAGAAATACCTACTTTTGATTTATTTGATATGAGATCCAAGTGTTTGTTAAGAGTAAAGATGGAATTGGTGATAGTCGTAGAAAAGTTCGCAATATACAGATTTATGATACGACAGTATTTGTAAATGAGGATGAGTTTAAAAAATATTACATTGCTATAGTAGAGCTTCTCAAAAGTTTAAGTTGAATATATTATAAAAAAAAAAAGCTAAATCAATAAAAATAGGTGTTAGGAAAAAAAGAATTCAAGGACGCAGTAGAATTTAAGAAATAAATAAGTTTTTTTAATTATTAAACAGTCTCCTTTCATTTTCTTAATTTTTCTGCAGTGATTATATTATTTAATAATATACAAAAACAGTACGTCCCAACGAAAAAATGATAGAATCTTTCTCCAAGCTGCCTGTAGGGCTGCTTCCAATTAATATATTTTATGCAGAGACATAATTTAGCTATTCATTAAAAAATCTTTAAGGGCTAACATGTCTGAATAACAAATTATAACATGAAATATGATAGTGTGCAACTCACGATGAGCAATGTGCCAATATTAAATAGAGCAAATCTGCAAGTGAAACTTTTGAAATGATTCACAGAGTACGGTAGTACAACCATGAAATTGCAAAAGCATATTCAAGTAGTCTGCAACATTTTATGATCCAGAGAGCACTGATAATAATCTATTAAGATACGAAACATTTACCATATTTCATATCGGAACTGGAAATTCAGATAAACTATCGACTTAAAATTTTTGTCATGAATAACTAAATTACATTGTTATGTAACATGTGCTGATTTATATATGGCACTGCAGGCAGATTAGCGAGAAAAAACCATTCACATTTGCATTGTGATATTCTGTATAAGCAATGCTAATACTTTTTTATGCACATCACATAACGCAATATTTTATTATATCATATTTTCAAAATAGCCGACAGTTTCAATACAACAGCCTTCCTCAGAGCATCTTCCAATATTTTAAAAAAAAAAACGTTTGGATAATCAAATCTATCAGTTATTTTAAAAGTGAGATATAATTATATAAAAAACATATAGGAAGTGCCATCATGGCTTATTTATATTAAATATTTTGAAATTAATTAAAAACTATAGATGGAAGAAGTGATTAAAAAAAAAGAAAAGAAGATGCAATAATTACCCAGGCTTCCATAAGACTAGACTTAGTCTTTGGCTCATTAAAACGAGATCTACGAAGGAGATTAGTTACATGTTTATTTATAATTGATTTATATAAAACAGAAACTTGAAGGATTAGAAAATATAAAAAATATTGGAGGCTCTAGAAATATGGACTTAAAGTTATTAAAAAAAGGTCATGTGAAAATTAATATCACATTAAGAAAATTACAAAGAGAAAATGAAATGGGCATATATATAAAAGCAGTAGCAGAAAAAACGGATGATTTTATAGACTGAAATATTTATGAATAAATATTTATGAATATTTGATGAATAAAAAATATGAAATAGAAAGATAATGGGGAGTGTGAAATTGGCTTTTAGCAGATTGCTATTAGTAAGGATTTTTTTTCTAGTTTGCAAATTTATCGCTCATATGGTTCTTGATGGGTACTGTAGCGGCACCTAACAGCACAATACCGCGCACCGAACAGTACCGACGACATTTTAAATGAAAATTTCAAATCATTCAAAAAATGAAACCAGATCAGTAAACTGGATAAATAAATAAGTAAATGCTATTAACTAATCCATTTCAATTCTGATTACAAATCAAAAATAACATAATTCAGTACTAATTTACTTTACTTTGTGAAAACAGAATAACAATTCTATAAGTTTGCCATTCTCAGAATGTCAGGTAGATGTTTTGTAAATTTTACTACAATTACGTGGAATGTTTTAAAAAAAAAATCGCTAACAATCAATTTTTTTCCTTTTATTATGGAATAGTTGAAATATTTTCACACACCTAATTGTTAACGATCAAAATTTACTACTTTTAATAAAAAAAAAAGTATTATAAATTTTAGTAACAAGCTATTTTTCTCTCACCATGGTTAAGCCACCTAATGTAAGTTTTAGTAATCAACAGACACCAGATAAGTGTTTAATAAATCCATATCTAATGTTCTATCTGCGATTGTGTGAGGTCTCATTGGTTTTATTACAAATTTTGCAGTATTTAAAACTTTATAATGTTAGATTAATGATCCCAAGGTTAATTACTGAGAAAAGCAAGTACTTGCAAAAATTACTATAAATATTTTATGCTCTGCATGGTTTGGTTTGATGGTAGAATCCGAGCATAAGGTCGATGGGTTATACACAGCTGTCACTTCCAGTGTTGAGCAATAAACCACTTGATAATTTTTATTATTTTCATTTCAGTATTCAAGAGTTCTGTGCAACATACTAAATATTTATTTTAGAAATTATTTTTAATGTTTTATCTTGAAATAAGTAATATCAATGACAATATTAAGATGAAGACGCTATAATTATAAGGAATTTGAAAACAATGAAATAAAAAAACAATATATATTTATCTTTTATAATGATAACCATTAAAAACGAAATTTATCAATTTTTAAATTTATTACTATAGCAACACATTTCTTCGCCATTTGTTTGTAATGATTATATTGTGCTTTAATGCAAATTGGTGAAGTTATTAAACTAATAAACAATAATAATATTTGGCTTAGGGCTTTCAGGGTATGTTAACTCCCATATTTATAGCCTATGTCGTTGGTGATACAGTGCAGTTGTTTTATATGCAAATCATTTAACTGAATCATTTCTTTGAAATCACGAAACATGTATCTCACCTATTGATGGCATTCAGGTCACTCGCGATACAATATGCCTCTTTTATTTTCCTATCATTTCTCTCAGAGCACACAATCTTGGTGAAGTTGTATTCGAACTAGTGGCTAGACACCTTTTGGTGATCCAAGAACGCTGAGCTGCCTTCATTTTTATTCTGTGCTCTTTTGTATACATGTGTGTTGAGCCATTCTAATAACGTTAGTAGCCTGAGTTTCCCCGTAGTATGTGGCACCACAACCTGCTTGTGGGCAAGTTATTTTGTATACTACTTGAGAGGTTTGTTCTAAGTCGATTCTATCCTTGGCGTTGTTAATCAGTGTTATACTATAATGTAATTTCAGGATTGTTTTTACAAAATTAAATTAGCTAAAAAAAATTCTCTCTCAATATCATCATCTCAACCATTATCAATCCTCTGCAGGATGATTGTCTCTCCAAGTTCAATCCATCTTCTGCGATCTTTAGCTTCTCTTCTCCACATCACCCCTGCACACTTTCTTATTTCATTCATCCATCTCACATGTGGTCTCTTTTTGGGTCTTTTACAATCTCTTGGAATCCACTCTCTTAATATAGCTTACATTAATTAGGTATACATATACAATGGGTAGCACATAATCACAAATTCAGTGGAGAGTATAGTCCATATTTCATATAATTTTTTTCTTTAATATTGAAAATTGTTAAATGTTTGTAGTTATTGCATTAAGTTGATATTTCTATGACCTGTTCATATCCAAAGCGAAGCTGTAGGGGTTTTTGACTAGTATTTCTCCCCAAGTTAGTCATGGATATATATATAATAAATACAAATTTATATAAAATGACAATTACTAAATGCAGAGTTTCCACTACGTGGCCGGAATAGCAATTATGAAAATTGAACTTTTCAACAAAAGCTTAAAAAGTATATTTATCATTACAATAAATATAGACATTCACACACATTTTGAAAATAAGTTATGCAATGTTTTCAATTATAAAATCTGAACTGTACTTTACAAATACTTTTATGAATAATCATTAAATCGGTCTTATCAATAATTTTTAATAAATTACCAGGAATATGATATACCAGTATCTATTTATTTTCTCCGATCCTTTGAAAAATGATCGATTCAGTGTTTTTCTTCTTTTCTACATTATATAACTGTTATTATTGTCGACTGCTTTCATCAGGAGGATTAAATACAACAGAAAGTTATAATTAGACAACAACTTGAATTAAGTTTGGGGAAAAAAGTTTACTGTTGAAAAAATTAAGACATCACATGATATCAAATAAACATTAAGATTAGTATGCAATATAAATGGATATATTGCACCTCATGGATGACAGCTTTCGCAAAACTCATCTTTAATTTTTTGTTTTTCTGTTTCTTTTTGTCTACTACGTTGGTGAATAATACATAAATACATATTTACATCATTGTGTTACAAACTGAGGGGGGAAAAAGGATATATTTCTTTTAGATTTGGCAATATACAACATTAAATTTTATATATAATCATTATTTAAAAACAAATGTTAAAATTATTAAAATAAAATTAAAGTTTTTTCCCCTCTTGTTTATGTAAAATTCTCCTACTTAGCATCTACAAACACTACAAGATATATTATTAATCATATTTTCATTTGAGTTTCCATAAAAAAAAGTGCAGATCCATAAATTGTTTACGTCATTCAACAATTAATAATCAATTACTGGAGACTGTAAATGAAAACAACAAAGATCTGTGTGTATTTCAATGAACATAAGCCACATTATTTTGATGGAAAACATTGAAAAAATCCTCCATGATGATGATTAACCAATTCCAATCCTTGATCAGTATGTAATCATGCAATTAAAAGTACTAATTTCAACAGCGTGTAAATAATATATTACTGCTTCAATATGTAATGTGCAGTATTATAATCATATCACACAACATTCTCTAACGTATTAGAACGAGAATGTTTTGTGTTACTATTATAAATGGGGATAGTAAATGAAGTCAACGAAAGGATGATGATAAACTCTTGAGTCACAGAACTTATTTTCCAACAGATTAAACTATGTACTCAAAATTCACTGATAAATTAAAAACTTACATCTTTAGTAAAATGAAGATCTCCAATAAAGCTGTTACTTAACGATCTGTCATCTTTAGTTTCAAGATCCCCTTGAAGTTCAATAACGATCCATTCTTTCAAAGTATTCTCCGAATCTCTGGAATAAAATATGCAATGTAGGCATAGTATTGAATAACAAACGAAAATATACAATATATCCCAATGAAAAGGTGACTGAATTTTTCTCCAAGCTATGTGCAGCTCATCTCTGAATCAATGCATGTGCTACATAATGACCTATTTAGTAATTCATCACAAAAAATTTGGTGCTAACGAGTCTGAATCACGAGTTACATCAAATATGTCTCATATATTAATTCATTGTATAACAATGCCACAAATATTGAATTTTATTTTAAATTAGGCAAAACTGTTACTGAAATGGTTGAAATGATTCAAACTACATATAGGTTATATACCATGAGTTACAAGAATGTTTTCAAATGTTTGCAAGATTTTATAACGGCAAGGAGAGCACTGAAGGTAATTTACTAAGATATGGAATGCACTATCATATTCCATGCAGAAATCCATGATCCGGACATGCTAGTATGTTAAGATTTGTCGCAAATACCTGAATTATGTGACTACATAAAACGTGTCATTCAGATATGATGTTACAGATAATTGGAGAGAGAACCAGTTACCTTTCCACTGGGACAGACTGCTTATGTTGTAAAAGTAAAATAACAACCAATTGACTAACATTTCTGACAAGCACAGACTACTCATTAAAAAATTCACCCGAGCAAATAAATATTTGATGATTCGTTAGTGAATAGACTTGAATAACACAATCTGACTTTGTGTCAAAAATAATTGTATATATTACATTTTGTGCACTCTATGCTCAACAAATAAGCACTTTATTATCATAAAATCTGAAACATGTTTAATCTTAAAGTATGGGCAGTAAGTATACATATATCTTTATAAATAAATTCTGCTCATTTTATATGACAGTAATCCAATTACAAATAAATCAAGTCAGATATCACATGACCTAATT
Organism: Epiperipatus broadwayi; assembly: GCA_028023455.1. NCBI lineage: Eukaryota > Metazoa > Onychophora > Udeonychophora > Euonychophora > Peripatidae > Epiperipatus > Epiperipatus broadwayi. The sequence continues at coordinate 978,465 of JAQFVV010006353.1, forward strand.
TAAACAAGCTTGTATTACAAATGTTTTATAAAGATCTCGCAAATAAGCTCTTAACAAGCTTTGCAGAATATCCTCAACCCCAGACCGGTTTCTGCTACTGACTTCATCAGTGAGGTGCCAAGATATTCAAGATATTTACGTTAGACAGCTGGATTGAAGACATATGGATGTCTGAACATTTCACCTTTTCTACTTAATAGTTATTCATTAGATATGTGCTGGACTTATCCTAGTACTTTTAATCTAATGCTTGAATATCTTGGCACCTCATTGACGAAGCCAGTAGCAGAACCCGGTCTGGGGTTGAGGATATTCTGCAAAGCTTGTTAAGAGCCTATTTGCGAGCTCTTTATAAGACAGTAATCAAAGAATACATGTTAGTAATAGCTGGAAAATAATGTAATAAAGTCTAGTTCCCATACAGTAGGGTGCAGGTAAAACCTTTTAATTCTTCAAAAATAGACTGATCATTGTAATCATTCTCCTGCACATACATACTCCTACATATTACGAATGATAGCTTCATAGCAAGAAAAAATATTGCTTGCACACCTTACGAGTTTGAAAAATTTCTAAAGTATTCTATAAAAGATGGCTCTGCTAAGATCAATTAATATCATGCTTTGTGAAAAATCCTTTTATCTAAATTTGCATCGCAATATATGTAATAAATTAGTAAAACATTTTTAGCATCTGCCAACTGTAAAGATTTTTATTATTTACTTTTAGATAAAGCTGAGCACGCTTTCAGTGCGATACGTCAGAATCATAGCTCGCACTGATTGGTTAGCTGTGCTGCCTTATTTATTGAGGAATAATTGTGCTAATTGTTTAAATTAGATTTTAAATATTCCATTTATTTAAAAATTGAATACTACTTTCTTTTTTATTAATGATGTGAATTGTGGTTGATGATAAACCCTGCCGCTTTAATTTTTTCTGTAATCTCGTTCCATGCAGATTAGATTGTCATTAATAAAAAGGACAATAGTATTCAAATAAATGGAATATTTAAAATCTAATTTAAACAAGTCGTACAATTATTTCTCAATAAAAAGGGCAGCACACCAAATGAATCAGTGAGACCAATAATTCTGGTATACCACACCAAGCGATAATTAAAAGTAAATAATAAAAACATGTTCAGTTGCAGAAATTAAAAACATTTGTTAATTTATTACAAATATAAATGAAAAGGAGAAAGGAATATAATATTTGTAATAAGTAGGATATAGTGAGATTTTTGCCCACATGCAGTTAACATCATTTATACAATTCATTTTATAAAATCTGCACAGCTCATTATTGTAATATTCGTATCTTAGGCCACTGCATTATTTTTTTTTGATAACAGCTCTCCAAACATAATACAGTTCCATAAACAAAAATAAAAACATGTATATATATTTATTTCAGCTTCTGAGCTTATCATCTTAAAAAATACCATTATTACTATCAATCTAAATATGTTTTCTATTATTAAAAAAAAACTGTCGCTAATATATGATAGTCTTTCCACTTGATAATGCTCAGTAGTACTTACCACAGAGCAAAAGAAAAATCAATAAAAAATGTCTGTCTTCATTATTGAAGTTATATTCAATAAAATATATTTTGCAAAAAAAATAATTTATTTACAAAATAAAATCAATTATTCAAAAAATATATATAAGTGATACGTTAAATATACACGGAAATAAAAAATTTTAAAAAATGTCCGCATGTTTTTGAATTTTTAAGGTCCACAATTATTCTTGAATTTGTTGTTATTGCGCATGTAAATTAAGTAAAATGAAGAAAAAAATTTAGTTTGCAATAAAAAAATACTAAAAAAAAAAAAAACCAAATGTGACTGGTTTTCTATGATCTTAGTACGAGTAATTTGATGAAAAGGAAACATGTGACACTTTCTGGCAAAATAATAAATTAAATGCGAAACTTAGGAATAGAGAACTGAAGGCAGAAGTGCAATGACTGATAAGAAGACTTAAAAATAATTGAACTAAAACTACAAAGATATAGACATTTGCATGACTACCATCTCATGCTAGCACATAATTATTAGTAAACAGGCAAAAACTCTCCATATAGTAGTGCCACCTTGTGCTAACCAGAGTAATCAATGGATGCTAGAAGGTTTGTACATAAAATCCCTATCTAGTGCCTACTCATCCAATATCCCCAGACTAGTTTCTGGCGGCATCCATTGATTACTCTGGTTAGCACAAGGTGGCACTACTATATGGAGTTTTTTGCCTGTTTGTATAGGCATTTGCAGAATAAGTCACTCTAGATCTTGTTTTGATTCACCGAAAGCAATATACAAACCCGAGAAATGATATTACAAATCTATTAAATCAAACAATGACAATATCTTAAAAGATGACAATGATACTGTGAAAAGATGGAAGGAGTATTTTGATCATTTTTTGAATAATGATACAAGAAGTGAAATTTGAACAAAGATATGCAGCTTAATGAAGTCAAACAGCTCTTTGTAATCTTAAAGGTGAAAAATCTGCAGGTTGTGATGAAATACCTGAAATGTATAGTGATGTATTAGCTTCAAAAATATTGGAATTTTAAAAAAATATATAGACTCTTGAAGTTGTGCCACCCAATCTTAAGGATATTTTTATCCTCCAATTTTTTAAAAATAAAGAGAATCAACAAAACTGCAGTAATTACTGTGGAATATCATTATCCCCTATAGCAAAGGTTCGTCAAGGATTATACAATTAAACTTCACATGATTACCATTCTTTATGCTTACACAAGCTGTTTAAACAGAGGATGTGATGTGATGTATTATGGCTTCTCCTTAAACGAAGTCAAGAATATCTCAGCAATTATGCCCAAAAAACCTGCTAACCCTTTTTTTTTTCCCCCCTCTTTAAATATTCCATAATCTTTTCTTCTCCTTTTCCAAAAATATTTTTTTTTTTAAATCTTATATTTTTATATCTAAACCCCCTTTTTTTTCCCAAAACCAAAAAAAAAAAAAAAATTTTTTTTTTTTTATAATCCTTTTTTCATAAACTCTCCATACAGTAGCGCCATTCAGTGCAAGCCAAAGTAATCAATGAATGCAGGAAGATTTGTGTATAAAATCCCTATCTTTCTGAATCCATTGATTACTCCTCGCTTGCACTGAGTGGCGCTACTGTATGGAGAGTTTTGCATGTTTACTTTCAGGGATTTGGTTAAATAAGTTGCTTCAGTCATAGATGATAAGGTACCAGACTCAATGTGGTTTTAGAGAATCAAGAAGTACTACAGACATGATATTTGTTGCTAGGCAAATGCAAGAAAAGTTCGGTACAAAAGAATGATTTTATTTACTGCTTTTATTGATTTGTTCAAGGCATCTGATTTAGCTAATCAAATAGATTTATGGTATTATGCAATTGTCTACCAAAATTAATTTGTATTGTACAGCTTCTACATAACGGAATTAGAGAAGTGTACTTGCTTCAACATTTTCAATTTTTATAATGATTGTCTTTGGAATTGTTTGTCGATAGTTTAATGAAACAGGGATCAAAATGTGATACAGATTTGATGGTGGAATTTTTAATTTGAATCAATTAAAGGAAAAACTAAAAATTCCACTTTCTTGGATTCTAAATTTACAGTGTGCTGATGATAATGCTAATTTTTCCAGTTCAAAAGATGATTTAAGAATGTATTTAATATTTTAAATTGCGCATTTAAGGCTTATAGTTAAACAATAAATATTCAAAGAAACTCACAAACTCTTCAACCAGTGATTGAAAAGACTCTCAGCAACTCTTTTAGCTTGGATGGTTATCAATTTGAGAATGTTAACCAATTTAAATACCGTAGTAATTTTACAAATAGAAAAGTGGACTTAAACGTTGAGGTACAACACAGACTTCAATGTTATGTCATCATAAAGAAAGAATTACTGCAACTACGTTAACTTTATGTAGAGCTGTTATAACATCACATAATCACCATTTCTTATGCTTGCTTTTAACATTATTAAAATAGGCAAAACTCTCCATACAGTATTGCCACTCAGTGCAAGCCAGAGTAATCGATGGATGCCAGAAGTCTTGCGCTCTCAGATCCAAGGCTCCTCACTGACAAAGGCCACAAGCCAGAAACTAGTCTGGGGATATTGGATGAGTAGGCACTAGATGGGGATTTTATGCACAAGCCTTCTGGCATCCATTGACTATTCTGGCTTGCACTGAGTGGCAATACTGTATGGAGTTTTGCCTGTTTCAATGCAATATAACAGTATCAGAAAAGTTTCATTTAAGAAAGTTCTGTAAAATTTTAAAAATACAATGGCAAGATCATGAAACCAATTAATATGTGAATCAAAATGCTGAATGTGATATTACAAAGTCACTATTGTTAAATAACACTTTCGTTGGATTGAATATATAAAAAGAGCGAACAATGGAATCTTTCTAAAATGATGTTTTGTGCACGTGAGCATAAGAATTATCTGCCATTCTAAAGAAATACAGTATTAACTGTTTCATTGGGAAAATATAACAGAGAATAGAATGTATTGGCGAGCTTCAATTAGACATGATATGGAAATGTTTTCCTGAAGGTTTGTGATGATGGTGTTCTAACTGTATTTTTATACTGGATTATTTCCATCATCTAATATGTGTATTAAATGTCTAGAAAAAATTAACTTCATTTAAATATTCCAAATACATTAAATTGTTAGTAATAGTACATCAAAGCAACACGTGAAGAAGAGGGGAGAATATCTCTCGAAACATTGTGTATATACTAATCTGTTTAATGTGCTATTACTAACAGTTGAATGTAGTTGGAATATTTAAATAAAGTTAAATTTTTCTAAAGACATTCAATACACTTATTAGATGATGGAAATAGCCCAATATAAAAATACAAATGATATGGAAATATTTCAGAAAGTTTAACTCATTTCTCGAGCAGTTTTTTTACTGTTACTTTTCTTTCTTTGGAATCAGAAAAGCAGTACTTATTTAAAGGTAGCTGCTATATATAAAAGAAAACAAAAGGTAGTTCAGCACAAAATGTATAGAATTAACAGCAAGCAATATTTAAAATACATTCGCTGTAAATTTAACAATAAATGTAGACATTATGAAATAATAAAAAAATGTGAACATATGTTACAGATTTGCATTTCTGCATACATTCAATTTGTTATTGATGTGTTTTTTTTTTTGTTAAATTGGCATTATTTTGGTAATACTCATAAACCATGAATTCAAATATATGGATACATTAACTTTTATCCATTAATTTTTCTTTCATTCCAATGGTAGGTACAATTTTTACCAACGAAGTCGGTGGATCATACACTATATTAACACAAACAAATCTTACTAGGTAAAAAGAAAATTCCTAATTTACATTACACTGATATTACAAAATGTGAACATTCTTAAAATAATGAATATTTTAGTTCTAATTTTAAAAACTAGATGGCGAATACGCCCTGACCGCTAAAGTAAACCTTTACCTGAATGTAAATTGATTCTGCATGTGAAAATACTTTATGCCCTCGTGTCTTTTACATGGTGAATTTATTTGAATATCTGAATAAAAGCGGCAAAGAGCATTGTTAAATTTGGGTCAAAACTTTTCACTAATCATCGAGAAAACAAATAGATTTCAGTATACCAAGTGATGATATGTTATAGTAATGTCTAGCATATATTAAGTGTATTAACAACCTTGGTTTACAAAAATAACAACCCATGAAAGCAGATAATTTGGAAATTTCTTGAAATTTTGATTTCTCTCTTGATCTGCAAACAGAGCCATGTGCTCGGATATACAATTTCCCTCTACCGTAACCTTCACCGTTTGGTTCTAGGTATAAAAATAACTTAACTGTAAAATGCTTTATCTAATTATACGTTGTTCAGTTCACGAATCACACTAAATACTCCATTGTTGTGAAGTTCTTATATTAAACTCATTACTATTTGCTCCGTTCATTAAAAAATTATATTCTAACAAAATTCTCAGTGGTTAGCTAATGAACAACTTATGGCTTAAATAAATATCGAAAATCTATACTTAAAAATTCAAATCAAAACAAAAATACTTGCATACAGTGTATATATGTCACACAATCTTACACGCTATTTCAATTGTATAGATATACACACGCACACTTATAAACATATTTTGATTCACTTTATACGACCGAAACTTTTATACTGGATGTAGGTTAATTGTTGAGATAAAAAAAAATACATACAAACCAATAACTATTTGCACCATTACAAACGTTTAGTTACGTTAACATAGGTTGAACGAAAAACGAGGGAAAGAAAATGCATGAGGAGAAAAAAGGTAATCTTTGATATATTATATACTATTAGCATATGCAGTATTTTTAAGTACAGTATAGTAAGTAAAGGGTATAATTTCCCGCCATCTATTCGGAAAGCAAGGCAATCATTTCGCGCAAAATTGATTCATACTGTGCTAAGTCTCATTTGTATAATCAACTATAAACTATAAATAAATTTATTTAATTGTATTTAGAATAGAATAAATTAAAAAAGTGTTTTCAAAAAATAAATTGGTATAAAAATTTCTAAGTAAAATTTAAAATCTCGTTAAACAAAAAATAAAATAAAATTATTAAACTTCCGGTAAGGATTGTAGTTCCGGTATATCTACATGTGGTTTTACGGATTATAATTTTATCATTGACGAAGAGGTTAATTATTTAAAACAGTTTTTTGACAACCATATTTTAGGTAATTTATTTTAATGTATACCATAAATTGTTTAACTGTGGGGATAACATAGTATATATTTCGATTAAAATTATTTTTATTCATTATTGTTCCTAACTAATACGTAACAAAATAGGGATTTAAATATTTCTTCTGAAATTATTATGCTTTTTCAATACTTATCACTTATGTTTACTTTTTCATGTAAACTGTCTTTTGCAATGCTTATTTTTTACTTTATAAATATCTTTTTAATGTCAAATGTTGACCACGTCATTTCTGTACTTATTTCATTTTTGATCACAAATATCAAATAGTTGTCAAATGCACGCAGTTTTTTTTTTAAGTGTCTGCCTGCTAGTGCAAGGCAGTCGCGCTGACCTCTCGACCACCAAGGCAAGACAAATGCACGCAGTTTTTAACGATAATTTTACTGTGACTTTCATCTTTAATAATTACATCCAATTCTAAACGTCCATACAGTAAAGTTGGCATCTAAATAGATTGCTATTACTATGGTAACAACGAAAGCCCAGAAAGAACTGCAATTTTGTGATGGATTGGACTATTATAAAAATTAGTGTAAGATGTCCTTTTCGTCGAAATTGGATTGTAACTGAAGTGATTTTAGGAAAAACGGACTAAAATAAGGCATATATGAATTCTGCAATGGTTTCCAATTCCTTTTGCAAAATTGAAATTAAACACTACATTATTTCAAAAGATTGGGAATCCTGAAGATTTACTAAGAAAATAAATAGGATGGAAATGAATGAAAGTGGATTCAGAGAAACAAGGACAGTAACTTTTAGTTTGAAGTTTATAGGATGAGCAGAAATAGAATTGAAAGAGCGAAATTTGTTATAATAAGGATTGTGACATGCTTTGGTAAAAAAAACAGGTACAAGAATTTTTTGTCCTTATTCTAAACTACATCTTCAATATTCCAATCTCTTGCTTCTTTGAGAGAGTCATCTAATATGAGTTAAAACCATTGCCCTATTGTAGGTTTTGGCTTTTCACTTAACCATTAATATAAATATTTGCTTCAGTAAACCGATCCCAGATTACAAATTAGCATTAACTTCTAATTAAAGACCATTCCTAGAAATTTCATATCTTATATAGTTAGTCAACATCAAAATGTAACATTTACATTTTGTATTGATGTCATTTAAATCTTAACATACCTTTTTAAAAGACTTTAGAAAACGTCAACCTTGTTATATATATATATAAAAGATCTATGTATGAATTGTTTATGTCTAGAAGGAAATGGCAGTTTTGTACAGAATATGTAGCAAATATCAAATCCCTATATGTGAATGTTTTTATAGAAGTTTTTCCATGAGTTATAAGACTGAAAAAATCTAGTAAGTTTCCAAGTAATGAGGAAGTTGTTCTCCAATGTAGTTTATTGAAATAAACTATTTAATATGAAGATATAACAACCAAATTCTGTATCTCTTAAGTCTAAATATATTCATCATACTTCTGAAGAATAAAACTTATTTTTAGTATAGCTGATCTGTCATAAAGCAGTAGGACCATTCCAACTCTAATACAAAAAGATAAAATGACATAATATATTAGAGTTGGATTTTGTAATGACTATATAAACCAATTCATAGCTGATCTGTCATAAAGCAGTAGTAACCACTTATTAACAAGTAGGACCATTCCAACTCTAATACAAAAAGATAAAATGACATAATATATTAGAGTTGGATTTTGTAATGACTATATAAACCAATTCATGAACCACAAATGCATCTCCATGTAAGAGATGCTGGTCCATTACTCTGTTTGATATTTTGTGATGCTATCTTTTAACTTTTAATGAAAACTTTTCTTTCAGGAATACTTCACCATATCTAAATTTCCAGTTCTCTAATATATTCTCATTGATATTCTTCCAATGAAAATTATCTACACTGCAATTCTTTAGATTGGCTTTGAGATAATTTTTGTAATATTATCAAGATCTACCTCTTCCACAAAAACCATGTTGATTTTCATCATAAACCTACTTGTAGGAAATCTTGTATTGATCATTATTTACATGTGTTCTTTCCACTGAAAAAATGATTTTACAATAGAGGACGCTACATTATCACATCCAGCAAGTTGATGAATATATGAATTGGTTTTTATGATCTTGCCATTATACTTTTAAAATTGATACGTATGATTGCTACGCTATCTAGTTTGCTCCAGTTGCAAGTGTTTCTCTTAAGTTGCCTACACTGCCATCTCTAAGTCAATGTATATATTATGTATGACATAGTTATTCGCAAAAAATTTAAGATGATTGCATGTGTGGATCAAAAAATTATGACATTAAATGTGACACTGGGTTTTTTTCTTTTTGTCGTCACCTTTAATGTTCTCTCTGCCATCACAAAATCTTGTAAACTACTTCAAAATATTTTCATGACTCATGGTTTCATTCGCCATATACTGTCTGAATCGTTTCATATGTTTTAGTAGCAGCTTTGTTCAATTTAAAACAAAATTTAATTTTAATGTATTGTTTCATTGTGGATTAAAATACAAAACCAAATGTTACAGTTTATATTGTAGCTCACGATCCAGACATATTAGTGCCTTAAAATTTTTGTGATGTATAACTGAACTATATAACTAGGTAACATATTTATTTATTCTTGAAGCATCTTATTATTGAGATACACTATGTATATTTTGACCATTTGTACTTTAAGTTGTCAAAGTTAGTGTATGAAAAAATCTAAGAATAAGATAGAGATTGTCATTGTTATTTGAAATATGCAGAACGTTAAACCAGGGAAAGCTTGATATGGGTAAAATAAGAATGTGTTGAAATATATTGACATCTTAGTAGTTAATAAAAGGTGTTCTGAATGAAGAGAACCCATTTATCATTCATCATTATTATTATTATCAATTGCTAATGATACATTGTAGGACGAAGGTCTTTCCAAGATTCAGTTTCTTCTATCTGTAGCTTATCCACATCATAACATCAAACTTCTTTACTTCATCTGTCCATCTCACATGTCTTTTTCTAGATCTTTTACAATCTTGAAATTCATTGTAAAATTTTAACTGGCCTATTATCACTTCTTCTAGCAATATGTCCAACTCATCTCCATTTCATTCTTAATCTTTCAGTGATATTATTGATATCTGTTTATTCTTTTATCAACATATTTTATTTTCAATCTTTTTATTCCCAACATATATCTTTCCATTTTTCATTGGAGGATTTAATATCTGTACAGCGCTTTTAATTGTCCAACACTTGTCGTTATTAAAGTGTAAGGCTATATACCCCAACAATTAATTATATGAAGAAAAAAATTAAAATTTTTTCATTTGGATTCAATTAGAAATTGATAAGATTTACAGGCAAATTATATTAAAGTGATCTATAACTGAAATGCCCAAAGTGTATCTCAAAGGAAAGAAAGGAAAGGCCATGCAGGAATGTAGACTTGGACACAGAAATGAATAAAGAGAATGAATATAAAGTTTTTGTAAATTCAACAATCTTTGTATCCCAAATTTTTTTTAAACAGTTAATGTAATAATAACACAGATTGATATATAACAAGAAGAGATCATAAACAAAATACATGGATGAGAGAACAAACAGGTGATACTGGCATCACTGAAAGAATTAAGAGACTGAAGTGGAGTTGGGCTAGAAATATAACTGGAACAGGTGATAATATATGGACAGTTGAAATCTTAATCTGGGTTAAAAAAAAAAAAGTAAAAGGCCTAGAAAGAGACCAGATGTGGGATGGATGGGTGAAATAAGGAAGTGTGCTGGAGTGATGTGGAGAAGAGAGGGTAGATATTGGAGATGGATTGAACTTGGAGAGACCTTCATCCTGCAATGGATCAATAATGATTGAAAATGATGATGATGATATAACACATTTCAAGCGGTATTATTCTTTTATTTTCAGGTGTTGCAGTTCAGACCAGTTATTATCAGCATGATATTTAGTTTCATTAATGCTGAATTTAAGGGGATGCTTTAACCAATTAGGCTATTCTCTTAAAAACAATGTTCAATGCAAATTCTACACTCACAACCTCATTATTATTTAAAGTATACAGTGTCAAATGTTGTGAGCACAGGAAGTTTGACATTTGTCGATCAAATTGTAAGAATTTTATACTGCACAAATGGTGAAGACATATGAAATGTTTCTTTGTGGTCATTTACTTATATGTTTCAAAAATGTACAGGGGAGTAGAAGTTGTAAATATATTTAAAATAACATAAGAATTACCATAAACAGTTTAATCAGTGAGAATTGTTTTATAAATCCCTGAAATCCGGAAGTCATTGTTAAAAGGAGGAAATAATGAATATTGCTTCTGCTTAGAATAGTTTAGCTAAGTTTTCACTTTTTCCGATAAGAAATTGATGAGCAGCAATAGTATAAAAGAATTTTATACATGACATTCATTATTCACTTATATTCCAGTCATATGAATAAATTGCTATCAGATGAAATATGATTTGAGAATGAAAGTTGAAGATTTCTCTAGATCAAGACTTTAAATGGTAAATTGGTATTCAAAGGTCAGTAGATTTTTTTTTTGCCAGAAAGGACGCCTTGACACAAGTGGTTAGAGAACGTTCCATTGGTAAGACAATTGTGCTCATAGTAAGGCTACACTTGAACTCAAAGGTGATGGTATTAAGAGATATATAATATTTCTGTATTCATAAAGTGAACTGTATTGATTTGCATTGCAGTTCACTAAATAGATAATGGCATATTTGCTACATAATTTGCATATTTTTTCAAGCAATAACTTAGTATTAGTATGTAAAGCTACATTCAGTAGTAAGAATTTTTTCTACAGTAAGGAAAAATGGAATCATTATCATTACTTTAAACCATTATTGATCCACTGTGAGATGGTTTCTCCAAATTTAATCCAGTTTCTCTAGCATCTAGCCTCTCTTCTCTATATTACACCAGCAGACTTTCTTATTTCATCCATCCATCCTAAATGTGGTCTCTTTCTAGGTCTTTTATGATCTCTTGAGGCTTTTATACCATCTAGTATAATTTTTTAGTGATCAGTAGATGCCAGATCCAGTGCTGTTCTAGCCAAACATCCCTAGATTAATTTCTAGATTATGGCTTTTATCATTGAAGGAGCTTTTTTGATTTTTGAACAGTGCACTTGGACTTTTTAGATCTAATGCATCTTTCATCTAACAGCCATTTTTTATTTGTTATTATGCTATCAAGCTTTTAAACTTCTTCAGTCCAACTTATTTGGATTGATTGTTAGTTTTTACTAGATGGGATAAATGTAGTGAGAATAGAAGAATTTGCTAAAGAATAGCAATGAGTAAGTTATGATCATGTGATATCTAATTTTCACAATGTCGTGTTGTTTTTTTCCAGTGATGTCAATAATACCTGTTTGTGTTCTCATCCATGTATTTCATTTTCAATCCCTTCTTGTTATTCTTAACATACATCTCTCCATACTTTGCTGAGTGGTCTGAAATCTCAATGTAGATCTTCCATTAAGATCCAAGTTTCAGATATCCATAAGTAAGAACTAGTAAAATATATGTATTAAAATACCTTTCTTTTTAAATTGTCATATTTTCTTTTTAAAGTTATTTCCTTGGAATCATTTCCCTAAATTATATATTAAAAGATTGAACCCATATGCCAAAACTATCTCTATGTCTTCTGTTTTATTTTTTGCATACCTGTAACTTCTATCTTATTCTTCTCATTTCTTCTATAATTCCAACACAGTCTTTCACAATTCATCTGATTTAATAATTTTCTTAAAAATAACCCTTTTCCTTTAATTCTTAATTCTTCCTTAAAATTAAGTGTTTTGTCACAGGTGATATGATATAAATATATAATCAATATAAAACATCAGGTTTGAATTACTTCAAATTTATTTTTTGTAGTTTTTAATAGATATGAAAATTTTATTTAGCATGTTTCATTATGATAGAGTACTTAATATGTTCTGAAGAAGGCTGTTGGATGATTGAAACTGGTAAACTATCAATTATTTTTGAAAGTGTGGAATAATATTGTATAAAATATATATATAAATTAGTTATTGTGATTTGTTTATATTAGCTCTTCTTCATTTCTGGTCTTATTTTTCCATCCTCTCGCAAGTCCACATTTTTAAAATCTCCATTTTTTTCTTTTCTATTTTTATTTTAAATAAACAATTTTTTTTTAAAAATGTAAAATATCTTCTCGATCTTTTTTTATATTAGTTATAGCTATAGAAAGTTGGATCAAGGATGGCTTACTATGATTTTTTTTATTGTTGTTGCTAATTTCATGTCCTACAGAGTTTTCTTACTGGTGCTTTCTTATTATTAATTGTTATGTCTTCGAGACATTAATAGAATTTGGCTGTGGGTAGTCTTACATTGGGTAATTCACTCATAGTTTAGGTAATTTAATATTTGTCATTTTATTGAGATCTTATTGAATGGTTTGGTTAAAATTAGTTGTAGAATCAGCTGGTTGATTGTTTTCGAGGAGATGGTATTCAGATGATTATTAAACATCTAAACATCACATGATCACAAGCTGCTTTACACATAGGCAAAACTCTCCATACAATAGCATCACTCAGTGTAAGCCAGAGTAATCAGTGGATGCAGGAGGGCTTGTGCATAAAATCCCTATCTAGGGTCTACTCATCCAATATCCCCAGATTAGTTTCTAGCTTGTGATTTTCATCAGTGAGGAATCTTGGATCTGAGATCCCTGCATCTAGATCTTAGGATCTAATGCAACCCTCCAACAGCCACTTTTTACCTTATTATCTAACTATAAAGCTTTGAGTCCAAAATAATGTTTTGAATTCAAGCTCATTAGCTTGTATAGTTGTATAGATGTGAACTCAGTTCAGTATCCATACTTTTTGATGTCTTTAGTTCTCGAATAATCACAGTCACCATAATCATATTGGGCATGATTGATATTAAGCCACTAAACATCACATGATCACCATTCCTTATGCTTACACAAGCTGTTTACACAGCAGCAAAACTCCATACAGTAGCGCCACTGTGTAAATAGTTTGTGTAAACCTAAAGAATGTTTAGTGGTTTGATACTAATCCTGCTCAGTAGATTTATGATGACCATGGTAATTAAAGAACCAAAGACACTAAAAAGTATGGATGCTGAACTGAGTTCAAATCTATATGAGTATACAAGCTAATGAGCTTGAATTGAAAACCTTATTGTGTTTTCATATTGGACTTAGGGCTTTATAGTTAGCTAATAAGGTAAAAGGTCCCCACTGATGAAATCCACAAGCTAGAAGCTAGTCTGGGGATGTTGGATGAGTAGGCACTAGATAAGGATTTTATGCACATGCCTCCCTGCATCCATTGATTACTCAGGCTTGCATTGAGTGGTGCTATTATATGGAGAGTTTTGCCTCTGTTAGGTGATTATTATTAGAGGTTTTATTTAGGCACCTAAATAGTGTAGAATAATATATAATAAATGACTTTGGCAACTGTTTTTAAAATATAATTACTATCATACCAGCCCGAATTTTGGACAAATTGCTTACTCTGCACTAGTGATTGGTCTTAAAAACACCGTAGGTCCTAGTTATGCAGAATAGTAATTATATAACATTTGTTGAAATGTTAAACTAGGAAGAATTTTTTTAATCTAGTGTTCTTACATCCTTAGTTTAATCCATCAAACATATGTTGTCATATAATATGAAATGTTGGGACATTATCTCATACTAAATGTCAGTAAACTGAACTTTTAACAGTTTTTAAAAGAAAATATTTCTCCATGAAAGTCTGGAAGGACATAGATGATTTTTACAGGATATATGGGACATGCTCCTTTGAAAATAGTAAATCTTTTTTGTAATTGATTTGTTTCATAAACTATCAATTGCTGATGTACGAAAAACGTAGTTGCAAAAATAGTTGATTCAACAAGGCTAATTAAAATTATTATGGATCAAATCACTAATAAATCTATACATTTAAGTCCGGTTCATAGCAGTCAATCTATTGGACTTTTCAAAATGATGACACTAAGTTTGAAAAATTATTTTCTTCAAAAGTTACTCAATTTACTATACTTTGAAAGTATTGAGATTTTATTTAGCTTAGATATTTCTTTACTTATAGCAAATTGAAGAAAAATGGGGATATTTTGAGTGCCACTAATACTCAGATTATGTCTTGTGTCTTAATGGATCTGATTTTAATTCTTATATTGTGATGACCTGTTTTACAATTTCATTATAGTTTTATAAAGTGCATCTTTTCTCTTGCCCATTTCAGATTCATTTGATTCCGATTGACAGGAAATTTTATTTGTTCCATAAATTACTGGTTTAACTATATGAAAAAGCAAAAATTTTTAAACACTGAAATCGTAGATATTTTAAAAGAAACGGATGAAGTTGTAAATAGTCATCAAAATTATATATCAAATGTTTACATGATAAAATATTCTGATGTTGATATTTAAGAATGGGGCGGATCAATTATTAAAAATGACACATTTATCAAGCTCATAGTTCTTGGTATTTGCTAAATATCAAGATACTTAGTTGAAAGAACGCACAGGTATCACTGTTCTTGAAAGAATTAAGAGACTGTAATAAGACTAAACATGTTTCTAGAAGACATCACAACAGTCGAAGATTTGAAGCTCTAAACATGATCTCATGATATTGTAAGAATTAGAATGAGACCAGATACAAGATTGTTGGGCAAAGAAGTTTAGTGAAGAAAAGCTATAGAGAAAATGAATAAAAGATTTTATCCTGCAACAGATTTTAATATTTGAAAGTCATTATTGATGACTGATGGACCTTTGAAGCCCCAAACCTGATCCATTATAATGAAAGACCTAAAATAAGACTAGATGTGAGATTGTTAGATAATGAACTTTGGTAGAGAATACAAGCTGTAGATCAGAGAAACTGAATAAAAGATTTTATCATACAATGATTTGATGTTGTTTAAAAATGATTACACTGATTAAAATATGGAAGAATAAAAATGAATATTAAAACTAGAAATCAAATACTTAAAGATGGTTTAAAATGTTTTGGCTTGCCGTTAATTTTTTAACTATGGATTTTATCAGAGAATCTTGTTAGTAGTAATCAGATAAGTAGAAATCAAAATAAGAATTCAAATTTTGACTATAAAATCTAATAATTAAGATATTACTGTGTGAATATTCATAATGTATCTTCTTACACTTGCACAGATAGTTTTCATTTAACAGTTCTAACACAGCTGAATATTCATAACGTGTCTTCCTACAATTGCATAGATACAGTTTTCATTTAGCAGTTCTAACACAGAGCTTAATAATTCGAGCAGAAAATTATAAATACCAGTCAATATAATACAGAAGAAATTTTATATTTTGGATGGTTTATAAGTGGAATGACTTATGTAGTAATAAAAAATTGTTTTTATTTTCTAATTAATTTAAAACTTTTTACTATTTTTCAGACGGATGTAGAATGGGTGAATTTGTAGTTCATCATGTGCCGTTTTATGACTTTCAACCTGTAGCTATTCATTGTATGGCATACAACGATAATTTGCAGCAAGTAGCTATTGGCAGGTAAAAAAAAAAAAATATTTTATTTCATTTGGTAATTTTTTGAAAGAATGGTGACTATTATTCCTCTTTTGTGATTTTGCACTCTTTATTTCCTAATCACTCTATCTATCTTTGGGCAGAGGACTTAACATACATACAAATTTAAATTACTCTGTGTATATGTTTTTTAAAATATGAATCATTCTTAAACAAAATTGATACTAAACAACTAAAAAATAAACAAAGTTTATTTAAAATATCAAACCCGGTTTTCTTTTCTTATAGGAACCTTATCAAGATATCTCCTTTTTATAATTATATGATAAACTTATATAGCAACTCTATCCAGTGGATATCATTCAAATTATAATAATGTAAAAGTTGCTATAAAATAGTTTGTCATGTGATCATAAACACATATCGCAATAAGATTCCCATAAGGAATAAAATCCTGATTTGATGTTTTAAATCAATTTTATTTATTTTTAAGGTGTTTATTATCAATTTTGTTTAAGTTTGATTAATATTTTAAATTTTATAATGAAGTCAATATTTTGGACAATTGAAATTTGATAATCTGAAATGAAATTAAAAGAAAAAACAATATGTATAATGAATGGAGAGAACAGAATTATCAAAGATATATATACACATGCATAACTAATTTACTTAACTTAGATTCTACTTCTAATTTACTTCACTTAGATTCTACTTCTGTCTCAGATGAGGCAAAACTATTATTGTAACTATTTCTGGCGGCAGTCTTAATTCATGAATATATTAACGTAATAATATTTTATTAAAATTTGTATTTATCATTTTCTCCCAACACGAAGCTGCCCATCAAAATTTGTACGAATTTTATTTTTTTGTTGTTTTATAGAATATATTTCTTTTTTTTTTTGTTGTTTTATAGAATATATTTCTTTTTTTGTTGTTGTTTTATAGAATATATGATTCTTTTTTAAAAAAAAGTACTAAATACAAAGTTTGTGAAATTTTTTTTTAATGATGTGACCCCTATTTGTGATGAGCAATGTTTCATGAGACCTGCTACCTGAAAAGAATTGACTACCTGGTCTAGATTATAGTGCCAAAATAAAAATGAAATTTTGAATCGTATAGAACTATTTGAATATTCTTCACTCTTATCAAAATATAAAAATGTTAAATTTATTCATCAAGAATTAATCACAGATTTAAATATGATTTCATTCTTAACCCGAATTTCTAAAATTAAACATCATTTGATCTGTAAAGCGTATGTGCAGTGAAGTAATCTATTATTATTAAATAACTAATGTAAAATATATCCATCTTATTTTTCAATCATATTATCATCATACTTCAAAGAGAGTAAAAAATGAAATGGAAAGCTAATAAAATGATTTTTTTTTAAATCTCCTGTGCTGCCAAATGCATACAGGTGATCTATGACCAAATCTCTCACGACTTTTTACTTAAATGAAATCTTATGTAAGTTGGATTCTTTTTTCATAGGCGCATTTACGTCTCAGTGCAGGATGTGAATTTTTTTTTTTTTACAAATGGAAATAAGCACTACCTATATTATGAGATGTTCTCATACAAACAAGAATTATGTTCACAATTTTTAAAGTTTTTATATTCTATTTATGATGATTTACATATATCTGAATTTATGTAAGTTGGATTTATGTAAATGGAGAATTGCTTATATACATATATATTAATTATAAATATTATGCAGATATGAAATAAAAGCAGAAATAATAAAATCCTCACAAACTGTTAATAACTACTTAAACCCACCTTCTCCATGTCAAAAATATTGTTAAGAATAAAATAGTTCTTACCCTGAATTGGGCTATTTAAATGTTATTTTACCTATTACATATAAATTCATTAAATTGTAAATTTCCAATAGCTTATCGGTTTCTAAATGTAATTCACAGGCAACAGGCTGAGCATAATAAACCAATAGAGTATCTACAATCTGTTGTCAAGAAAACCTTTGTAGATAAAAAAATTGATTGGTCTAAAATCTTTAAATGGATAAAGAGGATTACATTTGCCTGTATAACAAATTTGAGATTTTTATCCACCTTAAACAAATGTCATTCAACAATCAAAATTGAATTGTTCGAAAATAAATTAATTAATAATCATTTATACAACATTTCAATCAAAATTGTGGATATTGTTGATTTATTAAGTTTTGGGTATTATTTTGTGAATTGTATTTGGAAACCAGTTAGCAATGATTTATTATATCTAAAGTTTAAAGAATAGGACTTTTATTAAAAAGTTGGTAAGTGGTTATTCATTATTCTACTCTCGAACATTTTATCTTTGTTGAATAAGGTTTGTTTAAAATTTCTAGCCAGATAAATATTTCATTTTTTTGTTCAGTCTTATGTCTCAATCTTTCTAATCATCTTAGACTATGGTAAAAGTTGAAATCTATCTTTTATCTGTAAAGATTGTCTTTATTAATATATTGTGGATATTCTATTAACTTATTAAACCTGGACTGCTCTCTTGTAAATTATATATTCATTGATATTTGTTGTTGCCAAGAAACTCAATTATTATTAATTGACAATCTCCCTGAGTCTATTCAAGTTTCTCAATCAGCTATTGTAAGCCAATAAACATGAACTTGCTTATAACTGTTATTAAAACAGGCAAAACTCACTATACATATTGCCACACACAGCAAGCTAGAGTAATCAATGGATGCCAGAAGGCTTGTGCATAAAATCCCCATCTAGAGCCTACTCATCCAATATCCCCAGACTAGTTTCTGGCTTGTGACCTTAGTCAGTGAGGAGCCTTGGATTTGAGAGCACTACACCTAAGAATTAGTCTGGGGATATTGGATGAATAGGCACTAGATTGGGATTTTATGCACAAACCTTCTGGCATTCATTGATTACTCTAGCTTGCTGTGTGTGGCATTACGTATAGTGAGTTTTTCCTGTTTTAGTAGCTATTATAGGTTAATGGAGAAATTTGTTTAGCTTCAGGTAAATTGTCAATTAATAGTAATTGATAGTTTCATGGCAATAACAAAAGGCAAAAGTTATCTCTGTTTACATGGATATAATTTCCTTATTTTTATTCTTTATTATAATAACCATTCATGAAAATGTTTAAAATCATTGATATTATTTATATTTTTTTTTAAATATATGTGTGTATATGTTCATTAATACAATTTTTATATTTTATATTAGGTCAAACAATTGCATTGAAATATGGAATACTTATGATAAAATACATTTATCTAAAGTAAGAATTTTTTTTTTTAAATTTGTAAATATATTTTGTGCTTGTCTGAAAGTTTGTGATGATGGGGTATATTTGTAGTAAATATAAGTTAGATGATTTCAAACATCTAATATTTATTATTAAATGTCTTTAGAAAAATTTAAACTTTACATTCATGTGTTGGCAATAGTATCCCGGTTAGTATATAACACAATGTTTCAAATATTATTATTCTCTTTTCTTTGTTAGGTATTGCTGGCCTGACCAGTGACACTACGAGCATGGAAATCGAACCGAGACCTTTAGATTTGTGAATATTGGAATTTAAATCAATGCAGAGTTATTAATAATAGTTGAATGTAGATGGAAAGTTTGAATTTTTTTAAAAACATCTAACAATAAATATTAGACGATGGAAATAGTCCAACATAGCATTACTAATAAGTATATTTTGCTGATAAGTTTTATTGCTCATTTATTAGACTAAATATTATCCACTTAATGTAATTAAAACAGGCAAAACTCACTATATATATTGCCACACACAGCAAGCTAGAGTAATCAATGGATGCCAGAAGGCTTGTGCATAAAATCCCCATCTAGTGCATACTCATCCAAAATCCCCAGACTAGTTTCTGGCTTACGGCCTTCGTCAGTGAGGAGCCTTGGATCTGAGAGCACTGCATCTAGATCTTAGGACACAGACTGACGAAGTCCGTAAGCCAGAAACTAATCTGTGGATATTGGATGAGTAGGCACTAGATGGGGATTTTATGCACAAGCCTTCTGGCATCCATTGATTACTCTAGCTTGCTATGTGTGGCAATATATATAGTGAGTTTTTTGCCTGTTTTAACAACAGATATACACAAGCATAAGAGGTGATAGTCATGTGATGTTTATTGGCTTATTCACTAAGTTTTCACTGCACCACTCTCATGCAAGGTAGGGTCTAGTTTCTATCCGCTTTTAACGCCTTATGAAGAAGTGTAATTGTAAGCATTTGACCAAAGATATGTGAAAGAGATATATGATCCCCAAACCAGCACCCATCAGTTGGAGATCATATATCTTTTTAAGTTCTTTGGTCATAGGTTTATGATTCCACCCCTCCATAAAGTGTAAAAAGTGAATAGAAACCAGTCCTTGCCTTGTATGAGAGTAGTATAGTAAAAAAATTACACTACAGAAATAGTCTAATGAATAACTAACAAAAATTATTAATATAATTTTATCACGTAGTTTGTGTCAAAGTTGTGAGGACAAAAAGTTTGCCCCACCAGTTAATCTGTAATTGGCTATCTATATATACTAAACAATGGTAAAGATATGTGTAAGAGATTGTGATCTGGACCACATGATGAGTGCTGATTCAGCAAGAAATATGCATTCGGATCATACAACGTTTTCACATGTCTTTATTCATTAAACCCTTTCATAATGCGTTAAAGCAGATAGAAACCAGCCCTTTATCTTGTGTGAGACTGATGTAGTAAAAATTACCTTACAGAAATAGTATCATTAAGTGATTAATCTCTAGTCTAATGAATGGCTAATAATTATACTTTCGTCAAGTGGTTTGGGTCAATGCTGTAAGGACAGTAAGTTTGACTCATCAATTAAATGTAGTAATTGGCTTTCTATATATACTGAACCCTGATAAAGATATCTGTAAGAGATTGTGATGCATCTTGGGGACAACTTTTTCACATGTCTTTTGTATCTATTTATGATTACGCTCTTCCAAAAGGTGTTAATAGCACAGTCCATATGTTGCATGAGAGTGGTGCAGTGAAAAATTACAGAAATATTACTCATAAAGTATATTTGGCTATTTTAATAATATTTTTTTTTTGATATTTATTTATTTTATACTATTTTACATTGATCGCATGCACCTTGTGTGCTTAATTTTATTATGAGAGAGACCACCACAAATCTTAATGCAAGATTGGACTTTATAAAGATAAGAGCGGCCACTCTTATCTTCAACCTATTTTTCTAATTACATAGGCAAATCTAACGCATTTTGATATGGGAGCATGGAGCTAATAAATTCTTCACTGATGAACTCCACTATTTCTATTACACATTAATGTTTGCAAAATCTTTCGATTTACAAGTCAATATTCAGATCTTAAATTTAGAAATATTTTGAATCAATTTAAAGTTGTAAATATTAATACTTGTTAAGCATAATGTCAGCATGTAATATTTATATAAGGCTATAACCTTGCTACATGCGCTTTGTGTGCTTAAATTTAATAAAAGAAAGTTTACTCAAAAAAAAAAAAAAAGATTAAAATTTAAAATTCATAACTATTTGAATGTATAGAAATAGATGATTTCTACAAACATATATTAAATTAGCATGATCATATATTTATTTCTGGTAAATATGTAAATGATTGTAATATTTTATCATGTCAATTATACGCCACATATCAACTTACTCAATGCTGTCCATCAGCAAATTCATTTTCTCTCATCACATTTATGCCACTTAGTGTATCTTTTAGTAATTAATAGATGCCTGATTATAGTGCTTGATAAATTAATTAGATCCTAAAGATTCAGATGCCCTGCTCCAAGATTCAAATCCCCTCCCTGATGAAAGTCAAGAGTTAGAAACTAAATTGGGGATATTGGATAGGACTATACTATATAGGGATTTAGTCAGCACTACTATCATATATTCTTGAAACATATGAACAAAGACACCTTAAAAGACAAATGAGACCTGAAGATGGTTCAGACCTGAAGATAGTTCAGCGTGAAATGCTTCTTGGGAGTCATTTGTCTTTTAAGGTGTTTTCATTCATATGTTTCAAGATCATGTTGTGGAATGAAGGTTATTAAATACATCTATAAAAGATATTAAACATGGAAAAAGAGAAATGAAGTTGGATTATTCCATGTGTCTGGGTGTTTAATTAAAAAAAACCCAGTTATATTAATCTTTAATAGAAGTTTGGATATATTTGGGCTAGGGATAATCTCTAATTAATGATTAAATTAGAGTAATGACTCTAGAAAAAAAGGTTATACATTCTCATGTTACAGATTTAATAGCTGTGATTTATTCATAGTCTTATTAAAATTAGATTGTATATGTATCCATGTGCATTTATTTATAAGTTCTTGTTTTTTTTATGATTTTTGTCCAATTGTTTAGGTAATAGTAACAAACGATCAGTCTGTGGAAACCTTAGCTTGGGTTAACAATCAATTATTTAGTTCTGGTTTACATGGTAACATCTCTGAATATAATCTTAATACTTTGAGTCATGTAAGTTAATTTTAATTTCATTCTTCGCAAATTTTTGTATTTCATAAAATTTAATTTTAAGATATTCATTATGAATATATACATATATCTTTAGATTTCATCAGTAATTACATCATCTCCCATTTGGTGCCTTGGATCGCAAAAAAATAAAAACTGTCTCGCAGTAAGTAGATTCATTTGTAAATCATAAAATTTTTTAAAAACTGAATAGAATAGCTTAATACCAATTTTGTTGTTATGGCTTCATTAAGAACCCCCCCCTCCGCCACTTATTTACAATAAAACATTTGTAAAACAATATTTAGAAAGTCCTTGGGTTTGACAATATATACTCAGATAAGAATGGATTTATGAGTAAAATTGAAGAAATTAAAGTTTTATTATACATTCGTTAAAGAATGATTTTAAAATACAACGTAATTCCAGACAAAAATTTTCATCCAAAAAGATAATAAACATATTTGTAATGATTTTTAAATGCTTTTATATTAACTTGCCCTGTTTAGAACTCGAACTTACATCCTTGCACTTCTCAGTAAAATTCTTAGCAATTGAGCCAATGGAAATATTTCATTTGTAGAATAAAATTTTGTTACATTTATTTAACTTGTACCTAATTAATTAAAAATAAATATTTTCTACTAAAATATGAATTATTCTTCTGAAGTAATTAATATTTCATAAATATTTTGTGAAAAAAATAAAAAATGTATAAAAAAAAAATTTAGAGAATTATATGTTTTCATTTCCAAAATTAAAACAAAGAATTAGAACTCTCATAATTGTTGACAGCAGGCGCTCTTGTGGAGAGAACAAGAAACATAATAAAAAAAAGACTGATGAAGAAAATTATTTAAATTGAAATTATATGTTTTATTTATAAATAAAAAGTAACAAATAAAATAATATTAAAAAACAATTTTTTTTAAAATAATGCTTTTATGTAACTAGCCTAATAAAAAGTGCAAAATAACATTTTAGAGTTTAAAAAATTGGATGCACATTCAAACGTGTATTACAGAATATGTAGTAATAAAAAAATTGGTAGTTTTCTATTCTGTCGTGTCAGCCGCTTGATGGCGCTATTTATATGCAAAAACACATGCTGTTTACGTGGCCGCCACCTATCTAGGCCTATGCATCTATACCAAAAAACACAAAGAGGCCATTTAATATGCGGCAGCCACAGATGACGGCTTTCATTTCTATGCTATAAAGGACAGAAAAGATGCCATTTAAACGGCGGCCAGCCTGTTATAGTATTACACACTTTATCCCGATGCTCACAGTTCGGTGTTTGCTACAGTATTGGGGTGTCTGGACTTCAGCCTGCCACAATTCTTCAAATATGCATATCAAAGGAATTAGCTTAGAACTCATTTGACCTATTATTACCTCCTAACAATTGTACACCCGTCACCACGCTTCCCTTAAAAACGTGGAACCTTCAAATAAATTCGGAAAGGGTAGGTCCAAGCATGATGTGGATAAGCTCACGCGAATAGTAACGTTTTTGCGAGAACACGTCCATGACAAATAAAATGGCTGACAGGTCAAAATCGGGCCAACTGCCGTCCTTAGAAGCCACCCTGCATGGGGAATTTAATAATTCTACTGGAGTAGAATTTTTGCAATAAGGTAGATCAATAGATAAAGTTTTAATTCTTGCAGATGTGAAAAAGGAATAGCCCTCTGGCCTACATTGCAGGACTAAGATTTGACTTTTCAGGGTGACTTGGAGTTCAAGCGGGTTTTGAAATTTGTTGGTAGCATCAAATTGTTCCCAACTAAATTACAGAATATTGATGAAGGAAATCGGAATGAATTACGTTAAGCCTTCGGACAAAAAAAAAAAGAAGGATGTATGAGTGCGGGGTGGGCCCGGTAATGTTATATGTATGCGTTTCTGCTTAGTATCAATGCCATCAAGCGGCTGACATGATAGAATAGAAAACTACCAAAAAATCTGAATATGCATGAAAATAGAGTAGTATACAATTAAACAATATTAATGTTCAGATCTCGTACAATTATGGATTTAATATTGTTGACAAATGCCACATTCATTTTTTTAATGTAGGTGGTAAGATTTGTCTTGAGCATGGGTCAGAAATTTGAAGTCTGCACTTTTTCGATTATAATCATGTGAAATGAAAGGAACATTTATGCCAAAGATTTAAGCTAGAAGCAAAAACACGGGCCATTTGGAGGTAATTGTTTTCACCCCTAATTTGTACCACATTTTAAAGAAAAGATGCAGGATATTTGGATGTAATCTGCTGTTGGTTTCGCTGGAGAATTTAGGTTAGGAAATAGCTTGTGAACTCTGGAACTTAATATGCCTTGTGAGATTACTGTATAGAATATCTAAATCTATAACAGCAGTTATATACTTTTTTTTTTACACAAGTCAAGTATAGATGTCTTTGAACGATTGCAATCAAGGGAAGCTTCTGTTTATACTGCCATCTATATTTTAATAGCTCATTTTTTGTTTAAATATTAAAAGTGACAATCATACATTGTTTATATTTTTATTTTTGTAAAATTAAATAAAATATTTGCTTTTTAAAATTATAAGGGAAATGTAATAATCCAAAACAAAATGTTGTCACTGGCAAAAAACAACATCAACCCTTCAATAAACATGATCGCTAATATTGCTTAGTAGGAGGGCATATTGATCTTTTTTATATATTACAAGATTTCTGAAGAGTTGGAGTGGATTGCAGCCTGTCCATTAAAGTATGAAGTTTGCTATATTAATACAAACTGAGCACTGATTATATATATGTGTGAGAGATGATAATCTGAACCAACTGATGAGTGCTGGTTCAGCACGAAATATGTGTATTGGTGATTATTTATCTTTTCTATATATGTGTGGTCATATTTTATCGGTGGTATGAGATAGTGTGGATAGTTGAAGGGTGCTTGAAAGTCTGTGTTCAAATCCCCTGTATATACTACAAGATTATAAAACAGTTTTACTACATTTTACTTTCAGCTTTATTTAATAGCTTATTTATTGAAATCTTGGAAGAAATGTTATGAGAATTGAAAATTTAAAAAAATTGGAATTATGAAAGTGAAAGGGGGAGGGGCTGCATAAAGGAAACAAGAAAAATAATAGAAGTGATAGATGATTTTTAAGAAATGGATTTATATACTTTTTTAAAAGAGTAGAGAAGAAGATGGTATGAGATGATGTTCTGGACTTGCCTGATGATAGACAACTGGTGACATTTTAAACAATGTTGCTTTCAATAGAAATATATATTTGGGAGTACAAGAAGGGACCAAAACAAATACTAGGGTAAGAAAACAAATCGATATCATTGAGAATTATATATAGTCGAATGGCTTAATCCTCAGACGTTCATAAAAAGTTTGAGCAGTGAAAGCGACAGAACTGGTTGCGATCTGTAGATATTAACTTCCCTGTGCCTTCTACCACTGTGGCATCGAGAGACTGATACAAAGCTGGGCTGGACATATTGTTAGAAGAACTGGTAATAGCTAGATATTGTTAGAAGTGATAATAGATGAATAGTTGAAATCTTAAACTTAGATCCTAAGACATGAAAGATTTAGGAGTCTATGATGGTGGATGGATGAAATACGAAATTTGTAGTGTGATATGGAGAAGGTAGCCATGTATTGGAGAAACTGGACTAAATTTTAAAAGACCTTAAGCTGTAGTGGATTGACAATGGTTGAAAGTGATGATGAAGTAAAATTTGCATAAAGAAATTATTTTTGGAAGGGACTTAAAATATCAATCCGTTGGTATTAAACTATTATCTAATAAATTTATGCATCATTCCTTCAAATTTGAAATCTATTTTGTAAAACTTGGACGTTAATATGTTCCAGTAAAATATGTATGATTTACGCATGGATTATGGAATTGTTGGTAGTAGTTATAGTTCATTATAGTTGTTGTTATCTTGTGATGGGTAGCATTTTTCCGCAAGTCAAAATACTACAAATTTGTCAAAGATTATTGTTTAAATAAAATATTTAGAATCTTCACTTTTTTATCAAGAATAGGAAG
This sequence comes from Epiperipatus broadwayi, assembly GCA_028023455.1. NCBI lineage: Eukaryota > Metazoa > Onychophora > Udeonychophora > Euonychophora > Peripatidae > Epiperipatus > Epiperipatus broadwayi. The sequence continues at coordinate 1,005,422 of JAQFVV010006353.1, forward strand.
TTCAAGTTGTTTACTATACTTAGAAAAATTTGATTTCTTTAGGGAGAGAGGATTAGTTTTAGTTGTTTATTCAGGTTCCCATTTTTAACAAATGAATTATTTAATCATAAAAAAAAAGTGTAAGAAATTTAAAATCTTATTCTTCAACTAGCTTCAGAAATAAGGTTTTAATTACATACAATTGTGGGATGTGAATTATTCCGCTGATATGTATGGAAATGTTTTTCCATGTTTATCGGAAAGTTTGTGGTGATAGTATCATAGTTGTAATTATATATTGGACGATTTCTGTCATCTAATATTAATTGTTAAATGTTTTTTAAAAAAAATGAGACAAACTTTTTCAAATCCATTCAACTGTTTTTAATAACGTGCAGATTAATATGTAATACAATGTTTTGAGTGCTATTTTGTCTTCTTGAGATATTTTTCCAGACTGTGAGTGTTAGCACAGGAAGCGAACACGGGACTTGTAGAATTGTAAATATTTAAATAAACATTTACTTTTTATATAGCGCTATGTTTACAATTGTATTACATTCAAATATCAGCCTTTCAAGCTAATTGTGCATGCGCTTTGCGAGTGTTAATAATAAATGAATACTTTCCTTTCCAATACAAGATATAGTATTTATGAAAGAATAAAATGAATCCACCTCTTCTTTCAACGCAAAGGCCAATATTTAAATGTAATACAATTGTAAACATAGCGCTATATAAAAAGTAAATGCTTATTTACATATGATTAAGTTTCAGTTAGAGTGACGTTTAGTAAACTCTAGACAATTTCACCGACGTCATTCATTCAGACATCATAAATAGTAATTTAAAGTGAGTAGTCTATCCTCACGCTTTGATTTCCAGTACTTAAGATTTGCTCATACATAAGCATTTGAGTTGAAAGAAAGGTTGATTCATTTTATTCCTTCATAAATACTATATCTCGTGTTGGGAATTAAAGTATTCATTTATTATTAACACTCATAAAAAGCGCATGCACAATTAGCTTGAAAGGCTGTTATTTAAATGTAGTACAATTGTAAACATAGCGCTATATAAAAAGTAAATGCTTATTTACATATGATTAAGTTTCAATTAGAGTGACGTTTAGTAAACTCTAGACAATTTCGCTGACGTCATTCACTCAGACATCATAAATAGTAATTTAAAGTGAGTAGTCTATCCTCACGCTTTGATTTCCAGTACTTAAGATTTGCTCATATATAAGCATTTGAGTTGAAAGAATAGGTTGATTCATTTTATTCCTTCATATAAATACTATATCTCGTGTTGGGAATTAAAGTATTCATTTATTATTAACACTCATAAAAAGCTCATGCACAATTAGCTTGAAAGGCTGATATTTAAATGTAATCGTAAATATTGAAAAGTAATGCTCTAACTGACTTAACTTTGATAGAATAGCTTAATGGGTTAAAGCATCATTTTAAATTCAGTATTCATGAATCTAAAGTCCCAAGTTCAATTCCCATGATAACACAGGCTAAACTCTCCATACAGTAGTGCCTCTCAGTGCAAGTCATAGTAATCAGTGGATAAAAGAAGGCTTGGGATAAAATCCCTATCTAGCGCCTATTCATCCAATATTCTCAGACTAGTTTCTGGCTTGTAGCTTTCATCAGCGGGAAGTCATGGATCTGAGAGCACTGCCTCTAGATCTTAGGATCTAATGCACCCCCCCCCCCAGCAGCCACCTTTTACCTTATTAGCTAACTATAAAACATTGAGTCTAAATGAAAACAATAATGTTTTGACTTCAAGCTCACTAGCTTGTATAGTCATATAGATCTGAACTCAGTTCTGCATCCATACTGAACTGAGTTCAGATCTATACGACTATACAAGCTAATGAGGTTAGCTTGAAAACATTATTGTGTTTTCATTTTAGACTCAGCTTTATAGTTAGCTAAAAAAAGTAAAAGGTGACTGCAGGAAGGTTGCATTAGATCCTAAGATCTAAGTGCAGTGCTCTCAGATCCAAGACTGTTCGCTGATGAAAGCTACATGCTAGAAACTAGTATGGAGGATTTTGGATGAATAGGCACTAGATAGGAATTTTATGCACAAACCTTCTTGCATCCATTGATTACTCTGGCTTGCACTGAGTGGCACTACTGTATGGAGAGTGTAGCCTCTGTGTCAACAGCTTGTGTAAGAATAAAGAATGATGATCATGTGAGTTTAGTGGTCCCATGATAACATTGTCATCAGACATATTAGCAACATTTGAACAGAGAAAAATAATACCACTCATAAATGTTGTGTTATACGTTAACCTGCATGCTATTACTAACAGTTGGATATATTCGAAACTTTTAAATAAAGTTTAAATTTTTCTAAAAACATTCAATAATTAATTCTAGATGATAGAAATAGTCCAACTTATAATTAACAAATAAAATATCATCATCGCAAAATTTTAGCCAAATACTGAGCAAAGCCATATTTATAACTATGAATTATTTTTAGATTACATGTTATAGTGCTTAAGGTTTATGGATTGATAAAGATCTATAAATATAGATGGCATTAGATGAGCAAAGTTGGCTTATATCCAAAACCTTAGGTTGTTGAAAATAGTAGGTCCAGGGAGATAGAAATCAATTTGGATACTTTTTAGATTAGTGTAGGGTGTACTCATACTTTAAAGATGACCGATGTAAAGAAAGAGAGAACTAATGAAATAATGTCTAATTAATTTAAATATTATAGAAGTTAAGGAAAATAAAATTGTACCCATTTTTATGGGTCTTTAAATGATTTGTGTTTGCTACTGCTGAAGAACTTTTTATGTCAGTGCATAATATGTTCTAATTTTTAGCATCGATCTGATTGACATCATCATCATCATTTACCCATTATTGATTCACTGCAGAATGAAGGTCTCTCCATGTTCAATCCATCTTCTCCAATCTCCAGTGTCTTTTTCACACTAATCCTAGTATACTTCTTTATTTCATCCATTCATCCTCATGGTCTCTTTAAGTCCTTTACAATCTCTTGAATCTAGTTTAAGATTTCTACTGCCATCTATTAACATCTAAAAATATGTCCAACCAAACTACTTCAATCTCTTAATTTTTTCAAGGATGTGAATAACATCTGTTTGTTCTCTCACCCATGTATTTCATTTTCAATCTCTCGTTACTTCTAACATACATCTCTCCATACTTTGTTGAGTGGTTTGAAGTCCTTGTGTTTCTGCAATATTGTTCTTATTACTGTTATTATCAAGACATTTTCTAATTTTTTTAATATCTTAGATTAAAAAATTGATTGCATTTTGAACGATGATAATGGCAAATAATTTTAAGAAATGTTTCAGTAAACATCTTTATTTTAAATAAAAATTATATATATGTATAAGGTAAATAATATTGAAATGAATAATTACGACTTGATAATTTTCAAATACTGTTGAACTATTCTCTAGCTGGCCATGTTCAGTTACATATTAATAGTATTTGGAAATTATCACTTGATAATTACAAGTATACAGTGCGAGTATTATTTATTATTACATAATTGTAAATATAACTTTTTAATAGCTCGAATATAGATGAAATAATGCTAAAGCATTGAAAACCCACAGCGAGCTATATCTGCACTAACTATCATTAAACGTAAAATATAGAATGAGCTCAGCTAGACCGTAGCTTTGATCATATATAAGCATACCATTTGCCGATATAACTGCTTATATACAATCAAAGTTAAAATGTAGGTGGGTTCATTCTACATTTTACATTTACCGACAATTAGTTTAGTCTAGCTCGCTGGGGTTTTCAGTACTTCCGCATTATTTCATCCATATTTGAGCTATTAAAAAGTTATACTTACATCCCTTAACTGACGATTAATTTAATATTAAGAGGTTGTTAAATGTGAGTTAGCCTTTTTCTGTGATTAGTTATAGGGATTTCAGAATAGCTTATAGTCTTCAAATTACGTTGGTATATATAAATCATTTTCTGCATGAAAATATGTCAGTAAATGATACGCTTATTTACGATGTAAGCTGAAGTATAAGTGGGTTCATTTTACATTTACTGACAGTTAGTTTACATATAGCTTGCTGGAGATTTTCAATACTTCCACATTATTTTATTACATAATTGATGTTTGTCTATTTGTGTACAGTCGTAAAAATGTGTGAAATAGCTCTACCCTGTAATCTTAAATATCAGTTGTTTCAAAATCAGTTTGCATTAGGTATTTAAACTGATTTAAGATAGGTTCCTCTGGCTGCTATGGTTTTAATTAATTCTTTATAAAAAGTCATGGAATGCGATAAGAAATGGCAGATTTTGATTATAAAATTTATTGAATGTAGCAACTAGAGGACATTTCAATTATTTATTAATAGTACTACGAAATTATTACTTGATTATTAAATATATTATTAATATTGTTTTATCTTAATCTGTGAAATAATTTCTAATATTCTACATAAGTTGTAATTATATTTTGTAATTATCCATTTTACATTAAATAAAACTTGAATTTTATTATGCATGTATTGGACCCATAATATAATGGTTTGCATTAATCTGTCTTATTCCCCATTGGGTTCTGGGTTTTGATAAAACTAAAACAAAAAATTATCAAATAGCTGAGATTTCTGCATAAGTTTATAATTTTTTTTTTTCCAGTAGCTAGTATCCAATTATTGATCAGTAAACAGGTATCTAGTTACCATTGGCTAAAAAGTCAACCAAGAAAACCCTCTAAAACTCATAAATCTACCATTAATCAGCAGATGAGAATTATTTTAGCATATCTCTTTATTCTGTTATTGTTAACAGCTTTGATATTGAAGACACATTTAAAACTTAATCTCCTTAAAACTCAATAAGACATCACATGACCCAGAATTACATAATGCTGCTTATTAGCAAATTATTTTTTCTCTCACCACTGTTGTGTCTCCTATTGCAAGCTTTAGGATCAATAAATGGCAGATAGTAGCGCTTAATAAATCTCTATCCAGTACTAGAAGAAAAGTACTACAAAATCAATAGAACAAATGTACTGCCTCCAGATCCAAATCTTTTCACTAGTAGTCTGGGAATCTTGGATATGAGGGCACTAAATAGAGATTTATTAAGCACTACCATCTGACATCTATTAGTTACTATAGCTTATACTAGGTGGTGAGAGAAAAAAGAATTTGCTATTATAATTTTTGAATTGAATTTCCATATTAGCCTGCCTTTTACCAATAGATTTTTGGGAGTCAATGAAATCGCTTTTTTGAAATCACTTAACATATATGTCCTTGAATAATAAGTGTTCATATTATCTTGCCTCAGTTTTTATTATTAAATGAATCTTGGATCAACTATTCCATATAAGGCATGCACATGCATATATTATCACGATTCAACGCCAATTTTAGTTAATATATTCTCATAGAGAGTGTAGGGAAATTTGAATTTTTAATTAATTCTTCTGCTTATCAATTTTTTAGGCCGGGACTGATAATGGCTGCATAATTATTTGTGAATCAAGCGAAGGAAAAGTCGTTCCCGTTAAACAGTTTGCCCGCAAAAAAAGTAAGATTATTTATTTATTTTACAACTTAGAATATACAATAGCTATATGTTTGAACCCTATATCCTTGAATTATTGTTATATCAATTCTATTTTGAATTAAAGTTAAGTTACATGTATATCTGACCATAGTGTAAATGCAAATAAAAACATAATGGATAAAATTAATCATAGGATTCAACTTAGAGTTTTTTTCGTAAAAATAACATAATATTAAAAAGAAATATGTCTATGTGCTTGAAAAGAAAATGTTTTAATAAATTTATTCTGCCCAATAACTTATGGGTGTGAGAGTTGGGTAGTCACTAGCAAAACAACTATTAGACTATAAAGCAAAATATGGAGAAACAAAGATTGAGATAGAGAAAGAGGAATAAAAGACAATTGAGCAGTGAGTATCATTGATATCGCTGAAGAAATTAAGTGTTGACATGAAATTAGGTTGGGCATACCCACAAAATAATATCAGAACCAAAATCTTCAATCAGGTTTTAAGAACTTGTAAGAGATTTAGATAGTAATTACATGTGAAATTAATGTGTTTGGTGAGATATGGAGAACTGAAAGATTTTCCTTCTGTAGTCGATTGACAGTATTGATAATGATGATTTAGATTGTCTTCCATACCATTAGCAACCTGGACTCTGGTTCGTTAGATGTATGGGATTTTTTCTGGAAAGTTCAAGTTTTGTCTATCTTTTTTATGTAATATAAAATTCAAATGTTCACATTATCTACCATTTTTTTTTAAATATTTTTTTTCTCAGTTGAAACATGCCTGGATGAAAGAATCTTATAGAATTCACTAAATATTTGTTTCTATGACATTTTTCAATGATTTTCAGCAGCTGTTTTCCAGTTGTGTGTAGACCTGTGTGAATGTGTCTGATAGAACTTTTTAATCTATTAAAAGTTTTATAATTGTTTAAAGTTCTATCAAAGCTTGGTATTAAACTCTGTGGCTGACTAATATTTTCTTCTGTAAAGTGAGAACTATATCATTGTTTTTTTTTTTTGTTAAATTATAAGCATAATGTATCATTATGGAACAAGAAAGGGTAAAAGCCTGAAATCCGGGCACGGCTGCTTGGGGCATTGCTTACGTGTCAAAACACATAAAAATGCCGTTTAGGCGGCCGCGGCCTTACAGGCTAATACAACATTTACGTATTGTATTAAGCCATTGAGCTAGGCCACTTTACATGACATCGCACAAAAATATTACGGCCTGTTTTGTGCTTCGAAGCTATTTACGCGTATTCGTTCTTTTCGTAGCTGATTACCATATCGCTTGAGGGTGTTTAAATTTCAAGGCGGTACGACTTTTTCAAATCTCCGTAATAGAGTAATGTCATTTCGATTGAAAAAATGTTGTTAATTATTAAGAATTGTCATATGGTCCCTACCCTTCCCGAAAAAAAGGTTAATATGTAAAAAAATTGGCAAAGTGTATGTTCGAACAGGCTTCGCCAAAGCTCACGCGCTAAGTCACGTTTCAGCGTGGTGGGGAAAATATTCAAGACCACTAAAAGATCTGAGACGAACGTGCAATTTTGAAACTTTTCTTCAGTTAAATTGCCGAGTACAGAAAGTGTGTGAGATTGTGTTTTTTATTTTATTTTGGCAGGCACATGTAATGTCCACTTTTTATTACAGCAATAAAATCGAATAAATAATTTTAAAAAGTCCAAAGTTTGTGTCCTTTTTTTTTTTGTTTTTTATTTCATTAGAAATTGACAAGTATTTGGATTCAATTTTTTGCAGCGGGGTTAAAATAAGTGACGACTTTGGTTGACTTTTTGTTAAGAATAACAAATTACGAAATACACCCCACCCCCAAAAGCAGTTTATTGGAGAAGGCTAAAAAAAAAAAAAAAAGGTAATTCGAACGAAATAGAAATCAAAGTAAAAAGTGAGAAAAAGTTGTTTCAAAAAAAGAGAAAAAAGGTTAAATTCTTGACTTTTTGGTTACAATTCTTTTTCCGAGTGTGGGTGGGTGTTTGAAAACAATTTTTGAATCGGCAAAAACACAAAAGTAAATTTTGATTTAATATTAAGAAAAACAATTACATCAACCAAAAAGAAATCAAAATTCGAAACAAGTCCCAAAGTTGATTCTCTTTTTTCAGCGCTGTTAAAATAATTGGCTATTTTTGTTGCCTTTTTGTTAATAATAAACAGTATGAATTCCCCCCCCCTCCCCCGCTCAAAAAGCTGTTTCTTGTAGTTAGCCAAAAAAAAAGGCTAATTCAAACATAATCTAAATCAAAGTGATAACAAGTTGTGTTTTAAAAAAAAAGGAAAATTAATAATAATAATAATAAGAAAAACCATTTAGTCAGGACAATAAAAATAAAAGAAAGGTAGAATTAAGTTCTAAACAAGTCGCAAATAATTGTATTCTATTTTTTCGGCGGTGGGATTCAAACAAATTTTTTTGACCTCGTGAAACGGTCCGAAGTTTTCAAATGATAAAAAGAAAAAAAATACAGTTAGCAAAATTTGTTGAAAAAATATCAGGTTCCAACAAAAAACCCACAAAAAGTAACGAAAATGAATATCAAAATTTGTTTAATAATAAAGAAATCATGTTCTAAATGAAATAAAAATTATCCGTTTAATCAATATTAGAAAAAAAAAAAACCTTCTTGTATAAAAAAAGAAAAAAGTTGCGGTGGCCCGGTAACATTATATTTCATTGATTTTGTCTAGCATCAATGCTCCAAGTGGCTTTGCCCGGATTTCAGGCTTTTACCCAAGAAAGATATAATAAAACAAAATTACATTAAACTATCAACAGCATCAAATTTTGTAATCTTAAGCTTGTCCATTTTTCTTAAATTAGTTCTTTGTTTGTTTTAATGATTGTCAATTTTCAGATTCAAAATAAGTTTTCTTTAATAGATAGATAATAGCTAACAAAGAAAGTGGTTAATCAACTTTAGTCAACATTTCTTTTACAAAAATTAAATCTAAAATTTAGATCACACAAATTCCATTGCATTCGAAAGCTAATTGATTAATAGTTTTGACTTGATTTATATTTCACCCTACAAAACTAATTTTTTTCAGAAGTCCTGAAGACTAAAAATACAGAAATGGTGATTTGTATATAAGTTAATTATTTCTTTATTTTAACTAATCTTATATACTTTACATAATGCAAATACAATATTGTATTCATTCTTCACTTTCAAAAATGGCTGACAGTTTCGATTATCAAACAGTCTTCTACTGAACTGTAACATAAACAGTACATATAAATAACAAATTAAACTTACAAAAGTGAATTAACCAAGATTGTGGTGTTTTTTAAACAAAGATTAGATTTGCTAATAGAAAGGAAAGAAATAACAATATGGATAATGGTCACTAGAATTTTCTCATTTAAAGTATCTATGCTTGTTTGATTCATCAAATAATATAGATATATGAGACAATGACAATATTTAAATTTTTAGCATAAGCGTCTATTCTCACTATTTTTATGTAATCTAGTGGTAATCTTTATTAATCAACAGATGCTAGATGGTAGTGCTTTAAATCCTTTTCCAATGCTTCCTTATCTATGTATCTCTAGACTAGTTTCTAAATTATGGCTTTCGTCAGTGAGAAACTTCTATGGATTTTCTATTTGCAGTTTTCCTATAACAGCCATTTTTTATTTTTGGTTGTACCAAAAAACTCAGCCCAAACCGAAAATCACATTAATTTCTTCAATCTAAGCCTATTTACTTGCTTAATCATATAGACGTGAAACTAGTTCTACTTCTATATATTATGATGACTTTAGTTTTTTAATAAGCTTAGATGCTTTCACTCTTTGACCTGAACTGGTACAAAATCAACAAGACATCACATGACCTTAGTTTATACATTGCTATTAATTAAATTCTATTCTCACACTAACTTGCATTAGATGGGCATAATTGTAGTGAAAATGCAATTGGCTAATCAATAACAGTGTGTAAGCTAAGGTCATAGTAATATTTGAATTTGTGCAAAATCTAATCAATACTATTTAAATATTCTACAGAACAACCACGTCTGATCATATTTGCTTGCAATTAAAATTATTACTATTGTTATGTTTGGTTTGGATTTCAAACCCAACCAACCGAAAATAATACTAAGACTAGTATTACAATTAATACATTTATTATATCTACAAATGTATATAATACAATATACAGTATATACAAGAGAATATTTACAATGTTGAATATTGTAGCTTAACGTACTCTCTGGGTTCTGCCTACCGCTTCCAGCTACACCTGATAGCTTGCCTCATGGGTAGGGTGTATGGCTCTTCCAGCTGTACAAGACAGCTTGCCTCGAGCCAGCAATAGTATTAGCAGTGTCCGGTCTCTGTGGAACTTGCTAGCTGCATAGACTAAATAGCATAGTGCTATCAATGGGAACACTTGCTGCTGTTCAGGTTAGCAGAGCTTCCCTGGGGGAACGTGATCAGTCTTTCAGGTTAGACAGACGTTCTACCTGGTTCTCACAAAAGGCTGACTATTTATAGCCAGATCCCTAACCTTATTGAAAACCTTCGGATTCAGCAAGCATCATTGCTTATTGGCCTGTAATAATCATTGGCTATGTTTTTATCTATACATCAGCCTATGGGCCTGTGGCAAACAATGCTTAATCCGTTCAGATAAGGAGGCATCTGGAATAGTCCACCTCTGAGAGAAGGGAGGACTATAACAACTATATAATACGATTTAGGGTTTATTATTCAGGATTAAAGTGATAAAGTTAATTTTAAAAATTATTGTCTTGCTAGACTCATTTAAATTTACTATTTCTCAAATCTTATTCCTATTCAGTAACATAATGATTATAAATTTGATTAAATTATAAGTCATTATTATTTTGTATAGTAGGATTAGGGAAATGGGTTAAGTTGTTGATTTTTTTTCTTTTATCTCTCTGTCTATTATCTTTTTAAAAGTAAAAATGCATACATAAAAGAGGGATAATAGTTTATGGAAGAAGTGTGCAGCATGGGGATATGCAATATGATCTAGATAAATTAAAAAATTTTCAAAGTCAAATCTTCTGTTTGATATTTTATTACAAATCATTCATATTTTATCCACTTTCTGTTTAACTTATATAGATAGTAATCTGTTGTCTCTGGTTATGAGGCTTTTTTAAATGCAATGGAGCCGTGAACTATGCCATATCTAACTACACAACTTTAACTATACGCAATCCAAGGAAAAGTGTAAACAAACAAAAATGTAAATAAATAAACAAAAAAACCCCATTAAAGTTTGCAAATTTTACATATTCAACAGCCATTTTTTCTTTTCTGAGAGCCATATATGATTTATATGTATTAATAAAATTTCTTTGATTTATGTTGAAAGCATTTATATTTTATTCTTTCTTTATTTGAATTGATCTAAAAACATTAAAGTAATTTTAGAGATCATAATTTTTTGATAAAAGAGACCAATCTATTATATTTCTATAAGAGGAAAAAGTTAGTGAAAAAAAAAATTTGCTCAGAGCTATGTAATAGCTTCAAAAGTCAGAAATTTTTCTATTTACTTTATTTTAAAAATAAAAATACCAGAAATGAGTTTTTTTCTTATTCATATTGCTTCACTGAATGTGCGAATGAACACACACTCCATAAAATGTATATAAAGATGTTTTCTCAATTTATTAATAATTATTATAATTTTTTAAAATTTTGTTTATGCTATTTATGCTTTCATTTATGTAAAAATATGTTATATATGTGTGAATGTTGAAAATTACTGTACATCTACAGTTCGTTAAACAATATGTATTCTTTGTTAACCAATATTTTTTATCAATAAAATATAGATATTATACGCTATATATGTTTGAGTGCGAGAGGGCTTGGAACAAAATGTAGCATAGTTTGTAGCTTCACTATATGTGAATTTTTGAATGTCAGGAATAGAATCTTTCAATCCCTCATTGCAATCTCAAAACTCTGCTAGAAATGGAAATAAACACTAATTTTATTTATATATAAATACATTCTTTAGACTGTATAAATTTATTTTATTAATAATGGTAAACAATTTTAAAATAGAATGCATGGTTATTTTATATGAGTACAAAAAGGGTATCAAAGCAATAATTACTTTTGTTAATTAATTCAGTTTTTTTAATTTTTATTTTAACTATTTGTTTAACATTTTGGTTGAGCTTTCCACTTAGTAACTCAATGTAATTTTTTCTAAAAATGTAAACTTCGGTAAAGTTATTTTTTTCTCATCTCCCTCTACTTAGCACTTCATTATAACTATTTTTACAAATTAATTATAGCATTGATTATAAAGTAAATAGAATATCAGGTTAAAATAAGTAGGCAGCTGATTGCAACACCTGAAGAAGAGTGGAGAAAAATACCTCTCAAAATGTTTTGCATATACTAACCTGTTTGCAGTGATATTACTAACAGTTGAATGCATTTGGAATATTTAAATAAAATTAAACTTTTCTAAAGACATTCAACACACATATTAGATGATGGAAATAGTCCAATATAAAAATTTATTATGATAAGTTTGTAAATTTCTCTTATAAATTTTATCATTAAATAAATATTACGATTTATAACTAAGTTTTTATTTCTTTTCACTTTCTTCTTTTTTTTTTTTTTTTGATTACATTTGACAATTATACACATAGATTGCTCTGAACGACCATTTAATAGTGATGTGTGTAGTTGCTTTTTCATACTTAAAAGAAAAAGTTAAATGTTTATTAGATCATCAGTTTTATTATACTTATTAAAATAGTCATTATAGGTTTTAAATGTAATTCTCATGTAAAGATTAATTTTGTTTTTTGATTCATTTTTTAGGTCAAATTTTGTGTTTGTCTTGGCATGAAACAGAGTCGATCTTAGTAAGCGGATCTCCAGATGTTATCTATGTATGGAATTCTGACACTGGTGAATCAATTTCTTCCATAACTCTTGGTTCTCAAGGCGATATTATAATATGGTCTATTGCTTTGACTCGGTAAGTTTAATAATATGTAATTTAGTAGAAGGTGGATATCTTCAGTGTGTGGATAAATTAAAGCATTATCGATTTACGATGTGACTATAAATAATGTGTTTAAGTAAAAACATGACCGGTTCTCTCTCCAAACTGCCTACAGTGCCATCTTTAGTATGTCTGGAATACGAGTTATGATATGATAATATGAGAGTATGTTGTCAGTCATCTTCAATACTTTCTCCCTACTATCACATAATCGTGCAGATCTGTTCAAAACATTTTTGCAGCTCATGGCTTTACCATTAGACACTCTTTGAACCATTTCAAATGATTCAGTAGTTGTTTTGTTCGATTTAAAATAAAATTTTATGTTAGGGTGTTATTCTATCATGGATTAAGATACAAAGTACAGTCCATTTCATGTTGTAATTTATGATCCATACACATTAGTGTCTTCAAATTTTGTTGTGAATATTTAAACTGTGACGCTATGTAACACATGGCGGCAATTCGTAGATGTCATCAGTTTGAAAAGAAAAGCAGTCATCTTTCTACTTCGACACACTATATATACTTACAAATGATTTTAATAAGGGTTTCTGATCATCACAAAATTTAAATAGACTAATCAATAATTGGGTTGTTAAGCTTAATGTTAAGGAGAAAGTATATTAATCCATGGAAAACTGACAATGCCACTTGCCTTTTCACTGTATTATGATGAAATGAAAACAGTACAGTAGGTTAAAGGGCAATGCCTCACTTCTGCCGTTTATTTAATTATGAAAAAGAAAAAAATACATATTTCAATTCATAAAAGTTTAGCATCGTCCATGAGGAAAAAATTGAGAGAAGAATAAAAAAGATGAGGTGCAATGCCGATTCAGAAAACGCTATCAGTCAATGGACTGGTAACATTCAGCTGAGTCTCCACTGGAATTTTAATATACAGTTGGAATTCTAGGAAAGTCGCTGCTTAAGCTATGAATATGGCACTCTGTAATGAAAGCATGCTCCAAAAATTTGTACGATTTTTAATGTTAGTTTTTTTTTTTTTAGATAGTAGTTTTAAACAAGTAGTATGAAAAGCATATTAAAGTTAGCAATTTTATATCGTTAATACGTTATTATTTTTGAATTGCCTAATATATATGTAAATGTGGTAATACATAATTACAATGCCCATTACATGTAAGAAGTGAAGTGAAGCATCTCAAATACTGTATTTAAAGTTTATTTCATATTAGACAAAACATAATTCTTTTATTAAATGGTGTGTAATGGCTAGAAATTAACTTACCCCTGTGAAGATTAATGCTCGGTTGCACATAATAATACCTTGTTTTCATCTGGCTCCTGTCTAAATGAAAATCGAATATCAAAATCCTAAGAGCAGGAAGACAGTATGTTAATGATCCTTTAAGTGTATTGTTAGTTTTGATAAAAGAAGACTGGCATTTTGATATGAGTAATGTGGAGATTTGGTCATTTAAGTGTTTGTTTGGCTTTATAATGCTGCATTCAATAGCTTTTAGTACATTATATGATCATATTGTGCAATATAATCAAATTAAATATTTTTTTAAGCTTCAGTTATTATTTTGATAAGACAGAAGGTTATTATCATGTTTTTAAATGCTTTGCATATTTTTGTGCGCGAATAGTTACATTGTAGTAAGTTTTTGTGGTATTGTGGTTTCGTTGTGATTGGGCGGAACTATGATGAATGATTACATGTCCAACAGAGACGTGACAATGCTTTTCTATGAAGATTAAGAGAGAGAGGAAGCATCACTCACAAATATAAATTAAAGACTATTGAAATCACAAGCGAGTAATAAAATTAAAATAAAAGTCTTCATTTAGGCCGTTAGAAATCTTCTAATTTAATAAGAAATGGAATAGCTTACGAATAAATAATCTTGTTTTAGAAATCTCTTCATTGAAGAGAATTATTAATTGAGGATGGAAGATAGCTTTAATGGCACATTATCTATACTGTGATCATGCTTTTTTTGAGTTGACTTTACAAACTGTGAAAATTTAAATGACTTCGTTCACACCTAAGCTATTTTTTCTGAAATTTATTTCATAAAGCATTTCTTGTATGAAAATATTATGATAGGCTTAATCATATGCTTCCACGAGCAGTTCTCTTCGCCCTATGTTAGAGATATCTCCTGAAATGAGCATTTTGTAGCAACCTACCATCTAATGACATTTGATTATTCAAGGTTATAGTAGATGGCTCTAGCGTAGGGTAAAGATACGTGCTACTGAACGTATGATTTTACTGAATTGAGTTGTAAATTATATTGATAAATGTGGGGCTTGTATAAACATAGTCGTAATATAGAGTTACATTTTTGTTTTGTTTTTTTAATAGTTTTTTTATGATATAAATTGTTACAGGCAGCATGTTATTGTAACGGGTGATTCTAGAGGGAAGACATGTTTCTGGAATTCCAAGAAAGGATATTTAATGACTGTAAGTGATTTTATAAACTTCTTTAGATGAATTATATAATTAAATTTTTTTCTTCTTTATTTCTTGGATATTTATTTGGGCATTGTAAAAGTTTCTATAGTAGTTTTTTTTTTTTTTTTTTAAGATTAAATTGCCACATTTAAATTTCATTCATTTGCCTTTTGTGAATTAGCTTAGCGGAATGTATAATTGAATGTTTTATTAGTGGTAAGTTTGTGCAACAGAGATTCATAGACTTTGAACTCACTATCTTCCGCTGTCCGCTGCATAGAATCGCGCACGATATCTCATTGATGAAAGCTGCATATAATCGTTCCCAAACTAATGTAATTTATAAATAATGTGGAGAAAATTTTGAATTCAAGTAGACCAAAATGGCTATAAACATTTAAGAATTAAATAAAATTATAGCAAAGGCTAATCAGTTCTTGGTGTCTCTATTATATTGGGCTTATAGATTACAAGACAGACATTTGATTCCAGTATTTGCATTGAAATTAAAGTTTTGGAACAGCTTAACAAAGGTTCTAGGTTTGTCATCTTCCGAAGAATATTCATCAAAATGCTGTAACAGTAATTAGTCTGATCACTGCGGTCGCATTTTGATTATTATGCTTCGGGATTTGATGACAGTCTGATTCCATCTTTCCCAAACTTTTCTTAGCAGTTTCTGGGATATATTTTGTAGATTAAAATGATAAATAAAGAGGATAAAAATAAATGGAGATTATTTAAGTCATCCAGATTTTTTAGATGTTGCAGTTATTTCGCAGTTAATACTTCAGTGTATATATGTAAGTTTCACGGAAGCCGACAGGTGAAAGCAACATTGTAGAACTAAATAAACGCTACAAGGGTTAAAATAATATATGTGAATTTTCAAAAAAAGTTGTAAGATAAACATTGATAGTAATGAATTGAAAGATTTAGCAATCATAAATAAAAATTGAATTAATCCTAGAATTAAAGCTAAATGGAATCTTTCAGAAGAAATAACATTGTATCCAGGAAAATATGTCAGTATAGCTGAAAAATAATGCTCTTTGACGTAGTGGTGTTCCGTTGATCACTTATAAATCAGAAATTTGAACTTGATAATTGTAAAGCGATACAGGAACCGCAGATTACATAAGGGCATGTCGAGAAATCTGATTGATAAAAATGACCGGAAGTGAAATGTATCGGTAAGAGAATAAATGAATATCTTTAAAATCAATTGAGTGAATGAACTAGACTGGACATTCTAGTAAAAGAAAAAACTAATTGAGTCATAGAAGTTCTGATCTAGATTCCAAATGGCATTTCAAAAAAGATTTTACAACAGTAATAAACGGAATAAGGAAATTTTTTCAGAATGGAAAAGTTGTGGGTTGGAATGAACTTAAAGAATTTTTTATCTTGCAGTAGATCAGTTAATAGTTGTTGGTATACATACACAGTGTCTCCCAGTGAAAATGTTATTGGTGACTAATTCTCTCTCTATGCGGCCTTCAGCATCTTTGAATCAACATGTACTATATATCATATGAACACCATTTCTTATGCTTGCTTATAACTGTTGTTAAAACAGGCAAAACTCTCCATACAGTATTGCCCACTCAGTGCAAGCCAGAGTAATCAATGGATGCCAGAAGACTTGTGCATAAAATCCCCATCAACTGCCTACTCATCCAATATCACCAGCCTAATTTCTGGCCTGTGGCCTTCATCAGTGAGGAGGGTTGCATTAGATTCTAAGATCTAGGTGCAGTGCTCTCAGTTCCAAAGCTCCTCACTGATGAAGGCCAGCCAGAAACTAGTCTGGGGATATTGGATGAGTAGGCACCAGATGGGGATTTTATGCACAAGCTTTCTGGCATCCATTGATCACTCTCGCTTGCACTGAGTGGGCAATACTGTATGAAGTGTTTTACCTGTTTTAATGTATTATATATTGTAACGGTAAGAAAAGTAGAGCTGCTTTAACCTAACCTAGAGATGCAGATAGAAGGGATTCAAACCTCACCTACTCCTCTAGATTGCTACTAAGCGACTTACTCCCCAAACCTCACTAGAATTTAATCTTAATGTATGCCCGGTGGTCAGGGAGAGGAGAGACCACGCAAAGGAATTTTTACATATATAATGATCAGATATACATACGTATGTCACAAAGAAAACAATACTAAGTGGTTTTATTTATAGTGAATGAAAGATAACAGAAACTTTTATTATTTACATTAAAAGAATTCATACAATGCTTTATTAATAGTGTCGCAGGCTATTTTCACTGCAACCAGATAGACATATATAAAAGATCCATTCATCGTAATGATAAGAACAGACAAAATTTTACATTATAATTTTTTCTTTAAAATATTCCAGCCAATGGAAGTGTTACGTAAAAGAAATCAAGAGAGATGATTCATTAACTCTATGGATGGCGAACATGGAATTAAATAGGTGGTCAAACTCAACTAAACACTTTGGACCGGTTTGAATCATAGCCCCGCTTATGATTAAAGAAAATGAGAAAGTAACCCCCAGCAGGAATTTCCAGCTATAATTGAAACATTTCGATGATATTTTGAGAAAGATTTCCTAATAAATATAAATATACAAGACCATGCACAAAGGCGATAGCATATAGTGGGCTGTGAGGCTCGAGACATAACAGTTACCAAGAGGTTAACACAAGACCGGATAGCTCTCTGTCTCTAAACTAGGTTAGAGAGAAAAATGGAACCCGTTCGCTAAACGCGTGACCCGGATTCAGGATCGGAGTTTTTGTTGCTTATGTCCAGTTACGTACACTGACGGGACTGAGATCGACATGAGGTCCAGAACAATTTATTTATTTTCAGAAGATCCGAATGTAGGTATGTTAACCTAAGCAAACTTGGCAAAAAAAGCACTGTAATATATGCTGAGTGGCCCAGTAGATCACCCGAGGAACGATGCCATATAAATACGGTCAACGACCTTTGAATTTAAAAAAGAAACCCTCTGCAAAATATATATATATATTAGAAAAGCTCAACTATCACTGAAAATCCGCAGAAAAATAGTAACTTCACCTTTATAAAATTTGAATTACTAAAAAAAAACAAGTGGGCGGATATTTTATTTATTTAGTTGAAATTTAACCGACCCACCACTGAGCCAATGCTATTTAATAATTTTTAATACATATACATATTGTCAAAATGTACTCTCTCTTATTACTAAAATATAAATGCGAATGTCTTATTTCACGCTCTTTAAAATATAACTTTTAATTTGTAACCCTTCATTGACTAAAATATAAAGGCATCTGATAAGGATCTTTCTTTTATATATATATACAAAAAAATCCAATTAAAATCTTGAAAGTTTTATAATAGAATATTTAGCAATTAAATCTTGATTTTTAAAAATAGGGTTTTGCACTTTCTATGATTTGCTTCCTTTTCTTTCCACAATATCTATATAAAATAAATAACTTAAACTTCTGGAGGATAATGGCGGAAAGTTAAATGACGTATTTTTCAATTAAATTAATAAGAGCTATTGCCGCCATTATATATATAATAACTCCACCCATTACGATATAAAAAAAAAGAAAAGAAAGCAATTAATGAAATATAATTTGACAAGATACGAACACATAAATTTAAAAAAACATATATATAGAAAAACATAACTCTAGAGTGAATTTGTAAATTACAAAGAGATTTTTATGTTAATTTATGGTAACGTTACCGGTAACTAGATGGGGTGGGTCAAGATGAGTTCATTAGATGTTTCCCGCAGGTCTTCTCAGTTCTTCAAATTTTGTTTTTCCATGTTTTGAGGGCAGATATTCACGGATACCGGGCAGACACTTTAGTTCTCTGGCTGGCTTACATGGTTAAGACTTCGGCCTCAGGAATGGCTCAAGAGAGCGAAGGCAAAGAGATTACCCCTGCATTTTTGCAGAGCAACACATTTCTGGATATTTATCTATATGCTGAAAGAATAGAGTACGGCTTGAAGTATATACTGCAAGCAAGAGTTCACAATATTGTCCAATTTTTCAGCAAAATTTCCAACCAAAATTCTTAATATTTCTTTCTGACCTTCTGCACAGGTTACCCGCAAGCATAAGACCAAGAACAAAAGAAAAGTTCTTTATTTATACCCTTTTTTCCATTATGTTTTTAATCTGCTAATTAGTAGCGAATCATGCCCGTTGTTTCAAATTTTTCCTCTTATCTATTATTTTATCTGATTCAGAAAAATGTTTTATTAATTAATTCCTTTTCTTAATGGATTCTATTTAATTAAGAAAATTTTTATCTTATCGAATTCTACCAAATATATTTTAAAAATAGTTGCAAATATAATTTTAACTTTCTATATTTTATTTTATTAAATCTTTTCTCTTTAACACAATTCCTTCTTTAATTTAGGCAACTATTTGAGAAAACGATAAATTTAGTTTGCAAAAGAAACATACATTCACTGTGGTTGGACTTAGGGTCTTAGTTAGACCACAGTGAATGGTGAAGTGTGCATATATATATTTATATATATATGCACAGCTTCAATATAATGAGATATTATTTTATGTAGCACTATGTTTTTTATGTAATAGTAATATTAGCAATTAAGCCAATGGGTGGATTCATTCCGTTCTTTCTAAAATACTATATCTCGTGTCTGTAAAAATTGAGTATTCATTTATAACTTATCTTTAAAGCGCATGTGCATTGGCTTAATCGCGAATATCTCATTATATATGTTTAATTTCAACTAAAGAATGACGGTTCGTAAATTGTAAAGATTTCACAAGTGTCATTCGTTCAAACATAACAAATGTCATTTAAAGTGATCATGTAACACCTTCACGCTCTTATTTCCATACACTTAAGATTTGCCCATACATAAATGTTTGGGTTGAAAGAATGGGTGGATTCATTCCATTCTTTCTAAAATACTATATCTCGTGTCTGGAAAATTTGAGTATTCATTTATAATTTATCTTTAAAGCGCATGTGCATTGGCTTAATCACTAATGTATTATATAGAAACATTGTTTAGCTATTTACCACAAAAATTTTAAAGCACTAACATATCTGGATCACAAGATATGACCTGAAATGTGAACCGGTGTTTTAAATTGTAACCCACAATGGAACAACATGCGGATATTAAATTTTGTTTTAAATTGGGCAAAATTGCTATTATAATGTTTCATTCATAATATGTGCGCTTGTACATATTAATGGAGAAGTTTAATAATTGTACAAAAATTATATGGGTGAGCATTTTTGAGAACTTATAATATTCTCATATTCATAGCAAGATAGTTATCGTCAGACGTAATATGCGCATTTCATATACATTAATAGAGAAGTTTACTAGTTCAATAAAAATTATATGGCCGAATGCTTTTGAGAACTTATGACATTCTCACATTCTTAGCAAGATACATGTGTTACATTTTATATATGAGAAGTATAAACTGTTAATTCATTATAATGTTTGAAATGATCCAGATTGTGTAAGGCAGTAAAACTATGAGTTGCGAGAATGTGTTGAATTGGTTTGCAAGATTTTGGGATGGCAGGAAGAGCATTAAAAATGGTCTATGAAGGTAGAAATGTTCTCACATTTCTTGCTGTAACTTGTGAAGCACTGTTAAATTTTTGTGATAAATAGTTACACTATGTCACTACATAACAAGTGCATAAATTGAGAAAAGGTTTTGCGGGTAACTTAAAGAGAAAACCAGTCACTGTTCACAGGTACTTATTGTGCATAAGCATACATTTAGCATGCAACTTTATTTCTGGTGATCTGTCATAATTTTAGTTCCTATTTCTAATTCTCTTATAATTTTATAGAAAAACAATATTGTTTACTTATTGCACATTTTTTTTTTTTTTAGGAACATCAGAGTCACAAAGCCGACATCTTAACAGTTTGTATTGATCAGGTAGTATATCTTTTATATGATGTGGTGCAAAATATGTTCGTATTTGTGGGTGTAATTTAAGTAGATACTATTTATTTAGAGTGAAAGACAGCCTGGTTAGTGAAAAACAGTTTAGCGTAAAATTAATCTTTGTTAAGAAAAATGTTTTTTTAGATGAGTCAATTTACTATCTGCTAAACTTTTTTCTTCTGATTTTACTTACTACGTGGAAAATAAAACCAATCCATTATCATATTTACTCATCCTTCCTTATTCACTCACCACCCCTTCAGCCCCAACTAAAACGAAAGTTTAATACAAATCTTTAAACTTATGGCAAGAAAAAATACAGCCTAGAAATTTTGACAAAATCCAGTCTTTGTATATTTATGTAGTTGCTTGCATGGTTGGTAGAATTACGATGTTTCGCTTCTGTTAGTGTGACTTCTAGGAGTATGGCTGGATGGAAATTGATTTTAGCTTGAATTGGTACTATGAGTACAGTAGTTAGATAGCTCAGTAAAAGTAAATTGAAGAGGTTTTGCTAGAAAGTTTTTTCTTGTCTCTTTATTATAATATTGTAATAGAGAGTTGTTTCTATAGATACATTTTTGCCTTAAAAAGGAAAAATTGTAATGTTATGTGAGTGCAATGTTGGTTCTTTATGCTTGATTTAGTGTGGGATACTCTTTTCCATTCATGCTTCTCCGACTTGATTGGCTAATATTACCAAATTCACCACTTCCTTTATTTTACTATAATGTCTTATATAAGTGCAACTTTTCAGCCATCCAATAATATCGGCATCAGCAATAATATTGGCATCAGCATGGGATTTGGGTTTTCATCATCAGATTTTCAATGATATGGATGGCTGAAAAGTTGGAGGTTGGAGTAGATTGAAGCCTGTTCATTAAAATGTGAAGATTTGCTATTTTAATATAAACTGAGCATTGATTACATATGTGTGTGGGAGATGATAATCTGGACCAACTGATGAGTGCTGGTTTAGCATGAAATACGAATATTGGTGATTATTTATCTTTTCTGCATGTGTGTGGTCATGTGTATCAGTTGTATGAGATAGTGTGGATAGTTGAAGGGTGCTTGAAAATCTGAGTTCCAATCCCCTATACTTACAATTAAGCTCCCAGGTTTGTGAAGAGTACCTGGTTTTCAAATATTTACACATCAAGCTTGTATCCTGCCCACCCCTCTTCTATGTATTTAAATGGATAAGGTCCTATGCATGAGGGGTCAGAGTGACTTGAGATCAACATGGGTATGGCAATAATATTGGCACCAGCATGGGGATTTGGGTTATCATCATCAGATTTTCAATGATATGGATGGCTGAAAAGTTGGAGATTGCAGCAGATTGAAGTCTTTCCGTTAAAGTATGAAGATTTGCTATCTTAAAATAAACTGAGCACTGATTATATTAAAGTGTAGGAGATGATAATCTGGACCAACTGATGAGTGCTGGTTTAGCATGAAATATGTATATTGGTGATTATCTTTTCTACATGTGTGTGGTCATGTGGATCAGTTGTATGAGATAGTGTGGATAGTTGAAGGGTGTTTGAAAATCTGAGTTCAAATCCCTTATACTTACTATTAAGCTCCCAGGTTTGTGAAGAGTGCTTGGTTTTCAAATATTTACATGCTTATTTTTTTAACTATAAATTATTGATAATTTATATGGCATTTGTAATATATCGCCAATGCATTTGTATCTTAATTATATTTTTTAGTTAAAGATACCGTTTCTAAACATGGTAAATTTTACATTTAAACCAATGTCATATTTTTTATTATAAATATAAGTTGGCAATTATTTCGTAAGATTTAACGGTTACTTATTTTTTGTATGTGATAGATATGTAATGTTGCCGTTTATAATTGCAGCAGACTTCTTTCTTTTGTTTTGATTAAATGCTTTGAAAGGATTCAGATGTAAACAATCTACTTATTAAGCGCAATCTGATTTAGTAGCAAATTTTTTTTCTCTCATGACAGTTATATCACTGAGTGCAAAGTTTAGTAATCAATACATGTCAGACAGTAGTTGCTAATAAATCCCTAATCACTGCTGTTCTATTTAATACCCCCAGATTGGTCTCCAGATTTTGCCTATTGTTAGTGAAGAGCTCAGTGCATTTGGATATTTGGTATCAAAGACACTTTCCCCTAGCAGTAGATAGCTTAAACATGCAAGAAAAAAGGACTTTCTACTGAACAGCATTGTATAAGCTAATGTCATGTGATATTTATTTGGTTTTATATCCCATCTAGGGAATAAAAATGTTATTAAAACAGGTAAAATTCTCCATACAGTAGTGCCACTCAGTGCAAACCAGAGTAATCCATGGATGCCAGAAGGCTTACGCATAAAATCTTTATCTAGTGCCTATTCATCCAATATCCCCAGACTAGTTTCTGGCTTGTAGCCTTCAACAGTGAGGAGCCTTGGATCTGAGAGTGCTGCACCTAGATCTTAGGATCTGGGGATATTGGATGAGTAGGGACTAAATAGGGATTTTATGCACAAGCCTTCTGGCATCCATTGATTACCCTGGGTTGCACTGAGTGGCACTACTGTATGGAGAATTTTGCCTGTTTTAATAACAGTTATGAGGAAGCATAAGAAATGGTGATCATGTGATGTTTAGTGGGGAATAAAAATGCTTATAGTTGTTAGAAAACTAAGAGTACAACAATATGTAAATACTGAATTGATTTCAGATCTGCATAACTATACAGGCATTTTAGTCTAGATTGGACACATTAATATGTTTTTCAATTTTGGCCCGTAACTTGATAATAAAACAATAAAAAATAAAAGATAGTACCGATAGGAAAAGTGCATTAGATCATAAAGACCCAGATGCACTGTTCTTAGATCCCAAGCTCCCTTACTATTGAAAGCCATAAGCTAGAAACTAGTTTGGAGATATTGAATAGTACAACACTGGATAGGGATTTATTAAGCTCTACTATCCAACATCTGTTAATTTCTAAAGTGTACACTAGGTGGCGTAAATATGATGAGAAAAAGGAATTAATTGACCATAACTTAAAATGTCACCAAGTACACATATGCTAAGAGTGTTAGTTATTATCATTAGCCATTGTAACCCCCTTTACATTGTTGCTATATGCTTCTTATTATAAGGTTCATATATAACTAAATATTTCGGTTTATGCAATTAATTTTTAAAATCAAAAGGAAACATTACAAACATCTTTCAAAAAATTAGAAGAAGAAAAAAACATGCGTTTTAATTTTAATTATTTTTATATGATCTTATGATTATGTAATACTTTTTCAAATTATTAAATTATGGTATAGTTTTCAAATAAAAGTATTTAAAAATTTTCCTATATACTAATTATCTAATAAATACGTAACCTAAACAACAAATTAATGTTTTAAATTCTGCTATGTTATTAGTTATATCAAACCATTTCAATTATCACATGATCACCATTTCAATTATATCATTTTTTGTTATTTTTTTTATGAAACCAATAAGACATCACGTGATATTATTTCACTTAAGATTTACATCAGGTTTCTCAACCTTTTTTTAACTATCACCCCTTAAACGGTTTTTAGACAAAATTTTCCATAATCGCTCCCATGAAATTTTAAATAAAATACTTTTTATTTACTCTGTTTATTCAACAGGGTCCTTGTGTCTAGGCCCCAGTTTTGAACAATCCCTGATTGTAATCCTGAGATTTTTTTACCCCCCAAGATTTAATTTTCACTCCCAAGAGTTGATTTTGCCCCGGTTGAGAATCCCTTGCTTACGCAATGGTGTTCAGCAGCAAATTATTTTTTTCTCATCACTATTATGCTGCCTATTGATTATTAAAACTTACATTAGATGGCATAAAAGTGGTCAGAAAAAAACTTTCTTATATGGAGTTCATCAGAAATATAATATTTTTGTCACGTGTAATATACAGTGGAGCTGGGAACTACACAATATCTAACTATGTGATTTCAATTATATACTATCCAAAGTAACTGTAAACAAAAATGTAAATAAATCAATAAAAAAAAAACCATCAAAATTTCGCAGATTTTACTATTCGGCAGCCATTTTTCTTTCTCTAAGCCGAGAGCATACAAATTGCATAATTAATGAAATATCTTCAGTTTATGTTGAAAGCACATATATTTTAATCTTTTATTATCCATTCTGAATGACAGTATTTTGTTTAATAAAATATTTTCTAAAAGTAAATATTTTACAACATTTTAGAAAATTCATTAAACAATTTGGAAAAAATTTTTTGAAAAAAAGATTTTAAAGATTCAGTAGGAGTTAGTTTTTTTTAATTCTTATGGCACACCACTCTGTAAAATAAAATAAATATCCCCTTCATTTAATATTAATAAGTATATTATTTTAACATTTTGCTTATACTATGATATATAAATGCCTGTGTTATATATGTATTTTGAAAAGTAATGTACACTTGCAATTCGATAAACAATATGTATTCAAATTATTGTTGATCAAAATGTAAGCTATTATATGCTATTTCCTTTGAACATGAGGGAGACTTGGAACAAAATATAGCGCAGTTCATAGTTCTACTGTATATGAAAAAACGAATTGTATTTTCGATGAGCAATATAAAAAAAATAATAGAAAACTATATAGTTCAAATTGTTTAATAAAATTAAAAAATTAGCAGAATTTGAATAATTAATTATTTAGTATATGATTTGTATTATGTAACTATTTTTAATTTAAACAAGATAAAACTCTCCATACAGTAGTGCCATCTTGTGCCAACAAGAGCAATCAATGGATGCCAGAAGGCTTGTGCATAAAATCCCTATCTAGTGCCTACTCATCCAATATCCCCAGACTAGTTTCTGGCTTGTGGCCTTCATCAGTGAGGAGCTTTGGATCTGAGAGCACTGCACCTAGATCTTAGGATTTAATGCAACTCTCCAGCAACCACCTTTTAACTCTACTTAACTACAAAACTATGAGAATGAAATTGAAAACACAATAATATTTTCAATCTAAGCTCAATAGCTTATATAGACATATGGATCTGAACTCAATTCAGCACCCATATCTTTTTGTGTCCATGGCTCTTTAACAACCATAGCTACCACTATTCTATTAGGCAGGATTAGTGTTAAACCACTAAACATCATGTGATCACTATCTCATACTAGCACATAATTGTTGTTAAACAAGACAAAACTCTCCATGCAGTAGTGCCATCTTGTGCCAAAAAGAGTAATCAATGGATGCCAGAAGGCTTGTATGGAGAGTTTTGTCTTGTTTAATAACAATTATGTGCTAGAATGAGATAGTGATCATGAGATGTTAAGTGATTTAACACCAATCCTGCCTAATAGGATAGTGGTGGCTATGGTTGTTAAAGAGCCATGGACACCAAAATGTATGGGTGCTGAATTGAGTTCAGACCCATATGACTATATTGTGTTTTCAATTTCATTCTCATAGTTTTATAAATAAGTAGATTTAAAAGGTGGTTGCTGGAGGGTTGCATTAGATCCTAAGAATTGAGTTCAGACCCATATGACTATATAAGCTATTGAGCTTAGATTGAAAATATTATTGTGTTTTCAATTTCATTCTCATAGTTTTATAAATAAGTAGACTTAAAAGGTGGTTGCTGGAGGGTTGCATTAGATCCTAAGATCTAGGTGCAGTGCTCTCAGATCCAAGGCTCCTCACTGATGAAGGCCACAAGCCAGAAACTAGTCTGGGGATGTTGGATGAGTAGGCACTAGATAGGGATTTTATGCACAAGCCTTCTGGCATCTATTGATTGCTCTTTTTGGCACAAGATAGTACTACTGTATGGAGAGTTTTGTCTTGTTTAATAACAATTATGTGCTAGTATGAGATAGTGATCATGTGATATTTTTAATTTGATAACCAGAATTAATGAGAGAACAACCACCAAATTCCTAGTATAAGAATATAATAAGACTACAACAGCCTTTCACTCTTGTGCCATCTAGTGTAAATTTGAGTAATCAGCATTTATCTGAAGTATATAAAATTTTTATCCAGTCTGAAGCCGGGGAACTAAATAAGGAATATTATATATGTATCTGGTAACGTTTGATTATTCAAGTGGTAATACACTGTTTAATGTGCTATTACTAACAGTTGAATGTATTTGGAATTTTTAAATAAAAGTTAAATTTTTCTAAACACATTCAATATGCATATTAGATGATGGAAATAGTCCAGTATATAAATACAAATGGAATAGTTGTTGGGTTTTATTGCTTTGGGAATTCATAAGTTTGCGCACCAAAAGTGATAGAGTTGGGCTATGATCCATGGGCTTTGACTTCATGAATCTTTCATGTTTTGAATTATAAAGTAAGACAGTTCCAGCCTCAATACTAATTTCGGAGACAACTCCTACTTCAGCTACGCCAGGTTTTAACCATTACTAACCTCAAATCGTAATTCGCTTGAATCACATTTTATGAAAATCCAAGTTTTATTTGAACATGTGAAAGATGTAATACCCGGTATTATTAAATATGTTGCTTTTTATATTTGGTAAACACATATATTCTGACTAGGCAGGAATTATAATCAATTTCTTTTTTTTTTTAATAAATCTTACTGAGAATATATATGTGAGCATGTAGGATCTATTTGATGAATGTTTTTCTGAAACCAATACTATAAATCTTGATTATATTTTGCAATTTAGAAGTTAGCTATTGTATAAGATAATAGTTTTTACTTCACCTTTGATTAGTAATTAATTGAGATTGCGCTTTACGCAAAAAAGTGAAGCTTGTCTTTTTTGCGTAAAGCGCAATCTCAATTAATAACTATTGTATAAGAGTAAGTCAAAAATTATCTGCACTTCAGTTATTTTAAAATTTCTGTTGCCCACAGTCTTTTCAGCACTTTCCATACGAGGTCACTGTCTCACCAGTCATTTACTGTTGAATTTTGAATGTGTTACTTCATTTCAAATTTGATTGCAGTGCAAGAGACAATGGCTGCCCCACTTATGATTTACACCAAAGAAGGGAAGCATGCACTGATTCTTTTTTTATGATTGGAGGGTATACTTAGTGCCAATATTTATTGTAGGCTTTGTGCTCAGTATGGAGAAAGTATTTTGTCGTGAAAACGTGTATGAATGGATAGAGAAGTTGGATAATCGCACAACATTGAGCATGCATTTGAACTAATTCTGTTGTATAAATAAGTGATAGTTGATTCTAACAATATTAGGGAAAGGTTCAACAATCAATAGTGCTCATTACAATGAAATGCTCATCAAAGAGACTCATCAAAGTGACAATGAAATAACCGTCGAAGAGCTGAGAGCTAAAGTGCAGACAAAATGCATATGCCAACTAACCAAAGGCATTGAATTTTCGCACGATAATAAATATCTGCACATCTTTGTCCACCCTGTCAACAATCTCCAAAAATTTACATTTTGAAGTGTTGAAGCATTCTTCCTGTAAGTCCAGATGTTTAGTCCCCTGAAAGAAGCCCTATGAAGTTGAAGTTTCACATCTGATGAAGAAATGAAGTCGACGGTTCATTTGTAGCTCAATATAACACATTTTTTTAATGATGGAATAAGGAATCATGTCAGATTGACAAAGTGTATTGGAAAACAGGAAGATTATGTGAAAAACTATGCATTTGTCTTTTCTGAATATAGCCAGACTGCGGTTAATTTTTGACTCATCATCATACAATGTCTAATTTTTTTTTAACAATGAGTTTTAGAAAGCATTATACTCTAACATATGTAATAATAATTTTTATTAATCATTTATTAGACTAGAGATTGTCCACTTAATGAATAATATTTCTGTAATGTAGTTTTCATTTCCTCTCACACAAGGTAAGGACTGGTTTCTCTCCATTTGTAACACCTTGTGGAGGAGTGTAATCATAAACGTATAATCAAAGATATGTGAAAAAGACCTATAATTCCCAAGATGCACATTTCGTGCTGAATCAGCACTCGTCAGTTGACCCACACCAGAATCTCTTATATAAATATCTTTATCATTCTTAAGTATATATATGTAACTCATTACTACAGTTGATTGATGTGTCCCAAACTACCTCCCTGCAAAAACGGATAGAAAGTGGTGCCTACCTTACATTGCACTACAGAAATATTAATCATTAAATGACTAAGCTAATGAATGAGTATTTCATCACGTGATTTGTGTTACAGTTGTGAAGCCAATAAATTTGACACATCAGTTAAACTGTAGTATATATATATTGCTTATAATAGCTCTTTCCTATACACTTCAATGCAAACAAATTTTCTTAAAAACTTTATTTTCCTTACAGTTTCGACTGTCCAGCAGTCTTCATCAGTCGAAACTGTAAGGAAAATAAAAAAGTTTTTATAAAAATTTGTTTGCATTGAAGTGTATATGAAAGAACTGTTATAAGCAATATATAATATATATGAAGATATGCAAAGAATGTGAAAGAGAAGAAGAGATTAAACTGTAGTAATTCCCTATTTATTTATACTAAACAATGATAAAGATATGTGTAAGAGATTTTGATCTAGGTCAACTGATGAGTACGGATCAGCATGAAATGCCCATCTTGGGGATGATACATTTTTTTCACAAATCTTTGGTCATAAGTTTATGATTACATCCCTCAACAAGGTGTTAAAAACAGATAGAAACCAGTCCCTTCCTTGCGTGAGAATGGTGTAGTGAAATATTCTACCTTATATAAGTTTTTCCTGTGATGATATATGTCTGATTTAAATCTATTAGTAAGATTTATTGATCACACACAATTGTAAACTTTTTACTTGATTGGAAAACATTTATGTTTATTAATTACCAAGAAATATATATATACAATAAATTTGTTTATTATCTTTTTTGTTTATATGTTAAGATTTTTTTAAATGTAAAATTGATTTATAATCTATCTGGATGGGATATAATTTA
Source organism: Epiperipatus broadwayi (assembly GCA_028023455.1). Classification (NCBI taxonomy): domain Eukaryota; kingdom Metazoa; phylum Onychophora; class Udeonychophora; order Euonychophora; family Peripatidae; genus Epiperipatus; species Epiperipatus broadwayi. Next base: position 1,035,397 of record JAQFVV010006353.1, read on the forward strand.
TGCATATTTGTTGGATATGAAAAGTAACAGATTTTAATTAAAATATTTTTAGCATTTTTCACACTAAAATAATTTACATTTCTTAGCATTTTTCACACTAAAATAATTTACATTTCTTAAATCCCTTATTATATAAGATATCATATCGTATTTCGCTGTGAGCGTTAGACGGTGGCTGAATGTTCTAATTCAGATATTAACTTCTTTCTAAAAAAAAAAATATAAATTTATTATGTTTATAAAAATTTTATCATTTAATCATTTTTTAAATCATAAGTATGATGAACGGTGGTTGTATTCTCACTTGTCTAATTTCATAACATTTTACGTTAACTTTTGTTTTGCATATTCTGCATCAATTTTTGGAACCATTCTAAGCTTAGTTAATATCAAAACATAACTATTTTTTATATTATTTTGTAGAGGGATGATAGTTCCTAATTAACTACTTTTTGTTTTACATAAACTCATTTTTTTTATCTGTGTTGAATGTCTGAATTGAATAATTCTGACAATGTTTGATAATCAAATTATTTGACTCTAAAAGCCATTATTTTCACTCTACTCTAGAGCCATCTATTGTAAGCTTGATTAATTAAAAGCATTGCGTTGATTACTTACGCTTACAATAAATGGCTTTAGAATAGGGTGAAAAGAACTGTTCTTGAAAGCATAATATGAGTAAGCATGTAGAGATTATGCCATTTTGTGGTTGTGTTCTTTAAAGCTAGCCTCGATTTTCAATTAGTTTTAATAATTGAAGTCCTACTGTAGAATTCTTGAGGGGAGGGGACGATTCTTTATCAGATTATGTATTACTGTGTTAATTAAACAGAAAAATTTTTGCAAATTTTTTGTTTACAGGCTACAAACAAAGTTTATTCAAGCGGTGTTGATCCTATGGTTGCCTCTTTTGGAGAAGTAACTGATCATTTATCGCAAACCAAAATTTGGCAGGCAGGTGAAAAACGATGGATCCACACTCACGATGTTAAAGCCTTGATTCCGTTGAAGGGCTACTTATTATCTGGAGGTAACGTATATATGCAAACACACATGTACACATGCATACACTAATAATATAATTCTCGCACATTGAAGTAGTACAAAGGTCGATAGTGCTCAGATAATTTTTTGCTTCTAACTAAATCTCACAAATTTTTAGCTATTGTGTATCTACGAAATGATCATAATTTCAAAAATATAATGGGAGAATATCACCATTTTAGTACAAACAAGAGCTTTTTGTTTTATTTTAAGGAAATGCCATTACTAAAATATCAAAGAACTATTTTACTTTTTAAAAAAGTTGTTAATGGTATGTAAATGTACAAATTTATTTAATCGAGAAAGTAGTAGACCCAAGAGGTAAAGGTGCTTGTGTTCATTCCCAGTTATTATGGAAAGTGAAAAAACAATTCAATTTGATTGTGAGAATAGAACTGCATGAAACCAATCACTGCGATGCTTGAATGTCACTTGACCTCCTCGATAATCCACTGTTATCAATCTATTGCAAGATGGTCTCCAAGTTTAATCCCCATGTTTTTTATGCCATAGTCTTTTCACATTGCTTCAGCAAACTTCCTTATATTATCCATCCACTTATGTAATCTCTGTATAAGTCTTTTGCAATCTCTTGGAATACTGCTTAATGTATCAGTTTATGATCATCTCTTTTAATATATGTTCAGTTACGCTCCATTTCACCTCTGAATTTTTTCAGTGATGTTAGTGACATGTGTTTGTTCTTTTCTGTATTTATTTTTGATGTTTTTGTGTAAGTTCCAACATACATCTCTTTATTTTATCTGCAGTCTCTGCTTAATGTATCAGTTTATGATCATCTCTTTTAATATATGTTCAGTTATGCTCCATTTCACCTCTGAATTTTTACTGTGATGTTAGTGACGTGTTTGTTCTCATCTGTGTTTATTTTTGATATCTTTTTGTAAGTTCCAACTTACATCAATTTATTTTGTCTGCAGTCTCTGCATTGCATTTCTATTAAATTTCTAATTCTCAAATTATAGATAACCAAATAACATACATGTGTACAGAAAAAAAAGAAATATTTTCATTTCAAGCATTAAACCACTGAACATCACATGATCACCATTCTTTATGCTTACACAAGCTGTTTACGCAGAGGCAAACTCTCCATACAGTAGTGCCAGTAGGTGCAAGCCAGATTAATCAATGGGTGTGTGGAGGTTAATCCCATTTATCCAATATCCCCAAACTTGTTTCTAGTTTGTGGCTTTCATCACCGAGGAGCCTTGGATCTGAGAGCGCTGCATCTAGATCTTAGGATCTAATGCAACCCTCCAACCTTTTTACCTTATTAAAAAAAACCTTTGAGTCCAAAATGAAATCACAGTAATGTTTTAGTCATATAGATCTGAACTCGCTAAAGCATCCATACTTTTTGGTGTCTTTGGTTTTTTAATAACCACAATCACCATAATCCTATTGGGTTTGCATTTTGGCCCTATTATGTAGAAAGTTTTGCCTCTGGTGTAAACAGCTTGTGTAAGCATAAAGAATAATGATCATTTGATATTAGTGGTTTAATACCAATCTTGCCCAATAGGATTATGGTGACTGTGGTTATTAAAAAACCAAAGATATCAAAAAGTATGGATGCTGAACTGAGTTCAGATCTATACGACTATACAAGATAATGAGCTTGAATACATTACTGTGTTTTCATTTTGGACTCAAAGCTTTACAGTTAGCTAATACGGTAAAAGATGGCTGCTGGAGAATTGCATTAGATCCTAAGGTCTAAGTGCAGTTCTTTCAGATCCAAGGCTCTTCATCGATGAAAGGTACAAGCTAGAAACTAGTCTGGGAATATTGGATGAGTAGTCACTAGAAGGGATTTTATGCACAAACCTTCCTGCATCCATTGATTACTCTGGCTTGCACTGAGTGGCGCTACTGTGTGGAGAGTTTTGCCTCTGTGTCTTTTCAAGTATATAGGCATATGTTTTTTTAATATTTATTTTTACCAAGAGCTCTACAGGATTAATTTGAAAAATTTATTTTCTGTTGTTTCCATCTCACTATCTGTTCTATATATTTATTGTTGATTTTTTTCTAATTCATTATTATCAATCTCTTGGAATCTCCATTTAATTTTTATTCCTTGTTCATTTTAATCTGTAAAATATTTTGACATAAAATTGTATAGAGAGTTTTGGAGAAATGATATGACCCTTTCCTACATCCATAGATGCTTATCATTAGTAATTCTGATATCATTATGTAGTCTAATTGTTGTCTTTTGATGAATATTTTTTAGAATATGACAATACCCTCGATTTATGTTTTGATGTCCCAAAAGTTTAATCTTGTTTGTAATGCTTTTAGACATCAAAGGTCTTCTTAATTCTTAAATCCAGCGCAAATCGTTCTCACTAGTCATTTCTATAATTTCTTTTAAATATTTGGATGTGATTGGTTGTGTTATCATGTCATATTTATCCACTGAATGTCTCTCCAAGTTTAATCCACTTTGTCTGATCTTTAGCCTTTCTACATTAGACCAAGAAATGTCCTTATTTCACCCATCCATCTCACATTCATTTTGGTTGATTTGAATCCAAGGGCGATCTTAGTAAAAAAACTGATAGGTTTGTAATTATCTTTTTTTAACTTTCATGAAAATCAGTTTCATTACTGGTTTCTTTCAATTATTTAGTATATCATTATCATTTAGATATTTTAATATCTAACTTTGCCAACAATTTCTCTGTTTTCATCTGCTACTTTTAAATTATCTACCACGATTCCGTCATTTCCTGAAGCATTTTTTTAAAAACGGGCTTAATTAGCATCTCATCATTTAAAATACTCAACATTTCAAAATACGTTGTATTATAAGGTCTTTTGTTTTCTTGTTTTGTTATTGCTATATATCTCTTTGTAGAATTCTTTCATACATTTTATGATGTCATTCTTATTTTAATACTAGTACCATCTTCTTATTGTTAAAATGATTTTGTTTCCAATATTAAAAAGTTGTTTTATATTTTTGTGACTTATTCTCTTGGATAGGTTTCCTTGCAATTTCACCATTAAATTTATTTAAATCATGATTAACTCTTTTGTCATCCCATTTTACAGATTTCCGGATATTTATGTTTTAAAGGCATTTATTGTTCTATAAGAATCAATTACAACAGGTTTAAAAAAGGGGGGAAAAAACAACAGTTTTGATCATGAGGAAGAGTTTATGACAGATTAAAAAAAGTGGTTTTACATTATTGACTTATACAACATTATTTTCATAAAATGGTTTTAAAGTTTATTAAAGAGGAAAAAAAGCATATGAATAAAAAAAAAAAACGTTTAAATCTTGAGGTTTTATCATTGTTGCATTATAGACCAAGTGTCTTCAAACATTGTGTGGGATGATAGTTTTTTTATCTCTTTCTTTAAAAGTTTCCAGTTTATTCCAGAAGGTGTAGAAGGGTCTTCTGGGATTGCAATCCTACATGAATTTGCACTGGGTACACCAGAGAGCTCACATATAACACGAATGTGGTAGCACGAATGTTTGCAAAAATTCCTTGTTTGAATGTCTGGAATAGGGTATTGGTATTTTATTTGGGGTTGTTAAAAAGTTTGGGTATTACTTTGCGTATGTTCTCAAGGCTCTCACATTCAAAGAAAAGATGATATTGAGTTTCAGAATCTTTATGGCAAAGGCTGCATTGTTCATCAGCATTCTTGTACTGTCTTCTGTGACTATAAAAGTGAAGTGTAGATAGGAATTCTACATTTATTTTGATAAGAAAATTTAAGTACTTAGGTTCAAGCGACAAGAATTTAAATTTTTTAATCAGTTGTTTGTTGTTTATATTAAGTATTGGTTTCTTTTCATGGTTTGAGGCAGGGATTTGAATAAGGGTAAATATTTGTATTTTGGACTGGAGGGGGGAAGATTAAAGTTAGGAGTTGTGTGAAGTGGTTCAATGGGATTTTCCCAGAATTTGAGTAGTGGTGATGGTTTGTCAGTTGGCGTAATTTTTAATGTCTCTATTATATGTGGTTATATGAAATGAAGAGGTTTACTGTTTGTTTTTATTTTGAATGTATTAATCGTATGTAACCCAAGATCATTGAGATTTAATGGTTGTTGTATTTGTTTGAGTGAGATAGCTGCTGTACGATTTCCCCTAACTAGATTTCCTAATTGAGAATATATTTTCCTAATGAAAGCTTTTGTATATATTATTATTGGTGAAAATATGAAATTCTTGTTATAACGAGAAGGTTGAACAAAGAAGTTTTTGAGAGATATCCAGAGTTCATTAAACTTTATGACAAGAATGAAAGCCTAATGAATTCTGGATATTTAGTTCTTCTGAATGGGTCATTTTTAGCTGTTACCACAAATTATTAAAAAAAAAACTCTTCAATACACTTTTAAGAAGTGATTCTTGTCAACATAAACTAACAGAAAAATACACTTTTCTAAGCACTTTACTCATACAAAATAGTTGACAATTTCGACATTTCAGCAGTCTTCTTCAGTTGCAGCATATACAAATTATAAATCACATGATCCTAATCAATACTTAAAATAAACCAAAAGAATATCATCAATCTGTTGTTATGGCAACCACTCAGCCTAGACAACTGATTGATATTTTATTGATTTATTTTAAGCAGTTGCTGATGTCATGTGACTTACAATGACCAATAAGCTATGTGCACTTATCGTTTTTATAAATAGTCTATCATAGCAAATTAATTGAACCAAACTAAAGTTTCATAAATATTAAAAATTACCAAAAAATTATTTGAAGTCTGATTTCTTATATTAATTGCATTTAAATGATTCTTGCTGTGAAAGTATTAGTTTCAAAAATAAAGTCTCTCTTCCTCATTAGATTTCTTTAGTATGTGCAACACATATTTATATTTCAGAGTCTTCACAGTATTGTGTTTAGGATTATGAATTGATTAAACCATGTTTTGTAACTTTGATTTGATAACAAATTATGTTGCTTGTAACTCAAGTAATGACATATGGCGTTATTAAACGTACATAATTTTCTTTTTAGTTTTTAAATAGTACAAATTAAGTGATGGAAAGCTGGAAGAGTTCGAAAACTAGCGTTTTCATAATCATGTCTCACTTTCTTTTGCTTGTACATTTGTTAGTTGTTGCTTTATTATTATGTAGATAGTAAATCGTAAACCCGTTTTCCAAACGAAATAAATTTGAATATATTATTAAGACAATTTGTAAACAAGGTCCCCAAAAAAACGTAAATAAATTTGCAAATTTATCTGTCAAAATAAATGGGCCTTGATATAATAAAAAGGTGGGTGCGATTTACAGATTTATTTAAACGAATCTTTGGAATCGTGCTTGTAAATTCTCTTAGTAATGTATTCTGATTTGTTTGTTTCATAAAATAGGTTTATGTTCTTAGTGATTCATTTTTGATAAGCTGAATAAGCTTATGTTCTTAGCGGTTCATTTTTGATAAACTGTAAAATTATTTAAATACTTCTTAAATAAATAGTAAATTATGCATGAAAGATTTTGTCTAAGATATGTTTCCAATAGGACTTTTAAAACCATATGAATTTAATTAAGTTTAATTGTTGATGAGATGAAGGTCATCAAGAAAATATTAACATAAATTTCAGTATGTTATAGATCTTAATTTTTTGTTTAAACTACATTAAAAATAAATGTAAGATATTTTTATTAATAAACACACACTCATATATATTCATTAAAAACCAGTCAACACTTAGTCAATCCCTATATCAATAAAAATCAACAAATTCAAACTGTTGCCAAGGCAACCTTTTAACAATAAAGATGGAATCCCACCTTTATTAATGGTTCAATATACTTATATAGATAGCAAAGATTGCAACTTGACCACAGAGATTGAAATTATTGATACAAAGTTTAAATACACCTCTTTAAGCAGGTAAATATAACCTGTTCTGAATACAGACTAATAAATAGTCAATTATAAGATTACAAACTGCAATTATAAATCTCAATTTGCACTCAAAGTATTACTTAAATAATAAGTGTAATAATGCTCACGGCTAAATGGGTTTATAAGTAATCATTAAATATTATATATATAAGATTGTTAAGCTGAGACATCTGAAGAGTGCTGCTTCAGTATGAAATGCATTTTGGGAGGCATTTGTTTGTTTCAGATATCTTCATTCCTATTTTTAATATGTACTAGATATTGCACATGGGAAAAAACACAAAGTTGAGCTATTCTATATGTTTATGCTTAATCAAAAAATTTAAGATATCAATCTTTAATTGAGCTTTAAGGTTTATGCCGGGGCTAAAGATAATATCTAGTTATAATAATGAATTAATGTATTTCTGTGAAGTGATTGGTGCAGCCAAGTTTTAGGGGCAGAAAGTTTGACAGTTATAAATATAAGTGTAATACATATACATTCTCAATGAGTCCATAAATTGCAATCTTACAATGGAAGGATGTTTTTATATTTTGACGGACTTCGATAATGCTATAAAATGTTGTAGCAAGGACAACACCACGGGCTTTTTTTTTAATGACCACATTACTTTAGTCAAGCAGATATCACTAGAACCTACAGTTCATAGCAACGATCATTAGAATATATAGTTGTTAATTTAGAGATGGATCTATACAGCTAGTCAGAAAATGTGATTTATGTATAAGACTTCGTGAAGACATTTTAGTATTCACGATTTTGAGGAATGTTTTTTTTTTAATGTTCTTCGTCATAGTATTTGCTATGAATCTAATAACAATTTTACTCACTACAATGTACTTTTCACAATCTTTTATTTTAACTCTTCCACAATAAGTTTGACTTAGCTAACAAACAAAATCATCTTTCTCAATAAAGTATTCTTTCAACTTAAATAAAGCGTTGTGAGAAGTGTATTTGGAGGAGTGTAGTTTTTTTTTTTTTTAAAGATTGGTTATAAGCAATTTAAGAAAAGCATAAGAGATGTTGAACAGCTTGGAAGTATCTACTGTAAAGAAAATTTTCATAACTCATGGATTGTACTCAAAAGAAGAAGCATTTTATCTTAAACGAGAAGAGAGAATTTCTAATACTGTTTAAGCAAGGTGGTGATCGTGTAGTTAGAGAATTCTTAGGTCATCATATTCTCTGACTATTAGATGCGATGTCCGAATAGTAGAATCTCATACCATTAGATTTTATTTTAAATCACTTGAAAGTGCAGATAAATACAAGGTGGGCCAATTTAATTCCTGGAATGCACCTTTATAAAATATACATGCAGAAGTTACACTAATGACTTCTGTCACCTTCAAAAATAATCCCTTTGTGCAAGTATCCACTGATTAAAATGGCGTTCCCATTTTTGGAAGCATACCTGAAACTTATTTTCAGGAATAATATTGAGCAGCTATCTTACATTCTTTTGGATATCAGTTATAGAAGAAAGTCTTTGTCCTTTCAGCATGGTTTTAATTTTGAAAATAACCAAAAATCTCAATGAGCTAAGTCAGTTTGAATAGGCTGGAGGGTCTAGTTGTGTAATTGATTTTTTGGCCAAATAGCTCTTCATCCATCAAGATCTTTGCAGAAATCTTTCTCATATCCAATTGTTTGTTTTAAAATTAGCCTGTTTCCCGATTAATCTGCAATTCTCCAGCTATCAATCTCATACTTAATCGTCATTGGACCATATTGCATCTTGCACTTTATTAATATTAAAACCAGTTATCGCTGTTTTGGCTTTCCTCATCTGTCACATCTTCTAACCCAGCTTTCAATCTCTTATGCCATTCAAACACACTCGATTTCTTTATAGCATCTTCATCATGTGCTACTTGCAGCAGTTATAATGTTTCGGTAGCACATTTGCTGTTTTCACACAAAATTTGATATTAATACATTGCTCAAAATTTTGATCTTTCATTTTTGCAGCAAAGCATACACACAGATATTTATTATCTTCTCAATAGCTAACTAACAACTAACTCTATCAGCTTAAAATTTACATATATGTTAGCTTAAACATGTTCAAACATGTATATTTGTGTTATTTCAATACATTTATGTTATGAGTGACGCCATACAGCCATTACAGTAATTAAATTGTTACACCTCATACACTGAAAATTAAACGAACATTTTGTCAATGCATTATTAAAGCATATAGTGCTATCATTCTTAATGTCATTGTAGTTGGTTTGTTAATTGAATAAAATGTTTAAATTTATGCATTGTATTTCTATAAATAAAATCTTTTTTGTTTTCTGTGATACTGGATTTATGTGACCACCTGCATATTGTGCCGGATAGTTTATCCCTGTCAAACGTCACTTTAAAAAAATAAATAAAAAATATTAATAATAATAATAATAAAACCAACTTTTCGTTTATTAAATTTTAAAAAGAATGCTATGTAAAAGTTTGTTTATAAAAGAATGTGTAATGACACACATACTTAATTCTTTAAAATTTGGTCATTTCTATTTTTTTTAATAGATTTTAATTCTAAGATAGTTTTCTTTTACTGTTGTTTTTTTTTTTTTTTTAGAGTGATTAATGGCAAACAAACTTTTAATTGTATTTTTATTCTGATTATAATTAATTTCTAATTTTTTTTTTTTTTTTTTACTAAGCTGAGACTTGTTTTTAAATATTTTGAATTAATTATAAATAAAATTTACTCTGGAGAGAATCTTTAATTAGGATTAAGACTGAGGTAAGGTTGCCCTGTGAAAAAAACCAGTAATGAAAAAAAAAATGTTTTGGAAAAATAAGAGTTTTTTTTGTTTAAAAAGAGACCGGGGATTGCAGACTGGAGATTTCACCAGCTATGATTACTGCCGCTGCTAGTTAAATGGAGGACACTTTTGTACACCAATTTAAAGACTGTTTGACTTGCTGTGCAGTTATAATTGCTTCTATGACAAAGCTATATTTAAGGAAGAACTGTCTCGATAGAATTTTCGCCATGTCTGGCTAGACCAACTCAAGATGGATCTCGGAGCCAGATCATCCCGCTAAACATGCCTTAAAACATATACAGAAACTGAGCCAGATATTGCCTCATGCCTTTTCAACAAAATTGAAACCTAAAGTCTTCACCAGAGTTCGCCATGGAGTGAACGCTATATATGCCACTGGAAGACATCATCCAATTTTGAGTTTATAACTCGAGGTAATGTGTTTCCTTTATTCTTTCCAGGGTAGAATTTTTAATCTCAGCTTAATCTTAAAAATAACTTATTTTATTATATTACTTGTTTATTAAATTAAAAAATATTTAGAGCATATATTGTTTGCTTTTTGTTGTTTTTATCGTAGCTATTGGAATCTTAGTTTTAAGAGTCCAAATTTCTTTTCTATTTTACTTATCAGAAAGTGTGTTGTGAGATTGTATGTTATATTCCTAATATTTCTGCTGTTTATTGCACTAATGATTGCTAAATGCTTTGTCAGTTTTCGTAATTTTTTTATTTGCTCACCTGTTTTTAATTTTCATTGTAAGATAGTTAATTTTAAATACGTTTAGTTTGCGGTTCTTGCAAACTTCAAATCTTTTGGCTGGTGGTTTAACGTCTTTATTGTTCTGGTTTTTTGAAATGAGAGATATCTTTCTAGATTATGAAAGATCGTAATCATATATATATTTTTGTCTTGTATGTGAAATCAACCATGTTTGCTTTAAATGCAGTATAACATGCAGCAGCCCTGCAGCGTTATAACGTCATTAGTTAATAAGCTACTGATTCATTGTCCACGCTGGTTTTGTTGATTTCCTACAAGACCGTAATTGTTTTCATATCTCTGAATCAGGAAACTAGAGTTTCTGTTCTTTGCAATTTTTATAAATCGCCAACAGGAAGATACTATCCAATCCATTTTTATTTTTAAATTTATAGGTGAGAGAAATTTTACTGCCAAGGCGTTTAACATTTTCATGTTTGCTGTACTCATGAGCACTCTCTGATAAATATGTGCAATCAAATCTAAATCAAACTTTTTTTATTCATGGCTAGATTTAACTTTATTCTATTGTCCTGATTTTTAATAAAATTTACAACTGGTTTAAACTTAATTTGGCTGACATTTGTCTTAATGATTTTATTTCTCAATTGTCTAAACAATATTTAAGATTTCTTGTTTCTCCCTGAGTTTAGTCTGGCACATTTAGGTTCATATATCTTGTCCATCCTTAAAATAAATGTCTAGTTGCGAATTTTCAGCTAATGGCCTCCTTGTGGTCAGTATATGCGAAACCAAAATCTTTCATCTGGTACAATTTCATGGTGTTATAAAAATATATAATCGAATGGTTTCGATCTCCAGAAGTACTAGAACTAGAGTCAATCCGAAGGCCTTACACTCCAGTCTGCTATTTAACCAGCACAACATTTTATTGTTATTATAACTATCTTATGAAATTTTTTATTTCATTCTTGAACGTATCGAAATTATATTAGTTGTAATCCATTTGCATGTTCCAATTAAATCTTTTTTATTTATTGTTTGGCAAACAAATTAAGATCTTTTCAAAATAATTTGCTTTTATTAAATTTTTAATTTTTTATTATTTTTATTTTATAGGGGTCGATAGTTATTTGGTGCAGAGCTTTTCGGAACATGTTCTTGAAAAATTTATTTCAGTATCTCAGGTAAATTTCTTTGATTCATTTTACACACACGCACATGAAATACCTTTTTGTAATTTAGTGAGTGATTAGACGTAAGGTATAAATGTTCCACTGATATTACATAGAATTTACATAAAGCAATAGCAAATTCCATACAATAGTGCCACCTAGTGTAAGCCATAATAATCAATGGATGCTAGAAGATTTAAACATCAAAATCATTATTTAGTGCTTGCTCTGCAGACTAGTGTCTTGTTTATGGCTTGCATCATTGAGGACTGCACCTAGATCTTTGGGTCTAATGTAACCCTCCAGCAGCCACTTTTTAACTTAATTATTAATTATAAAGCTATGATCTAAAATTAAAGCACAAATTTTTTCAATCCAAGTTAATTTTCCTGTACAGTCATATAGATCTGAATTTAATTTAGTATCTATTAATTTTGGTGTTTTTGGTTATTTAATAAGCATAGTCTTTATCATTTTTTGGGCGGAATTGGTATTACACCATTAAAACATATCATGTTCACCATTTCCTACGCTTACTCAAGTTGTTTAAATAGTATGCAATGTAATATGCTATGGCTTTTCCTTTATCAAAGTCAGCAATCTTTCAGCCACTATGCCTGGAGAAACACTTTAACCATCTTACCCCCCTTTCCATTTCCCACCCTAAGTTTTTCCCATATTGTCTATCCTGCTCCATCCCATCTCCACAGCATCATCTTTATTTAATCTATGGCCTTTATATCTAGATCCCCCCTGTCTTTTCCCAAGCCCAGCATAATAACCAATAACCCATTTTCTGTATAATCACTTTGTTTATATTTATTCTTCCAACTTCATTATTTATACCCTTTCTGCTTTCAAGCATTTACATTCAATTAACAGATGCCTAATATTTTCCATGCCTTCCTTACACAACTTGCAGACTAAATCACTCCCATTTTTCATTTATGTATATATTTCCTTGTTGCTCAAGATCCTCTTCTGGCCCTGAACAGTAAATTACTTTCCTTGCTATTATCATAAATGAACTCACATCCAGCATTTCATTTACTTCTATATATATTTAAACTTTTTACTCTCCATACTAGTTCTCCAATTCCCTATTCTTTATTAATGTATCTATTCTTCTATCCCATTCCTTGCCACTCCTAACACAATCATCCTACCTTTTGTATAAGTATACTGACATAAATTCTTTATTCAAATCTTTTACATACTGTACTACCTTTCTCACCTATCTTGTTGCCTGCCCTTTACTCATAACCCAATTAAATACTATTTTGGCTATTCTCTTATTATCCATAAACTGTAATCTACCAAACAGTAGAAAATTCCATACAGTAGTGCAATCTAGTGTAAGCCATAATAATCAGTGGATGCTAGAAGGTTTGTACATCAAAATCCCTATTTAGTGCTTGCTCATCTGATATCTGCAGACTAGTGTCTAGCTTATGGCTTGCATCATTGAGGACTGCACCTAGATTTTTGGGTCTAATGCAATCATTCCAGCAAACACCTTTTTACTTATTTGTTATCCCTAAAGCTATGATCTAAAATTAAAGCACAATTTTTTTCAATCCAAGCTAATTTTCCTGTACAATCATACAGATCTGAACTCAGTTTAGTATCTATTAATATTGGTGTTTGGTTATTTAATAACCATAGTCACTATCATTTTTTGGGCAGAATTAGTATTAAATCACAAACATCACATGATCACCATTTCCTATGTTTACCCAAGCTCTTAAAACAGTATGCCATGCGATGTACTATGGCTTCTCCTTTATCGAAGTCCGGAATCTCTCAGCCACTATGTCAGGAGAAACCTGTTAGCCACCTTAACTTCCCTTTCCATTCCCCACCCTGTTTTTTCCATATTCTCCTCTATCCTGTTCCATCCCATTTTTGTCCACTTTATGGCCTTTATATCTAGATCCCCCTTATCTTTTTCCAAACCCAGCATAAAAAACCAAGAATTCACTTTCCATATAATCACTTTGTTTATATTTATTCTTCCACAACATGATTATTTGTACTGTTTCTGCTTGTAAGCATTTACCTTCAATTAGTAGATGCCTAATATTTTCATGACTTCATTACATAACTTACCAACTAGATAACCCATATTTCTCTATTTATATGTATATTTCCTTATTGTTAATAATTCTGTTCGAGCCTTAAACAGTAAACTATTTTTCTTGTTATTATCATAAATTAACTCATACCCAATATTTTTTTTATTTTTATAAATATTTAAATTCTTTTTACTCTCCATACTCTATTCTTCTATCCAGTTCTTTGCCTCTACAACACACTTAACAATTCTCCTAACATAATCATCCCACCTTCTGTGTAAGTATATTGACATAAAAACTTTATCCAAATCTTCTGCACACCATACTACTTTTGTCACCCATCTTGTTGCCTGTCCTTTACTGGTAACTCAATTAAATACTATTTTGGCTGTTCTCTTATTCATAAATTGCAATCTACCGAATATTTTTATTTTGCTTTTTGCACCTCTCATATAAAAACTTGACCATCCCATTTCTCCTTGAATTGCCTTCTTTGCCATCCACACCTTTGTATCTAATGCATGTCTTCCTATTTCTTATTATACTTTTTCTAAGTAATCAAACAGTCTTTTACTAACGCATAACCCATCATTATCTTAAGTTAGCCCTGCTACTGCCACATCCTTCCATAAATTCTTGCTGCATCATATTTATCATACGAAAACAGTTAATTTCTTTATTAGTCTCTTTCTTTTCTTTGCTTCATTTATCTTTTTTTCCCCCCATTCATCCAAGCAATTTCTCTGATTATTTAAGACAATTCCCAAATAGTTATACCTATTTAACTTTATGTCTCCCAATATCTTATCATTTGGACCTTTCTTAAACACTTTATCAATACTTTTATGTATATCAAACTAAGAGTTTCGACTGTCCTGTGGTCATCATCAGAACTACAATATTCAAAGATATAATTATACAATTAATACACTTATCCACATATTCATATACATAATTAAATACACAATACAAACAAAAATAAATATACATTTTAATCTGACCATTATAAATAATCATTTCCCATTTTATTACTTAACTCTTTAAATAATTCTATCGATATTTATTTTATATCACTTTATTTTATTTTTTTTTAAATATTATTTATTATAATAATTATAAACTAACATTTATTCTACTATTTAATACATATTATTGTCATTTTACTTATATTATATCAACTTCTAATCTTTTCTTATTTTTATTAAATATTTTATAATTATCAATTAACTTTTAACTTTTATGTCCCAATAAAGATTCTTTCTCTTTTCCCAGAATTTATCATCTCGTGGAATATCGTTTAAGGATTCAGTTATTTGTGTGTTATATCTCTTCTAGAAGTATGTCCGGCTTACCTTCATTTCAGTCTTAAATCTTTCTATGACGTCAATGATAATTGTTAGTTGCATTTTATATATTTCTGTTAAGTAGTTGTAGCTGTTAACTTCTTCTAACTCATCATTATCAATCTTTATTTTCTTCTTTTGAGAAAATTCGTTAGTCTTTTTAATGTTGACCTTTAGTCCTACCTTTTTACTTTTATCTGATAACTTTTGCAACATTTCCTGAAACTTTGAAGCATTATTTGCAAAAACAATTGCATCATTTGTAAAATCTAGCTGACTTAAATAATGTCCAATTACTTTGAATCCTTGGTAATACATCGTCTATTGATCCACACCGCGCAATGGTGCTGTTTCTACACTAAAGCACATAAATATGCTGTTTACAAGGCCGCTCATAGATCTTATGGCCTGTAAACTGTTCAAACACTAAGATGTTGAAGTCCACCCTTACCCCAACATCTCTAGCATGTTGAACATTATTAGCGACGAATATACAACACTCTATAGACATTACTCTTGACTATTGTACAGCGTATGATATGAAGGTTTCTGTAGTTGTAATGACGAAAAGTATATTAGAACGGATTTTTTTTTTTTTTTTGCTTCAATGTATTGTAATTGATGTGAATTAGTAAAAATTGTAATGAATTCTCAATCGCCCCTACTTTCATTGTCAGGGGTCAGAATTCACTAAATGAGAAGTGTAAATCACGATTCGGCAAATTTCACGATCAAGTCGCTCACTTTCCGATACTTTTTCGAGATTAAAACAGTTCAATGGCAGATGACCGTTCAGCGTTGTAGTTTTGAGATTTACCTGCTACAGAAGCAGATGCGGTGGCCTTCCTTCAACTCAAAAAAAGAAAATATTTTACCCACCTAGAAAAACTGTCTTTGTGGTGGTTTAATGAAATTAAGGTGTTGTCAAACATCTGAAATGGAATGTCAGTGGCGATGAAGGTATTCCATTTGCTTATGGGATGGGCTTTGAGGGCTGCCTGTGAATCGCTTTTTCGCAAGCAGTACGGCTAATTTATTCTTGAAGCCGGGATCAGCTTACAGTGAAGCGTATTAGAGCTGAGTTGGAAAGGTGTCAAAACGACGTAAGGAATATGACGACAGGTCTTAGAGAGGTCTGTCGAGAAAGCCTTGTTTCTCGATAAACAAAAAAAAATATCTTCAAAAGCAATAAAAAAGACTTGGTTATAAAAAACAAAAGAAGGTTTCTAACATTTCTTTTTTAAAAAGCCAAAAAAAACCATTTTTTGATTTTTAAGAAATATACATCAAACCGGTTACAATAAAAAAAAAAAAACAATAACAACAACAAAAAAAAAAAGTCAAACAAATCCAAAAATTAAAAACATAAATCAACAAAATTGAAAAACAGCCTGGTAATGTTATATCTATTTGTTTTTCACTAGCAACAGCGCCATAGAGCGGTATGGTAAATTAGACGATTTATTACCAAATCCTTTAGCTTACCATTTTTATTCATAAAATACTTTTCGCAGAACTGCTGTAAAAAGTTTTGGAAGTATGGAATCACCTGTCATACACTCTTCTCAATGTTAATCTTAGTACCACTATGTAGTCTAATAATTGTTGCAATTTGATACATATTTTTTAAAATATATCATGAGTCTATATCATGATAATCCAATGTTTTAATTACTGATGAAATGCTGATAGAATCAAATGCCTTTTAATAATCTACAAATCCAAAGCATAATGGCAACTCGTATTCATTGGTCCAAATAATGTTCGATCGTATTGAAGAAATGTTGATAGAATCAAAGCCTTTTCGTAATCTACAAATCCAAAGCATAATGGCAACACATATTCATTGGTCCAAATAATGTTCGATCATACTGAAGAAATGCTGATAGAATCAAATGCCTTTTCATAATCTACAAATCCAAAGCATAATGGCAACACATATTCATTGGTCCAAATAATGTTCGATCGTAAGTTGTTGATTGTAAATAGTTTAAAAAATATCGACCCAGAATTGTAATAATCGTGTGTTTTTTATAGATAATAATGTCACCAAGTGGCTGGCCTGTCTAAACGATGAGTACCCTTCTTTCAATATTGCGATATGATCTACTGTACTGAAACCATTTTTAAATCCAGCTTGTTTTTTTGGTTGATTAAAATCCAAAGTTCGCTGTAGACAAGTTGCAATTATCTTTATAAAAATGTTGTATAGAACTGGTAAAAATGTAAAAAAATCTATAATTTCTAATATCTTCTTTATCACCTTTTTTTAAATATTAATATTAGTACTGCATTCTTCCAATTATCTGGTATATCTTTTTTATTTAGACATTTGGCATATAACTTTACCAATAATGTTTCCATTTCTTCATCTGTTTCTTTTAAGATATCAGTTATGATTCCAGCATTATCTGTAACTTTTTCCTTCTTCATATATTCAATTGCATGTCTTCTTTCTTCATTTAAAATGTTCCTCAGTTCAGAGGATATAGCAGTTCTAGGAGATACTTTGTTTTCTTAGTCGTTTTTGCTATATCATTCTTTATAGAATTTTTCCCTATGTTTTCATGATATTTCTTTTTGTAGTAATAGTTCCACCTTTTCTTTTTATTGCAGAAGTAAGTTTTCTATAATATCAAAGTGGTATATTACGCTCTTAATACTTTTATTCTCTCTATATCTTCTTTTGCTAATCCATAATTATATTTATATCATTATTAACTCTTTATCGTACCATTTTACAGACTTCTAGATATTCAATCCTTCTTAATGGTTCATTTTTATATATTTTCATATTCCTTGTTTTCTTCGTAAATTGTCTTGCCTTAGTAGAAAGTTTATGGTAAATTTCTTTATTGTTGTTCATAGTAGTGTATCAGTTATCTTCCTATTGATTTCATTCAAATCTGTATGAATCTGTTACTATGTTAAAATGACTTGCACGTTCTAATTTTAAATTCATTGAAATGTTTCTGAAAGTTAGGAATATCAACTGTGAATACTATTTTGCTCAATAATTTTTGTCTCTAGTTTTGCATTTATACGTATCTTATATCTTACTAATCAATAATCACTTCTTGTATTCAGTTTACTAAAAACATTATCATCTTGAAATATATATTTTCTGTTAGTCAAAATATAATCAAATTCTGCTATACCTTCTTTTGGATGTTTCCATTTCCATTGAATATTTTTCTCAAAGAAAGAATTTGTAATATAAAGTTTTCCTTTTTCTGCGAACTTTATAAATCTTTGTGTCCTTGCTTATTTCTATCACCATAACCGAATTTAAATTTGCCCACAGTATTTTCTTCTTTCAATCATTTACCATTTCTAGCATTAAAGTCTACCATGATAAATGTAAAATGTTTGACTCTGATCAAAAGTCTTTTGTATAACCATATAAAAATCCTTTTCGTTTTCATCTATATTAAGTTAAATAATTAATCTTGCCCCTCTATCTGATACACCCCCAATGTCCATCAATGTTATTCTTTCCCTTTTTACTTATAATTAATATTCACTTATACTTCCAATGTTTGTCTCTTTATAATATAGTTCATGTCCAATTTTTAAATCCAATTATTTTTTCACTTTTTCTTCTAACTTCACAAAGTCTAATAATGTCCCATTTAATATTAAACAGTTCTTCTAATTCTTGCAATCTTACTTCACTTGAAAGTGATCTGCAGTTGTAAGTACTGAAAAAAAGGTTGTCATCAAATGGTAGCCTGGATCCACAATCAAAGAATATCACCCTTCACCTTCAGTTTTCAAACACTGCCATGGCTGGCAATTTACAGACTCCTGTAAATAAGACCATATGTTTAATATATAAAAAATATATATATAAAAAAACAAAGAAAAGATATGCTATAAATAAATTAAGAACTCAGAAAAGTTAAATATTTTACTAATTTCTTGGTACTGTAGCAGCACAACTTCTACGCATTTGTTTCAGAATCAGGTTAAATTTAATAAAAACACCAATGATACCAATTAATGAAATATAATTTTTCAAAGATCTATGCTTTATTAATATGAAAAGTTATATATGTATTTAGTATTACGTATACAATCTTGATCGAACAATTTACGCAATAAATATATTTTGAAACAAAAAAAAAAATACATATACAAATTCTAATTATTTGGCTTTCCATTATCACGTACTTAATTAATCATTGCTTTACAATTATTGCAGATTTTAATTTTACACTAAATTATTATTAAACAATATTATTTAGTAGAATGAATCTCTATCATTATCATCTATAATATAAAGACACTGCAGCAGAGGTTCTGTATTAATATTTATATTATTAATTGATTATTAAAACAGGCAAAACTCTCCATACAGTAGTGCCACTCAGTGCCAGCCAGAATAATCAATGGATGCCAGAAGGTTTGTGCATAAAAAAATAACAGTTATGTGCAAGCATAAGAAATGGTGATCATGTGATATTTAGTGGTATTATTAATTGAGTATGCTTTCAATGTGTTAGTATCATATTCACTGTTATCAACATTATCGCAAAGCCGTTGTTTAATAAAATTTGAAATATCGATTCTTTATTAAACACTTTTATTTAACTTAGAATTCCGTTTGTTTGTTCATTTGTCTGGATTAAATTTTGTAACCAAATTTTGATATATTTTTATCAAATGGATTTTCTTCAAATTTTATACACATGTATCAATAACAATGTAATATTAAACAAGGCAAAACTCTCCATACAGTAGTGCCACCCTGTGCCAGCCAGAGTAATCAATGAATGCCAGAAGGCTTGTGCATAAAATCCCTATCTAGTGCCTACTCATCCAATATCCCAGACTAGTTTCTGGCTTGTGGCCTTTGTCAGTGAGGAGCCTTGGATCTAAGAGCACTTCTGGCATCCATTGATTATTCTGGTTGGCACTACTGTATGGAGAGTTTTGCCTTGTTTAATAACAATTATATGCTAGTATAAGAGATGGTGATCGTGATGTTTAATGTTTTAATAATATAATATGACACTGAAGTATTTTAGGGTTGTCCATTCAGTGTTGGCGCAAATTTCTAAACACGTGATATCGGTTCAGTAGAGTTCAGCGATGTGCACTAGCTGATAGTATATATTTTTAAAATATGCTTGTTGTGTTTGGCTGAATTGCGGGTTTCAGACGCAAACCAACAGTAATATCAAAACAATAT
Source organism: Epiperipatus broadwayi (assembly GCA_028023455.1). NCBI lineage: Eukaryota > Metazoa > Onychophora > Udeonychophora > Euonychophora > Peripatidae > Epiperipatus > Epiperipatus broadwayi. Next base: position 1,055,675 of record JAQFVV010006353.1, read on the forward strand.
GAACCCTCATATGTGTAATTTATTAGAATAAATATACATACATGTTATGTCATTAATAAATCCTATTTTACATATTACTTAGTCAATAATGAGCTGGTCATGCCGAATGACAACTCATTTCCAGCTGTGTATATTCGCTTGCCTTGTGAGCTCTAGTCAAGACTCTTCCAGCTGAACTGGACAGCTTGCCTCGAGTCGGCCGTAGTCATAGCAGCTTCCACTCCTATCGTGGATTTGTCTCACTGCATAGATGTATCGGTAATGACTAATAGAAATCCCTTCATAGCTGAAAGTGGGTTTCAATTGGAGCATGATCAGTCGTTCAGGTTCAACAGACGTTATCTCTCTCTATACATATGTCTTGCCTCCAAAAAGGCTGCCTATTGCCAGATCCCCTATCTTACTGGCAGCAATTGGATTCAGAGAGCATCATTGCCTAATGGTCTGTACTAACCAATAGTTGGATATTATACACATGTTTACACATTGGCCTTACTTATGTTTTATCCTTTGGCTATGTTTATTCATTGGTTATCCACATGCTTATATATTGGTTAGCAGCAATGAGTGTTCAATCCGATTAGATAAGGAAGGAATCTGGACTAGTCCATTTCTGTAGGGAAGATCAGATATGACAATACTAAAATTGAATATTCATTAAAAAGCATTAACAGTCAATGACTTTGAATAGATTAATTAATAATGCAAAAAAAATAAAGTATGGAAGGTGGGCTGATGTAATGTGTATGAGGAGTGGGTTGTGGTCAGTTGATCTGTCTTTATAATTACTATAAGAAAAGTACGATGAACTTAAGAACAAGAAATGATAGGGAAATGTCAAAGAAACCTGATTTATTGCAGAAAGTGAATAACAGACAATGAATCATCCAACAGAATTCAAATTAAATGTTACTTAATAGTGAATTTATCTTAATGTTGATAAATGATGATTGCATTGGTAGCTTATTAAAACTATATTAGATTAAATATTGAAGTATACAATCTGACATAATGTCTTCATTATTATTATAGTTTAAGTAGATAGAAATATATAATATAGTGCATAAATAAATTAAGAAACGTGTCAAAAATCTATATCAATAAACATGGATATTGTGAATATAGATTTTTTTTTCTTTTTAATTTTATCTTCCTTAATCACAAGAATAATTGAAATCATTCGTTTTAAGGGTTTATGGTTTATTTTTTTTATACCTTCTCTTTATGGAATAGTGACAGAGAAAAATATTCAAATTGGATCTTTCGATTGAATAAAGAAAAATAATTAAAAGCATGAAAAGAAATTTTAATTATTAAATTTTTTAAGAATTTTTTTTTAGACTGTTATGCAGTGTTTAAGTAAATAATGTTAGAATGCTGCTTCAAATATCCACACAATAACGTTACATAAAGAAAATGATGAAACATTAATTGCTGAATTGTTACTGTTGTTTTTTTTGTTATTATTGTCATTTATAAAAATACTGTTTAAATGTAAAATAAATAACACAATAACTCTGTCAAATAATGTAAATTATTGTACACGTATAAAATGTGACAACCAGAGTAAAAAAAAATTCAAAAAATATTAACTACTAATACTATTTTGCCAAGCGCTTTCGGTACCATGTACCAGCATTAGCCAGCATGGTGAGTTTATTGGCTTTGTACCTCTGAGTTTAAGATCAAGAAACACCATGGTCTTTCTTCTCAGTTGCCTGATATGGCAGAATGAATGTTTGTGTAAATGATAAATATTTTTCCAATATATGCAATTATGACAGACAAAAATAAATCATGGCCCTTATTCCCAGGAGGCTGTAAAGTCACCAACCAAGGCAGCAGTTGGTGGCCGAAGGTGGAGGATGCTAAGAATCCCCTGATTGCAGACCCAGGCTGCCATTTGATGATGACTTTTTATTTAGGTACTTACAACTGCAGATCACTTTCAAGTGAAGGAAGATTGCAAGAATTAGAAGAAAAAGAACTGTCTTATATTAAATGTGACATTATTGGACTTTGTGAAGTTAGAAGACAGGGTGAAGAGACAATTGATTTAAAAAGTGGACTTGTACTCTATTATAAAGGCACAAATATTGGAAATACAAGTGGAGTAGGATTCATTATAAATAAAAAGTGGAAGAACAACATTGTGGAGATTGATGGTGTATTGGACAGAGTGGCAAGATTAGTTATGCAACTTAATAGTAGATACCAAATGCAGATAATTCAGGTTTATGCCCCCAACAAGTTCTCATAGTGATGAAGTAGTAGAAGATTTTTATATGGATGTACAAAAGGCTTTTGATCAGAGTAAACAACATTTTAAAATTGTTATGGGAGACTTTAATGCTAGAATTGGTAAACAAATGAAAGATGAAAGTGTTGGAGATAATTTTGGTTATGGTAATAGAAATGAGAGAGGACATAGACTTGTGTAGTTTGCAGAAAAAGAAAAACTTTATATTATGAATTTTCTTTTTTTTGAGAAAAATGTTAGAAGGAAATGGACATGGAAGCATCCAAATGAAGGTACAGCAGAATTGGATTATATTTTGACTAACAGAAAATGCATATTTCAAGATTGTAATGTTCTTAATAAATTTAACCCAGGAAGTGATCATTGTTTAGTAAGGTGTAAGATACGTGTTAATGCAAAACTAGGGAGACAAAAATTATTAAGAAAAACAATATTTACAGTTAATATTCCTAATCTTCAGAAACATTCTAATGAATTTAAATTAGAACTTACAAATCGGTTTCAAGTATTAGTAGATTTTGAACATGATTCAGATTTGAATGAAATTAATATGAAAATAACTGATACACTTTTAAAAACTGCAACAAAGTTAGCTGGTAGAAAAAAGCAGCAATTGACCAATAAATCTTCTACTGAGACTAGAGTATTTATGAAGAAAAGTAGGAATATGAAAATATACAAAAATGATGCATTAAAAAGAATTGAAATTTTTTAATAAAGTTTGAATTCTATTTAAGACAGACGTGACACGTGCTTCGCTATCTCCAAAAAATGGACAAGCTGATTAATTTACATATACATTTGCATATATTACCATTTAATAATATCACAACAACTATTACTATTTTGGCTATGATTATGAGGGATAACACCTCGGAAGCACTTAGCCTGGATTAACTCATTTTGATTGTTTGCTATTAACAGCTTCTTCACCCAGCGTTTTAAAGCGCTTGCATATACTATTACGATTATTGGAGAAGTAAACTAAATTATTTTTACAATAATAGCAAGGAAAGTCAGTTTATTGTTTAAGGCTTGGACAGGATCATTACATGGGAATATACCCATAAATGGAGAAATGTGGGTGATTTAGTCTGCAAATAATGTAAGGAAAGGCAGGTAAATGCTTATAAGCAGAAAGGATACAAATAATGAAGTTGTGGGAGAATAAATATAAACAAAGTGATTATTGTACAGAAAGTGGGTTCTTGGGTTTTTTATGCAGGTTTGGAAAAAGATAAGGGGGATCTAGATATAAAGACCATAAAGTGGACAAAGATGATGTTTTGGAAATGGGATGGAGCAGGATAGAGAAGAATATGGAAAAAACTTAGAAAGGGAAGGGAAGGTGGCTAACAGGTTTCTCTGGGCATAGTGGCAGAGAGATTCCTGATAATGCATGTGTAAGCATAGAAAATGATGATTATGTGATGTTTTAATGTTTTTCTTTTACTTTGAAAATGGCAAACAAAAAATAATTTAAGGGTAAATATTTATTATGTCAGACTTAGATTATATATTGCACAAATTAAGTCATATACCTTTACTTACATAGAGGATTGTGGGAACAGTGTGAATACCATTGGGATTATTTCTGTAATGTTGATTTAGAACTGTAAGAAGTTTGTTATGATTTCCTCATTCTTAATCTCCAATCTGAAAAATCAAGCTGCTTTTAGATGTGAACCCTGTTCCCAAGTTTAGATCGGGTTGATGGTTTGAGCTAAGCTAGATATTATATTGCGATATAATATCGTAAATTGTTAATAGTTAAATATAGGTTTGTGGTGTATATTTTTTTATCATTGATGAAGGTGGCATTGTATCATAGGGTGTGTTTTTTTTTTTTTTTACGATCATTGTGTCGTATCATTATTGATTATCCAGGAACTATCTTCCAATTCAGAATGCTGGATACCATTTACCAACTAATATTCTATACCTGGGTTTGGCCACTTGAGGAAAAAAAATCTTGGATCTTATTGGGGGAATCTTCGGATGTCTGAAAGTCTCCTAACTTTATTTGGATTTGAATCCCAGATCACGAGCATGCAAGTGAAATCATTGACACTGCAAATGACGTTTGGTGTTTCCAAAGAATTGTAGCATTGTTTTCCTAAAACTTTAATATGAAAGTAGTTTTTCAGAGTTCCGTTATTTTCCATTTAATTTGAATCATATGGCATTATGAAAGTGTTCTCATATATAATATTTGATTTTTTAAAAATTGTTTTACTACATACAATTATAATTTAGCGTTGTTTATTTTTTATTTAGAAATCTCTTGTTCAGTTACTACCGAAAAAGAAGCTCCTTTTGTTTCGATATCCACATCATTTAGAACTATGGAGATTAGGAGAGACCCAAGTCACAAAAGGTACATTCATTGTTTACTTTTATCCGTTTCTTCTATTTCTGTATTTTGTGGAAATTTCAGTAACTGAGCATAATTTAATAGAATGACGTAGTCGGATCATGCAAAAATGAACCGTTTAAACGTTTGAATTTTTATTTAAAATTGCTCCAAAGAACAGTTGATACGAATAATAAATCAGGAGTACAATTTAAAAATTAATCAATTTCCAAGAGAAAATAAGTTCGCTATATTAGTTAAAGAATTAATTAAGTGAAATGGAAGTGCCCGATTTACATATATAATTTCTTTTTCTTGTAACATTTTAAATTTTTTTAAAATATAAATTCTCGGGATTTTTTTCCCCCTCTTTTTGTTGCTTATTTAAAATTTACTGAATTTTAGTATTGGATTTGTTCTTTTGTGAAAGCTAAAATTAAAAGCAAGCTAAGAAAATGGCAGAATAAATGGAAAAATGCACATGAGACTTTTAATTGGCTTTCCCAACATATATGTATATCGTCACCTCCCTTCACATTTGACTTGTTGTTTATCTGTTGTTACATAAGCAATATATTAAAAAATAATAATAATAACGTAGTTCAACAGATAGAAAGGCGAATGATTTGATTGTAAACAAATTAAGTTATAAATATATTAACTTTAATATATATATAAATCATTGATATCAAATGTTTTTGACAAGTTGGACAACTACTAAATTGCCACTCACTATTCTTGTAATATCAGAGTTTGCTTTAAATGAATGGCAGTGATAATTGTATATCAATTTTAAGCTATCCTTTAATGGTTGCGGAAAATTTATTTTTATCTATAGCATTAAGGCACTAAAAGATTTGTTACTGGCAGTTTTATACTATAATAATCGTAGAATGTTAAATAGCTACTCATACCACAGTTTCACTAAAAAAAAAAAAGAGGGGGAGGAGGATAATGGGGAGAATAGCAATAAATTAAAAAATGATATTCTTTTAGATAAGTGAATGTAATCTTAGTTTTTAAATGCCCGTGTTTTGAGTAACATATTTTAACCATTTTTACTTATTTTTGTGAGATTTTACTAATAACTTTAACCAAGGCCATAAATAAATCACACCTGTTAAATATGTAATGTTGAGACTGTAAACTTTCTTTAGAGACCAACCAACTCCGAATATGTCGCTATAATTCACAAATCTGATTTCTTAAAGAATCATCTTTAAAACAAACTTGCAAACCATGCCCACTTTCTTATATTAAGTATAATTTATTGACCATTTTCTATTTGACCGGTAAATTGACATTAGTTAAAGTTGGCGTCGCTTGCAAATTTATTAAAAATGATCCTTTAGAATTCTGACTTTGGATTTATAATAATGTATTGGACTTGATGATTTATTAAGAGAAAGAAAATATTTTGTGAACTTTTGAAGCGAGAATTAAGGAAAAGACTAATGAAATGCTCTGTGTGGAGTGTACTATTGTATGGCTGTGAAACGTGGACAAGGAGTAATAAAGTTATGAACAAATTGGAAGCCTTTGAGATATGGACCTGGAGAAGAATGGAAAAAATCAGTTGGATGATATAAAATAAATGATGTTTGAAAAGAAAAAAGAAAATTTGTTGAGGAAATTAGAAATGTTATTATTCTTAAATCTTCTCCTTTACTTTTTTTGCATTTTTTTATATATTGATATATATGTTACTTTTTTATAAATCTCATATACAATTTAATGCAATTTTATATAATTTATTTTTCTAACAGTTTTGACTGTCCTGCAGTCTTCATCAGAGCAAGACAGTCAAAACTGTTAGAAAAATAAAGGGGGAATTATATAAAAATTGTATGAGGAGATTTATAAAAAAGTAATATATATGAAATTAGAAATAGAAAGAGAATCTGGATTGGACATATATTAAGAAGAAAGTATAGTTTAATGAAAAATGTTTTGGAGGGAATGGTGATTGGTAGCAAGAAGAAAGGATGGGAAAGATTGACATTGTTGGATAATATAAGAGATGAGAAAGGTTACATGAAATTGAAGATCTGGGCAACGAAAAGAACGGAATGGAAAAATGGATGAATCCATGGAAAAGAATATTATTAATGATGATTGGACTTATTACACCATGAATAGAATTCATGAGATTTATTGTAGAATTCATTTTTTTGATCATGGAATGTATTTACAGTATTTAATTTAAAAAAAGACATAATCAAAATTTCTTCATTGCTTTACCAAAAAAAAAAATTGACATTCAAGAATGTCTCGGTAAATATTCTCAGATGGACTGATTTGTTTGAAAATATCCTAATGATAGAAAAATTAATATGAATATCATTTACGTTCTTTAATAGTGAAAGAGGAAGAGTACGGCCAATAATAAGATGGATGAACTCTGACACCATAGTAATGAATGAGGCATTGAAATCATAAAAAAAAAAACATGCTAGTCAAATACTATTTATTTGATAGTCAGTAGTTGGTTTAATGGCATTCTATAAATAATAATAATAATATAAAAGTCAGAACTGAATATTGGAATAAATTTTCAAGAAAAACCTTAGTCCTGCTTGGAGTTTGGAAATTCAAAATAAAAAATATGATTTTAACGTAATATTGAAAGCGAAAGTATTCGCAGTAATCAAAGAATTGTCCAATGGCTAGCTAAATTAAATTATGACTATTTAGGAATCTTAAGTTACTTATTAGAGAATTATCTTTCAGATTGATAGACTTTTCTCTCACAAGTCATTTAAGTTTTTTAGACATTAAGCTTGACATGAAGAATGTTTGTTTGTAAATCTATAATTGCGGCTAGAGATTATATTAATTAAATTTGCTTTATAAGTGGTTTAGTAGTGTGATGATAAATATTTCCTTTTTAGACAATCTGCCACATAAGATCTATTGTCAATTGTTATTCTATCTTACAAAACCATTTGTCAAGTCTTAGTGGCCTAGAGGTTAGCATAGCTGCCTTCCAAGCAGCTGGTCCGGGTTCGCTTCCCGGTCGACGCATTTGACACATGAAAAAAAAAAAATCATTAGCTACCATTAATGAGTATGTGCAATGGTTATTTCTATTAAAACTTTATGGCTTCATTAAATTAAAGTTTACACAGATTAAGGTTTGTTTTTGTTTTTTTTTTTAACCAAATTTTAGCCTAATATTTTATACGACATCTTCCAAGTCCTGGTTTCTAATTCTATTTCTTGATTCCAATCTGTCATCATAAAACAGGCTGTAACTTTTACCTACTTCTTGTTTACAATTGTGGTTACTGGCCACTTAAATTTGCATTTTTTGATTTACTATTTCTTTTGTTGAAGCTACTGTCAGAATATTTTCAAGGAGTTTTACATTAATGCCATCAGAAGTATGGAAGCTTTTATTGGCACCATTAACGTAATCTAATTCAGTTTTATTTTCCACGATATTAATTATTTTCAAAGAATTTAGTGGAATGTATTGTTGGTTATTTCTACATCAATGTCCAATTTATTTTGAAGTTTCTGAAGCTAGGAAACTTAGTGGAATTCAAATTATTACTAACAATCATCTTCGTAATGATCAATAAATGCCTAAATAATCCATGAATTTGGGGAGGGGAATGGGATGATATATTATTATATTAACCAAACTTATTCCAAAGATTGCAGTTAGTATACCTGCATCATGTAGATTTTAGATCTACTTTTAAAGTTGTAATTATAAATTTATTTAACGCACATTGATTACGTAATATTTATTAAGGCAATAAACCTTTAAGCATGTGCGCTTGAAAATGCGAAGGTAGGGACCTCTACAGGTCTTAACCACAAGTTTATGCTCTTTTCTTCCAAAGCATAAGCTTGTGGTTAAGACCTGTAGAGGTCCCTACCTTCGCATTTTCAAGCGCACATGCTTAAAGGTTTATTGCCTTAATAAATATTATCTACTTTTAATAAAGTAATACCAATGGTATAATGTTTAAATATCACAAACTTATTAGGCACAGAATTAAATGTTTCCAGTGACAGTGAATAGATTTTTATTTCAATATGATCAGAGATTTAACATTTCGTTAAACATTTTTTCAATTCTCTTTTTTCATTGTAGATTTTTTTTTTTTCTAGATGGAAGTAATATTTTTTTACCAATGACAGTTAAACCTGCTAAAATTCTTCACGTTCAAAACAAAAATGATCGCTGGATAATCTCAGCAGTAATGTCTGAAGACGCCCAATGGTTAGCTCTATCCGACTCTTGTGGCCTTAAAATTTTTAAAATTACGATGGTAAGTTTAAAAAATTGAATATTTTATATAACAATGCTTATAACAATTTATAGACAAAATAACATTAATCCACTACGCTGTGAGCTTACTATCGCGAAGGTTTCAGATTTTGAAAATTTTCCCATTTCATATTTTTGAAAATAGCTTTCACTAGCAGATGTAATTAAATTAACTTTATTTTTTAATCATTCTGTATAGCTAATAATGTTTTTCATGGTATCTTAATAACACTGCGCTCATTAATATTTGTGTTATATCTCAAAAATTGAATTGGTTGAATATAATTGTATTAAAAAATTGGAAAACTCCATAACAACTAATATCATTTGGTCATAGTAGTATTTTTCTTGCCTAAGTTAAACTTATTGTCTTCGGGCAGGGAACTCAACATACATATGTAGACAATAGCTTCTTGGTATGTCGCTGCATTTTTTGACAGACAAACTTGGTCTATCTGTTCAAAAAGAATAGATGAATTCTAGGTTGTTGTTGCTGTTTTTTCATAAATAATCTAGTTTTGTAAATTATAGGAAGTATAGGAACCATATATGCATTCACCTCTTAATGAGAGATGATTTGAATATTTAAAATATTTCTTAATCCATATTCCTTTTTTTTTTTCAACCTTATTTCATTTCCCTGAATTCATGTAAGTATTTCATAATTTATCAACATTTCATCCATTTTCATATAGTATCATCGATGTATCTATAATATATAAGAATGAAAGCAAGAATTAATGAAAATTTTACAGGTTTCACGTTTTCATCTTTAGTTGTTGATACCTTGTGGTCGCATAAAGATATATTGTCAGTGATCACATAAAAATAATTGAGACATACTTAAATTATGTAATATTTATATGAATTCAATAGAATAAAATAAACTTTGAAAAGTATGGATTACACATTTAAAAAAAAAATATTTGAAAAGAAAATGAATGTTTGAAGTTTTGAATTCTGATTTGAATATTGTGTTATAATATGTTTTTAAAATTAGAATCTAGTATTACACGGGATATAATAAGTCCCATATCATGATTTTTCTACTTTAGATGGCAGATTCCTGATTTTCAAACCTAAATCTTTGCTTAAAATAAAAAATTATTTTTACGCTTTTCTCAAGTTGTTGGATGATCTTACATTAGCTATTCATTCACTGTTTATTATTTTTTAATTGTAAAAATAATCAATTAATAAAATCACTTGTTTTGTGTTTTTTAATTAAATAGCAACCGACTAAAAGTGAGCTCAGGAATTGTCTACATATTTATACTGAATAAAACCACTTTTTAGCCAACATTATAAACATTAAAATAAATCAATTACAAAAAAGCATTTTAATACTTTGTTTTTTATTCATATTAAATTAAAAATTAAGCAAGCAAAAAAATATACATCTGTTTTTTTTCATATTCACTTTTTAAAAATTTTTAGAATGAATTTCGCATTGTTTGTTAATTTATTTTTTTAATCGCATTTAAGTTTGATATATCCAAGGCTTTTTTTGTCATGTAACACGGTGGAACGGCATTCTGGCACTTTTTTTAGTGTATCGCAAGTACATAATTACGATCCATATTTATATAACTTGAACAAATAAAAAAATCTGGTGTTTTATGAATCAAATGATGAAATATGGATTGATTCGAAATTGGTGTTCTCATATAATGAGAAACGGATTCGTCCAGTCCCCATTAGTTATTCTTGGTCAACGACTGATTACAGTGATGCATATGCAACCAGTAACATCTGATATTTGTGATTGAATGCACCTGCATAATGATTGACAATGTGTGGAATATTTAATTTTTTTATTTTTACTTAAATTTGACATTGTTATTTTTACTTTATTTATTTTTTTAATGTAAAGATTTACCCCAAGTTTAAAAATGAAAAACATTTCCAGTAACTCCTCGACCATTAGTCCTACTAATAAAAAGTCCAAAACGATGACAGAAAATATGGAAATATTGGTGCAAGTTGATGTTGCTGAATCATCTCAAATGAATCTTGAGGTGCAATGCTGAAGTCCAAATGTTTAGCTGGATTGGTGGTCATTGGGTTAAAAAAATGATTTTTGCCTTAGATTTGACGTCTAAAATAAAAAAATTATGATAAATTTTGTTTAATTTTTTTATTTGCTTCATAGCATTGGAAAAGCTGCTTTAAATTTCATTTAAACGATATTTGAATATAATTTTCTTTAGTAAAAAGCTTGACAAGAAGAGAGTTCCAGCATCTTTTTTTATTTCAAAAAAGCCCCGGATATATCAAATAGAGCAAAATTGTCGATATCATTGATAAAGTGAGTTTTTTTTTTAACCTTTCCATTTTGCAATCTCAGTTTAAAAATTTTGGTCTCAATTTGGTAATAATTAACAAGGTTTTAATGAAAATGTACAGTGTTTTTGTAATTTTCATATTTAGAAAATGATCGCTTTTTATATGTTAGTTAATATGGATAGTTTTTTATTTGTATTTTGTTAAAGATGGCGATTGCTTTTTTTTTAAAAATAAAAATTTGAATATCCAAAATTGTCGATAATATTACAGAGCATGGCTTTAAATTCAATATTCAGGAATCTAAAGGTCCCAGATTCGTTTCCCTTGCTAGTACTGTCACTGATCAGGCCAGCGACACCTGAAGAATAATTCTATTCGAAATGTTACATACTAACCTGTTTGCTATTACTAACAATTGAATGTAATTGAAAATTTAAATAAAGTTTGAATTTTTCTACAAACGTTTAACAATTAATATTAATTGGTGGAAATAGTCCAGCATATAATTACAGTAAAAATAGTATAAATCATACAGAAATACTAATTTCATTAGATTGTCCTGTGTAGTTTAGTGCAGTGGTAAGAGTGTCGGATTTCTGGAGCATAAAGTCTTTATATCGATTCCAATTTTTGGCATTTTTGAAATTTTTTATTAACTCCTAACAATAAAGCCATCCGGATTTATTTTTTTTATTACATTAAAAAAATCTAAATAAGTGTTTGCTTTTGTATTTTGTAGTATTTTCCAGTGATTTTATGTTTTCATATGGTGTAAAATATGATACGAATAAACAAAATAGTATAATTTACTTAGAAAATAACTCTTCGGGAAGAAATCGTAGTAGTAATGAGAGCAAACAATTCCATAATAAACCGATGCTAAACAATTGCAGTAAGTTGATAAGAAATTTAAATCCAAAAATATGTCTGCCGCTGTCTAGTATTTGAGACAAATAAAAACAAATGCGTAAAAAAATTTAATTTCTTTACAGAAACTGTAGGTAGGCCTTGATTGTAAGTAAGCACTTCCAGGTAGCTCATGAGAGTTTTTAAAATAATTATTTTCATGTTTTTAAATGTATTATTTGTTTTTCAATTCATATTTGTCTCAGAAGTATATTAAATTTATATTAGTTTTCTAAATAAATAATATTATTTCTGTGTTATCAAACATGTTATATTTATATATGTTAGCAATTAGAGGGATTTGAACTCATTCTGATTATATATATAAGAAATATTCGGTGTAAGCAAATTACATACTGCCTTAGAATTACATATATAGATATTAATAATTTTTATTAGCCATTCATTAGGCTAGAGGTTATCCATTTAATGAATTAAATTTTTATAGTGTAATTTTCACTCCATCACCCCCACGCAAGGTGTTAAAAGTAGATACAAACCAGTCCTTATTTTGCGTGAAAGTGGTATAGTGAAAATTACAGTACAGAAACATTTATTAAATGAATAATTTCTGGTCTAAGGAACGACTAACAAAAACTGTCAATATATTTGGTTTGTGTCAAAGTTGTGAGGGCAGTAAGTTTGACACATCAATTAAACTGTAGTATTTGGCTATCTATGCATACGGGACAATGATAAAGATATGTGTGAGAGATTATGTTCTGGGCCAACTTATGAATGTTGGTTCAGAAGTGGGCAGCTTGGATATCATACATCTTCTTCACATGTCTTTAGTCATACGATTTATGATTACATCTCTCCATAACATGTTAAAAGCGATAGAAATCAGTCCCTATCTTATATGAGAGTGGTGTAGTGGAAATTACACTACAGAAACATTATATATATATGTGTGATTTTTTTTTCTATGAAAAAAAAATGAAACTTATCACTTAGCTTTTTCTGGTATATGTGATGTGATGCACTGTGGCTTCTCCTTTACCGAAGTCAGGAATCTCTCAGCCACAATGCCCAGAGAAACCTGTTAGCCATCTTACCATACCCTTCCATTCCCCACTCTAATATTGTTCCCTATTCTGCTCCATCCCATTTCCACAAAATAATCTTTGTCAACTCTATGGCCTTTATATCGAAATCCCCCTTATCTTTTCTCCAAACCCAGCATAAAAACCAAGAACTTTCTGTATAATCACTTTGTTTATATTCATTCTTCCACAACTTCATTATTTGTACCCTTTCTGCTTACAGGCATTTACGTTCAATTAACAGATGCCTAATATTTTCTATACTTTCCTTACATAATTTGCAGACTAACTCACCCATATTTTTCTATTTACGTGTATATTCCCTTGTTGCTAAAGATCCTGTTCAAGCCTTAAACATTAAACTACTTTCCTTGCTATTATCATAAATTAACTCGTACCCAATATTCTGTTTACTTCTATATATATTTAAACTTTTTATTCTCCTTATTGGTTCTCCATCTCTCCAACTTTCTATTTTTTATTAATGCGTCTATTCTTCTATCCTATTCCTTACCCCTATAATACTCAACAATTCTCCTACCATAATGTTCCCACCTTTTGTATAAGTATACTGACATAAAAGTCTTTATCTAAATCTTCTGCATAATGTACTAACTTTCTTACCCATTTTATTGCCTGCCCTTTACTCATAACCCAATTAAATACTATTTTGGCTATTCTATTATTATCCATAAACTGCAATCTACTGAGCATTTTCATTTTGCGTTTTGCATCTCTCATATAAAAACTTGACCATCCCATTTCTCCTTGAATTGCCTCCTTTGCCATCCACATATCGATGTGATGTGATGTACTGTAGCTTCTCCTTAAATGGAGTCAAGAATCTCTCAACAATTATGCCCAGAGAAACCTGTTAGCCACTTTATTTTCCATTCCCCAGTCTAAGTTTTCCCATATTCTGCTCCATCCCATTTCCACAACATGATCTTGGTCAACTCTATGGCCTTTATATCTAAATCCCCCTTATCTTTTCCCAAACCCAGCATAAAAACCAATAATCCACTTTCTATATAATCACTTTTTTCATATTTATTCTTCCATAACTTCATTATATGTGCCCTTTCTGTTTTCAAGCATTTAGATGCCTAATATTTTCTATTCACTCCTTACATAATTTTCAGACTAAATCACCCATATTTTTCCACTTACATGTATGTATATTGATGTGATGTATTGATGTGATGTGATGTATTTTGGCTTCTCCTTAAACGAAGTCAAGAATATCTCTGCAATTATGCCCAGATAAACCTGTTAGCCATTTTATTTTCCATTCCCCACTCTAAGTCTTCCCATATTTTGCCCCATCCCATTTCCACAACATAATCTTTGTCAACTCTATGGCCTTTATATCTAAATCCCCCTTATCTTTTCGCAAACCCAGGATAAAAACCAATAACTCACTTTCTGAATAGTTACTTTGTTTATACCTATTCTCCCATAACTTCATTATCTGTACCCTTTCTGCTTTCAAGCATTTACATTCAATCAACAGATGCCTAATATTTTTTATACCTTCGTTACACAATTTTCTTACTAAATCACTCATAGTTTTCCACTTACATGTATATTCTCTTGTTGCTAATTCTCTTGTTGATGTATGGTGGCTCCACCAATGGATAAAATCACAGACAATTCTCAGTTTGTCAAGAAAATTAAGCTAAAGCACAATATTTCAAACCAGATAAATGATGATGATTTATTTATTAAGAATTAGTAAGTTGTGGAAAAACTAAAAAAAGTAAATGTTTTTTTTTTAATTCATAATTTCAAAAATAATTATAAATTTTTGATAAAATATGAAATTATAAATACTGGTGACACTATTTTTTAACAAAAATTAGTAAAACTTCATTTTCCAAATTTAAGATCATTTAAAAAAATTTCTAGCGCTAGTAATAGTTGCAGAGATAACTATTTGGAATGCTGTTTAGTTCATTTCATATAAAGAATTTAGAGATATTTCTACAAACGCAGACAAAAATGATGTTCAATGGATATTAACTGAAAAAATATAAGACTGAAGTTCCAATTAGATGGTTGACACAAATTGTTTTGTTTTACTTTCTCTGGTATTTCTGTTCTGTATACTATTTTCTTCAAGGAGCTTGATTATCATGTCGTCTATTCTGGAATTGATCATTTCATTCTTTTCCTTAATGTTTTAATTTGATCTTTTTTTTTAAATAGCCAATTACAATTGAGATTTTTCTAGCTGCGCTATTATGAATAGAGTTGTCATGATTATTGTAGTTCACTTTAAACACTAATATATATTTTTTTCTTGAAATCCAAGATGTCTGCTCAGTAACATTTATCTATTTTGCTACTGAATAAATTATTGTTTCTTAGTGTATCCACACTGTTTTTAACAGTTAATTACTTTTGTCCTATTCTAATCTAAAACCATCTATGGTAAGATTGAATAATGAATGGAGACTAGATGATATAGTGCTATAAAATACCCATCTGCATACCGGTTTCTGATATTTGCCTTCATGATAAGGCCATAGCATGGTTTAGCACAATGGTGAGGTCTCAGATTGCATAAAGTGCTTGCAGCAGTTTAAATTCTAGCACGTTCTAGTCTTGAACTTCTGAGAAATAAAGCCGTTTCATCATTTCTTTTTTATTGAAGATTAGAATTCAGTTCTGGATATAATGCATTTAGGCATCTAAGCACCCATTTCATGCTCCTTTGTAATATTCAAACTAATAATCTGAAATTTAATAACAAAGATTTTAAACCTAGGCTGTTTAAGGCCCTCACTTCTATGCTATCTGGTATCCATTGATTATTCAAACTGCAATAGATGGTCCTAGAAAAGGATGAAAACACTAGTTTTTGAAAGCATATAAGTAAACCTATGAAAAGAATATGTTTTATTATTAATTACTTTAATATACCCTCTTGGATTTATCCAGCTTTTTAATTTGAATAAAGGCAACTTAAAAAAAAATAAAAATTATTTTTTTATAATAGGTATTTTGATAAATATGTTTAAATTAATTAGAGGGGGGGGGTATTTGTACTTTTAGGAGCATGATTTGACTCTTTTACCCAAAGTTCACCTTAACAGAATCGGCATCGATCACCCTAGTCCAGCTCATCATCTCTGTTTCTGTACACTCACTCGCAAATTATTAACTATTTCTGGCGATGGAAATCTCAATTTATTTGAAGTGAAAGAAGATGTATTTGTATTGCAAAAAAAAATTCCAAAAACTAATGGTAAGTTTTTTTTCAAAAATCAAGAAATTAATATGGAATTTTTTAAAATTAATTTCTAATATTGTTTATATGTATCATTTTTCTTATATGCAGTCCTGTGATTTTTATAAGAACTGCATTAACAATGTGGTGGCAGCATCCCATATATATATATAACATATTTTTAATGGATGTTTTAGATGGAAATATAATTTAATGTGTGGAGTTATCCATTCATAATTACTTAATTAGAAAGCACTTTACCTAGGGCTAATGAAAACAAACTGCCCCAGGCCAAGAGTTAAAGTAAAACTGTCAAGCTGATTGTATTCAATATATATATACATACACATACTGATATACTGAAAAGATGACTGGTAACTGTTTTTCTTTCCAAGCTTTCTGCAGTGCTATCTGAATCTACACCCGTATTATATAGTGGCATAGTTTACTTATTCACCACAAAAATTTTACGGCGCTAACAGGTATGGATCATGAACTTTTATATGAAATGTGAGTCTTAACCCATAATGGAGCAATGCACTAACATTAAATTTTGGTTTAAATGAGGTAAAACTGCTGTTTGAAATGATTCAAGTTGTGTATGGCTGTGAAGTCGTAAGTTACAAGAACAATTTCAAGTTGTTTGCGAGATTTCGTGATGACAGGGAGAGCATTGAAAATGATCTATGAAGGTATGATCAGGCTAGCATCTTAAAACTTTTGTAATAGTTGACCTATACCACCATGTAATATAGGCATTGATTCAGAGATAGCGCTGTAGGCAGCTTGAAGAAAGAACCAATCATCTCTATGTCTGCAAATCTTGCAAGAATAAAGCAATTTACTCTTGCAAATTTTTCTGACAAAGAGAAAGAGGTGGTTTATTTAAACCATCAGAAGTAATCTGCTTCCAGTTGTCTTACATATATGTTAGTGTTGCGTTTATTTTTACAAATATAATGCAGAGCTTTTAATAACTTTAGTATATTTTTTCGGCTTTTTTTAATTATAAATTTCAGTTTATCATTAAAACTGTATGATATATTTTTAACATTTGCAAATAGTAAATATCAAATTTGTAGAGTAAAATGAAATTTGGAAATTTTCAAATATAAATTTATGCAAGTTCAGTAAATGCAAAGGCAAAATATATTCAATTTTCAATCTTGGGGATATTAGGTATTTCATCAGTATTATAGATATAATTTCTAGGATTCCCATTAATATATGCTTAATACCAAACTTATATATTTGTGTGTATTTTAGAAATCTGCTTTAAGGCAAAAACCCACATATTTCAATAATAAAGTACGACAACTATAAGTATTATTCATATTTAACATTTAAAATGCTTAATGCTGAATAATTGCCATTTATTAACTATGTGAATCATCTAATAATTTTTGTATTGTTGATGGAAAATGGATGTGCTATTTTTTAAATGCTAAATGTATATCATTTTGATTTTTACATTTTCATTGTGACTAATTAAATGTTGTCACTTAACAAAAAGAAAATTAAATGTTACCACGAAAAGAAAATTAAATATTGTCGCATAACAAAAAGAAAATTAAATGTTGTCGCACAACGAAAAGAAAATTAAATGTTGTGGCACAACGAAAAGAAAATTAAATGTTGTCGCACAATGAAAAAAAAATTAAATGTTGTCACACCATGAAAAGAAAATTAAATGTTGCCACACAATGAAAAGAAAATTAAATGTTGTCACACAATGAAAAGAAAATTAAATGTTATCACACCACGAAAAGAAAATTAAATGTTGTCACACCACGAAAAGAAAATTAAATGTTGCCACACAATGAAAAGAAAATTAAATGTTGTCACACAATGAAAAGAAAATTAAATGTTGTCACACAATGAAAAGAAAATTAAATGTTGTCGCACAACGAAAAAAAAATTAAATGTTGTCACACCACGAAAAGAAAATTAAATGTTGTCACACCACGAAAAGAAAATTAAATGTTGTCACACAATGAAAAGAAAATTAAATGTTGTCACACAATGAAAAGAAAATTAAATGTTGTAGCACAACAAAAAGAAAATTAAATGTCGCACAATGAAAAGAAGAGCTTTCATCATAATTTTTTTTTTATTGTTATGAAACATGATATTTAAAGAAAAAATAAATAAAAATTGTACTTAAGGGTTGCTATTACATAAAAAAAAATACTAATTAATCACAGGAAGTGAGTTTCCTACAGTTATCTCCAAAATATTTAAAACTTTTTGCAATATTATTGCATTGCTTTGATTAAATTTTTACCAAAAAAAATACACTTCTCATAATGTTTATTTTACAATGACAGTTTTGATTGACTTGTAGTAGTCTTCAGATGTTAAAAAATAATTGTTACAATTATCCATTGTGTAAATATATAATAATTTTATGCATATGTATATTAGATAAATTTACCGAATGTTTATTTAATAGATTATACAATTGTTTTTTAGATATGAAGAATATTGCTAGTCAACGGAAACTATCGAATTAAATAAAGGATTGTGAAATAGACATTATGAGAAGGGAATCGAAGATAAAAAGTTTTTTCCTTTTTGTTAATATATATGTATTTTACTTCATCATCATCAACTATTATTAATCCACTGCAGGATGACGGTCTCTCCAAGTTCAATCCATCTCTTCCAATCTTTAGCTTCTCTTCTCCACATCACCCCTGCACGCTTTCTTATTTCATCCATCCATCTCACATGTGATCTCTTTCTGGGTCTTTTACAATCTCTTGGAATCCAGTTTAAAATTTCTTAAACAATATGAAATAATTCTTTTTTACAATCATACCTGTTGTGAAAGTTATATTTATTTTAGCTTTCGTGAAGTAGTATTGAAATTTTTCATAAAGTTCTTGTATTATTTGCATATGGTTTTGTGAATTCTTGATCAATAAGGAGCCTCTGTATATCATATTGTTTGGACAATTTGGGTTTAAATGTTATTTAGCTTCTTTATATCATAAGACTTCTTTCTGAAAAAACATGGATGTTACTGCTATAATTTTTACTGTTTAGTTCAGAAATAAACTTTTGGAGAATTTATTGAGCCATGTTTTTGGTCTTTTAATCTTTTTCTATTGCACTTGTGTGACAAATCTTCGTGCATTTACTGTGCTTCTGTTTATTTGCATATTTTCTGTAAGTGATTTTTTTTTAGTGAGGAACTAAATGAAATAACCAAAGACAGTATTCGTTTTAGTTTCTTATTTAAGAAAATTATGGCCGTTATTGACATTTTAAAAATTTCAAGAATTTTGATATTTGCCAGATACCGAACTATTACTTTCTTCCCTGTCTTCTTATACTTCTTGGTATAGAATTAAAACAATTAATTTGTAATGTCAGTAATGCATGAAATGACTGTTATTAAAAAATGAAATAATCTTAGAGATTTGGAAAAGATTGTTATACGTTTAATTGTAGTCTTCTCTGAACTATTAAATTTTTTATTTAGAACTTTTCAAGGGTAATAAATGTCACATTATTACAGATCTTAAATATATGGTCATTCATAACTGATTCCATAATACTTGAATCATAATTGAAAAAAAAAAATTCTCGAAACCTTAGGTGTTTTAAAAAATTTCCAACCTATTACTTAATATAATGACTTGGTTTGGTTACGGAATGACCTTTCTTATTATTAGCTACAAATTCATTTAATATAGCAATTTATTTTTAATTCGAAGTTTTTATTCTGTATAAAATTGAGCATTTTGTCACAGATAAGATAATATAATTATAAAAAATCAGATTTTGTTTTATTTTAACTTTTTGGAATTTTTAATAAGTATGAAATTTTTGCTTTGTAAGTTTAATTTGTTACTTACATAGTCATATAAGGTACAGTTCTGAAGAAAGCTGCTGGACAGTCGAAATTGTCGGTTGATTTTTAAAATGTGCAATAATAAAGTACGCTATTTGCAATGTATAAACTGCATTGAAGAATGTATTATGATTGTTTATTTATTAGTGATAAGTATTTTACAATGTAAAAATAATGCACAATGTTTTATATGGTATATATTATACCTTATAATCAGAGCTTTTATAACAGGCATGATTTTATTTGCATAGATCACTTTGTCTCTTGTCTTAAAGTCAGTCCGTCTGAAGTGTTTGCTGCTGTAGGATATGAAAATGGTGCTATTGAAGTCTTTCACGTAAAGACATTAAACGTAAGTGATGCTACATTCAAAAAATTTTTTTAGTTATCTCATTTCTTTTTTTGTTTGTATGTTTTAAATAATCTGCTAGAAATAAATTTGGGTTATTTTATTGTTTTTTGTTTGTTTGATATTGAATTTTGTTATAATTTAAGTCTTTCTTTTTTTTTTATGGAATTTTTTTTTTTGGTACATGCTTCAGTAGCCATCTTTAAAATATATTTAGAATTTAAGAAATTCTGTTTTTTTAATTTTTTTATTAAATATTAATAGCATTAGACTATAAATATTTTTTTATGTTACTTTATTAATTTTCTTTTCTTTTTTTTAATACTTAATTCTATAGTTTATACATTAAAACTATTTTTTTCTAAGATAGTCGGAAATTTAATATTAATTGTTCTTTACAATTTAGACATTTTAAATATTTAACATAAAGAAACTTAATATTATATATTATTAATAGGATCAATCCAGCATTTTTTAGAGCAAATTAATATCATTTATTATAAGATTTCTAATGCTTATTTCACAATTGAATTTATCATAGATCAATTCTGGTTATATACAGTAAACATATAAATGTGTATATAAAATAAATACAAAATGATATAAAAGTCTCGAAGCCATTTAAAAGAGCATATTTCTACCATTAAAAAGTTAATTATTTAAGTAAGGTCATTTTCTGCATTTCGTAAAAAAAACATTTCACAAAGAAAATTGTGAATTTGTATTTTACTATTTTATCTTGCAACCTATCAAAAATAAACAAATATATCAGGGATTTTTTGCATCTTCCTGGCATAGCGAAGGACTCTGTTTAATAAATCACTTTTTTAGTCTTACAGACAGCTTTACGGCTTTGTCGAAATCTCATACTGTTTTCCATCTCTTACATCTGCTGTAGCAAGAAAGTTATAAAACATTATTTATAAAAAGCCATATTTTTAAATGTGTCAGGACTTGGTCTGCCTTCCTATATATATTGTTCACAAATATGTAGTCTGAACATATGATCTCAACTTGTACATGTTGCTATTCATTAGAAAATTCTTTTATTCTCCCTACTCTTATGCCATCTAGTAAGCTTTTAGTAATTAGTAAATACCAGATGATAGTGCTTATTAAATCCTTATCTAGTATCTCTTGACTAGTTTTTAACTTATGGCTTTCTTCAATGAGAAGTTTTTGAATTTTGGAGCAGTGCACTTGGTTTTTTTGGATTTAATGGACCTTTTTTCAAGAAACCATCTTTTTCAAACTTATTACAATTATTAGAATTTCATCTGGTTTGTTATTTGAAACTAAAAGCTGATTAAATTTTAATAATTATGAAGGTTTCTGATAATATGAAAACCATAAATAGAAACAAATCTGGGGTTATTTGAATAAGACAGTACTCGATAAGGATTTATTAAACCACTACTTAATTACTAAAGCTTACACAAAATGGAAAGAGAGTAGATAGAATAAAAGAATCGACTAATATAAAATGTTTTACGATAATTTTTTTTTTAGCTGCGTGTCAGTCTTCCTTTATACCAAGAAATTGTAACAAGTTTGACATTTTGCCCACGCAGTGAAAATTTAATGGTCTTCTTCTCAAATCAAAAAGTAAGTATTTCATATTTTATCCTAAATCAAATAGTATCTTCATTTTTTTTAACTTATCGTTTCTGCAGTAAATAAATAATGTGTTTTCTTCTAATGTTCATTTTCATGTAGATTGAATGGGATTGTTTGCGTGTATCCGAAAAACATTATTTTATTAAAATGTCTTCACATTGTGCAATGTAAAAGTATATTTTTAACACCCATTTTTGATTAGGAATCTTATTTTTGCAAACAAAAAGGGAATTATTTCCATTTCCTGCTAATATGACGAGTGTTCGACATCCATATGTACATATATAGTGAAGCAATGGATCCGGAAGTCAGACCCATGCTTCACAGCTTTATATAAACTAACCGGTATTGCAAAGCTGGATTTAAAAGTGGTTTTAGTACAATAGATCATATCCAGGTATTG
This sequence comes from Epiperipatus broadwayi, assembly GCA_028023455.1. Lineage (NCBI taxonomy): Eukaryota > Metazoa > Onychophora > Udeonychophora > Euonychophora > Peripatidae > Epiperipatus > Epiperipatus broadwayi. The sequence goes on from JAQFVV010006353.1 coordinate 1,078,268, forward strand.
AGAGAAGTCATAGAAAGGACAAATGAATATGAGTTGTCATTATGTTTTGGATTTGTAGATTATGAAAAGGCATTCGATTCTATACACATTTCTTCAGTGATTAAAGCATTGGATCATCAAGGTATAGATCCAGGATATTGTCATATTTTAAAGAATATTTATAAAAATGCAACAGCAACAATTAGATTACATAATGATACTGGAAAAATCAACATTGAGAAAGGTGTAAGGCAAGGTGACTCCATATCTCCAAAACTTTTTACAACAGTGCTGCAAGAAGTATTTTGTGGATTAAAATGGGAAACTAAAGGAATGAAAGTAAATGGAGAGTATTTAAGTCAACAAGGTTTTGCAGATGATGTAGTTGTTTTTGCAAATAATGCTTCAGAGCTGCAGGAAATGTTGCAGGAGTTAGCAGATGAAAGTAGAAGGAACATAATGGAGGAAATTAATCATAGAATTAAACTTGGTTGGAGTGCTTTTGGTAGAAATAACTTGATACTAAAAGGAAATATGCCTATGTGTTTGAAAATAATGGTTTTTAACAAATGTGTTTTACCAGTTCTTACTTATGGATCTGAGACTTGGACACTTAATAAAAGAGCAATACAGAGACTTCAGACCACTCAAAGGAGTATGGAGATGTTTGGGGGAAAGAGGTATTTACTGGTCACATATGATTTGTGCTCCAAAATGGTCGCTGCGTACCCCATGGCCCGGACTAATGCGAACCAGACCATCAAACTGTTGGAAACCAAACAATTTCCCATCATCGGGAAACCTAAGTGCCTTTTATCGGATCATGGCACACCATTTGTATCAAAGATGTGGAGGCGATGGGTCAACCAAACTGGGATCAAACATCATATGACGTCTATCCGGAACCCGCAGAGCAACCCATGCGAGCGGGTGATGCGGGAGTTGGGGCGGCTATTCCGCGTGTACACTGCAGGAGATCATCGGAGATGGGTTCGGGAGATTCCCCGGATTACTGAAATGATCAATACCTCAAAGAATGAGTCCACTGGACTTGAACCAAGTCGACTCCATTATGGACGACCTATACCGTATCCTTACAATGATAGACCCTCGATCCGAACAGGAAGAGTTGATCGAAAACATGACAATCAGATAGCATTACGGAGATTGGAACATATGGAGGAAATGCGAAGGCGGACCAATAGGCCAATCCGAAACACGTTCACTGTGGGAGACAGAGTCATGGTAAGAGCAAATCCGGTCAGTCGACCGGAACAGCACATATTCAAGAAATTCCTCGACATCTATGAGGGCCCATATGAGATCGTCCGGACATATGGGAATAATGCCTTTGTACTGTCCCAAGGAAAGGGAACATTTAATGCGAGGGCACTTAAGAGGGCCGAATAACTTGGCTCCTCAGAGCTAAAATCCGCAATCCTCGGATTTTACTCTACACCAGGCAGGGAGATATGTAACGGAATAACGTTACATAGGGTTTGAACCTAGGAAAGTTAAATATATATTAATGACGAAATAAATGACAGGTACAAAACTTTTTAAAAGTGAAAGCGATCTTGTTTAAGAATGAACGAGAAACAGCCGTGTCTAAAGCAGATCGCAGATATACAAGAGTACCTGTCAGATTGATTGAAATAAAATTAAAAAAAGTTTTTATTTTTTGGGGAATTAATTTATTATAATCATTATTTGTCAAGTTTGCTTTTTGTTGTTTCGTTTTAAACTAAAAAGGGATATTTTAAAATTATAATTGTAGTAAAAGTAAAAGCTTATAGAAATGATTTTGAGAAAGATTAAATGCTCGACTTTTAGCTAATGTAAATTACATTGTTCTCGTAAGACACGCACACACGTATGCATTCAAGGTGTGAATGAATATAAGTTTGTTAACTGAGATTGCAATATGAGATTGTCTAAACATAAGATTGCCTTAAGCACATGGATTGAGTAGGACACGGACCCCAACGACAACTCTAAGAACATGGAACTCTGGGGGGAGATTCGATCCTCAGATAAGATCCAACCCATATAAATATCAAGCAAAAAATGTTAAAAAAAAGAGAGATATAAAATATAAAATGTTATGTTAAGAGAAGCTAAGTCAAATTATCAAATTTTGTTCAACTTTCTCAAAATTCAATTTAATTCAAATTACTTCGTTTGTGCTATCCGTTTTCAAGATGATCGATATGAAATTAATATTTAGAGCGTCGACTGTCATGAGGGGCTAGGAAACCCTTCAGTGATTGATCGACGCTCCGCCACCAGAACATCTCCGTCGCTATGAATACTTAATAATATTACCATCTAAAATTAGTGCTCCAACCAGTTCAATAATGTTCCGTGAAATACATGAATCATCCTGATTTATTACGCTCAACTTTAAAAGAAATGAACAACCTCCTTATGGAAAACATCATCTCCCATGTTCAAACCTCCACTTAATTAGAAGCAGCGGAAGAATAAGCCAAAATCCTAGGTAAACACTTTATTTTTTTTATGCTTTCATTCATTCCATACGTAAACTTTTAAAAGAGGCAATCTCATAATTAACTAACTTTGATTTCGTAAATTAAACTATAAAATATTCCGTAATTCATTATATTTAAAAATTTATTATTGTAACTTATTATTGTAATCTCAACCTTCGTAAAATCAAACACGATGCAATTCCTAAAATTTAAATCTCAGGACTTTTCAAATATGAACTTTGACCCTAATTATTATCTTATAATTTATAACACTTACCTTCAAAAATGTAAAAAAAAAAAGGAAATTTATATTCTATCATCCATATTTTATGATATATAATATGTTCTTTTCTGTGCGAGTGCGTAAATGCGTGTGTGTGCGTGTAAATAAAACTTTTAACCAATGTGTTTTTTTTTTATATTCAATAAATTTGTTCAGTATTTAAACAAGTCGAGCATTTCTCAAATCATTTCCTATAATTAATCTTTATTCTATTTTTCGTCTTGATTATTAATAAAGTTAGCATTTATTCATATAGTTAATTATATTGTGTTAGATTAATCTTTCTTAAACCTTGTTGTTTTTTTTATGTCTCTTACAAACATCGTGCCGTAAGTCACGATGTTTATTTATTTATTTATTCCGTAGTTAAGATAGATTTAATAGTTGGGAGGGCCTATTATAAAATATAAATAAATGTCAATAAGTTGTAAATATAGCTGGAGTAAATAATTCTACCGGACGGTATGATATAGGGGGATGATCTTATAAGCTTCTAATTGTTTAGAGATATAAACGAATAATCGTATTGGTCCCAAATAACCAATGACCCGATCCAATGCTTGGATCGATCAGTTAGTTAATCAAGCGTCTTCTCCATTGGTTATCATAGCGTCCTTTACCATAATAGTAATTTTGAAACAATTACAGTGCGACCCTGAGTGTCCCTATTGGTCCATGCTGGGAGTTCGAGCTTGTGGGCGGGATTAGACTTCGAAATCGTTTTGACATGACGTAAGGTGATGCGAGAAGTTAAATTATAATTAAATCATCGTATCTGGCGCCCCCTTGTATTGATAGTGAACAGTTATCGATAGAAGAAAATAAATAAAGCTTTACGCTATGTCATGTTTGTTTCGGAATCACAATCCCTATGAGATCGGGGTTTTAAAAGGCCCGGTACAATTGGCGCTTCCAACGTGAGGCTAAGACAAATGACGCTTCCAAACGTGAAGTTAATACAAATAATGTTTTAGAGAAGCAAATCAAAATATCAGCCAAAAGCGGCCGAACCTCGTAAAGGACAAAAAAAAAAAAAAAATTTTTTTTCATGTAAACAAAAACTCTGGACGAATACAAAGGGAGAAAAGGAAAATAAGTAAACGGAACAAAATACGGCGATTCACAATATCGCAAACCTTATAATAAAACATTTGGAGCCGGAGCGAAATAAATAAAAAAAAAAAACATAGCGGGAGATAGAGGCGCGGACGTCGATTAATCACTTGTATCAAAAATAAATCGAATATTAAACAGGATGGAGGGAAAGTGGATTAAACTCGAACATTTTAAAGGAAAGGGAGACGAAAGCCCATGTCGACATGTGGAAAGTCTGAAGAGGTTGTTCTCTTGCGGGCAGTTTAGTGAAGAATCTAAGATAGCGATTGCATGCAGCCATATCCAAGGGGAAGTATAAAAAAATTTCTTTGTTAATTATGTAGTTATTTATTCACATTCGTAAAAAAATCATATATATATGAAATTGAACAGGAATAATTGAAGCTTTCAACGGGTTATATACATAAATAAACTTGAAAAGATGGATGATATTATCTATCTTTTTAGCATTTGTTCACTCCCTCATTTAAAATTTTATGAATAAACTCAGCATATATAAGAACAAATGCTAAAAAGACATGGTATCATTTGTCTTTTGAAGAGTTTATTTATATATTTAACTCGTCTCAGCAGAAGTTTCAGTTACTTCCTGTTTTCAATTATATATAACCTTAGTTATTTATTATTTACATATATATGTATGTGTGTAAATAAAGTAGTTTTTGGGTTAAACCATGTATTATTTTTGATTACTTCCCAATGTTTTGACGAAATAGCATCCACCATTGTCAAGATTAACTTTTCAAAGAAAAACAGTACATCTCGAGTAATAACAAGATTGCGCAAGAAGAAGTTGAGCGTTCAGAATATGTGGATTAACAAAATGCTTATTTTCTTTAGTTTCATCATTGATTTCAAGTTTATATTAGAAGAAAGAGATCTAATGGGTTTTTCTTCGAAAAGTTAACCTTGACGATGGTGGCTGCTATTTCATCGAAATGTTGGGAAGTAATCAAAAATAATACATGGTTTAACTCAAAAACTACTTTATTTACATCATATATATATATATGAGTATATGTATAGATGTGTGTATCTTCTGTTTTATTTTATAGATCATCGAATATGATATCAAGAAAAAACAACTAACACATTGGTCAAAGTCTTTGAACAGGATATTTCCTAGAGATTGGCTGAAACTCCCTACAGTTGTTTGTGGAATCACTTTCCTGCCTAAAAATTTATGCGTTGCATATAGCAGTAATCATATTTTATTTTTGGACAAAAACAAAGTAATTCTTTATTTCACAAATAAAATCTGTAATAAATTTTGCCAAAAGTTTTGGTATATTGTAATGTTTTGTTGAAAGTCAGTTATGTCATATTTCTGTTTAAGATTTTAGAGAAATAGTTAGATTAGTAAAGTAATCAGGTATTAATTATAATAGACAATGAAGTTTATAAATAATTTTAAATATATTGTTTATAAAATCATAACATTATACAGAGGCAGAGGGATAACCATATTTTCAATATGGCTGCCATATGTCGTTCAGAATACATATAACACAGGAATCCATTTCCTCCATATTTTTCAAAGAATTATTGTATCAGTGATGACAACTACTATGTTATCTGTTTCATCGAGTCAATTAGATCAAATGGTGAAAGAAGGATGAACATGTCATTCTTGATGTAGCCTCACAAAACGAAATCACGTGTCATGGTGAATATTAAGATCACTGTAAAAGTTGTTGATCTGCATCTTATATGCTGAGTCTTGAATATAGTTTGTTCACAGTTCTACTAGTTTTACAACAGTACCATTACAACTTTCAGTAATGTGATAAATTAAAGGTAATAAATACCGTGGGTTCGAATAAAATAATGAAAATATTAAATATAATTTTAATGCATGTTCGGTGCTGAACACTTTTTCACTGGCAACTACCATATTTAAAAGAACAAACAAATAAAAATACAATAATTATTTATTTAACGATGTATATTCCAAAATGCATTCAACTGAATACTTGTAGGATTTTTATTTACCATTTGAGTAAATGTTATTAATCAACCAGGATTTCTTAATTTTACATTTTTTTTGTTACGTTCAATGCAAATCATTCGCATTTTAGGATGAAAAACATAGCCAAATATTCTTTCATGTTCAACTGAATACTTGTAGAATTTTTATTTATCATTTGAGTATATTTCTTAATTTTACATTTTTTTGTCCTTATGTTCAGTGGAAAAACATAACCAAATATTCTTTCGTGTTCAACTGAATAATTGTAGAGTCTGTATTTACCATGTAAGTATATGTTATTAATAAACTAGGCCTTTTTAATTTTACGTTTGTTGCCCTTACGTTCAGTGCCAAACCATTCGCACTTCTTTAGGATTAAAAATGTGATCAAATATTATGTCACATTCTAAAAATATGAAGATTCGTATAGAATTTATTTAAGTTTTATTATAAATATATACATGCTATTTTAACCTTATATTAACATTCATTCTCAATTTGCCGTAACGGACATAAAAGCGATTTTAATTTTAACTTGGTGTAATGTATAAGCATTTTTTCACATGGTTTATTCAAGACAATTATTATTAAAACCTTATATTTATATAAAATGAAAAGGATCATATGCTGCATTTCTATAAACTCTTAAAATGATTTATTGTCAGTAATCTTATGCATTTTATCCATCTATGAATTTTTGCTTTAATCGAATTTTACGACTTACATTTTTTTTCTTCAAATGCTTGTTTATCATCAGCTTCAGATTAGAATATAATATTAGTTATTTACTAATGAAAATAAACACTACGATACATTACGAAATGCTCACACAACATGCAGAACACCATAGCAGATGACTGTTATGACGTACATACCACATTTTTATAATTTTTTTACACTATTGTGCATTTGTTATATATAGAGTAAGTTAAAAACAAACTCTTATGAAACTTCAAAAATACCCTCAACCTCAGACCGCGGTTTCTGCCTCTAGCGTCATCAGTGATTGTGCATTATATATATAAACATTTGAGTCCCAATGAAAAAGGACAGGTGACTGATTTTCCAATTTGTCTGCAATGCCACCTGGGAACCCGTGAGTGCATTCCATAATGATATTGTTTACCTATCCACCGCAAATAGTTTAAAGCCGCTAGCATGTCTTGATCATGAGTTATGATAACCCATGATGCTAACATTAAATTTTGATTTAAATTGGGCCAATTGCTGAAATGCTTTATAGAATAGTGCGGCCATTATTTGCAAGAATGTTTTCAAATGGTTAGCAATTTCATGATGATAGGGAAAGCTGTTAGCAGTGCTCTAAATTAGCATGTGTTGCGTAGCTTCATAGTTTAGCTACTCATCACAATAATTTTAAGCTGCCGGCATGTTTGTATTATGAGTTATGACGTGAAATATGACAGTATGTTTCACATCTTCGTAGATCATCTTGAGTGTTCTTCCTGCCATCACAAAATCATGAGAACCACTTGAAAATGTTATCGTGACTCTTAGTATCACTACCATGAACAATTTGAATCATTGCAAACATTTCAGTATCAATTTTGTCCGATTTAAAAGAAAATTTAATATTAGCGCATTGTTCCATCATGGGTTGAGAGTCATAAATCATGAACTGACAGACTAGTGGTTTAAAAGTTTTATGGCGTATAGTTGAACTATACATAATACATGAGTCGATTTGGAGATGGCGCTGCAATACTTAGAGAGAAAACCAGTCAGTGTTTCACCGAGGTATGTGTGCTGCAGCTGAAAAGTTGATTAAAAGCAGACAAAGCTAATAAGTGAAGTTTTCATATGTCTATGCACCATTGTTTTATCTGAAGCTCAATTGTTGAAATATTCCTTCCTTAATAAGAACATGCATACAACACATCTTTGAAACAGTGCCTTTGGAGATTCTTAGCACAATTTAGATTTATCAAAAGAAAATGTTTTGGAGCAATTTCAGAGAATGCAGAACTATACGAAACAATTTGATAACTTCTTTTAAGGAGAGTTTTGAGGCTACTATAGAAATGCAAACTGATGCTGCTAAGAATGAAACCTGTCATTGGGCTTATTAATTGTGTGAGCTGAAAAGGCCCTCTAAGTATTTGTTTATATATAATAAGTACACACAAAAAATAAACTTATTATTTCATTTATAAAGATATATTGATATTCGCAGTTATTGATTTGCATTACTTTCATTTTTAGCCTTTAATATACCCAGCGGTCAGGGTTATATCCAAGTCAAATAATTCTTCGGTGGAAAGTAAGAATGCTACTTTTAACATATGCACGAGATACAAAGTAAGTTATTTTCTTATTGTTATTATGCAAAATATACTTTTAGCTTTTCATAAATTTTAATTCAGACATTAAGGTACAATAAATTTTTTAAAAAGTGGATATTCCTTACTGTGATATTTTATATCCTAACTGCACTGATCTTAATTAGTAGAAGAAAAACAAAGGAAAAACTCCCCATACAGTAGTGCCACCCTGTGCCAAACAGAGTAATCAATGGATGCCAGAAGGCTTGTGCATAAAATCCCTATCTAGTGCCTACTCATCCAATATCCCCAGACTAGTTTCTGGCTTGTGGCCATCATCAGTGAGGAGCCTTGGATCTGAGAGCACTGCACCTAGATCTTTGAGTAGGCACTAGATAGGGATATTTTATGCACAAGCCTTCTGGCATCCATTGATTACTCTGTTTGGCACAGACTGTATGGGGAGTTTTGCCTTTGTTTACAACAAATTATGTGCTAGTATAGAGATGGTGATCATGTGATGTTTGATGGTTTAAATTAGTAGAAGGTTACAATGCTAATTGCAGCAAACAATTCTTTTTTTTAGTTCATCATTGTCATCTATAAGCTTTGGTAATAAATAATTGTTATGTATTAGTCCTTAATAAATTGAACATCACATGATCACGATTTTTTATATTTACACAAGCTGTTAACACAAAGGCAAAACTCTCTATACAGTAATACCACTATTTGCAAGCCAGAGTAGTCAATGGATGCAGGTAGGTTTATACTTAAAATCCCTATCTAGAGTCTACACAAGTTTCTAGCTAGTCTGGCATGCACTGAGTGGTGCCACTCTATGGAAAGTGCTTCTGTGTTCTTAATAAATTCCTATTCCGTTCTATTTTATTTATATTTTATATTCCTTTATGCATTAATTTGCATATATCTATATAATACTGATAGGAAAAGATGGATTGAACTTGGAGAGACCTTCATTCTGCAGTGGATCGATAATAGTTAATGATGATGATCATCATCATCAACCATTATCAATCCACTGCAGGATGGTCTCTTCAAGTTTAATCCATCTTCTCCTATCTTTAGCTTCTCTTCTCCACATCACCCCTGCATACTTTCTTATTTCATCCATCCATCTCACATGTGCTCTCTTTCTGGGTCTTTTCCAATCTCTTGGAATACAGTTTAAGATTTCAATTGTCCATCTATTATCATCTCTTCTAGCAATATGTCCAGCCCAACTCCACTTCAATCTTTTAATTTTTTCAATGAGGTCAGTAACACCTGTTTGTTCTCTTACCCATACATTGTGTTTTCGATCTCTTCTTGTTACTCCCAACTTGCATCTCTCCATACTTCTTTGAGTGGTCTGGAGTCTTTATATTGCTCTTCTATTAAGTGTCCAAGTCTCAGATCCATAAGTAAGAACTGGTAAAACACATTTGTTAAAAACCTTCCTTTTCAAACACATAGGCATATTTCCTTTTAGTATCAAGTTATTTTTACCAAAAGCACTCCAACCAAGTTTAATTCTATGATTAATTTCATCTATTATGTTTCCATCTGTATTAATTATCTGACCAAAGTATTTATAACTGTTAACTTCTTCTAATTCATCATAATCAATCTTTATTTTCATATTTTGAGCAAATCGATTAAACATTACTTTAGTCTTTTTAACTTTTATCTTTAGTCCTACTTTCCTACTCTCATCTGATAACTCCTGCAACATTTTCTGCAGCTCAGAAGCATTATTTGCAAAAACAACTACATCATCTGCGAAATCTAAATGACTTAAATAATCTCCATTTACTTTCACTCCTTTAGTTTCCCATTTTAATCCACAAAATACTTCTTGCAGCACTGCTGTAAAGAGTTTTGGAGATATAGAGTCGCCTTGTCTTACACCTTTCTCAATGTTGACTTTCCCAGTATCATTATGTAATCTTAATTGTTGCTGTTGCATTTTTGTAAATATTCTTTAAAATATGACAATATCCTGGATCTATACCTTGATGATCCAATGCTTTAATCACTGAAGAAATGTTTATAGAATCAATTGCCTTTTCATAATCTACAAATCCAAAACATAATGGCAACTCATATTCATTTGTCCTTTCTATAACTTCTCTCAATACCTGGATATGAAGAAATGTTTATAGAATCAAATGCCTTTTCATAATGGATATGAAGAAATGTTTATAGAATCAAATGCCTTTTCATAATCTACAAATCCAAAACATAATGGCAACTCATATTCATTTGTCCTTTCTATAACTTCTCTCAATACCTGGATATGATCTTACTGTACTAAAACCACTTTTAAATCCAGCTTGTTCTCTTGGTTGGTGGAAATCCAATGTTCTTTGTAGACAAGTTGTAATTATCTTGGTAAAAATTTTGTATAAAACTGATAAAAGGCTGATAGATCTGTAATTTCTAATATTTATTTATCACCTTTTTTGATATTAATATTAATACTGCATTCGTCCAATCATCTGGTTCATCTTTATCATTTAGAAATTTGGTATATAACTTTGCTAAAAAAAATTCTATTTCTTCACCTGGTTCTTTTAATATATCAATTATAATTCCATCATTACCTGGAGCCTTTCCTTTCTTCATACATTTAATTGCATGGCTCACTTCTTCATTTAAAATTCTGGGCAATTTGGAAGATGTAATAGAAATAGGAGGTACTTGTTCTTTATTACTATATAATTCTTGATAAAAGTCTTCTACCCATTTCACACTTTTTTTAATCACTTTTTACAATGCAATCAAATATAATTTATTTCTTGATAGTGTCTTATGGTTTCGACTACCTAGCAGTCTTCATCAGAACTGGTGAAGACTGCTGGTCAGTCAAAACCATAAGAAAATATCAAATTTGAATACATTTTATTTGATTGTATTGTAAAAAGCGATTAAAGGAAGTATATAAACGATCTTATATTGCTGTTCGATCTGTATCCCCAGACTGATTTCTGACTTATAGTCTTCATCAGACAGGAGTTGCATCTGCATCTAGGGAATCTGTATATATATATATTGTTACTGCACTTCTATCCGAATGTTGTAATTATGCAAATTGGTTTGAATTCAAAAACATTGTTTTTAAATTTCAGGCAGGTAGCTGGATAGAAAAAAAGAGTAACAGATAATTGTTGGATGGAAGATGCATTAGATCCAGTGGATCTAGGTTCAAAGTTCTTCTGGTGAACTTCTGACTAGTCTGGGTATATGGACGGGGTAGCATTCAGTTCAGATTTAATGAGTACAATGTATTATTAGTTACTCAAAATTACAATAGAGGGCAGCAGTGGGATTGAAAAGGTTTATCCTCCCATAAAGCTTTGTTTAAGATGGAAGGGGGGAGTCATGATGTGTTTTTTTAATTTTAATATTGTTAATTGCCAAAAAAAAAAAAAAAGCTTCCATTTCCTCATCACTCCAGGAATCCTCCAGAAAACTTTTAAACAACATCATGTGGTCTCTTTCTAGACTGTTGAAACTATCAATGTGATACAGTGAAGCCACACCATCCACTGTATTTTATTCCAAACTCCCCTTGTTTCATTGTGTGTAGTAGTCATTTTTGTTAACAAGCTTTGATTACAAAACAGTATGTATTGTTTACTGAATTGATGTATACAATAATTTTTAACATGCGCATGTATACAATGCAGAAGATTTTCTGTGTATTTAGTATGCATATATAAATTTAAGATTATAGTATAAACAAAATTAAAAATAATAATGTAATTGTTAATAATGGAGAGAGCACGTTTGCATGTATATTTATTTACTGTGTTTACTCATTTGCGTTCACCCAAAAATTGAAAATAATAACATATCTTCCTTTTTTTTTTTTTAATGAATAATGGAATATCGAACTTTGTTCGTATTTAAATAAACTCTAAGTGATATCCTTTTTCTTTAATATCCGCCCCCATGGAATTGAAACAGCAGTCTAAATCTGTATTGGCTTCGGAATTTATAGTCACCCCTACTATTTATTATCCATTTCAGATTCTCATTTAAATTCTTTAAAGTGTACGATGCAATATAAGAACAATTTATAGTTCTTTTTTTCTTCCACTACTAAATTGGTAACTTTAATTTTATCACTTAAGAAAGATACTTTATGAATTTTATTGAATTTCGTAAAACTTTTAGCTTTACACCTGGAAACATTTATGTTCTTTCGAGCCGAACAAAAAAACATTAATCAATGGGATTTCATACATCTTTCCAAAATGGAAAAACGACTGATGCCATATCATAAAATTGATTAAATTTGGGAATTTTAATGATTTTATTTTTATGTTTACATTTTTATTTATAGTTTTTTTTTTTTTTTTACATGTAGCATATAATTGAAATTATATTAATTCTGCATATATCGTGGCTTCACTGTAATAATAAAGACATAAAAATTGTAAAAGAAGGTAAATATTTGTTTGTTAATTTAGAATACGCAATGCCATGAAGAATGGAAGTAAATTGGCTCTGGAAATATTAACACCCATCATTACTGTACCTATGAAGAAGAACGCAGCTTACCCCTTAATTTTTAGTTTACAACAAGTATTTTAGAAATACTTTTTTAAATTTGTAGAAGAGGCGGAAAATTGAAAGGCTGAAATTACCTGTTCTGATTCATTTGTTTTCATACAAGATTTTGAAGTAACCTAGAAAATTTGTTTTCTTTTAGAATGTTGAAAATAAAATGATCAAAAGAATAGATTAGAATACATAATTATTAGTATTTGTGATGCTAACTGTGGAAATAAGCAATTAAATCATAAAATGATAATAATAAAAAAGTTAATTCATCTGAGAAATAGATCATCTAGGTGCAGAGCTCTCAGATTCAAGGCTCCTCACTGATGAAAGCCACAAGCTGGAAACTAGCTGGGGATATTGGATGAGTAGGCACCAAATAGAGATTTTATGTGCAAAGATTCTTGGGTCTATTGATTACTCTGGTTTACACTGAGTGGCGCTACTGTATGGAGAGTTTAGTCTGTTAACAGCTTGTGTAAGCATAAGAAATGGTGCAATCATGTGATGAAGAATTAAAGAATCTTTATTATTAAAATGTATTATGCTGAAACTATTGATTCATCTAATTTAACAGGTTTTTTTTTATTTTGATATTAAAAGTAATTGGAATGTAATTGAGAATTATGGGAAATTTATATAATATATATTTGTGTTCTTTTGTTCTTGAGAAGTCTACTTTGGCACTAATACCTATTACTTGTGAAAGTTTAAATTTTGGCAAAGTTTTTTTTTTAACTTTGGTGTAATTTGATTATTTGTAGATATTGCAAATACAAGAAGAAAAATGAACTGAAATTGAATATTGCCCCCCCCCCTTCCCACATGTATTTGAGTTTATTTGTCTCTGCCTATTATTTATTTATTATTCTATCCATAATTTGTAAAATAGTTAAATAATATTTTTAATTTGCGAAGCGCCGATTGTCAAAAACTGAAATAAATCGAGATACTGCAAATCTCTAGCGCTTGTTACAATACATAACTGACAGCCAATCAGATCTCAAGGAAAGCCGTCTAAAATGACATCAAACCTAAACACACAACAAAGATTTTATGAGAAAAGGGCAGCCACCCTTCTCTCAACTTTTCTTTCTATATATCTAAGCTAGTCGTAAGCATTTAAGTTCAAACTTTCAAATCTAAATGCTTACGACTGGCTTAGATATATAGAAAGAAAAGTTGAGAGAAGGGTGGCTGCCTTTTTCTCATAAAATCTTTGTTGTGTGTTTAGGCTTGATGTCATTTTAGATGGCTTTCCTTGACATCTGATTGGCTGTCAGTTATGTATTGTAACAAGCACTAGAGATTTGCAGTATCTCGATTTATTTCAGTAAAATAGTTATATATCTTAGTGTTATATCTACCTCCTTTTTTTATAGGTCATATGCATTACATTATTTTAAAATTAAAATAAAGGGGAAAATAAATCTTAAGTAAAAATGATTTTATTAAAAACTAAAAGCCAAAAATTAAAAAAGTTATGTTAACATATATATATCGCAAAGATGGAAAACTTTAAAAGTATTTTTTTTTTAAAAAAAAAAAAGTATTTGAAAGTACTTTTTTATAAAAAAAAATAAAGATCTAAAAATAGATAAATATTTTTGTTAAAAAGTTGTATAAAGGAAAATAGAAATAAATGTTGATTTCTATTATGTTTTAATCTTAGAAAATGGAAACGATTGTTTTATTAATTAAATGTAGAGCAAACTAGCCCTTGGGGCACTTAAATAATTAAAAGGTCAGATAGGAGATATAAATAAAAATTAGAGATTGTTTCTCGTTCTGAAGCAGCAACATCAAACGTCACTGTAATTTATAGTTACTGGTTTAATGTAGTTATAAGCAAGTGGATTTGTTTCAAAACCATATGATTTTAGAATTTCAAGCTATTAGCTTGATGTATGAAGAGTTAGTGAGAGATGCTGGTGGATAAGTGGGTACTAGCTCTAGCCTTAGGTTTAAACTTATTGATATGGAGAACTGCTCCTGAAGATATGTTAAATGTAAACGGAAGTGGTCTTTCTGATAGTTTTTATAACAATGGCCTAACATATAGCAATTTAAGTATTTTTTAATTAAATTTGAAAAGGTGAATTTGCCAAAATTTATTCTTAGGTTTAAGTGACAATAAGTTTGAATTTAAGAGAATTTAAATCGTGGACAATTACATTTATTTATGCCAGTTGTTATTCATTAAAGTGAATAGTTTAAGAAAATTAATAGAATAATAAAACCAAAAAAAATTTTTATAAGAATTGCTTTTATTCATATGAATGCATTAAATAATAAAAAATATACTTTCTTCAACTTTCACAAATAAAAAATGGCGGGAAATTATGTTTAAAAATTTTCAAGCTTGATAGATTCCCAAAAAATTAGTTAAATAAATTTGCAACTAATGCTTATTGTCTTGTATCAACGGCAATTTAATTATTTTAATAATATATATCAAAACTACATATGTATATATATAATGTAAATTCCAGATGGATATATTAGCATAATTAGTAGGCATGCATGTATCAGTTTATATATATATATAACCACACACACAAAAAAGTTTTTTTTTAAATTGTGTTTGTCTTCTATTTCAGCACATTTTATTTGTAGGAGCTGTATCAGAATCCATGCTAGTTATAGTGGAATCTACTCCGGAATCAATTGTAATGCAATTGCCGGCAAAATTAAAATATAAAAAATTTGGAAGATAGTTTGGTTTTATGTGATTATATATATATAAAAAATTGAACATTTATTTGTACATTCTTTTTTAATTAAAGTTTTTTTTTAAAAAAAAAAAAAGGTCGTACTTTGAATTTTTATCAATTGATATCACAGAATTGCAAGTTTTAAGATCGTTCTTTGACAGACTTTAAATTTGTCGTAAAATTCAGTGAATAAATCCTATTTAAATTTTCTTTCTGTCCGATTTTCTCTTTTTCATATATGCATTCTGTTTGTTCAAACGATTTTATAAGCTTGTAAATAATATGGCTTCTCAAATATTTAATGCTGTTAATATAAATATATTCAAGGAACAAGAGAATGACATTGATATAAGAAAAGGTGGATATTATTTGCAAGTTCATTTAAATGATTTTTTGAGATCTGGCTTGCAAATTATCTCAATAATGTTTTTGGATTCAATTGCTCCTTGAATAAGTTTGTTTATTCAATATACATTATGTTGTAGGTTATAAATTGTGTTATTTTGTTTAATTCTGATCAAATATACATATGATTTTTAAATTTAATGTCTAAGTTGTTTTTTTTTTAATATTCAAATAAAAAACTAGTGATCTAATCTTCTACAAGAGATTTTGAATAATAATCTTTTATCATTGTATCGAACGTTATCTTAAAAATTCCATTTGCAACACATTTTCTGACATTTCTGTTTTATTAAAAGGAGTTTCATTTTCAAAATTTTATACTAAATAGTAATTAGAAATTTTCTCAAATTAATAATTTAATCTTCACACATACTGCATTTGACCTGATAAAACATTTCTTTAAAAACCTCTTTTTCCCCTTTATTACTAATTTTATAAGTTTTATAAATATGTATATAAAAACTTTTAAGCAATCTTTTGCATAAATATATTGAATCAGTAATGACTGGAAGGTTGCTATTCTTCCACATGCGCCTTACTATTACTTTCAGACAGCCAATAGCTGTTAAAACAGCGGTCTGAGAAGCGATTTAAACAAAATATAAATATATTGACTATCTGAAATATCTTATTATTATATAGTGATTATTAAAAAATATTAATCATTTTATTAATTAAATTGAAAAGTTAATTTTGTTTGTAAAAATGACAATTGGAGGGCCAGATAGAATTATTATTTATAAAATGATAACTTTTGAAAGGCTGAATGAAATACAACACAAAAAAATAAATCCCATACCTTCATCAAACCAATGTATCACATCATTTCAGCTTACACATTGCTGTTTTGGAAGCACTATCATCTGGCATGTCTTAATTACTAAAGTTTACAATAGGTGGCACAGCCGTAGTGAAAAGGGGGAAATGCAACATACATCAAAATATAGCTTCACTGTTCCTTAAATTTTAATGTTTATAACTTAGATTAGTATTCCAAGTTTTATTTCATTGGTAACATTTTATTTTCCAATACATATGCTAGATTTGAAGATTCCTACAAGATGCACTTAGTAATTTTGTAGTACTATTTGTTTAAAGCTAAATATGCAAAAATTTTAGGAATAGTACTAATGTATAGTGTATCCCAGTGAAAACATGTCTGGTGCAGAAGGTGCCTGCAGCGCCATCTAATGGCAGCAGTACAGTCCTTCCACAACTACCAAAATTTTAAGATGCTACCATATCTGGACCACGAATTCTCAAATGTGCCTTTTATATCTTTGTAGTCTTCAGTGCTCTGCCTATCGTCATAAAATCTAGCAAACCACTTGAAAAGATTCGTGTGATTTATTTCACTACCATACATCATTTCAGTAATAAATTTTACCCAATTTAAAAAGAAAATTTAACATATGGATATGGATCACATTTTTATATTGTAACTTGCGATCCAGAAAGTTCCTTAAAATTTTTGTGATGAATAGTTAGAGTATGTTGCTATATAACACATGGATTCAGAGATGGTTCTGTAAGAAGTTTGGAGAAAATATTCACCTTTTCACTGATACACTGCATTCTTTTAAGTACACATGGAGAAATGATAGTTTGTTGACAAATTTTTCGACAACTACAAGTTTTGTAACTATCTTCAAAGTATATGAACTTGGCATTTTTACGAATAAGAAATCCTTTCATTTCTCTGGGGCCTTAAATAAATGTAGCGGGGCAAATTCCTAATGTCTACACATGCTTTTGTTGAAGCTGTTATTACTATATGATTGTTCGCAAGATAAAGAAGTATGTGCAGATCAAACTTCGTAGTTGATGTTAAAGAAAACATCGTGGATTTCTCAACCAATCAACAAGCAAATTATGGTTCTTAGTTTTTGGAGTCTCCAAAGGCAGAGAATTTAAATAATTGCCCAATTTCAGACAGGTGATCATTTAACGCTATCCCTTTAGATATATAACTATAGATCACCGTCAAATCAAAAGATTGCACGAATTAGAACAATCATTTATTAAAGTTGGGCTTTGTTAAGTTAAAAGATGAAAGCATAAATGGAGTGTGATTCATTTATAAATAAAAAAAACATTATACAGTTCATTGCTATAGCACACAACAAATTTGGTTATTTAACAATGGAAGATATTAAATGAAATTAATTCAGGCTTTTGTACCAATAAGTTACTCTGATGGAGAAAATGATTTTGTTTTGGGAGATTTTATTTCTAGCATTCCAAAACAAAAGATATGCCATGAGTTCATTTGAATTTGGAGGCAGAAATGAAAAAAGAATTCTCTTTTGGGGGAGGGAGAGTTATAAATTTGAAAAAAAAAAACCAATGAAATGGTCACGAAACTCCCAAATGTTAGTGTGATTAAATCTTGAATCAAAATATATCTCTAGACTGTAATGTGTTTGATAGATTCAACAGTAAAATTAAGAGATATATGTTAATGTTAAACTAGTCATTAAAATATTAATAAAATAGTGATCCCTCACTTTTAAAGATGGCTCAGACCAGAATAAAATCAATAAGATGATTAGACTATATATATTTAGAGAGAGAGAGATAAACATATATACTCCATCCAATAAAAATAGTGATGGGTTCTCTTCAAACTGCCTGCAATACCATCTCTAAATCAATATTGTGACAATTTAACTAGCGACCACAAAAATTTTAAGTTAAAAGCATATTTGAATAGTAGGCGCTATTGCACCTGAACGTGATTGTTTCATATCTTTATGGATTGTCTTCAAGCTTTCCCTGTCATGAAATTTCACAAACCACTTGAAAACGTTCTGCTTCATGGCTTTACTACCACTCACAGTTTGAACCATACCAAACATTTCTGTAGCAATTTATATATTCTATGTTGGGTTAAAATATGAAACAAACATTTCATGGCATAACTCATGATCTAGATATGCCAGCATTTCATGTTGTGATCTAGATATGTTAGCATTTCATGTTGTAACTCATGATTCAGATATGCCATCGCCTTGAAATTTTGTGAATAGCTAAATTGTCACTATGAATGCAATATATCCACTCGACTTTAAACTTCTTAGAAAAACCTTTTATTGTACATATATGCATACACAATCTTATGTTTCGGCTGCCCTGCAGTCTTCTTCAGAGCCACTTTAACTAATTTTTTAAAAACAGAAAAATATTAAAATTAGTGTTAAAGTGGCTTTGAAGAAAACTTCAGGATAGTCAAAACATAAGATTGTTTATGCATATATGTACAATAAAGTGTTCAATGTAGAGCAGCAAAAGGAAATGATAAATTTGATATTTCTAAATTCTCACTATATAACATTGATTCAGAGATGGCGCTTCAGAATTAGAAAATGATTTTTTTATTGGGACATATTGCGGATAGCAGAAACAAAAAAGCAATTCACCAATAAATTATTATGTAAAACAGAATAATGTAAGAAGAAAATTAGGTTTTAAGATGACATTTAAAACTAACTATCCAGATGCGCAACAAATAGGAAGTCTACAGAAATGAAGAAGTCATACAACTAGAAAACATTTTCATTTTAGAGGGAATTGGAATAAAGAACAAAAAGCAAGTAGCCCTTTAATTACATTTTTTTTGAAGTTCCAAAATTTTTTAACAAAAATGGTGAGTCATGAAATTAAATCTGTGAAGATTGAAAAATGGTATCATTATAAATATTTTAAAAGCAGCAGCTCAGGGAATAGCAATGTTAGGTACCAAATTGGGTGATATCATGATTGGAAGAATGCGTAGTGATAATATTTAAGAAAGTTAAAAGGTATTGAAAAGCATATGCATTCGTCTTAGGTCAATTTTATCCCTATACAATACCTTTTGGCTCAAATTATCCCATTCAAAGGTTAAGGGAACAGAAAAGACTGATAAGTTACCGATTTGCATTGCTATGTGGTTTAATAGTGATAAAATGCCACTGGAATATTGGGTTCTTAGATCAACGGCATTTCTGGTGCTCAAACTTATAACTTCCCAAATAATAAAGCCATTTGCTTATTAAATTTGGAGATTACGAAAAATCAGTTAACTCGAGTACTTGTGTAATGATTAAAATTTTGGAATATCAAGATGTAAATCCAGGATATTAAAATAGAGATAATTAATTTTTAGAATATTGATAGCAATGACTATACTGCATGATGATAACTAAGAAAAGTAACATGGACTTACAACAGGATTCTAGATCTTCAAAATCTTTTACGAGAGCTATTTTGCTGATTAAAGTAAGGGATTAAAACAAATGAAAATGACTTGTCATCTAGATTTTTCAAAAAATGGAGATAAGAGCTGTCTGTAATTTATAATGGCTGACTACTTTTATATTAGTTGTGTAGTTTTAAAATGTCATTTCCTTTTCTGGAAGTAGCACATTTGCATATATATATATAATACATTTATCATTGTGAATAGAAACTGTTCTTTCCAGTCTATATAAAAATTGTATTTCTTTGTAAGTGTCAGACATTACACCCCTTTTTTAAAATATAAAATACTAGTTTTTCACGATAATTAAATCCATCACAACAAAAAACACAATTATCAGCCGCTTCCGGTTACATTTTTGCATTGCATAGTGAATGTATTCAAACTAATAAATTTGTATTCAATATGTACATCATTGGGTATTTTAAATGGTATGTGTCCAGCCCATTCCTTGATTAGTGCTCTACACAGTGACCTCAATTAGAAAGAGCTGATTTTTATTTGTAGTAACCATATATGCGAAAAATTATTTTATATATAACTAATTTACATAAGGTAATGTTGGTTACCATTACTTTTTCCAAAAATGACTCCAAAATTTCTTGGTAGTCCATTGATGGATTACAATTAATGTCTTACCCCTGCTTTAGTTATAGGAAAAGTTTCAAAAGCCTTAAAATTAAAGCAAGCAAGAATAAAATAATCAATGGCTTTACAAAAATGGAGGAAGATTTGTCATAATGCATTAGAAAAAATAACTATATGCTGTAGTGAGATTATTAATATAGTTGGAAACATAATGGGCGAAATTAATAGCGATTCAACTTTTAGTGTTTTCAATAAAAATATGCGTTTTTTATGACAAATTAAGGAAAATAGGAATAATGTTGAATGGCTTTTTAAAAATGTAGAAAACGTAGATTTATAATGAATTAGTAATAAACCAATAATCAGCTTTTTAAGATAATGGCACATGCGCTTTGTGGATCTTAACAATAAATGTTCTCATTTTCCAATACAAGATAAAGTCTGTGAAAGAATAGAATGAATTAGAAAAAAGGCAATAATTGTAATTTAGTACAAGATTATTAATATAGGTGGAAATATAATGGGTGAAATTAAATTTGTATGTAATGTTTTTGATAAACAATTCTCCAAAAAGTGGAATATGTAAATCAATAATTTTAATAAATTAGCATTTTTTACATTTCCAGATGACTAAGAGTGTTATGAAATGTGGCTTAACTGGCCAAAAGTGCACTCAGCCAGAAATAACAAATTAAACTGAATAAACTTTTATTATAATTCGAAGGACAAAATGGATCCATCTCAGACACCCCAGGTTGTGTAAGTATTTCATGCCCTCAGGCTGGATGCAGTGCCATATACTATGGGGAAACCAAGGCCACTGTTCATAATAGAGCTGCTCAACACATGTATACGTATAGAAGAGCAAAAAAGAATGATAACTTCTCAATATTTCTTGAACATGAGAAGCAGGCTGGCCATGTGTTTGAACCCTGCAACCCCAAGATAGTATGTTCCGAAGCCAATGATTGCAAAAGAAAAATCAAGGAGGCATATTTTATTGTCAGTGATAACAATGCCATAAATAGATGCGATATATGTTTTTCTATTTCGAGAAAATGGACAAATTAATTTGCATTCGCATATTTTATTATTTTATAACATTACAGCAATGTTTATAACTTATTTTGACCATCAATATGAGGGAAAACCTCGAAAGTACTAGGCCTAAATTGATTTGATTTTTTTCGTTAAGACTTATAGCTTCTTCTTCAGCAGGTAAATCACTTTTATATGCTATAATAAATGTTGAAAAATAAAATATTGAAAGCTATTTAATATGTGCTTAAAGAAAAATCCATGGCTAAAATGGAATTGAATTAAAATATACAGACAAGTGTAATTTTAAAGTAAATCCCAAGAGATTACGTTCACATGATGGATATAATGGTAAATGCACTAAAGAGAAAAGCCATCGAATGGAAAAATTGAATGAATCAAAAAGTAAACTTTATTAATGAATGAAAATAGTAATTATCTTAAGCATATTTATAGTAATTATATAAACAAAGAAAAATTCATACCGATCGATTTTTTATAAATCTCATCTGAACTTTATTGGATAATAAAAAAATTATTTGCTGGTCATAAATTTTCCTAAAAAATTTTAATGGAAATATAAAAAAAACATATCATGGAAGGGAATTAATGGTACAATTGTCAAAATTTTATGGCATATATGTTAAAACTAGAGCAAATAGCTTTTGCTAGTTTATTTTATAAGTATCAACTGTGCTGCCCTCACAACTTTGATACAAATCACTTGATGAAACGGTATTAATTTTTATTAGTTGTCCTTTAGCTTAGAGATTATCCAATATTTCTGTAGTGTAATTTTCACTGATTGGTTTCTGTCCACTTTTAACACGTGGGATATAATCATAAGCACTTGAAAAAGATCTCCGAAATGTACATTTCATGCTGAAACAGCACTCGTCAGTTGGTCCAGACCACAATCTCTTACACATCCTTAATATTGTTCAGCCTATATAGATAAATTATTAGTTTAATTGATAAGTGTCAAACATGCAGCCCTCACAACTTTGACAAAAATCATTTAATGAAAGTATTTAATAATTTTTATTAGTCATTTATTAGACTAGATTATCCAACAATAAATATTTCTGTAGGGTAATTTTAATTAACCATTCACACATGGTAGGGACTCGTTTCCATTTTTAACAATTTGTGGAAGAATGTAATCATAAACATGACCAAAACATGAAAATGCTTTATTTTTGACAATCCAATATTTTTTTCACATTACATGTAATATATTAACACTATGTACTTGATCACCCTATTCTTGCACCATCTACTGCACATTTGAATGATTAATGGAAACCCATTCGTATAAGGACATAAAATTCTCATTCCCGGAAAACCAGTTTCTGGCTTGTCTTTGTCAGTGAAAACTAGGATTCAAATTTGTACTAATGCACTTATACATCTAGCAGTCACCTTTTATTTCTTTATACTATAAATTTTTAAAGCAAGATCAACTTGTCTCAATGCAGTAACTGTCTCTGCTTATATGTGATTGTTTATATCATTTTCATCCATTATCAATTCATTGTAGGATACCTTTTCCAGTTTGTTCATTTTCCCAAACCATAGCTTATCCACATCACTACACTCCCTTTTCTCACCCATCATTTGCATTTAATCTTTTATATTTTCTTGGGATCTTATTTAAGATTTCAATTTTCCATCTATAGATCTCTTCTAGTGAGATACTTAACCATCATCATTTAAGCCTTTTAATATCATTTATTCTTGGCTAATATATTTCCACTTTCAAGTTTCATTATTATTCCTGACACATCTTTCCACATTTTTTTTGTGTGATCTTAAATGTTTTACTATGAAATTATCAAATCTCAGATTCATACATAATTGGTAAAACATATCTATTGAAAACTTTTTCAGATATACTGACATATTTCCTTTTAGCATTCTTATTTCTACTGTTATTCAAGTTTAATTCCATGATTAAATTGATCTATTGTTTACATCCATTAACCTGATAAAGGTGTTTGTAATTAATTTTTTTTATAATTCTTTATCATTTTCTTCTTAAAAAATCATTTAACACTAATTTTTTAATATTTATTTTTAATCCTACTATTAACATTTCATAAAGTTCTAAAGCAGGAGTGTCCAACCTGCAGATGAGGGATACATGGTCCAGAATGGCTATGAGTGCAGTCCAACAAAATTGCAACATTGCTTAAAACATTACAAGATTTTTTTGTGTCCGAGTGATTAAAATAAATGTATATTCATGCTCAAATGTTATATATTGTTAAAAGGACAACAGTTAGAAATTATTTATATTATTTAAGTGTTGACTGGTTTTTAATTACTTATAAACCCATTTAGCCTCGAGCATTATTATACTTAAAGTAATACTTTGGGTGCAATTTCAAATTTATAATTGCAGTTTGTAATGTTATAATTGATTATTTATTAGTCTGCATTCAGAATAGGTTTCATTTACCTGTTTAAAGAGATTTATTTAAACTTCTTTGTATCAATTATTTCAATCTCTGGTCAAGCTGCAATCTTTACTGTCTATATAAGTAATATTAGACCATTAATAGGAATGGATTCCACCTTTATTGTTAAAAGAAAGTTGCCTTAACAACAGTTTGAAATTGTTGGTTGTTAATGATAGTCTTAGTGTGGACTGGTCTTAATATTCAATATCTATAATAGTCAAATATCGAATATAATTTATTTGCCCACAATGTTACAACATATATATAAATTAATCTAAATAAGATTGAAATAATCAACCAATGATAATTATATTTTAATATTTAATAAACCGGTTTTCATCTCCATAGAGACCTCGACATTTAATTATATAAATCACATGACTAATTACATCCACTCCATCTATTGGACATGGAATGGATATAATTAATTGGCTATGTGATTTGTATAATTAAATATAGAGGTCTCAATAGAGATAAAAGCCAGTTTGATATTAAGTAATTATCATTAGTTATTTATTTCAATCTTGAATTTAAATATCCAACTGCTTTTGTTTTCAGTCTTTTACTTCTAAATATATATAACATCAAAGTTTATTACCTAAATAATTACAATTCTAAATTAGTGATCACAGACTTGGAATCTGATGATTCTAAGACTCTCTGAATGGATTGCTGCATCATTAGGATTATTACTTAATGACTTCTGATTATTTGTGGTAGGCGATATCAAGAAAATTATGCCGCCTTTTTTTTTTGCTTGTCAGCTTTCAGTAATATGTGGCTAAGATAATCTTTGCCCAATGTGGTCCAAAGATGCCTAAATGTTGGACACCCTGCATTAACTACATATGCCAAATCTAGACAATTCATATTTATTTCTTTAGTTTCCTGCTTGAATCCACAAAATACTTCTCATAAAACTGCTGTAAAGTTTTGTCGTTATGTTAACCTAAGTGTCACCATATAATTTAATCACTATTATATTTTGATGTTGAGAATTTATTATCTTGGTATTCCAAAGCATTAATCACTGCAGAAATATCTAGAGTCAAATGTATTTTCATAATCTATAAATCCAAAGCATGATAGCAACTTTTGCTCAGTGGCAAGTCTATAATTTTTCTTAATACTTGGATTCGACCTGTTGGTTAGTTCCCAAAGTTCTCTGTAGGAAAATTGAAACATTATTGAAAGTCTTCTAATTTTTTTTAATAGAAGACTGATAAATCTATTTTCTATCTTTTTAAATATAACTATTCCATTCTTCCTATCATCTGGTACATTTTTATGATGCATGCATGCATGATGTGACTCAATGAAAATATGAGTTTCTCCCTCAAAGTTGCATGCACTGCCATTTTTGAATCACTGATGTGTCAGAGACAATTTAGTTATAAAAAATTTAAAACCTAGCATGTCTGCATCATAAGTTGTCATAAAATATGCATGTTTAATACCTTAAACTACAATTGAACATGTTAACATTGGGTAAAACTGCCAGTGAAATGATTCAAAATGTGCAAGGCTGTGAAACCATGAATCGGAAAATTTTTTGATTGATTTGCAAAATTTCATAATGGTAAAAACAATCACATTTTATCGTAACTTGTGATAAACATGGTAGTCCTTTAAAATGTTTGTAAATATCTAAATGATCATTATGTAATATATGCATTGATTCAGAGATGGTGCTGTAGGCACGTTGCAGAGAACGAATCACCTTTTTACCAAGACGTCGTATGTTTTAAAATAGGTTTACAAACTGTATTAAGAATTTAGTTATATCCTGAAACTAATATTGATCAAAATTCAATGGTAGGAGAATTCAGATTGACTTTAAAAATTGTCAAAGAATTGTAAATTCCAATTTAAAAATATATATATAAAAAACCAAAAATTGGCTATAATATTTAAATATTTCAATGTGCTATTTGCTTTGACTATAGCTCCAAATATCATTGCCTGCACACTTAGTCTCTGAAAGTAAAAGAGGTTGGCCTTTAAGCCGTTTTCTTCAGACATATCCCTGAATTAGTCTCAATACATGAACCATCTAAACTTTCTGATTCTACATTGGGACAAGGGCAATATTTTGTCCTATCAGGCATATAATCTCAATGTTTGAATATTCAACCCTATATCTCCAAAATTTCCTGACTTTTAGTATCATCAGTTAAGAGTCCATATTTTTGTTTTTTACAGAACTGACTAAATGTCTTAAGGAATTCAAGATACGTGATGACTAAAGTGCTTTTCATAAAAATTGCTCATTTTTCTTTTTTGCATTTTGTATTGTCACTATTTGACCAAGATATTCAAAATTCTCAACATATATAATGCCATAGTAAAAAGGTATTGCATGCAATGCCTAGGTCAAACAGCTTTCCGAATTTTATTTATGACTAATTTAAAGTACAATAACCTATTTATTACATATTTCAGTGTTGGACATCTTAAAGTTTTTAATAAAATGAATGTGACACGCATATAACCATTAAGATTTATAGTATATGGCTAGAATGATGAAATTTTCACATATTAAAGTCAAGACGCAGTTCCATTATTGTTGGCACTTCTCCAAGGCGGCCAATGAAGGAAGTTATTCATGAAATTTGTCTATATTGCAGAACGATTTGTCAATATCAACATTTAGTATGGCAGCATAATAAGTTTTGGACATAGATTTCTTCAAAATGTATATTTTAATAGCTTCATGAAGAGGTTATTACGACAATCTCGGACCTTTTTAAATATTAATATCAATCTCAAAGGTAATTCTATTATTTTCCATTTTAATAAAATTCTGGAGCCTTTGACCAATACTGCTTAACCATCCACAAATTTATCCATCTATTTCCAAATCTTAGAACAGCAGTATAAAAGCTGAAGTCGCGATACTTTATTGGTTTATATTTTTTTTTACAACTCCTCTACAGAGAACCTTGGATTTCCACTAACCAAGAAAACAAGCTGGATTTAAAAGTGGTTTTAGTACAGTTGATCATATCCAGGTATTGAGAGAATTTATAGAAAGAACTAATGAATATGAGTTGTCATTATGTTTTGGATTTGTAGATTATGAAAAAGGCATTTGATTCTATAAACATTTCTTCAGTGATTAAAGCATTGGATCAAGGTATAGATCCAGGATATTGTCATATTTTAAAGAATATTTATAAAAATGCAACAGCAGCAATTATATTACATGATGATACTGGGAAAGTCAACATTGAGAAAGGTGTAAGACAAGGTGACTCTATATCTCCAAAACTTTTTACAGCAGTGCTGCAAGAAGTATTGTGGATTAAAACGGGAAACTAAAGGAGTGAAAGTAAATGGAGATTATTTGTCATTTAGATTTCGCAGATGATGTAGTTGTTTTTGCAAATGATGCTTCAGAGCTGCAGGAGTTATCAGATGAAAGTAGGACTAAAGATAAATGTTGAAAAGACTAAAGCAATGTTTAATCGATTTGCTCAAAATATGAAAATAAAGATTGATTATGATGCATTAGAAGTTAACAGTAACAAATACCTTGGTCAGATTATTAATATAGATGTAAACATAATGGAGGAAATTAATCATAGAATTAAACTTGGTTGGAGTGCTTTTGGTAGAAATAACTTGATACTAAAAGAAAATATGCCTATGTGTTTGAAAAGGTTTTTAACAAATGTTTTACCAGTTCTTACTTATGGATCCGAGACTTGGACACTTAATAGAAGAGCAATACAGAGACTTCAGACCACTCAAAGAAGTATGGAGATGTATGTTGGAAGTAACAAGAGATCGAAAACAATGTATGGGTAAGAGAACAAACAGGTGTTACTGACCTCATTGAAAAAACTAAAAGATTGAAGTGAAGTTGGACATATTGCTAGGAGATGATAACAGATGGACAATTGACATTTTAAACTGGACTCCAAGAGATTTAAAAGACCCAGAAAGAAACCACATGTGAGATGGATGAAATAAGAAAGTGTGCAGGGGTGATGTGGAGAAGAGAAGCTCAAGATCAGAGATGGATTAAACTTGAAGAGACCTTCATCCTGCAGTGGATTGATAATGGTTGATATTTTTTTTTTAATTTCTTCATACGCTAATCTCATTTATATTTGCATACTTATCAATAAAGCAAGTCACCAATTGATCTGGGGAATTGGATAGATTTTAAATATTTTCTCTTATTACACTTTTAAGAGCTTGTTTAAGCTATTGGTACACACTCTGTATTATATTTGCATACAAGTAAAATATATATGTGTATGCATTTTGAGAAGTACTGTTCATCTATGATAACATATTGCCAACTATTCAAGATATACACAAGAAGGGCTTGGAACAAAATATATTATGACTTCATTATAATTCTTTTGAATCTTGTATTCATCTTGATCTGAATCCACATTAAGCAATGGCCTTTCAATGGTTAGTTTTGGTATCTTTATTGTAACCATTATGAAATCAATATTTGCTGAGATAGTGCTATTAGATATATTAACATTTAAAGTTTCGAATCAAAATTTCATTAGGAGTTTCTATTGTCTACAATTTCATTAATTCTTTGCCTTGATGCTTATTACATCCCATCCAAATTTATCCATTCCTATTTAGCTATCTAGCCACTTCCCTATGATGGCAAGAATTGTGATATCACTAATAAATCAGGTGATACAAAATAGTCCCAAATCAGTCCTTCCCATTTTTGAACATGGAGGTTGTTAAAAAAGGGTGGTGGATACATTAGTACAACTTTTCTATGTCAACAAATGTAGGATTCAATAAGTTTCACAATGAAATACATCCTCTTCTATTTGGTTTGATATTTTATCCTATTTCCCACCTTAATTTCCACATAGGTCCGATATTTCACGTTGACAATCTGGTAACCATTTCCATCTTATAGGTCCTTAGTACATAATTGTGAATGGAAAGCCAGCTACTGAATTACCTTTTCCACTCATCATCACAACTGGAATAATATGATTTCCTCATTCAAAAAATCTTTAATGTAGATGATTTTTCTCTTTGCGATAGATCGGTCAGGCTTAATCTAGATTTTTTAAAATAAGACATTACTTCTCCAGACAAGATTGGTGATGACAAGGTCAATAATAATAGGCTTATCTATAAAGCAAGACGAAAAGCTATGAAAGAGAAAAGGAAAAAGTAGTAATGAAATAAAATCTTATGTGGTTTAGTGCTGTTTAAGGATACCAAACTTTAGAATGGGTCCCTGGATCAATTCCATTTCTGGCACTCAAACTTATGAACTTCTAAGTGATTCTATTATTCGGATAAAGCAAATCCAAATAAAAATTGACTATGGAAAAAATCTCAAGAACTAATGAAATAATTATGACAAAGAGAAATGTTTTGTATAGAATATAAAATTTAACAGGAAAATGAGACACAAAATAGACAAACCTACAAATGCACAGAAGTATGGATGTAATGAAATAAAGGAGCATAAAATGAGATTTGATATTATAGTAGGATTTAACAAGTTTAATGGAAAACATGTTGGAAAAATTAAAGACCGATTGAAAACAAAATGGTAGATTATCAACGCTAGAAAGGAAAAATATATAGCGATTTATACAAAAAATCCATTTGGGAATGGACAGAATGTAAGAATTGATGAAGTTCCAATTCAATTTTTAATGACCATGACGAAATGAATATGTACTTAATGAACGGTAGAATGAGTATTGCCTTGGAGGTTTCTTAATCAATAAGACTGGATTTTTAGAACTGATGCACTATTACTGTTTCCAACAAATGTTTCTACGTTAGAGCAGTTTGAATATTAGATTAGATGCAATTGTGGTCATTAGATCTACTGCCAATACATACGTGAAAGGGCATTTTAGCAACAATTCTTACATGACTAAAATAACTTTCTTGAACAATAAAACACACACATAGAAGATATTCAGATATCTATATAGTAATGGAAGATATTTTTATGATTAAATAACCTTGCTCGACAAAAACATAAGTATATTATTATCTCCTAAATTGCATAATCTATGACAAGTTTTTACACATTCTTAGATGAATTTTATTAAATGATTCATTTTGCTAAAAATGAAAATAACATTAAAAATGAACATTGTTTATTGCACGATTTAAATCGCCAATTTATGATTAAAATACGTACAAATACGCATTGGACATGAAGTCATATAGCAAGTTAGTGCTTTGCATCAACTGATATGTTAGTTAACAGATAGTGGTGATAATGTAAATTTGGAAAAGAATAAGCAATATAAGATTAGAAATGCACAAGTGATGAAAAGACTACATGAAAAAGTATTATTTTTCAAGAAATTGTACACATATTGGTAAAAACTGTAAAGATGAAAGAAAATGAGATGCAAAAAATTGTTTGACAATCTTAAGGGAACAATTATGAATAATGCATAAAGCTTGAAGGTGGCCTACTTGGGCATAGGGCCTGTGTACCAGACAATCGAAGCACCAAGATACTATGGGTGAAATCGGATACAAGTGATAAATTGCTGCTAATATCTGTTGATGATCTTAACATATAACAGTATACTATCATATTTTAGATGCTAATATTAAAAGTATGAAAAAAAAATACATACAGACAAAAAATATACAATTAATTTTTTCCTAAATAAAATTTCTTATTCAAAATCAAATTGATTTATCACAAAACAATATATTTGATAATTTGATTAGATGCAAAATAAATGAAATTAAAAGATTTTAAGTGATATTTTATCTCTGAAGTTGGTTGATGGAATCCTGTCTTATTATGAAAATTCTTATACCAGAAGACATTTCAATACAAAGCAATTCATCATGAGTTAATACTGAACACTACTCCATCTCAGATAACAAATGCTATATTGTAAATAAAAAAATACTTAAATTATAAATGTGCATATATTGCTGTGAGAAAGAAATCAGTATGAAAAATGAAGTAGTTAGATCAAGGACAAGACTATAAATGAATTTCAAAAAGACATTCAGTAAAAAAAATCAGCCAATTTAGAGTTTAAACTTTTATATTGGAATCCACTGCTGAAAAGGCCTTTAATTCTGTGTATATATCAGTTATAATTGGTTCTGTAAAATATGGACTGGAAGTATCCTCTAAGAAAATAGCATGTTTTTTCTCGCCACATTTGTCATTTACTGGAACCTGCAATAATTAACAAATGTGGACGATAGTGCTTAATAAATTTCTATCCAGTGTTATCATGGCCAATATGCCCAGACTAGTTTTAAGTTTATGGCTTTTATCAGTGAGGAGTTTTGTATCTTGGATCGGTATCTGAACCGTTAGGATCCAATGCACCTTTCCTCTGAGAGCCATCCCTTATTTTATTTCACTATCAAGCTATTATCACAGTTTAAAAAAAAAAACGTTTCAATCTAAGCCAACTTGTCTGTAGCCATATAGAACTGAAACCAGTTGTTCCTATACATATTTTATTGGCTTTATACTATTTCTGACCATAGGATAGGTGTCTTTAGTTAAAAAATTAAAAACAAGTGGTTTATTTTATGTGACTATAGGCAAGTTGACTTAGATTGAAAAAAATTTTTTAAATTGGGTTAGTGAAACAGAAAGATAAATGATGTCTGGCTCTATATGCTAAAGGTACCAACATTAGATCAAAATCCAAATCTCTTCACTGATGAAAACATGAACTTTGGGATAGGAATTTTTTAAGCACTATCATTTTGTGTCTATTAGTAATTAAAGCTTACAATAGATGGCGCAGATGTTGCAAGTGAAAAATTATGCTGTAGACTAGAAATTAAATTCATGCAATATTTTATTGGTTTTAAAATATAAATTAAAATAGTAATTTTTAAATTCAAGTATGTGGTCATGTGTATCAGCTATATAAGATGGAATGGATAGCTGTGAGGAACTTGAGAGTCAGAGTTCAAATCCCTTCTAAAACTAATTATTGTGGTGTTTAGAATGAATTGTGCTACTGCAAATATAACAAAATTAAACAATAAAAAATTAGATAAATTTAAACTGCAATACATTATGAATAATCACAAGATTATAAAAAAATCCTGCTTGAAGACGAATAATTGCAAATTGTCTTTGATCTGAGAATAGGAATTATTTTTGAAATATCTACATTAAAATCAAAAGCGTTGTAAGCCGAGGTCATTGCAGCTGCCTTGCAAGCAAGTAGTTGGTTGCAAATGGTTGTGGGTTCGCCTCCCGGCCGATGCTATGACATATGGAAAAAAAGCAAATCAGTTTTTTAAACAGTTTAAAGATAGGCTGATGGAGAAGTGGGGAATTTGTGTTAATTAAAATTTAATGTATCTTTAAATTTTTCACTCAAGATACAACTGTAGTAGTGGGCACAAAATTGAATGTGAAATCACAAATATCTTGATTAGATAAACTTAATTTCATTTTTTTTCCAGTTTTGCACATATTAAACAAGCATTCTTAAATACCAATTAGATTGTTCAAATTAAATATACATTTTTATTTAACTAATTTTGTTTGCTAGTCTGCAAAATCTAGCAACTTAATTTCCATACACTTTATAATTTCCCATTTAGTTGAAATTTTGCACATCTTTGTATTTTTGCTAACATTTTTTTAGATTCTGCAAACAGTTTTAGCAACAAAAATTTCTGAAAAATTTAAATTTTATATAGGCTTTGTAATTCTTTACGGAACTACACACAAGCATATTAAATTGTATCTAACCCTTCTTATAAAACTAAAAAATGCTTTTTATCCATACGAGCTAAAAAGTAAAAAAAAAAAATTAATTCTTGCAATATTTTTAATATGTGATCAAAGTTAAAACAAGCGGCGCTCATTTATGAACAAGAGTGCTGGGAGTTGGTCACACATCAAAAATACCGTGAAAGTTAAAAGAAAATTTATTATTTTTGTGTTCATATAACTATTTCTTTATTTTTTATATTTGTTAAATATTTCAAATTCATAACTCAATATATTAAAAAAACATTAAGTAATCATCCCTACCTTTTTCTATTCATACATGTTTAACAGTAAATAAGATCACCATGAATAAGAGGGTTTATACTTTGATCTCTGTTTATTAGATATATAAAATTTACTAGTCTATTAGAACCAAAGAAATATTAATAATTTAAGACTTTAATGATTATTGAAGTATCATAATCTAATATTTGCATATTCTGACCAAGAGAAATCCAGTTGTTTTCTAATATGTTAAATCTAACATCTTCCATATGTATTTTTCTTACACACAATCCCCCCCCCTCCCTCGTATTTAAGCAAATATTATAAATACAACTGTATATTAATCATTGCGTAAATGTTCAATCAAATGCAGGTATTATCTTTGCTTTTTTTTTTTTTTTTAATGCATGGTGTGAATATTGAAAAAATATAAAATTGTGTGAAAAATCGAAGTTGATTTCTGTTTATTTAAGTTTTTTTTTTTTTAAACTGTAAAAATGTGGACATTTTTTTTTTTAAAAAATAAGTAATTAATAAATTCGTGCCTTAAAATAATCAAGATAGAATTTTTTGCAAAATACGGAGTTTATAAAATGTACTGCTGAATTTATAGAATATGCTAAAAACAATATATAAAGATTGTGTGAAGTAAAAGAAAGTAAATTGTAAGCCGAAATTAAACCAGGTACTAGGAAAAATCAATCCAACATTGACATCATAATCCCAAACATCCCACACTTATTTGCAAAATATGTCCATGTGTGTTTATAAAGTACAATATTTATACGTAATTTAGTACAGAAAATCAGAATTAACATTATTTACCTGCATGCATTCGTTTCCTTAAGAATTTTTTCTAAATATTAAAATATTATAAAAAATATATTTATTTAAGATAAATTTAATCACTTTATTTCTGAAAATTTTGAATAAAAAGTTTCAAACAAGACATAAATCCTTTTTAAAGAAACAACTATTATGTCTATGAATTATACGATATAATTTTTTACTAAAAATTTCAAAATTAAAAAAAAATCTATCCAGTGTGTGGGGACTGTTATTTGTTAACGCTAAATCCAAAAAAAAAAAAAAAGATATTTCAAAAAACGGATATACCGAAAATCCAATGGATTAAGTTCATTATAATTACTTTGCAGAAAACATTCTGGATTGAGACATATTCATATGAGCTTATTAAAATTTGACGATATGACAAGCGAACTATTAAATTATACTTATAGGAAACATTTTTGAGCAGATACCCATGAAATCATCAGAGATTGGACATAGAAACTTCCGAGAGGTAATTAATGGTTACTTATACATTTGTATAGTTTATTGGGGGACAACAAGAATGACAGAAAAGCATTTTATTTGACTTTCCAGAAACAATTTTTTTTTATATAATACGTATTTATTAAAAAATACGATATACACTATTAGTATATCAAATATTTGTGTTATATAAATTAGTTACAGAGTTGAATATTATGAAGAATGATTACGAGTTCAACATGATTATAAAGAATTATACTATTTTGATGGTCTATTCAGTAGAGGGCAAGCGCTATCCCTAGGTTATGGTAATATACGATTTACAGAAAATATGAACGAGACAAGTAAGAAATTGAAAGGTGGAAAGGCTAGAGGTTTGGATGGATGGGTAGCAGAGATGGTTATGAATTTAGGGCAGAAGGCAAAATTAAAACTATTATCATGTTTTAATAAGATGGCACAGAAGAATTTCCAGGTAGTTGGGATAATACAAGAGTAAGGCTATTATTTAAAGGGAAAGGTAAGGATCATAGAAAGTTAAACAATTATAGACCTATAGCGGTAACGTCAGTGCTGTATCAAGTTTTCTCATATAAGGTGGCTGGAAGGGTTGCAAAATGGATGGAAGAAAATAATATAGTGGGAGAAATGCAAGATTTTCGATCAGATAGGCATAGAAGATAGTTTATTTGTAGTTACACAACTTATAGATATGAGTAGGAATACAGGTAGACAGTTATATATGGTTTTTATAGATATAGAGAGGGCATATGATAAGAGTAAATAGAAATAGATTATGGGTAAATTTGGGATTGGATGAAGCTTTAGTGGATATTAAGAAATTATATGAAAATAATTACGTGAATCAATTAGGGAATATAGAATCAGTTAAAGTTAAAAATGGGGTGGGACTAAGGCAAGGATGTCCTCTGTCACCTATTTTGTTGTATTTGAGAAATGGAGAGAGCAATAGAAAGACTAGGAAAGGGGGTAGAGATACCATTAATAGGTGGCAAGGGAGTATATATATTATTGGGTCTTTTATTTGCGGCTGTCTTTTTTGTGTGCAAAAAGAAGGGTAGATATGGAAGTTACGCTGAGGACGTGTGAAGGTCGATAAAGAGATGGGAATTAAATTTAGTGAAGAAAAATCAAAAGTAATGATGATTAATATTGGGGAAAGAGAAGACAAAGATTTTTTATTGGAGGATATAAAGTTAAGTGTGGTGAATAGATATAACTATTTGGCAATCATCTTAATTTAATCAGAGAAATTGCTTGGATGAATGTGAGAAAAAATTGATAAATGAAGCAAAAAGGAAAGGGATTGATAAAGAAATTAAGTGTTCTCCTATAATAAATATGATGTAGCTAGAATTGTATGGGAGTGGCAGTAGCCGGGTTAATATACAGTAATGACACATTCATTGCTTTAGTAAAGGGGTATTAGATTACTTAGAAAAAGTGTAGAGAGAATAGGAAGACATGCATTAGATTCAGAAGTGTGGATGCTAAAGGAGGCAATTCAAGGAGAAATGGGATGGTCAACTTTTTATAAGAGAGATGCAAAAAACAAAATGTTCAGTAGATTACAGTTTATGGATAATAAAAGAATAGCCAAAATAATGTTTAATTGGGTTATGAATAAAGAGCAGGCAACAAGATGGGTGAGAAAGTTAATGCATTATGCAGAAGATTTAGATAAAGAATTTATGTCAGTATACTTATACAAAAGGAGGGATGATTGCGTTATGTTGTTGATTGTTTTAGTGTTAAGGAATGGGATGGAAGAATAAATGCATTAATAAAGAATAGGGAGTTGGTGAGTAAAGAGTTTAAATATTTATAGAAGTAAACAGAATATTGGGTGCGAGTTAATTTATGATAATAGCAAGGAAAGTAGTTTACTGTTTAAGGCTCGAACGGGATCTTTAGCAACAAGGGAATATACACATAAATGGAGAAATATGGGTGATTTAGGCTGCAAGCTGTGTAAAAAGGTATAGAAAATATTAGGAATCTGTTAATTGAATGTAAATGCCTGAAAGGATACAAATAATGAAGTTGTGGAAGAAAAATATGAACAAAGTGATTATATAGAAAGTGGCTTATTGGTTTCTATGCTGTGTTTGGGAAAAGATAAGGGGGGGGGGGTTGGATCTAAAAGCCATGGAGTTGACAAAGATTATGTTGTGGAAATGGGATGGAGCAGGGTAGAAAAGAATATGGGAAAACTTGGGGTGGGGAATGGAAAGACGTTCAAAGTGGCTAAAAGATTTCTCTGGGCATAGTTGCCGAGATTCCTGACTCCATATAAGGAGAAGTCACAGTGCATCACATCACAAACGAGTTAATTTTTGATA
The DNA here is from genome assembly GCA_028023455.1 of Epiperipatus broadwayi. Lineage (NCBI taxonomy): Eukaryota > Metazoa > Onychophora > Udeonychophora > Euonychophora > Peripatidae > Epiperipatus > Epiperipatus broadwayi. The sequence goes on from JAQFVV010006353.1 coordinate 1,115,017, forward strand.
AGAAAAGTAGTTTACTGTTTAAGGCTCAGAGAGGATCTTTAGCAACAAGGGAATATAGACATGATTGGAAAAATGTGGGTGATTTAGTCTGCAAGTTGTATAAGGATGGCATAGAAAATATTAGGTATTCGTTAATTGAATATAAATGCCTGAAAGCAGAAAAGATACAGATAATGAAATTGTGGGAGAATATAAACAAAGATTATACAGAAAACGGGTTCTTGGTTTTGATGCTGGGTTTGGGAAAAGATAAAGGGGATTTAGATATAAAGGCCATGAGAAATGGGATGGAGCAGGATAGACAAGAATATGGGAAAACTTAAGGCGAAGAATGGAAAGGAAAGGTAAGGTAAAGTGGCTAACAGGTTTCTCTGGACGTAGTGGCCGAGAGATTCCTCACTCCGTATAAGAAGTCATAGTGCATACATCATAAACACTGAATTTGTATAATTTTTATTTAAAAATTATATAAGTATTAATAGAATATAAATTGGGCATATATATATTTTATATATCTAATACAAATGTAAATAGATCATATTTGGACAATACAAGCAGTTTGGAATATCTATTTCAAATATTTTTCTACCAGATTTGTTTTTACACATCTTTTTTTTTTAAAAATTTATGTTATCAATAAGCTGAAATTCCTTCATTTTATGACGTGCCAGTAAACTGATATTTTGTAATATTTTGAAGTCCTTTTCTGGTTTTTATCAGCTCACTTCTAATATCAAATCCACCATATTGCAATCTCTGCAGGACATTAAATGAATGCATAATTTTTGAGGTTTTGCTGAGCTTCTGGGCTAGTGCACGGCTATATAATTATCATAAATCAATAAAGCAAGTCGTACATAAACGTGACATGGCTTTTATAAGCTTGTATTTACAAAAATGTAATATAGAGGGCATACCAATAGCTCAAACAAACTCTTAATTGATAAATGTGGTAAGAGAAAATATTTAATCTCTATCCGGAACATTATTATCCCCAGACCAATTGGTTTTGAGCTTATGGCTCACTTTAGTGAGCTATTGATATTTTAGATCTAGTGTCTGAATATTCTAGCTCCTCACTGAGGTGAGCCATAAGCTCGAAAACAATTGGTCTGGGGATAAGATCCAGATAGAGATTGTAAATATTTTCTCTTATGCACTTATCAATTAAGAGCTTTCTTGAACTATTGGTACACTCTTTGTATTACATCTATGATATAATTGAAATAATATTTGCTCTAATCTTGTATATATATGTTCATAACTGTGTGCATGTTCAAAGAAATTTTGGTAGTGTGATAAAAGTTTACATTTTTCATCATTACTTTTATATTTGCATTTGCAAATTTTCAATTCTATTCTAACAAATAGATTAATAATTTTGTATTTTTAGATTTGTGGTTTTGAAGATAATACTCTCATGTTTTTGAATGTGTGTAGGTTAAAAATATTGCATATATTGTTCAATCGCATTTTAGTAAAGTAATATTTCCAAAAGTATAAACATTTTTCAAGTTAAAAAAATTAAAGAAAAGCTCTACCAGGTGAAACAAGTATTTTTCATTAAAAACCATAGCCCTATCTGTTTCAACTTTTTAAAAATCATAAAATTGATTTAAAATATAGACAATCAGTATGAACCATATGTAACCCCCCCCCCAAAAAAAAAAAACCATCCAGAATCTACAATATTTGCATGAAGTGTGTGATGATGGTATTATAGTTTCAATTGTAGGTTGGACTATTTCCATCATCGAAACATACATATATTTAACCTATAAGCTATTACTGTCAATCAAATGTATTTAAAAACTAAATTATTATCAAGACATTTAACAATTAATATTAGATGGTGGAAATAGTCCAAATAACTTTTTTAAAATGATTTACCAATGATAAGACTTCAAATTTACTCAAAAAAAATTAGTGCACTTACGTAAAGTGGCACTACAAATGATAACTACAGTGAATATTTACAATTTTAAACTGCCGAGTAGATGGGTATGGATGAAATTGAACTCTGTCACCATTTTGTTTAAAAAAAAACACCATTTTGATAAGAGAATATGCAGTTTAAGAGTAACTGTTATGCAACTATGTAATACTAATGGAGATGAAACATCAGAGCTATGATCATTGGAAAGTTGCAGAAATTTTGGAGTAGCAAATGATTGCCTTTGATAGAGAAATATCACTATAATTTCGATATGTTTTTCCCTTCTGTCTGACCCAAACTTATAATTGTGAAATGGTAAATTAATTCCCTTTCCTACAAACTGTACAATTCAGTTCCTGCCATTAGATCTTGGGTGTTGTCAAATATTTTTATTTGCAAAATTTTTTTAGCGAGATGGAATGCAATTAATTTCCAGGAAAATTCATAAAAATATAAATCTTATAAGCCCTGCATTACATTAATCTAAAATCGAACTAATATTTGAAGAAAACTAGATAGTCTTGAAAAATGAGAATACTGAATATATAGAGAAAGCAGGCGAGGAATGAAAAAAAAAATCTTCAAGCTGGACATTAAATACTTCACAAACAAAAGATATTGAAGTGACTGTAAATAACAATGAAATGAAAAAAAGGATTCAATCCATAATGAATATAGAAGAAACTGCTTCCTTTGAAGTATGAAGATATGCAACTGGAAACAACATTTTAATCACATTTACAATTTAGAAAATATCACTTACACAAAGAGAATAAAAAAACAAAAAGTTCTTTAAAAAAAACGGTAAAAAACAGATAAAGTGTATATAATTAAAAGAAAAATCACTCTTCAAATTTTTCTTCATTTTACCTATTTTCCATTTTGTTCTCTAACAAAATGTAAAACCAAATAATATTTTATTAGATGTATTATTGATTTTTTCCTTCATTTGTATTTTGTAATTCAAATTTGCATATGTTGTTCGACTGCGTAATGAAGTGGTTTCTTTCTTCTTTATAACCTAAAGCTGGTTGCACTTTCGGTGAAGTTCACCAAAAATACGATGAATGAATAAATATATGCATATTTTATTATATGTATTTAAACTAGAAAAGAATTAGAAAAATAAAATCTTCAAGCAAGAGAAGCAATCAGAATTCATAAACATATATTAATTAAGAGAGTTAAAAAATCTAACCCATTAGAGAAAGTATGCAAGCTGAAATTTCTCCATATACACCTGGGTCTCTTTTTACGCAGACTAATTTAACACGATTTTGAAGTTACACGATTCGTGTTTCACCGGAAGTCGACCTCCGATAAAGCGATATTACTTTAAATAATAAATTTTGCGCACTTACATTATATTGAAAGTAATAGCACATTATTGGAATTCGACTTTCATCTTAGTAATTTCAATATTTTCAGTGCTTTATAATAGTAAGATTTTATGCAATAATGAAATTAAAATCATAATTTCTACATTTTATGTATACACACATTAAATTTTACAAGATTATAATGTAAATTTGTTCAAACATTGTGCGTGTTAATTTTACATTCTAAATCACATTCTGTTTTTGCTTTTTAAAAAAGAACGTAATCAATTATTAATCATTTAGTGTCTGCAAGTTTATTTTTAAAAGGTCAGTAATAGCAGTGGGCACAATTAAAAATTAAAATCTGATTTTTAATTGTAATTAACAATTTAAAAATTACTTACGGGCGACTTGAAATTAATGTGATGTAAAACGAAATTTGATTTTTAAACGAAATTGAAAATTAAAGACAAAAATAAGAATTTAATTTTTAGTTTTAATTAAATTTTTCCCAGCAATAATGAATAAATGTTTTTTTATTATCATAAGTCTAAGTTCATAAACAATTAATAAAATCGTCGTCGTCAACAGAAAACCATTAATACAACATGAGAGTGAACTTGCCGCTAGTTGTATTTCCTCTTGTGAGAATAATTGCTGAGATATTCTTGACTTCGTTTAAGGAGAAGCCAAATACATCACATCACATGAGAATCTGATTTTTTACTAGTTTGCAAACGAACGTGCTTTTGGGAAAATAGCGGTAATAATTAAAACATGTATAAAAAAATGTAAATTACTGTACTGTAAATTATGCATAAAAATATATTATTTTGAATAAAATTAAATATTATAGTTAAAAAAAGTTTGTCTTGTATCAATTTTTTTCAAATTTGAAATTTTTTATTAGTCATATTTTATTTCCTTATTTTTTTTTGCGCGAATTTTAAAATAATTTTACGTTGGTGCTTTGCTTTTACACGAATTTTGAAAAATCACAGACCGCATTCCCCTTTTTCAATGTAAGTTACGTCTATTTTTTGTGCGATTTCGTTTGCACATGTTTTCTGAGGAACCTATCTATCGCGTAAAACGAGACCCAGGTGTATATCAAATTAGCTGAGAAAGAAATAACACCCTCTTCAGAATAATAAAGACTATTTTTGAAAAAAAAAATAATAATAATATTTAGTACCAGGCAGTCAGATATGTGCTTTGAAAAACAACCAAAACAAATAAAATTGTAGCATGCTGCTAAAAAAAAAAAATTTGTTTTTGGTGTTTCAGATGACATATTTTCCCCATTGGTTATTCACCCAAAGATTCTGTTAAAGATATGTGGAACGAATTAATAAGCATTATTAAAGACATAACGTTAAGTAAAAAATATGCAAAAATCATTGTATAAGAACTTACTTTGTTAAAAGATTATATGCATATTTAGGCAAAAATTACCTTTTTAGTGATAGAGACACCAAATTTGAAGAACATCTTATCATTTCTCACAACATAACTTTTATTTTAGTTTTCAGAATTGTTAATTGAAGTGTATATGAATTATTATATACTACAAAATTTGTCACTACTTAACTTGCATATTGGGCTGAGGTTCAAATATTAGGCAAAGATTGTCACACATTCAGCAATTAAAAAAATCATGGTTTGGTCAAGTGGATACATTTATTCATATTATGCTCACCACCTTTAACTTTGTTGTTCAAATATTACTCAATATTCCAAACAAGTTCACGGACCTACATCTATACATAAAGCAAAAAAAAAATTTTAAAAAAATTATTAAAATATATAAAAAAACAAAAAAAAAAAAAAAAAAAAAAAAAAAAAAAAAAAAAACTTCATATAAATTAAATAAAATATATATTTATATTTTTATAGAAACTATATAAAACAATTTTATGCAAATATCACAGAAAAAAATAAAAGTTAATATCCAACAATTTAAAACTTATCTATGTATTCTTGAAAAAATTTAATTCAGTAAAATACATATTGATATTATCCTAAGTTGCCCAAGCATATCCTAGATAATTTGAAATACTGTAATCATGGTAGGATATTTTTTGAAGTTCATAATATGCATTAGTTTTTTAAAAAATGGAAATTATATTACAAAATAACAGGATATTTCTTTTAAATGAAAAACTATATATACACATATAGTACGATATTTTTTAAGTATAATTTTAAACCATTGTTGAGATTCCGAGTTTAAATTAATATATAAAGTATTTTTTCTTTTTTTAAAAAAAGGTAAACGTGCACACAAAGATGTTAAAAATATTAACGCCAACAAATTCTTAATGAATACGTGCATACAAATTTTTCTTTATCAAAGTAAAATGAACTATTATTTATGAAATTACGATTCAATTTTTTAAAATGCAAAGCAATTTTCACAAGTTAAATACTATATCATCAAAAAAAATCTTAAAAGCAAAACATACTTTGCATTATGTACTAATTATAAAATCAAGCATTCCAAAATATTATATCATGATAATTACCTGTATACACATACATGCGTACAGTAATTTAAATACTTTTCATGGATGAACAACGAATGATTTTTGGGTTTCCTACATATGCTGAAAAACCTATTTATGCAGAAAAAAATTAAAAGTAGAAAAGGTCCTAAGAAGGGATTCTTATTGCTACTGAGACAATGCATGGAATAATGTTATAAAAATTCGGAAAGCAACTTTAAAATACGAAGCACAGCTACGATAGCACTCATGTTCCTCTTCAAGGCTGCTCAATTATTATTCATCCCGCGTATAAGATGTACACATACAACATTAATTTTCTGTTAAATTGGTTGATTAATCAATATAAAAACATTATAAAGGTGATATATATGTATAATATACTTGCAACATTCTTTTCATGAATAAAAATAATTATTAAAAATACACAGTAAATATAAAACATCTTAACTTTACATTTTAAATATCTTGATTTTTCTCTTAATATATTAAGTTTATTTCATCTATATTTTTAATAATGGTTGCCAGTAAAAATAATACACTTTAATTTTTTTTTTTTTTAAATGTTTTTAAGTAAATGAGGCATTTATTTATATAGCGCTATGTTTATAAATTGTAATAAACTAAAGATTAGCCTTTCAAGCTAACGTACATGCGCTTTTTACGAATGTTAATAATAATAAATGAATACTTTCATTTCCAGCACAAGATAAAGTCTTTACGAACGAATAAATGAATCCACTTATTCATTCAACCCAAATGCTTATATATGGGCAAATCTTAAGTACTGGATATGAAAGCGTGAGGATAAATCAATCACTTTAAATTACTGCTTACTATGTCTGAATGAATGACGTCAACGAAATTATCTAGAATTTACGAAACGTCACTCTTAAATGAAACTAAACATATGTAAATGAGGCATTTATTTATATAGCGCTATGTTTATAAATTGTAATAAACTAAAGATTAGCCTCACGCTTTCATATCCAGTACTTAAGATTTGCCCATATATAAGCATTTGGGTTGAATGAATAAATGGATTCATTTATTCGTTCGTAAAGACTTTATCTTGTGCTGGAAATGAAAGTATTCATTTATTATTATTAACATTCGTAAAAAGCGCATATACGTTAGATTGAAAGGCTAATCTTTAGTTTATTACAATGTTTTAAGTATATATGTCCTGCCATATACTATTTCAATATTATATAGAAGATTAAAACATATTTCCAAACAATTTTTGTTGCTGTTGTCCTATCTGTGGGGTTATCTTCTAATCAATGCAACAACTACAGATTGTATAAAATGCAAATATTTTATTCAGCATGTACAGACACTGGAACTATATTGCACAAAATCTACAGAGCCCAGACCCATCTCGCCCCAGTCACATAATGAAAGACTTCAAAGTGCCCAAAAAGCACTGGGAATTAAGCATATACACACATATGTAGGCACACACACACATAAACGGCTATGTATGTATTTGGTAACGCGTGAGTATGTATTCCCATACACATACACATAACCATACACACATTGCATTTTTGTATGTCTGTATACATATACACATGCACACCATATATATGTAATATATATATACTTATATATATATGTATGTACAAAATAACCTTTATTAATATATATATATTTTTATAAAATGCCCCCAGCAAAACTCAAGATTTCTTATTTTGTTCATATGCTTTGGAAGTATGTCAACAAACATTCTTGACTAGAAGCTGGGCACTTCCATACAATTTTAGATGACGACTTAGATTAATCAAACAAAATTTCCTAGATAAATAGTAGCCGTTATTGGTTAACATTAACAATTATTCAGAGGAGGGAGAGATGGGCAACTGTTGGATACAGAAAGCTATAGTCAAACTATAGCACCTCTTCAAATCACACAGGATGCAGTCATAATAGTTTTTTTACCCCTTATATATATATATAAAAAGGGTGCCTGAACAAATTTTTCTTTTCCATTTTAAATAAAACTTTCATTTTATACCTTTTTGTACAATGAAAGTCACTTATATAAAAATGATTTTTTTTAATCAAAATTGAATAGCAGGGAAATAAAGGAATAAAATATAAAAAAAAAAAAAACTAAAGAATATTGGAAGAGACTTGAAAACAAAGTAGCACAGACTGATAAGCAACACTGACATTCATTTGAAAAAATAAATGTGTGTGGGTGTGTGCTGAGTATCAAAATCATATGTAATGCGTATATGGAGCAATACATTTGCACATATTTATACACACTCATTTTTTTACGTGTGAGTAAAATACTTGCACACACGCACACACATTTTTTTTTTAGGCCAAGGCTGTTTACTCAAGGGTAAGTTGCCAAATAAAAAGTTCCGATAGCAATTTCATAGTCAGATATCCTAAAGATCTGATAGACAAAATTTGATTTTTTATTATTTTTTTTAATAAAACATTTTTTATACCAACTATAACATTAAAACAATAACAGATTTTTATTTTATTTTTTTTTTTATTTTTTTGTTTTTCTTACTTTTAATAACCAATTGAAATTCATCTTTTAAAAAGATAAGTTTCGGTTCTTAAAATCTTTCCTCAAACATACAAAAACACATAGTTTCATTTTTTTTTTTTTTTCAGAAGAGAGCAACTAATTTAAACCTTGTTCCCTTCAAATTAAGAAAATGCATAGTTAAGACACCAGCGCTGTGGGGAGATTTTAAAAAGAAAAGAAAGAAAAATTAAAATAAGAGTTGAACTCTAATGAAATGGGCTTCCCATCCAATGCCTAACCATTTTCATGGGTTGATTTGATTTTTTTAAAATGGTTTTGCATAAAATAATCATTAAATTAAAAAGCTGTGGGAGTCGTAGTAGGTACCAATGGTTAAAATCTGAGACGGTCTGATTTTTTTTTTCTTTTTTTAAAAATTTTTTCCCCAATATCCTGATCACATTTCTATTTACACAATATAAATTTTAAAATGTCATAAAAGCTTGTAGCTGAAAGCAATGAATTCATTTAATTTAGTTTCTTAAATAAAATTTCTATATATATATATTTCTTTTAGCAATTCAACGTTATTGGTTGTAGAAATCAGACCTCTCTGAAACCAATGGCAGACTCTCACATGGCTTCCAAACAGCAATTCTAATATAAAATAGATGCACAATGAGCGTGACTTTTAACAGTAAAAACAATGTCAAAAATAAAATAAAATAAGAGAAAAGAAAAAAAGAAAAACAAATTTATAACGATATGTAAACAAAAATATTCACAACAAAATATGAGGCACTGTGAACTTGGGCCATTTGACATAGGAGTCTGAGTAGTTACCTATCTCCATAAGATTGTTGGGCTGTATCTTCATGACAACCGTGCCAAGACTGACCCCTACAAGACCGCACATGCTTACAACATGGATCACAATCCAGCGAGATTTTTGTGAAAGACTAAAGCAAGCCCCTCCCCCCTCCCGTCATACATCAGAATCAGGTGGTAGCTGTCTACTAAAGATGACTGGATTAGCAACTACCTCACTGTAGTCCGGAGGCGGATCTAAACTATCCGCACTATTTAAAAGAGGCGAATGTCCACTGTAATGCAGCGACTGTAGAGTTAATGGGCTTCTTGAATTACTGTGATGCCCCATGCTGTAACACCGCATTACATGTGGAGCACCATTTAAGTCTCTTATTATTCGGGGCGGCGTTCCCTGGATCCTATTAACTGATAATACCTCAACTGAATTTGACCGGTATGGCGGTGGGCTTTCCCCATCAAAGACAGTCCTATTAGGTGGTGGCCTAATACATTCCCTATAAATCTCACTTTCTTGTTCAGCATCCCGTAAGTGAACAGGTAAATAGCTGCTATTATATAATTCCTCTCCATCAGGAAGTGAAATCGATGGAGGAAGTTGTAATTGGATATCAGTCTGTATTGATTGCAAACGGATATGCCTTTCTCTATCCACAGCAGCTCCTCTATCAAACCTATCCTGGGTTGGAGTTGGAACATACAATACCTTAAAAAAAAAAGACAAGAATAAAATTCATATATATCGAGCAAGATTACTTTCAATACATATTAAAATTCACATTTATATATAAAATAAAGTCATCAATATTTAAATTATAATTTTTATGTTTCAAAAGTAAACAATATATATATACAACAGATTTAAAAATAAAATAATAGCATGATTGTAACTATTACATAATAACAAAAATACAACAAATCAACAAAATTAATATACAAATTAACAGAAAAAATGAATGTAATCTATTAAGATAAATTAATCTTAGGCAATAATTCTCCTCATTCATGACATGAATATGTTTGGACGATATATTTTTAAACAAAAATATTAATAATAGGAGCCAAAATAAATTTAATGAAAACAAAAATGAATTAAAAACGAACTACTTTCTAATGGATAACTATTTGATAGTTTAAAGGTCTTCATTAATGTTTTAATTTATTCGAAAGTCGCTAATAAATGATATGACTGTTCTAACTTCAGAAGGAAAAATAAATAAAAAGATTTGCAATGACTGACTATACAAATCAATCTGAAACTCACAAATATGTTTACATATCATAGGTGACTTTATCCTTTCAACTCATTAAATGCAGTAACAGACTGTTTTATATCCCAATCACACAGATCTGTCTTTCTAATTTAAAAAACCCACCAAAATATTGAAGCTGATTCACATTTTCAAAATGATAAGCATCTGCCCCTCTCCCTACCACCATCACTAACTGAGAAAGGATTTAGGAGTCAATCGACCATTAATTACTAACGGTTTTATAAATTATATTCAAAACATTAAAAATATTTTCATCATCTTCTGAAATGGCAACAATAGCAGACGTAGGTAACATGTAAAATATATATAGAGATGAAGTATTCATTTTTTCAAGTTAAATCTTTACTGTTAAAAGTACATTGTATCATAATGCCATTATATAAACACAAAACAAACACCAATTATATTCAAAGTAAGAGTCATGGATCACATGACCCTATTCTCTTAAGCTTGTAAGTTATAAACAATGAGGATTGCCAATTCCTCTACAAACTTTGTGATAAATGCTTAGCCAGAGCCAGCACTTAAAATATCTCCGTCAGGAACCCTTCCCCAAACCCCTGACCATGGTTTCGTGCTTTGGCACTCCTCAGAGAGGTGTCAGGGTAGGTTCAGACACTAGATCTAAAAATACCAACCCAAAGCCAAGCAGTTATCTAAAATACCAATTATATTTTAAATTTCTTCTGATTATTTACCAAACATAATAATGGTTCCTCGATGGAATAGCATGCAGAAATTGTTGAAAATAAATAAACCATTGGTGGATAAACAGCTAACGTTATACAGCACCATAAATTTATTCAATTATTTAAATCAAATCAACACATGCAATATACAAATTGCATTATTTCTGACATTTTATTAGATTATAGTCTCTAGTAATCATTCATTTATAATAGGATGCAATCTTTTCAACAAATTTTTATAAACTGGAATAAATGGAAGCATTCTTATGATCTCAGATGGCACAATTTCACGAGAATATACATTTCTAAAAAAAAAAACTTCTCAAATTAACATATCAATGCCATATTTTAAAACTTTTTCAGGCATCTTATCAAGACTTGTGGTCTTTTCATTTTTATGATTATAAAGGATAGTTTTAACTTCATTATGCTGTGAGTTCGCATATCATTATTTAAACACTAATCAAAATACTCCCCTCCACCTGTTTGAAATATAATCATCACATACAAAAAAAAAAGTACTATATATGGATTTCTAGAATTATGATCACACAATTTGGGTTCATACATTGCTTTCAATGCATCAAAAATAGATCCACTATCAACAAAAGACTATCTTCTTCAGATTTTAATTCACCACATTTACTTAAGCTTTTTTATCAGTTAAACTTGTCTTTCTTTACAGCCAGAAAAGCTCCATTCAATTCATTACACAGCAAAATACCACGTTTCCTTTTAATCAAGTTACTAATCAAAGAATCATTATCAGCAAACCAGACAGAATTCTTTTTTTTTTAATGAATGAAAAACAGATTCATTTTATTCACAACACATTCCTCGAAAGAATTTCATATTACAGTAACATAACAATATAAAAATCCAAACTGGCAATTTCAGTATTTAACGGATATTGAAATTAAGCATAAACAGTAAAAAATTTGAATAAACATCATTTTTTACATCCAAAATGTTTAAACAGGACTAAATTGGAATGCGTGTGAATATAAATATATATTAGACAATTTTTTTTTAAAGTAATTATAGACTAAGTTCAATATCAATTTGTTTTCTTAAGAACGAATTTAAAATTATAACTTTATATATTTAATTATATAGTTTCCACAAATTAGTTTACAAGCCAATTTAAATTTATTGCTTTATTAAATATTGAAAATTGACATACATACATAACGAGTCATCGCATCACGTGATTACCATTCCACATATGCTCACGCAGGCTGTTAATAACAGTAGCATCCTCTCCATACAGTAATGCCACCAAGTTCAAATCTTAGTAAATAACGAATGCAAGAAGGTTTGTGAATATAATTTCTATCCAATGTCCCCAGACTGGTTTCTAGCTCATGGCTTTCATCAGTGATTACTAAGGCTTGCACTTGGAGGTTCTATTATTTAACAGCCTGTGTAAGCATATGAAATGATCACGTGATGTTTTGATCATTTGACACCTATCATCCCATGGGATAATGGTGACTTGATTTTTGAAAACCAAAACACCAGAATGTATTAGATGCTGAACTGAGTTCAGATCTATATGACTATACAAGTGAACGAGCTTGGATTGAAACTTATTGTGATTTCATCTCGAGCTCTTAGCTTTATAATTAACTAAATAGATAAAAGGTGCTTGCTGGAGAGTTGCATTAATCTCAAATTCAAGATTCCTCACTGATGAAAGCCACAAGCTAGAAACCAGTCTGGGAATATTGGATGAATAGCACCAAATAGGGATTTTATGCACAAACCTTCTTGCATCCATTGATAACTAAGACTTGCTCTTGGTGGCACTACCGTAAGGAATTTGCTACTGTCATAACGAGAGTCACTGAGTTTATTACTATACGCACTGAATAAATCTTTTATGTGGGCAGGCAGGCTTTTAAAACAATGCAAATTAATTGTATTTTTATATTGGACTATTTCTATCATCTAATATGTGTGTTGAATGTCTTTAGAAAAGTTTAATTTTTAGTTAAATATTCCAAATGCATTCAACTGTTAGTCATATCACAGCAAATAAATGTTAGTAATATCACAGCAAACAGGTTAGTATATGCACAACGTTTCGAAAGGTATTTTTCTCCCCTCTTCTTCAGGTGTTGCTGGCCTGACCAGTGACAGTACTAGCATGGTATTCGAACCTGGGTCCTTAGATTCTTGATTATTGAAGTTTAAGGTAACGCTCTAACCAACTGAGCCATCCTGCCATGCTAGTACTGTCACTGGTCAGGCCAGCAACACCTGAAGAAGAGGGGAGAAAAATACCTCTCGAAACGTTGTGCATATACTAACCTGTTTGCTGTGATATTACTAACATTTGTTTGCTGTGATATTACTAACAGTTGGTGCATATACTAACCTGTTTGCTGTGATATGACTAACAGTTGAATGCATTTGGAATATTTAACTAAAAATTAAACTTTTCTAAAGACATTCAACACACATATTAGATGATGGAAATAGTCCAATATAAAAATACAGCCAGAACAGCATCATCACAAACCTTCAGAAAAATGCAAATTAATGTTGGTCTAAATTTTATAAGCATTTTGAACAAACTGTAAATAAAGCCAATGGGAAAACAAACAAATATTACATTGATTGAAGTTGTGTTTTCTATAAGTGAATACAACAAAAGTGATAGTATTTTAATTTCAAACCTAATTTAAAAATTACTGTTAGAATTGGCAATGAAATAAAAAAAAAAGCAAGAACAGGCAAGAAAAGAGTATTATTGATGATGAAAAAGAAATGTCAGAAATGACAAAATTCTGTCAAACGAGATATAAGTGGATCACTGGATCATACGTATAATAATTAAGAGGTTTGTTGAGTAATTAATCAAACAGATATTGTCATAAGACTACTAAAAGAATTTGGGATATTAGTTAGAATGAAAACTATTTAAAACTACACAGACCAATAAATATTTATAATAGAACTTAAATCTCAAAAAAAAAAAAAAAAGGAGCTGAACAATGAATACAAAACTATTATTAGCATCCTGAAAAATCAGGCTCTGGCTTATTTTCTAGTTAAGTCTTATTATCAGAGAAACACGGTATATATATATATATATCGTCAATACTTACTGAAATAAAGTAGCAGCAAAGAAATAAATGAACTGTTTCCCTATCTCAGAAATAAATTAATACGAAGAATACCAAAAAAAATTATACCTAAAGTTTTCAATGTATCGCCAAGTCGTAATGCAACAATAGTTTTCTTTTGCAAGACTGCAAAGACACGTACTTTTTAAAATACAAGACTGCAAAAATTTGGGCGTCCAAAAGCAACAGATATTTAATATAATATACAATGATTGGCAGCATAGGTATTCATCAGTTACTGTCATTTTGCAAGTCATTAAAAATTAGAATAGTGAAGATAGATTGGTCAAGTACTCAGATACAGTGGAAAATTGATTATCAAAATTAGCCTTAAGACCAGAAACTACGTAACAGGTTTCAGTTATCTTTTTCTCTTATCACTGATTTTTTTTGCCAGTTATTCTCTAATCCAACATACGTCTGACATAAATTCTTGGCTTATCTGTATATATATATATTTTCTACCTAATGATAATGACACACTGTGGAACCATTCTTGCAACAGGATCTGAATGACTATTAAGAAGCTTACTCAAAAAAACACAAAACTTTATTCGAAAACAATTCTATTTAAACAAAAATAAAAAAAAAAACCTAAATTACCAAATAGCAGGAAATAATTGTGTTGGACAGTGCAAAGACAAAAATAAGTTCTTTTAATACGCTAAATTGATTAAAACATTTATAGCAAACAATTTAAATATAAACAAAATACCATCGAATATAATTTTTTTTACTTAAAAAAAAAACAACCCAAATTATGAAAATAAACCATAATATATAGATACTGAATTGAATTTATATCGATATAATTATACAAGTGAATTAGCTTGGATTGAAAACGTATTTCAGTTTGGGCTATCAAAAAGGTAAAAGACAGATGTTGAAGAAGTGTATTAGATCCAAGATCCAGATGCACTGCTTCTAAATTCAAAACTCCTTACTCACCGATGAAAGCCATAAGCAAGAAACTAGATTAAAGATATTGAATGGCAAAGCAGTAGCTTATGATGCACAAACACCTAGCATCTATTAATTCCTAAAACTTGCACTAGGTGGCACTATTATGTAAAAGATTCGTTACTGTTTTAATTACAGAAATAAACAAAATTTAGAAGTAGTCACAAGTCTGAAGCAGTAAGTGGCCTTAGAAGATTCCAATAAAGATGACCTTAAATAAATATTTAATTCTACAAATTGTTGTTATATAAACCATGTGATGCATCGTTTGGAGCTTAATAAATTTTATAGTTGTATATTCAAAAGTACTAGTCAAATCAGGTGGGTGTCTTTTGACAGTCAATCAGATAAGAGATGTATCTGTAATATTATTAAAAAGTTTATTGTAATGCACTAAATGCAACGACAAAAAAGTACCTACTATTTAAAGAAAAATAAATGCTACAACATATAAAAAAAGCAGGCAGAGTAAGGGGACCTAAAATTAAATTTATTCAAGAAAAAACCAATGTTAACATTGTTTCTGAGTGACTAAAAATTTTACGGAGTTTCAATAAAGAGTTCCATATACAGAATACAAAAGGTCTATTTCTGTTGAAAATGAATGCTACCTTAAGAATGTTGGGAAAAGAATACAAAAGGGCCTTATTAAGTACATAAAGATTAATGAAGTTGTCAAGCATTAGTGGCCTAGCAGTCAGCATAGCTGTCTTCCAAGCAGCTGGCCTGGGTTCGCTTCCCGGCCAACGCTTTTGACATATAAAAGAAAGATAATGAAGTTCACATTATGATTAACGAATCATTCCATTTTGGAAAGTATCTATAAGAAAATATCTCGAGTTTCATGAAATTGTTAATAGTATTTGCTTTTTTAACAATTGGATAGCAAGCCAACTATCATCTCTTCGATTACTTTCAAGAAATAATCGTGTATTTAGTTTCATAGTAAATCAAATAATATTGTTGTAAAAAAATGTATATATAATATTAAAGATAATTCATGAAGTATCTCAGAAAAACTCCAATCTCATTCTCTCTCTATATTAGACAGTCTTAGATCTGACGGTTTTTCAATAGTAAATGGCTTATATACTCTAAGGTTATAGAAAAATATCCGAGCACCTTTCTAATATTGAAGTCAAAAATTATTAATTATACGCACATTTATAAATAAAAGTAATCTATTAATGAACTGGTAAACAGAAAAAATATACTTAAATGTTGTAGACATATTCTTTTACAAATTTGAATAAACAAGAATTAATTAGGATTCATAATATTATATTTATAAAATGCAGATACAAGGAATACTTACAGTAGATGTTGTAGAATCTTCACAAGGGCGCTGCTGAGTTTGATTATGGCGAGTTCGCCGCTCACTCCATGATCGGGCGCCCATTTTATAATGGCTGACTAAACAAACAATTACTCCTACTGTTAATACTATAGCTATCACAATAATAATAATATGGAGACTTGATACTAAAATAGAAAGAGAAAAAAAATTTTTTTTAAAAATTCGAAGTAAATACATGTGTGTAAATATATACCATACATATATATTGTATGAATATATATAGAAGATAAAATAGCATTAAATATCCACTGAAGAGCAATGTTTTCTTCAACACTCTCATAAAAAAATATGCTAATTGCTAGGTTGTAACGACTTTTCTCATTTCCTTTCTTATTTTATTTACTAACTAATAATAGTTTAAATACCCGTTTACTGACTAGTAATGAACAGGCTACATGGGATTGGGGGAGGAGTCTAAGATCACTGGAAATTCTCAATGAGTGGATGAATTTTTGTTTCACTCATATTCGATTCCAGGTTATCAATAAAATAGGTTAATACATTAATTAACTACTATAACTCTTTGTATATATTTATGTACAGGCATATATATATATACACACACACCCCAGACATTCACTGAGTATCATGATTAATTGAAAATTTTAGTTTATCTTCGGATTAAAAAATTAACTGGTACTTCATTGAAATTTAGATAACTTCAAATCATAAATTATCTTTTGGAAAAGATGTTAGGAACCAATTAATAATTAAAATAATGCAGGAAATATGTTTAAAAATCAAAAACCATGCTTACACTTTAAATGGAAAAAGAGTCAATTATTAACGTTAAAAAAAAAACAATTAAATATACATCCATTTTCAAACCAACACTCATCTTTTTATATTATAACACTTCGTAGCTATATGTTTCTGTTTTTAAAAGGTCTAACATAACTTGAAATTTTTTATTTATTGAGCAAATAAATTAAATGACTAAAGTAAGATTTTCCATTCTTCCACAAAATTAAGTTACTCAATTTAAAAAAATCCATTCCAAATAATGGTATATAACAAAATAAATTCCAATATAAACTTTAAATTATATCCATAATCATTTTCAACAAAACTGACTTAATTTCAAAATGGAGTAAACAACCGGACCCACACCTAGATTAGTGAATTATGGGACATGTAAATCGACATGTGGCTTCCAGTTAATGCTGGAATTTATTTTGTTATTTACCATTATTAGGAATATATTTACATTTTATAATTCCATAAACATACAAAAATATATATGCATACGTGTGTGTATATATCTATCAAACAAAAATAGTAATACAAAATAATAGAACTAAGTCTTATCATTTTCAATATAACAATATATAAATAAGTAACAGCTTCAGCTAATTTATAATATGACTGACATTTTAATACCACATTTGAAAATAATTGGTGGAAGAAAAAAAAATCTGAGGCAAATTTTATAAATATGATGGATAATTCATTATATAATTGAGCTAATGTACACAAATTTATGATTTTTCATTGGAATGCTGATATTGTGATGGGATTTTGATTTTTAAATTCTAATTGTAAATGATATTCAAGATGGCAATAATGCTGTAAGCTAGGTATTGCTTAATGATTGATTGATTTATATAGTAGTATATTAAAAATGGTAGTTAATTAGTTTTGTTTTATAAAGCTATATATATAAACAACAACAAATTAAACATACCTAAATAAGTTAACTGTTACATGTATACATAATTTGTAATAAAAACATTTATAAAATGTTAAGCTTATTAATCAAGTTTTTTTTCCCCGCATAAACTATTATCTGGAAAATTCAAATCTACAAAAATGAAAAGAAATTCTTAGTAAAAACTATTTTATAAAATTTTTATATCCGACTCATTTGACTTCTGTACAGCTTTATCATTGATTGTCCATAAAATGTTCAAATTTCAAAGCAAATAATTCTCTGCAAAACTATAATTTACGACTGATGAGCACAATAAGCAAATCTTAAATAAGCTATGAAATACTGCACTTTCAGGTGAAGTATCTGTTCAATACAGAAATTCATTAGTCTTGTTCACATTTGTTGCACACGCCAACTGATATTTATTGCTTACGAAACAGTTTCAATTATTTCTTCTTCCATTCAACTGGCTACCCGCTCTTTTAAGTAGTATATTTTTGATCAGATGTTGGTTGGCTGAGCAGTATTTTGGAATTGATGGAATAGTTCAGTATTTTTGTTAAATTTTTTTTTTAGTGTCCATTTTGATCCAACAGTTATTTTATACCTTAAAATTTCACTTTTGTCTCTAATCAAGGCAAGATTGTTTTTAGGATCAGATCAGCAAATTTTGTAAATATTTGTTCTTTACTGAACAATTTCTCAAGATTAACTAAATTAGTGGAAGCACATACCAAAAATGTACAAATAATGTGGACTGAATTGCTTATGTCCTGGGTAGCTTTTAATAGAGGTAAAAAATTATTATCAGAATTGCATAGAGACAAATTTAAAAATTAATACAGAATTTCTTAAAGATAAGCTCATAATTTCTGATATCATAAAATCACCAAAATATTTTCTGCAATTGGCAATTATGTGCGAAGTAAAAAAACCTAATGCAGTTATATTTGATCAACTGCGAATAAATGTTACTAGTGATATTAATGGAATATTCTACTTTTTATTGGCCAAGCACTAAGTTTTTTCCCCCTCAAGAAATGATTTATAGTTTATCTCATAAATTGCCATTTTATTAATGAGCTGCAAATGCAAAACTGCTATGGAATACAAAATGGATGCTTAATTGCCTTTGATAGTTAATTGTGCTGCTTTATTCAGTGCCAACTTGGGAACTCTGCTGCCCGATTCTGATAATTTCTGTTTTTTTATTTTCAATAACCATGTCAAGTGAAACTGTAATATATTTCCTCAAAAATCAAATTAAATGCGTTTTTTTTTACAATTCTAGAAAATGAACAGATTAAGTGCCAAATTTAATTATCTTTATCATTCATACAAACAGCAAAAACTTGAGCGAAAGCATGCGCAACAATAACATATTTACCACTGCTTGATTACCATGCAGCATGGAACACATAATAAATGCATGTGCAATTAGAAATAAGAAAAGTCTGGGAATTGTAAGCATAGGTTGTCTACAATATGACAATTAAAGCAAAGAAAGATCATATTTACTGGTTAGCATTTTTAAAAAAAAAAAAGGGGAATAATTTTATGTGAATCGTTCATTTGCAAAATTTTTGTGCCATTTCTGGCATGTGTGCTGTGCCTAATCTAAATCCTATTACTTTGTGTATGAATTCATGTTATTTTCTCTTTTAACAATGCAAACCATTCTTCACGGACATTGTGCTAATTACTCTATCAGTATTATAGAACTTTTTTTTTTTTCAATTATAATTTAATAAGTCTTCTTTAATTTTATAACTTGAATTGGTAGCATTTCTTTTTCTTTTACAAGAGAATTAAGTTTTCTATAGCTTTTGTATCGCTTAGTCAATTTTTTTTTCCTATTTCACTATTTATTTAAATATTCTACTATTTAATGTGGAGAAACTTAGCTTCTAATACACCACAATATAAGACTTCTAAACAATCTGTTCTGTGATCTTTTCCTATGCCTACTGCTGTAAGCAACGGTCATAGATCTGTACCTAGTTTTATATCAATATGACAGTACTAATATGTATATACTGAAACTCTGCATTTTTTTTTTCTCCTATAAATAACAAGTTTTGCAAAATTTTATATTTATCAAAAATTTAAACAAAGATGACAGACTGAAATATTCGGTCACACTATTTCCAATAATCTTTCAACGAAGTGATTTAATGCAGTATTGACATTTTTTAAATTTATTTTTTAATCTACTTTTAGTTGGAAAATAAACAAAAGGTGTGTTTGATATGAATCTGTACAACAAAATTAGTTAACATTTTGAAAAATGCAAAAAAAAAAAATCCAATCCCAAAATGACTTAATGAATAACCATACAGAAATTTGATACATTCAGGTGGTAAGAAGATTGTCAGTAAAGATATTTAAAGTTACGTTGAAAAATTTACAATAAAAAATTCCATCAAATACTGCCAAATCAGTCAAAATTTTAAAACTGAAGTTTTATTGTATAAATAATTTGGAGTATTTAAAACATCTATTTTTAAAACAGCATTACAATCCAAATTGTCTAATTCTTCCTTGTTTTCTATATTAGGCAGTCAATGATCTTAGAGTAAAAGTTATTTATACATTGCTAAACCAAATTTTTGCTTATAATTATATACTTAAAAGTTAAATATGTACAGCAATTAATTTTATATATCTTTTTGATATTGTATTATATTTTTCATATTAAAATTGTTGTGTTTGATGGTAACTTTGTTCTAGGATGATACATTTGGTGAAGGTGTATTTATTAAAACGCTGCAATCACAGCTTCGGGACATAAAGAATGATTTTTTTTTTAACTTACTGAGAAAAAAATCTAAAGAAGCAAAGTCTGGAATAATCCTATTGATGAGGTTAGCTGGAAAATAGTTTGAGAATTGGAATGAATCTACTAATAATTGTCAATGCTTATTTAAAATATTAAGCAATATTTTAGCAAAAATAAGATTAATAAACCATCAAAACATTAAGATATTAAAGACAAGGATAATTTTGGCCGTAATTAGATCGAGTTGGTCATGAAACCTGTCATCATATTCTTTAACAATTATCCTGAAGAAATGAGTTATAACAATACTAAATGTTTCATGCAATAAAAATGTCAACCCGAAATGGGTAGGAAAATTGTAATAGGATAATAAAAATATAAATAATGAGTTTATCACACGACTATTTGCTCTCATAATTTTACTGTTAAGAATGTGTTTTAAAAAAAGCAATAATCTCGGTAGTAGTAGTGAAAACTTTAACAAGGTCTTCGAAGGCAGAAGCGGAGAAGAGTTCAATGTGAATAGCAGTTATATGTGGGTCAGTCAATCCTGAGGTGGGCCGCGAATGCAGTTCCAGCGGAAAAAGAACCGAGTCAATATCCCGGGACCCAGTTGTGGAACTCTGCCGCCTGGTGTCAACCGTCATAGGCTGCCTAGCAGTGACACCAACAAACTTGGAGATGTCAGTGGAAGTTCCGGAAAGAGTTGTCACTTCTGGTCAAGTGTCCGTTTTGATAATAGTAACTACGGCTGAGACATTAATGATGCATCAAAAATAGGAATATAACAAAAAAATACTTTTAAAGTTATAGAGATAATTTTGTACCTCCAGACATTGCACAACATTTTTATTTTATGTATTAAGCAATTGGGTAAAAAGCAAAAGCTAATTCTGATTTGAATCAACCTATATCTCTATTTGGAAATGAAATTTTACCTTTTGATAAAATACAAATGAAAGACTAAAATAAATCTTATTTAAAAATGTGCTTATTAAATTGAATACGCTTTAGTTGGTACACAATAATATATATGCATTTATATAGCAACTGTATCTAAGATAGTGAATACTAACATGAATGCTGACTTCGTATAAAAACATAACCAAATAATTTTAAAAATACTTTATTAATAACCCAAAATATACTAACTTTTTTATAAAGTTAAAATAATTATGTCAACTGAACTATTTCAAATTGATCAACAGACTCAATAAACAAATTTTCCGTTGTTATACCATTTTTTAATAGCAAAACATACCATAATATGATTTTCTTTTACTACTGGCTCCACCTGTATTGCAATCTTGTTCATCACTGAAATCTGGACAGTCATTAATACCATTACATACAAGCAACCAACTGGGCAGACAGTGGTGGTCTGTGCATGCGAACTCACAAGGACCTATAGAAAAATATATATATAAACATTTTTATTTGATTTTTAATTTTTATGACTTTTCCATTAATATTTTTTTTAATGGAATGACAAAATTTCATTTTTTAAAAAAATGAATAACAATAACGAGATTTACATTTTTGTATATCCATATTACAGGGGTGGGCATGCATGAGAAGCGCATGCTGGTTTTTCATGTATTGTAAGAGCCACACAATATTGTTTAAGTACACAAAAATAAATGCAATTTTATTTAACTTAATATGATGGCATATTCTACACAAGTTTTAAATGCCGTATAAACTATATAAAAAATATAATTAAGAAAAAGAAATAAAATACAAAATAATTATTTCAAAATTTTAATAATAAAAATAAAATATAATAAAAAATTATTCCTAAAAAGCATAACATTTAACAAAAACTTTTGGTCAAATCTTTGAAATTTGTTAAAGCTTTTCCAACAATTCTGTAAGATGCCGATTGGTCAACTGTGAACAATATTTCGACTTCACGAACTTCATTGCAAGTACAAGGATTCACAGCAATATGTGGTACCAAAAATTGAAATTACTTGACAAGCAGCTATCTTTAAAGGTGGATATTTTGATTCTGGCATGAGTTCTCAAAATGTAATTAGGGAACTAGATTTGCGATGCATATACTTCATTTCTAATAACTCCAATTCCTCAATTTTGACAAATATCATTTCAGAAATTGGAAATTCATCTTTAATAATATCACAAAGGGACTCACAAAATATGCAAAAGTAGATTTAAAACTTTTAAAATCTTCAAACCTACATTTGAAATCCGCTTGCAATCCTTCCAATTTTTCTTTATATCCATCTAATTTTTCTTCTTTGATATTAATTATATTAGCTTTTACTCATGAAAAATGATTAAATATTTTGGACTTAAAGATTGTGCATAAAAAGCTGAAGTTTAGCTTCAAAACTAAATACAGTTTGTGAGACATCACTGATCACTTTTCCCTTTCCTTGTAAAGTCGAATTAAGTGTTTGCAAATGTTCCATAATGTCTGTATGGAACATTAAGTCAGAAAACCAAGTTTCATTTTCTAATTCTGGACATTTTTTTTTTCCTTTTTCTTTTAAAAATGTTATGATCGGATTTAGGAGTTCAACAAAACAACTCAAAACGTAAGTTGACAGCCAGCTTATAACAAACTGTAAGGAGAAATCACTGGGCAATTCATCCGTTCCATCATTTAACTTTTTAAAAAGTTCTTAAATTGACAGTGTGTTTTAGCATTTATTCTAGTTAAATTAATAATCGGCAAAACAATCTTCCACAGATTTTTGTATTTTTAGTATTTCGCTATCACATGCTCGAGAGTGAATTATGCAGTGAAGAGGTAGATAATGTGGAATTTTATAATTGTTGTTTAAAAGACTAATAAGACCTAGGTTTTTCCCTATCATTGAAGAGGCTCTATCAGTCACACTTAACAAGTTTATCACAAAGCAATTCAAACCTGTCATTACTTCATCAAGCGTAGTTTTGACATCATCTTCACGACTAAAAGAAGACAAGAGTCCTTGCTACTTATAAAAACCTGATTGCAATGACTTATATATTAACATTTTATATACTTAAAAATTTTGTTTATTTTTGTAGTTTTATTTTAACTACAAATAAAATACAAAAATTTATATATTTACCCAATACTGAAAACCACAATATTTGCTTCCTAAATCAATGGATTATGAATAAACCATATAAAACTTTCTAAGGGCATCATACAGTCAACTTGAACACAGATTTCATGGAAGAGGTTAAGCCCCATTAGGTTACTCAGAAGGGCATTGTTTGTTTTTATTGGTATATGGCAACAAATTGCAGAAAGAAAACTTTTTCAGGAGTAAGATAGTGTCAAAGATTTCAAACAGAATGGAAAAGCATCTACTATATGTAGGTGTATTTGTGATTCATAAGTTAGTTTATATAGTCCATGCACAACTCATCTCTTGGATGTGAAACAGCCATACTCTTTTGCAAATAGATACAGTTGCTGATGAAAATGTAAGATTTTTTACTTTAGGATAATGATAATCTAATAATATAGCAGCAATCATATTTATTTCTGATTAATCTTCACTTTTATACTTAAAAAATTGAATATACGCACATGTTCATCCGTTGAACTGTAAATCAGTATTTCAATCTCATCATTATATATTGTTTATCACTTACTTTCATATACACTTCAATGCAAACAAATTTTCTTAAAAATTTCTTTATTTTCCTTACAGTTTCGACTGTCCAGCAGTCTTCATCAGAGCTTTTTCAAACCTCCTCAACTGTCCAGAAGTCTTTAAAGCAGAGGAGGAGGTTTGAAAAATTTCTGATGAAGACTGCTGGACAGTCGAAACTGTAAGGAAAATGAAGAAGTTTTTAAGAAAATTTGTTTGCATTGAAGTGTATATGAAAGAAGTTATTATAAGTGATATATATATATATGAATATATGCAAAGAAAGTAAGAGAAGAATAAGAGTATATATTGTTTATGATAAATTAATCATAAAACATTACTTCTTTCTATAAAATTGTAAAGATGCAATTTTTTATTCTACTGATTGAAAAAACTCTATTCAAAAATCATAGTTTGAAAGCTAATACTAACTTCAATCATAACCTAAAACACAACTCTGCAATAAAAACATTCAAATATGAGAGCCCAATTTTTCAAATTAACTACAAAAGGCGACTTATTCAAAACAATACTGACATCGAAATATTATTTATATCTTAATATGTACTTATAACATAAAACCTTTCTGTGATTACAGTAACTTGGACATTATAATGGTACTTAGGTCTCTCCTACATAATCCTGGCATGTATCTATTTATACATAATGATAATATTTACCAATCAAGACTTGTCTGACATTAAATTTTTCATTATCACCAACAAAAATGTATAATATCCTTTTTGGTCCGACATTCATAATTCTGCTTAATAAAACCATTCACATTCAAAGACAGTTGTGGCCTACCTCATCTATAAAAATTCTCTTCACTGTATTCCAGAGTTATCTGAATAACCAATGAGCTCTAGATAATGTAAAGCTACCACATCCCAGACCAGTTTCTATTTGTTAGCGAGGACTAGGAGTTCAAAGCCGAAACTGACAACTTGAGCTGCTCTGTAAAATATACGAAAACTCACCTAGTATTAGATCTACATAGCTATATAAGTTAGTTGATTTTGAGTTCAAAGCCTTATTTTAATCTCACACTATCAACTTTAATAATAATAATATTCATTAAGGCTGTAGCCTCAAGCACATGCGTATAAAATGCGATAGTAGGGACCTCTACTATCGCATTTTATATGCATGTGCTTGAGGCTACAGCCTTAATGAATATTATTTACGTAATTTTTAATTAAATTTATAATTACTATTAACTTTAATAGATTTTTAAAAAAAAGAGGGGGAGGTAGTGCAATTGCTAGATGCACAAGTAGATTAATTCCATCTTTAAATTCTAAGGCAAAAGCTAGAAATTGGTATGCAAATGTGGATATTATAGCACTATACTACTTGGTCTCCACTGTTTACTCAAGATTATAATAGAAAGCTCTAGAGTATGATGAAATCTAATGCATATGAATAAAATTGATATCTATCTCATCCCACTATGATTCTGTGAATATTGGGAGTAATAACAGAAATATATATTAATGACAGGATTAATATCCTAATGCCTTAGAGAAATTTATATTGTACTAATTGTAACACTTCAATGTGTGGCAAATGAGTCATGATCCACAATATTCTTTAATCTTACGATTATGGAAGCCTCATTTGATTATGCCAGATGCTAAACACCTTACACAATCTTAAATTTTAGCTACATCAGTTATTAGGATAGATGATCTTTCTCTTGAATGTATCAATGTTAAATAGTCTAAGATAGTGACAAAAGAACACATAAACATTTAGCCGATTCCATATATAGACCTAAAGATTATATTTTTTAATTCTTATATTATCAAGTTTTGAACTCAAGCCAACTTGCTTTTAGAGTTATATGTAGGTTAATAATTACATGACAGTGTGCTGAATACTGTTATTTTTCACGTATGTCTAATCCTTTTGTTAGGATGGTAGAAAGCACTACCAACTAGCGCCTAGCGATCAAATCTTACAATTGATGGTCCTAAAGTAGCAAAAAAAGAATAAATTAACCCTCCCAAAAATCTGGCGAACATAAACAGAGCAATTTGTGTGACATTTTGTTGGTATAATTATTTAAGCATTTTCATATAATAATCAAAACAAGAAACATCAACAAAATACCACCCCCTCCTCATTTTGTTTAAAATACAATACAGCTTAGGAAACCCTCCCCCCCCAGTTCTGTAAGATGTAGAAAAATATAATTTTATAAAAACATTACTGTGAGAATACTTTTATAAATTATTCTGTTGCTATTTTTTATTTGTGTGTGTGAGAGAGAGAGAGGGGTGATGTCAAAATCATGAACTGAATACTTATCCAACTAAAAGAAATCAAGACATAGCAATTTCCATTTATCACATATTAGTTTATAATTGTTACATTTTCATTTACCATTGTCAAACTTCCTCCACTCACAATTATATACTGAACTGTTATTTTTGTTTCAAATGCGTGTTTATAATAGTTTATTTACATGTATTGTGTTTATTTTTTCCCCTAAGTTTGTCTATATTCAAAATTATCTATAAAAAAATGTTACTCAAAAAATAAATAGTAGTTGGAATAATAAAACGAGGCAATATGAAATTCATGAATGCCATAAAAAAGCATCTGTTATATATGTTAAAAAATATTATATACGTTCATTATAATAAATGTATTATAATCAAAGTTCATCAATAAAATGTGTGCTATTATCCATGATATATGATGCACAAGAGGGGGATTTGGAACAGAAATATAGACCTTAAAAAATAAGCTACAATGAAAATATAAAATTTAACTTCGCTACAGCAGATCTTACTATGTGATGATCTTCCAGATCAAGTAACAGAGCTAATTGCTGACTTAGTGCTCACTTTAATTTTGGGAATGTAAATCCATAGATATTGGTTATCTAACTTTTCCATCTTAGTGTGGAAAATTTCTCCCAAGATGCAAATGAAAGTCCTAGCAATAGTTTTTTATAATGGTGGCATAAGGATCTTGTCATATTCTGTTGGTGAAGTTATTAAGTGAACACATTTTTTTTTTATAGAACTGTTACTATTAGGTAGTCTCTTCAAGCATTGATTAGGACTAGAGCTCATAGGCTGATGCTGTTATTCATTAGATTTTCTTCCTTATTTCACAGAAAACCTCCCTAAAGGGTCTTTCTAAAATACACCATCTCATGGAGCCATTCAATGGCATACGGTTTCTTGACCAATTATTTAATCTCCTTCAGGCAGAGAATGTTGGAATTCGTAAATTAGTATTTTTTTTCATTATTATTTTCTTCTTCTTCTTCCTTTTCTTATGTATTGATTTCTACTTTTCATATTATACCATTTATAACTTTCTTAAACACTTTAATATTTTTTATATAAAAATTTTATTCTAACAGTTTCGACTGTTCTGCAGTCATCATCAGAGCTACAATATCCAAATATAAAATTATACAATTAGTACATTTTATACACATTCATATATATAATTAAATGCACAAATAAAACATCAAGTCAGGTTAAAATGTATGTGTTATTTGTATATTTAATTATGTATATAAATGTGAATAAAATGTACTAATTGTATAATTATATATTTGGATATTGCAGCTCGGATGATGACTGATAGTTAAAACTATTAGAATAAAGTTTTAATATAAAAAGTAATATTGTTAAAGTGTTTAAAAAAGTTGCAAATGGTATATGTGAAGGTTATTATTCAGATTAACAAAATAATTATATAATCGGTTACATGGAGAATTAACCAAGTTTTACACCACAATTGAGTCATTGAGCAAATTTACCCCCATCCCCATTCCATTAGTCGGCAATTAATTCCGTCATTATCCACTCCCATCATTTTATAAGAGTGCCAGAGAAAAGCATTCTATTTTTGCCACTCACTTTCATATACAAATGTATTTTACCAGCAGCATCTAGTTACATTCTGACTCCACAAGAAAAAATGATAAGCAAATAATAATGTTTTCTTAAGATCATTTCTGCTATGACTATAAAAAACCAATTTTTGATTTGAATCATAAATATCCACAAGTAGAACATGCTAGTCCATTAATATTCTGATCGACACGAATGCCGTTTTTTTTAATTTCTGCATAAGTTTTCTTTCTGAAATATTTCACTACTCTATCTAAGTGTATCTCTAATGTATTTACTATTGGAATAATTGTTATATTTAAAATATTAATTAGCTGAAATATCATATGGGGAGAGAGGGAATTACTATACAAAATTATGATCTTCGATTTTTATATCTGCTGAAAACTCTGGTATTAGTTACATATTTAATGCCATACATTGCGCTGCTAAACTACAGAACAACTTTATTGAAATGTCCTAAAGTGTATTAAAAATTTAAATACACTATTTTTAGAATGAAACTGCAGTATAAGAATTTTCCTGTGAAAGGAATACTACATGCAGTAATAACAGAAAAGTTTTTAATATAAGCGTCATGAAAAAAAAAAAAAAACAATAACGTCTGAAACAGTTCATGAATTATAAATCCAAATAAAACCAGCTTAAAGTAAAGCTACAGAAATAATTTACTATTCCGATCAGACATCTGTCTAACCTTAAAATTCTTGTTAATTAATTATGATTGGTCACTTTTATCTAGTTAAAATCTAGCCTTTTTTTTTTTTACTCTCGTCCAACTACGTCATAATAATTATATAGTATTATTAAATCTTATAATTGTAAATAAATTTTGCAAACAATTCCAACGAAGATTATTTAAAAAAAAAAAAATTCAAACAATTCCAACGAAGATAATAATAAAAATATATCTACTTGAACAATTTTAATTGCAAAAAAAAAAATTAAAATATAAATTACCATTTCCTTATATAGATTAAATCAAGCATAGTACACAATAAAAAAATAAAGTTATTTATTTTATCGTCGTAAGAAATTGCACACATTAGAAAAATAATTTTGTTTTATAAGTACGCACTTATTTGAAATGTTTTATACGAAATGTAATATGTTAATAATAAAGTTAGGAAAGAATTGGTCGGGGGGGGGGGGCATTATTAAAATCGTCGTACGACGTAACTTTAAAAATAATAAGACTAATTATACAAATAGACATAAAGATGTACGGTAAAAATACAAGTTTACCTAAATTGCGAGAACTAAAAAGAACTTGTTAACGATCCAGAAACTTCTTGCCTTTATACAGTGACCTTATTATACTCTCTAGGAGACGGAAGCCATGTTGGAACTCGGTGCATTTTAAAAACAAGGGATAAATTCCTAAACTTACTTCTACGAAAATTATCACAACAGTTTTTTTATCCGTACATTAAAATGTCAAAATGTATTATAAAGTTTAAAAGTAACAGCTTTTTAAAAAATATGTATAAAAAAATAATACAACCCACATATTCACGGGAAATTTAATATTCAAAAGTAACGATTAACTTGCCTGGCTTTCTTTTCTTATATTTTTAAGCACATAACATTCTTTGGGAAACTACATCTGCTGGTAGACAAAGAATTATAAACAATTACTGTATCATAAAAAAAAAACTAACAACAACCAATTACTGGCATGTAGCATGTTAACAGTCCCCTGACCTGGTTAATAAGAAAAACCAGTAGATGGCAGCAATATAAAGAAATGCGATGTGATGTAGCTGTTCATTAGTCAAAGTCACCTAAATCGTATATTCACTCATTAAATGATACACATTGCACATTTATTTCTATTTGATCTCATTTTCTTCACCAATAACTAATTTGTCCGTTATTTCTATCGAATCTCTTTAAATCATAATCCCCCCCCCTCCATTATATATATATTCCACAGTTTCTATTTTTACTCAAAATTGTCACATTCTAACAATAAATTCAACATTTTCAATCCTATATATCCACTTATATTCTGATAATTTACTTATTGTTTCCATTTTCTAATTTATTGATGATCACTATCTTTGGATTTTTTTTTTCTTTTAATTTAATACCATTTTACCCCCTTTTGTCAACTTTCTTGCTACAGCTTTAACTAATCATTTACTTGCTCTATTGTTATCTGCTATATTAAAACAGGCAAAACTCGCTATACGTATTGCCACACACAGCAAGCTAGCGTAATCAATAGATGCCAAAATCCCCATCTAGTGTATACTCATCCAATATCCCCAGACTAGTTTCTGGCTTGTGGCCTTTGTCAGTGAGGAGCCGAAGGCCACAAGCATGAAACTAGTCTGGGGATATTGGATGAGTAAGACACTAGATGGGGATTTTATGCACAAGCCTCTAGGTGCAGTGCTCTCGGATCCAAGACTCCTCACTGACGAAGACCACAAGCCAGAAACTAGTCTGGGGATATTAGATGAGTAGACACTAGATAGGGATTTTATGCACAAGCCTTCTGGCATCCATTGATTACTCTAGTTTGCTGTGTGTGGCAATACGTATGGTTAGTTTTACCTGTTTTAATAACAGTATAAGCAAGCATAAGAAATGGTGGTCATGTGATGTTTATCTGCTATATTCTGAGGGTCTCTAAAGGCCAGTCAGCCCGTGATAATTACACAGTATGTGAAGAACAGGTAATAATAGTGTTTATTAATATTTATTTAAGACAGACATAAAGATAGAAAAAATATTTACATTTACTTCACAATATAACAAATAACAACAATAAAATAATCGCTATTCCTTGATAGTCTAACAAGTTCTAAAGTTTTACGCTTTGTTCAGAACAATTTTGTCCACCTTAGAGTGCTGCTTCTTCTGCCTTAGCACCATTAAATGACTTCAACACATTTAGTTTCTGGCAGGAGTAGCTCTCTCACATTCTTTTATTTCTGGCAGGGATAGCTCTCTTGCATCCTTTTATCTGTTTTTTTCTAATGCTCTAATTTACATACATGTGTCATGTAATATCTTTTAGTTGCAGCGCTTTATTAGTTTTCTAGAGTGATTTTAGGGGAGTAATCATAAATGAAAATAGTTTTTGAGCATATACCTTTAAATAACTTTCTTTATACTAAATTATATATGCAAACATTTCCCCTCCTCCTCTACTCTAAAAAATCAGACTTACTGGCAGATGTAATCTTTAAATTTAACAGGTGGTTGGCAGATTCGTGGAGTTCCAAGAGTTATCTTCTCGGTTTCATTTATTGGAATAGTTAAATCTTGTTATTTATGTTGAATCTCTTCTTTGTTTTGTGTCATTACTTCTAAATCTAAATCACCATCTGGATTATCTTTTAATTACTTTATCTTCAAACATTTTATTTTGGTGAATGTTTGGTAAAGTGTCCTTGTAATATGGTAAAGATGATTGTCTTTTTAATTCCCCCCGTTCTGTAATTTACTAATCTTACATGCTTCGACAACACTTCCATATTACATCAGGTATTCATTTAGGTTGTAGAAGATTGTGGATCCATATATTTTGATGTGCTAAAAAATTTTAAATTCTCTTTCCTTTGTTCAACAGAGGATAACAGTTTAAATAAGTGTATCTGGGGAAAACGACACATCGGTAACTCTGCCGGCATGATTGTACATCACTTCCAATAAACCTTCTGACATACTTCTTATGGTAATACATCGTCAATCATCCACACCGCTCGGTGGCACTCTTTCTACGCTAAAGCATAGAAATATGCTGTTTACACTTACGGCCTTGTAAACTGTTCAAATACTTATATGTTGATGAATTTAACACTTCCCCAACATTGATAGCATGTGAACATTATCAGCGACATGTTGTCATGAATAGTTAACAGCATATTATATGAGAGTATGTGTATTTGTAATCAGAAAAAGTGTAACAGTATGCAGTTAGCAGTTTTTCCTTTTAAATGAAGTGTAATTTTAATGAGTAACTAAAAATTATAAGTATTTCAAAAATGTCCCTAATTTCCTTGTTAGATGGCACAATTTAATAAATAGGAGTGTAAGTCATGATTCAGGAAAGTGCACGCGAAAGTCACCCAATTTGCAAGAACTTTGCGAGATAAAAAAAGTGAAATGGCAGAACAACATTTGACGGGGTTCAAGTTCTTTGATTTACCCAATACAGAAGGAGACACGGTGGCTATCCTTCAGAAGAATAATATTTTTCCCACATAAAAGAACTGTGTTTGTGATGGTGTTATGAAATTACGACGATGTAAAATTTCAGAAATGAAATGTGAATCACATCAATGCTGTCGAAACGTGTAAATCCAAAAAAAAAAAAAGTACCAAATATTCTAGGTATTTGTTTATGAATAAAAATTAATATTTTTGAACCCCCAGTAAATAAAACAAAAATAAATGTTTTTAAAAAAATATTAAAAAATTTTTTGAATGTTTTAAAAATAAAAAAAGGCAGAATGTTGTTTTTTTTAATAAAAAGACAGTATGTTATAAAAAATAAAATAAGACTGCAGGTTTTAAAAGCAAAAGTTATATTTGTTTTTAAAAAATTTTAATAAACCCATTATCAAAAAAAAAATCCATAAAAAATATATATATAAAACACATTAAAAAAAAAACTTAAAAGAAATATATTTTTAAAAAGCCCGGTAACGTTATATTTATTTGTTTTTCAATAACAACAGCGTCATTGAGCAGTGTGGACGATCGGATGATGTATTACCCTTCTTATTTCCATTTTTTTCAAACGTTTTTTAAATGTTGAACAGCTTTCTCGGCAATTTCATTACTTTCAGGCTTTCTCGGCAATTTCATTACTTTCAGGGATGGTGAAATGAGGATATATTTAATTCCTTTGTTTTGCAAATATTCTTTAAACTTTTGCTGATATGAAACCTGTACTGTTATCTGTCATTATCAATTCTGGGAATCTATTATTATGGATTCTGCATTTGTGCTCTTCGCTAACTTATATTCAGTCCACCATGAATAAACATATACTAATATTAACATAATATGTCCATTCAATGGGCCAACAAGTCTAGATGAATAAGAGTCCAAGGAGACAGACTTCTTCCTTGGTTCAAATTGTTTAGTTGGTAATTTAGCAGTTTTGGCAGTTAAAGCATATTTTTTAATCAGGTGCTCGATATTAAGTTTGGTCAACATACATACGATTGAGCTAATGCTTTCATCCTGACAACTTCAAGGTGGTCTTGATGTAGTAAATTCAGTACAGGTGTTCTGCCCTTGGGAGGAATGAGAACGCAATTAGTAGCTAGCATGCATCCATTACAAATGGAAAGTCCATCTCGCAAGTTCCAAATTGACATTAGCTCCTATAGGACATGTCTTTGGACAGCACAATTAAATTCATTTCATGAGTTGGGCATATCCTTTATCATGCCTAGTCCACTCGGCTTTCAGAGTTCAACGAGTCTATGTAATTTATTTCTTTAAGTACATATTCTTTTTTTTTTATTAACAAGTAATTGGAATAGAGCATCTGCATGGCCAATTTCTTTTCAGGTTTATAAACTAAATTATAATCATAATTGGATAAAATATTAATCCAACGTAGCATTCGCTGGTTCACATTGTTCTGGATCTTTTTTCAGTGATAAGAATACTCATTAGAAGGTGATATGCCCATACAAATTTGAAATCTGTCCATAGACATGTTGGAACTTGATTGCAAAAACAACGGCCATTGACTTCCATAACATGGATGAAACATAACAGCTCTGATACCATATTTTGTGGATTAAAATGAGAAGTTAAAGGACTGAAAGTAAATGGAGATTATTTAAGTCACTTAGATTTTGCAGATGATGTAGTTGTTTTTCCAAATAATGCTTTAAAGCTGCAGAAATGTTGCAGGAGTTATCAGATGAAAGTAGGACTAAAGAAAAATGTTAAAAAGACTAAAGTAATGTTTAATGGTTTTTCTCAAAATATGAAAATAAAGATTATGATGAGTTAGAAGACCATGGTCAGATTACTAATACAGATGGAAACATAATGGATGAAATTAATCATAGAATTAAATTTGGTTGGAATGCTTTTGGTAGAAATAACTTGATACTAAAAGGAAATATGCTCGTGTTTGAAAAGGAAGGTTTTTAATAAATGTGTTTTACCAGTTCTTACTTATGGATCTGAGACTTGGACACTTAATAGAAGAGCAATACAGAGACTTCAGACCACTCAAAGAATTATGGAGAGATTCATGTTGGGAGTAACAAGAAGAGATTGAAAACGCAACATATGGGTAAGAGAACAAACAGGTGTTACTGACCTCATTGAAAAAATTAAAAGACTGAAGTGAAGTTGGGCTGGACATATTGCTAGAAGAGATGATAATAGATGGACAATTGAAATCTTAAACTGGATTCCAAGAGATTGTAAAAGACCCAGATTAGACTACAAGTGAGATGGATGGATGAAATAAGAAAGTGTGCAGGAGTATGTGGAGAAGCTAAAGATCAGAGACGATGGATTGAACTTGGAGAGACCTTCATCTTGCAGTGAATTGATAATGGTTGTTGATGATGATGATCCAAAGGATATTATAAAATTACGATAATCCAATGGCTCATTGCATAGGAGTTCATAAGAAATTTGAGCACCTGAAACAACAGGGGACTGCAATCCATAAACTCTTGATCTCCAGAGTCCACTAGTCTACCACTGCACCAAACATTTAAACTATGACTACACCCCAATGATGAAGTTTCCCCCAACAAGTCATATTTTGCATTTCTCACTAATCATCTAGATTTGATTGCCCACTCAAAAGTTCCAAAAACAACTTTATTTCATCAAAATGTCATAGATTGAATATTAAGATGTATTGCATATGCACAGAAATCATATGATTTCATTACTCACAATTTTGGCTTCAAAAGAAGTATGTGTAATGTTTACTTCAGGCCCTTTGAAACGGAATAGAAAGAATTAGCTACATTAAGCGAACACAGATGCAAATTACATAAAAAGCAGGTCATATTTAACAAATCTTAAAATGACTCAACTATAAGTTATATGTTTCAACTTTAAAGTTTTCTTCATTAATATAAAGATGGACAAATAACATTGTGGATTATGAATTACTTTTATACTTCCTTAGTATATTAAGCCTACAATTCCTTCAACTCGGTGTACAGTGATTAGCACCCAAATATCATTCAATTGTTACTGCTGCCATTACTGCTATCCATTATAACCTCTACTACTGCTTCTTTTCTTGTTATTTCTTTTATTCTTTTTTTTTTCTTTTTAGTATTACTACTACTATTACGTTTTGCTCAAATCTTATTTCTTACATTTTAAAAATGTTTGAAACTTAGTTTATCATGTTGCATGTAACTTTATATTTATTATTGTATTACCCTTTGTTTATTCCCTATATCAGGGGTCCCCAACCCTATGCCCGTGGGCACCATGGCGCCCGCAGACCATTTTGTGTGCCCGCCGCTATCCGAACAAGATTGAAAATTATTTATCTGATACAAATAAATTTAGTTTTTAAAATTTCTTATAAATTATTGCATTATATTGTAATCAAATTGTAGGACATACTAGACTTTTACAGCGTAAAAATATAAACGTTAATTATATGTTAAAATTTTATTTTTGAAATAAATATTTTTTTGTACATTTTGTGTATTATTAACAATATCCAACTATAAATTTACATTGAAAAAATAAATGGTGCCCGCTACCTGGCCGATATTATAGAATGTGCTCTTAAGTGCAAAAAGGTTGGGGACCCCTGCCCTATAGGTTTAGCATGATTAATATAACAATCACTCCTTAAGCTATCAACAATCTCAACATGTAGTCAAGGCAACTTCCTTTAACAGTATATATATGGATTTCCATTCTTGCTATTAAAAGGTGAGAAAGTTGCCTTGACAGCAGTGAGAAATATTGATTACTATCTTTATTGTGAATGTTTAGGTGGTAACTGGTTGGTTTCTAATGTCATCATCATCATCATCAACCATTATCAATCCACTGTAGGATGAAGGTCTCTCCAAGTTTAATCCATCTTTAGCTTCTCTTCTCCACATCACCCCTGCACACGTTCTTATTTCATCCATCCATCTCACAAGTGGTCTCTTTCTGGGTCTTTTACAATCTCTTGGACAATTGGAAATTTTAAACTGGTTTCTAATGTATACATTAATATATACACATTGCAATTAATTTTGATAGTAATTTCCTATTTTTAAAAAATGTTCAATTGTGTTGGAATCATTATTTTAAAATGTTTATGATTTTGGTTATCGTATTGCATTAATAATTTTCAATTCTAACTTCTACAAATCTAGTTGTTGTAAGTTTTGCACATGACTAATGCATTCTTCTGCTGTTTTTATACATATGATTAATTTTGGAATTTGTCAACTAGTGTGAATAACTTCTCATACAAGTTTCTTCTTGTTGAGAATTATTTTATTATTTATATACTGCATAATTAATGATTAATTAATAATATGGAGATTTATATATCTCTAATACTGTGGAAGAAACTACTTCTCACACATGCACTAGAGTTGTCGCACACTATTTCCCATAAATGTTTTAAAACCACAGCTGGTCCATCTATGGTTAGGGCTTATTCTTTAAATAGACTGTGTCGAAATTAGAGTTGGGAACTTATTATTAACCTGATTATTAAATTGGCATATTTCTTGCACAAATTCAGTTTATAGATCACAGGGAAGAGAATGTTTCTCATTTTTAACTACAGAATCTCATTAGTTTATATAACAATTATCGACAGAAGAGAGTGTGGGTCAACTATTTGTGAAGAGTAGTTTTTTCCACAATATTATGGATATACAAATTGCTATATTATTAATAATTATATCTATATAACCTAATAAGATTCAGTGTTGTACGTAGTTAAAAATGAGAAATTTTCTGTGATATATAAACAAAATTTGTACAAGTAATATGCCGATTTAATAATCAGGTTAATAATAAGTTCAAACTCTAATTTACACATGGGCAATAATTATTAATTTATTTAAACAATAAGCTTTAACCATAAGTAGACCACTGGACCACCTATGGTTTTAAAACAATTATTGACAGAAAAGAATGCTTGTCAATTCAACTGCATCTGCAAATAATAGCTCTTTCCATAATACTGCATAATTAATGAATAAGAAAATTATTAATTTGCCTATTAGTTTTAATATTTCTACTCAGATCTCTCAGAACTTTCTCAAAATAAATTTAGCAGCTACCTTAATATATTATTCAGGTATGCTGAACTTGAACTTAAGCAGAATCTACATCAATGCAATAATCTTCTGACAATGATTTATCCCTTTCTTCAGGATTGTTCAGACATTCAAATTACCAGCTTTGAGATGAACCAAAATTAAATAAAATAATGACTATTACAGTCAAAATAAATACCTTGGCTGCTGCAATCAATGTTAAATGTCACTAAAACATGATAAGAACTATATTTATAACAACCAGATAAATACCTCAAATGACAATGCCCAGGCTCTCACTGACAAACCTCTTCAAAAAGCATACCATGGTTAATCTAAATTCCAGACTAATACAATTTCCCTCAAAAATTATATTTTCAGGTTATGTTGTTTTAATACAAAATTTATCCAACAATTGTTACAAAACTGAAAACTGAGTCTGGCTGGTGAACTGATAATTTTGCTTTGAACAAAAGACTACATACTTCTAAATACATATGTGATACATTTTCTTGTTATTTGGTAACTTCAATTATTCTGGGCTCTACATGAAAATAAATAATAGTCAACAAATCTTTAGCTACCATAAAAGAAATACAAACATCATCTCCAACTGGTCATAAGCTTTGAAAAAATAGGTGATTTGAAGACTGTCTATAGTTTTCAACAAATACAAATGCTGAGAATACAGAAGTTACATGAATTTGAGTTTTTCCTCACATATGTTAAGGAAATCATCTACTTTCTCTTCTACATTTATAACCACTTTAATTCTTGGCATGAAAATCAATCTCATTCAACCCTCCTATTTTGAACCCTCTGCTATATATTTATAATTTGTTTCATATTTGCCTGGTAGCGGTTGTTATTTATTTCTAGGTCCATTATTCATGTTACTTTTATTAATCCCAGTATTAAAATGTATTAAATCCATGATTTGTTTTGAGGTTAATATCTTTTTTTTATCATTTATCTGCTACCTTATTGTTATACAGTTCTAAACACTTTCCCTACTATTATTAGTGAACTGTACCCTGCGCCGTTTGGTTCAATTGGAATGTCCCAGAGCCGATTATGGTGCTTGAATGCTTGGCACTTAAATGAATAGCCATATGCCTTTTTTTTTTATATAGTAAACTTTTTTTTTCTTTTCCTATTATTTTGTAACTATAACAATTTTTTCTTACCACATCTATATCCAGAGAATCAACGTTTGAAAAAACTTTGACCATTACGATTTCCCAAATCTAACTGCCAATTTTTGTGTACTCTTTCCTATACTGACATTTTAATGTTGTTCTTTTCAGAAAAAAAAAAAACAAACTAATTTTTTATTCATTCTTTATCTTGTTAAATTATTAAAAACAATAAACCCATTGATCACTTAAATTTAGCACACGCACACACACACACCCAATAAAAAAAAACTTCCCTACTCTTTCCCACAAAGACAATGCATATTATTTTTAATATGAAAAATAAATAGAACGAACTAGAGATCTTTTTTTTTTTGCGGTTTTCATCTGAATTATATATATATATTTAAAAAAATTAACGCTAAATCTAAATTTAGATATTTAATCTTCAGTTTTAATTCTGCTCTGAGAAATATTTAACAATAGTCTATTTTATACAGTCATATAACACACTGGATATTATTTTTAATAATTATATGATACACATAAAAATTCTAGAGTATACTATTAACGACTTGAGATATTATTTTAACTACGATGCCAATTTAAATAACCAACAGTTCACGTTACAGTTGAAGTCGGAAATAAGTTAGTATTTTTGCGTAGTAAATATGAGAACGATGTTTATATTTAAACGTTTCAGGCAAATATAACAATTAAAACTACGCAAATGTGAACTTTTAATCTTTATGTAATAATAAAAAAAGGGAAGCTGAAAATCATAAACATAAATTTATGGATTTTCTGACAAGTTATGGTGACGCTAAAACTACTTGCCAGTTCTAAAAATTCATGAGCTCGGTGAACTTTTTTTAACCACACACACAACCATGTGTATGCGAAGGATAAGCTGTTTTCAACAATTAACAAACTCTCTCTCTCTCTTTTTAATATCAACAAATAAATAGAGAATAAGTAAATTCCTATTTTTGACTTGAGGTCAATGACTCTTTCATAGACATTATCGGCTACTAAAAACCTATTGCAAAAATTATGTCTGGGCGCAGGCATATTTGATGACGTCGGTTTGCAATATCCCAGATTCGTTATATTTATATTATTCCCCTGATACCAATTTGTCTAACGTTGTTGTAAAACGAAATAGCGACCTATTTTTTTCTACCGATAGAAATGTAATATTTTTACATACACATCGGTGGCGCTGTAAAGCGCATTTTACTATTGTTTACATTACATCATCATATGACCACATTTTTTATGCCCACGCAATCTGTTAACACAGTAGCAATTTTCTCCTTACAATACTGCCGCTTGCGGCAAACTATAGTAATCGATGGATGCATATATTTTGATGTCTTTGGTTTTTAAATAACATATAAGCTAGAAATTAGTTGAGGATATTGGAATAATAGGCACTAGGTAGGGATTTTGATGCCCTTACTTTCTAGCATTCAACGATTACTATGGCTTTCACTAGGTGGCAATAATGTATGGAGAAAGTTGCTACTGTATGTATTAGTATACTGCAGTTGGTCGATTAATTTGGAAGAACTATTTCAAGTTTGTAATCTCCTATTCTTTTTTTTTTTTTTAAATGCAGTGCTCCAGGGAGAAATGTAGCTAAATGTACCTTTATTTACAAAATATTTACTATGTGTTAACCACCTCTTTCCTCCCATTTTGCCATAAGGAGACAGGACTTCATGGATACATGTTACTTTGCAAATAAAGGCACATTTAGCTACAATTTTCTCTAAATATGGAGATCTTTGAAACACCCTAAAAATATAAAGTACATATTGAATGCATGAAGATATGTTACAATGCCAAAATAAGAGTCATAGATCACATGACCCAATTCTCTTAAGCTTGTAAGATATAATCAATGAGGATTGCCAATTCCTCAACAAGCTTTGTGATAAATGCTTAGCCAGAGCCAGCACCTACCCTAGCACCTCTCTGAGGAGTGCCAAAGCACGAAACCATGGTCAGAGTTTGGAGGGGGGTCCTGACAGAAATATTTTAAATGCTGGCTCTGGCTAAGCATTCAACACAAAGCTTGTTGAGGAATTGGCAATCCTCATTGATTATATCTTACAAGCTTAAAAGAATGGGGTCATGTTATCTATGACTTATTTTGACTGTTTATAGTCTCTGCCTTAAGTCTTACGCAATGTTATATTGCTAAGACTACTAATATATGGTATAGCTGAAGATCACTCAGCCCATATAGCTATTTGAGTTACACAGCTGGGTTTGAAGACATGTAGGTGTCTGAAAATTTCAGATTTCCTCTCAATAGATAACTTCTAGATAAATGCTGGCTTTGGGTTGGTATTTTTAGATCTAGGGTCTGAACCTACCCCAGCACCTCTCTGAGGAGTGCCAAAGCATGAAACAATGGTCAGAGATTGGGAGAGGGGTCCTGACAGAGATATTAAAATGCTGGCTCTGGCTAAGCATTTATCACAAAGCTTGTTAAGGAATTGGCAATCCTCATTGATTATGTTACAATGCCATTTTAATTGCACTTATATAACGAACTATTTCCATCATCTAAAGTAATATTCCATGTTTTTTGACAAAATTTCAAACTTTATTTAAATTTTCCAATTACATTCAACTATTAGTACTAGCATAAAGGTTAGTATATACCCAACATTTTGAATAGCATTATTCTCCTCTCTTCTTCAGGGTTTTGCTGGCCTGATACATGAGAAACAATCTTGGACCTTTAGATTCTTGAAATTTTAAGGTAACATTCAATTGGTTAGAATGTTCTCTTAACATTCAATATTCAAGAATCTAAGAGTTCAGATTCGATTCCCACACTACTAACGTTACTGGTCAGGCCAGCTATGCCTGAAGAAAAAGAACAATCATATTACTCAAAATGTTGTGTATAATATACCCTTTGTGTTCTTGCTAATAGTTGAATGTAATTAAAAAATTTAAATATAATGTTTACAAATTTTTCTGAAGACATTCACTATTTAATGTTAGATGATGGAAACAGTCCAACATACAAATAGAAATAAAGGACATATTATAAATATTTTTGTTATAAAAATTTATTTTTACGCTTTATTTGCAAATGGAATTTAAACTGTACATAACATTCTTTTGTGAGATAAATATTTTGCTTTATTAAACATAAACAAAGTGCATTTTATGTTACAAATATAGAACAGATCCGTCTTCAGATCCTTCTTGCCAATGTTAATAGTTGTTACTGTCTAAACATTGTAATTCCACACATCTATCTAAATATCTTCATTTCCAGTTGTACTTGTTCAAGAATATTATATCATTTGACCATAAAAAGCATAGCCAAAGAAGTCAAGTATAACATAATAATTAAGTCACTTGGGGGAGGGGGCTACTGGCAGCGTTTTTTTTGTATTAACCCTTTACATTCCTTACTTCAACTAGAATTTAAACACCAAAATATGTAATTCATTTTTTATTCAACTACCAGTTTTTCTGTATTAAACCCCAATAAGGGTTATCAATAAGTCATCAGATTAAACAAGGTAAAACTCTCTCCATACAGTAGTGCCACCCAGTGCCAACCAGAGTAATCAATGGATGCCAGAAGGCTTGTGCATAAAATCCCTATCTAGTGCCTACTCATCCAATATCCTCAGACTAGTTTCTGGCTTGTGTCCTTCGTCAGTGAGGAGCCTTGGATCTGAGAGCACTGCACCTAGATCTTAGTGATCCTGTGAAATAATCAGATTATTGAATTCTAATTGAAATTATTGCAAAAAAACTTTAAGAGTAACAATGCTATAAAATTTTTTTAGAAATTTTTCCAAAAGCCGTGAAAGTGGAATGATTTTTATTTATGACTTGCATTACTACATCTTTAAAAAAATAAAAATCGAATGTATACAATTTATAGTATTTCCTGTGAATCTGCATGTGAACAAAAAGTATAAAGAAAAGCAAAAACATTGAGCTTTTTGAAGTGCAGTCCCAATGAATACTTTTGCAATTATTATGAACAGAAAGATGATGGAGGATATCTGATCAGCTTAGGTCTGAAATTTCACTTAAAACATGAACGACTAAGTTGAAACCATCATATTCTGTTCAATATAATGAGACAATCTAATTCATTAGAAAAGTTTAAATATTGAAAAAGTTGGTGGTAAAAGATTAAAACAGTGATAAAGTGGATGGACTCTAATACAATAATGAAAGTGTCTTTGAACATTCTGAAAAAATAAATTATCCTGGATAAATGATGTTGCTTATAACACTCCTCTATTCATATACATGTTAATGCAACAAATTTTCTTAAAAACTTCTTTATTTTCTTACAGTTTCGACTGTCCAGCAGTCTTCATCAGAGCTCTATCTTCTTCACTACCTTAATTAAACTAATTAATTAAATTAATTAAGGCAGTGAAGAAGATAGAGCTCTGATGAAGACTGCTGGAAGTCAAAACTGTAAGAAAATAAAGAAGTTTTTAAAACAATTTGTTGCATTAACGTGTATATGAATAGAGTGTTATAAGCAATATATATGTTATATGAAGATATGCAAAGAAAGTGAAGGAGAAGATTAA
This sequence comes from Epiperipatus broadwayi, assembly GCA_028023455.1. Classification (NCBI taxonomy): domain Eukaryota; kingdom Metazoa; phylum Onychophora; class Udeonychophora; order Euonychophora; family Peripatidae; genus Epiperipatus; species Epiperipatus broadwayi. The sequence goes on from JAQFVV010006353.1 coordinate 1,158,410, forward strand.
ATTGTCAGGTGGCAGCAGTGACTTGATTTCAAAAGACAGCGATCTCCAATTTAAAAATTCAAACCTAGCAATCAACTCTGAAGAACAATATTTCAATCTACTGAACAATAAAGCTTAAAAACAAAATGGTGGGTCTCTTAACTCTTAATCACTATTAATATCAGTTACATCGAAATGGACTTTTTAATAAATCAAACATTAACAATCTCATTATTGAGTTAAGTCCAGTAGGTAATAGTCATAAACCATTCACAGTCCATATCACCCACATGCTCATCTCAAAAAGAACTCTATCTGTGCCATCATAGACAATGATCACAAACTTTGGATATATTTGAATTCTGTATCCAATATTTGTTACTAATCAAATACTTTATTCATTAAAATTATTATAAAGCAAATCAATCATCTCATTGAATGCAAACTTACAAAACCCAATTTAAATCTAAAAGCACAATTCATGTCCTGGTCAAACCTCTCCCTCTTGTATATAACTACTTTTGAATTGTGCTACAACTTATAATAGCTCACATTTTGTTGAAAAATTTTGATTAGAAAAGAAAATGTATTCTTTGTTGAACTGCAAATAGTACTTTTCACCACAAATATGTAACAGATGCTTTTTATATGTATACTACACATATATAAACAAAATTTTGAAGAATAATACTAATATAGTTATTAATAATAACATCATGTGATCACTATTCTTTATGCTTAGACAATCTTTATAACACAGTGGCGCTACTGTATGGAGAGTTTTGTCTCTGTGTTATTAATAATAAAACTGCGAACATAATTATGTATATTTTACAGAGTGTGAGTTCATTCATAAAAATAAGGAAAAAAACTAACTATTGCATTTTTATTTTTAATCGAAGTTAATAACAAATTGTCCGACTTTAATCATTAAATATGCTCTGGATAATATTATACTTGTTTTTTATCAATACCTTTTTCTCTTATAAAGATATAATAGATTATTCTCTGTATTAAGAAATTATGATTGCCATAATTATTTTAATATTTTAAAATCAATATTGAACTTTTAAGCCAATAAACATCACATGATCACTATTTCTTATGCTTGCTCTTAACTATTATTAAAACAGGAAAAACTCTCTACACGTATTGCCACTCAGTGCAAGCCAGAGTAATCAATGGATGCCAGAAAGCCTGTGCATAAAATCCCCATCTAGTGCCTACTCATCCAATATCCCCAGACTAGTTTCTGGCTTATGGCCTTCGTCAGTGAGGATCCTTGGATCTGAGAGTACTGCACCTAGATCTTAGGATCTAATGCAACCCTCCTGATTTGCACTGAGAGGCGATACATATAGAGTTTTGCCTGTTTTAATATTGACTTTTAAGTGTGTTCCAAAATTTTTAGCAATTACTCTTAGAAAATATTTCATAGTGCACATCGAATTTGGAAAGCATAACAAAGGAAGAATAAAATGTAGATGCTTTCAACATAAGCCGAAGAAATGTTATTAATATATATATAATCGTGTATAAAATATGAAAACAAAGATTGATTGTGATGAGTTAGAAGTTAATAGTTACAAATACCTTGATCAGATTATTAATACAGATGGAAACATAATGGATGAAATTAATCATAGAATTAAACTTGGTTTTGAGTGCTTTTGGTAAAAATAACTTGATACTAAAAGGAAAAACGCCTATGTGTCTGAAAAGGAAGGTTTTTAATAAATGTGTTTTGCCAGTTCTTACTTATGGATCTGAGACTTGGACACTTAATAGAAGAGCAATACAGAAACTTCAGACCACTCAAAGAAGTATAGAGACATGCATGTTGGGAGTAACAAGAAGAGATCGAAAACGCAATGTATGGGTAAGAGAACAAACAGGTGTTACTGACCTCATTAAAAAAATTAAAAGACTGAAGTGAAGTTGGGCTGGACATATTGCTAGAAGAGATGATAATAGATGGATAATTGAAATTTTGAACTTGATTCCAAGAGATTGTAAAAGACCCAGAAAGAGACCACAATGTGAAATGGATAGATGAAATAAGAAAGTGTGCAGGGGTGATGTGGAGAAGAGAAGCTAAAGATAGGAAAAGATGGACTGAACTTGGAGAGATATTCATCCTGCAGTGGATTGATAATGGTTGATGATGATGGTGAGATGGAAAATGGCAATTTATTTACAAATTCTACTTTTTACTTTTAAACCTGATTGAGTACAGCACTCAAAAAAGAAAAAAATGGCTGCCAAATAGTGTAAAATTTAAGAATTTTAATGGTTTATTTACATTTTTTCTTTGGATAGCGTATAATTGAAGATATATAGTTAGATATGGTTGTAGTTTATGACTCACTTTATTTCTAAAAGAATTCACTGTATTCATATAGTGTGGGCACATAAACGTGATCAACATTTTATATATATTTTAAAATAAAGTCCCTTTTTTTTTGAAAAATGTAAAATGAGTAGAAAAATATTAAAACAGGTAAAACTCTCCATACAGTAGTGCCACTCAGTACAAGCCAGAATAATCGATGAATGCTAGAAGTCTTGTGCATAAAATCCCCATCTAGTGCCTACTCATCCAATATCTCCAGACTAGTTTCTGACTTGTGGCCTCCGTCAGTGAGGAGCCTTATGCACAAGCCTTTTGACATCCATTGATTACTCTGACTTGCACTGAATGGCACTACTGTATGGAGAGTTTTGCCTGTTTTAATAACAGTTATGAGGAAGCATAAGAAATGATGATCATGTGATATTTGGTGGAGTAGAAAAATATTAAAACTTTCATAATCAGTCATTGGCAAAATTGAAGAATAATGTTTTCTTCATTGTCTCCTTTATGTAGAGCTATTGGTGGGAGATTTTTGCCTTGTAGTGAGCTATTTAAAAGCTACTAAATTTATGTAATGTAAGACTTCTTATTTTCTCATTATACCCCAGGTATGGCTTTAAACAATCACAAACTATTAAAAACTTAAACAAGTTATTAAATGTGATACTAGATAATAACAATTGCAATAATTATTGGATATAAATTTATAATATGTTTTGTATATTATATTAAATGTTAATTTTTATATCTTATTAATTATTTTTAAAATGAACAAAAAATACTGGTTATTATTATTATTTTTGTTTTTACGTAAATATTTATATTATTTTTTATAAATCTCCACATATTCATTTTAATGCAATTTTTTTATATAATTCCTTTAATTTTCTAATAGTTTCGACTGTCCTGCAGTCTTATTCAGAGCTACAACATTTAGACATGTAATCATATAACCATTATTCTATGTACATATAAAAAATACATATTTTACATTATTATTCATAATCATATTTTATTTTTAACCCTATACCTTTACTGCCCTTATTTTCTAATTGTTATTTCTTTATTACTTCTACTTCCTTTTTATTTCTTATTTTTTTACTTTTTCTTCCATCCTATCTATCATTCTACATTACTCTCTAATATATCTTTATCACCTTTTTATTTTATTTTTAATACCTATTAATCTAATTTCTTTCCTTCCTTTTTATAATTTACCTATACTTATTCTTTTATAAATAATTTTTATTCCTATTCCTATCTTTGTTCTCTTTTATAATTTACTTATTTATTTTACTCACTTACCTTTTGCATAACCTTCTTCTTCATTTATACTAATTATAATAAAAATATTAATTATAACAAAAATAATTTTAATATGTTACGAATATAAATTTGCAATACAAGATTTGATAATTAAGTCTGCAAACTGTCCACTGTCTTTACATTGATAGAACTGTATAAACATCTGAATAATGTCTCATAACCTTAGTATATCAGTGTCTCACAGCTCTGCTCATGAGATTTGTTACAGAGCCTTGCTGAATGGCATTCATTATCACTGTCACATGTTTATGTGTACCGTTGGTAGAATGTCAGAGCTTGAATTAGAAAACATGAACATTTTTCTGAGGAAAAAGAACGTGTCACTGATAGGAAGGAGGGTCAGGGCAACCAATAAAAAGCAGAACTGATGAAACCATTGCAAAAATTCATCAAATGGCAAGTCAAAATCATCGGCTGATTGCATGAAGTATAGCCGACTGAGCAACTATAAATAGAAAAACAGAAAAATCTTAATTGAAAACCTTGGCATGAGCTCAGATTCTGTCTATTAGGGAATGCTTAGCCAGTAAATGACTAATTACTGGAATATCTTACCTACTCACTTGATCTAGCTCCAATAGACTTTTTTTTAATCCAAAGATAAAGAAAATATTGATTACATTCAGAATATAAAGAATAATTATTATGACAAGACGTTTCATAGTCTTTCCAGAAAAAGCTCCAAAATCATTTTTTTCTTTTATATTTATTTTTAATCAAAACTAAATTGAAGATATTCAAGCATATTGCAGCCATAATCTTTGACAGGACGATTTACAAGATTCACATCCATAAAGGTAATTCTAAATTGTTTATGCGATTTTAATAAAAATATGCTCAAATATATACATAAATTATCATACTTGATATATTATTTACGATAATTGTTAACAATCATTACAATAAAAATAAAATAATTGAATGATTTATTATTTAGGAGTTCAGTAAAACATTCCGAGCATTGGAAATTACAAAGCTAGACCACGATCCATAGGTCTTGATCTCTGGACTCTACCTCTGCACTAATTCAAACAAGGCAACGATTATTACAGAAATACCTAAGATGTTTCATATTATATATAGCTGACAATCCAATATTATTTTCAAGCATAAATGAATCACATTCTTTTCTTTTTTTTTTTTATTGTTACTAGTTTATCGTGAATATCAATAAGAAGAAAGGACAGAAAAGATAGACATTACTGGATGATATAAAAGATGGGAAGAGTTACGTGGAATTGAAGATCTGGGCAATGAAGAGAATGGAATGGAAAAAAAAGATGAATTGATGTGACTACTCTCTGGATCTGTCCATGGGGTGAATACTGTTGATAATATTCATTTCTTTTAGGTGATTTATTACATTTAAAAGACAAATGTAGAGGATTTTTTTGTTTATAAGGATTATTTAAAAGCATTGTAACAATCTACAACTATTAAAAATGAACATTAAATCATAAAAAAAGGTAGTTCTCTGTCATACAGAATGTGGCACTCCTTAGATATACCTTTATTAGAATGCCATTATGTTGTTCGAATAGAGATCATTGTATTGCCTTAGAGTCTTATTATAATATTAATTTAATTATATTAATAATTTGATAAGAATCCCATTGTTAATTGTAAAGACAATTTGAACTATGAGTCTCTGCAGTGTGACCATTCTCAGATTCAAACTTCCAGCGCTCAAACTTCCTAGGAACTCCCAAACAATAAAGATATTTGATTTTTTTTTATTTACTGTTATTAAAAGTAAGGACCAATAAAAGTAAAATGAAGGCATATGTCTTGCTAAGATATCCATACAAAAATATGATTAATTGATTTATTTTAAAACAAGATGTATTTGTTTCTGTTCCTAGAGCTTGGATTTATGTAAATAATAAAAAACTTAAGGAAGAACTTTAAGACAAACTACAAGGAGAAAAAATTGGGGACATCTAAGTATTTAAGGTATGGTAAATTTTCTTACTGAGGAGTTACCATACATCAAATGAAATGGGATATTACATTGATAGAGCGTGCCGAAGGACTTGTCTACAGGAACTGGCTTCCTTATTTGTCTTAATTTCATGTATGATCATGAAATTTGAGATTTTCCTGACAAATTGATACTGTGAAGCTGAAAGAGAAAATAGTGTCCGTACTTTATCTTTAACAAGTACCTCAATAATTTTAATAATAACGAGAATCATAGAAACCGGTTCTCAATTTTCAAGTAGGAATAGAGGAATGTTTCTTTAAGAAATTAGAGCATGGTACTGAGAAAAATGATTTATGTCTTTGCTTGTACAAGTGGTTTAGGGGATAAAGAATTATAGGTATTGCAAATATTGAGCCGAAACAATGTAAACTGAAGCATAGCAGTTATATCTGATCTGGAATGAAATTGATCCTTAGTGTAATATTGTACTTAGTATTTTTGTAATTTTCATCATTCGCCCCAAAGAATACATCAAAAGGATAGATCTGGATAAACAAGGCTAAGCAATCTTACTTTATAGGGAAACAAAATAGGTATTAACGATGAAAGAAAATGCAAGTTTTGGGGGTTTGTAATGAGAACCTAGATATGAGGATAACAAGGAAGATTTTTGACTTTTCAGTTGAAAGATGCAAATATAAAGATTGACAACAGTGTTATCAGCAAACTTCACGTAATGATTAAGGCATGTGATACCTTGTTTCACAAATGTTCCTGAAACAGTTTATGAAATTGGAAGTTCTCTTTCAATAAAAGGAATCTAATCTGTTAATGATTTTCAGAATAATTATACAGAGATGTGGCATAAAAGATGCAGTATAATAATTTTTATACTCCTATCAAAATTTTTCTCTTTAGCATAGAAATAAAAAAATTGATTTCCTCCATCTTGTTGGCGTTACTAGATTAATTGGCACAATTTGTACACTTCCTTTATTGATTCTCTATTACAAAAATTTTCTGATGCAATATGATATATTCCAGTGATTTTACTTTTATTAATGATTGTAAATCTAATCCCATCTCATCTTCCATTATTGATGGTTTTATGATGTTAGATATGCCTGTTTTATATAAAATCTATTATTTTAAAACTAACTATAACTCGGGGGGGGGGGAATGATAAAGAAAAATATGTTTTGTTATATGTAAACACACAATGTGACCCCACAAACTGTTTGTAAGGCCATCATTGAGTCAATGCATGGGTTAAATAGTCACATACGTTAGCTATTCGCCACAAAAAAATTCAAGATGCTAGAACATCTGGAGCACAAGTTGTGATATGAAATATAAAAGAAATTTTTCATATTTTCACGGATCATATCTTGAAAATTATTTGAAAATGTATTCTTGCAGTTCCTAAACAGTTTGAATCATTTAGAGTGTTTTAATAGCAGTTTTTCTCAATTTAAACAAAATTTAAGGTTAGCAAATTGTTCCATTATGGATTAAGGTATCATCATACACCATTTTGTATAACTCATAATCAGATATGCTACCCTCTTAAAATTTTTATGGGAAATAGATCAATTGTTGCAATGTAACGTATATGTTGATTCGCAAATGGTGCTTCAGGTATCTTCGAGAAAGAACCAGATTCCGATCATTTTGTCATTGGGGACACTCTGCATATATACATTCACATTCGGTTTTATAAAACAATAGAAATTATATTATTTAATTTCACATTTGATATTGAAAGTTTTCAAAAGATATTCATGACATAGTACAAGCTCAACCTCATTAACATGAAATGCTAAAAATCTCCAACATTAGTTCATGACATCAAAAAAAAAAAAGGTGACTTATATTAAAACAATTTATCATTACTTTCATCATACACCTTATTAATTGAAGAAAAAAATATTGTACTAATACTTTTTACAAATCTTACATAATATTTGAATACAAGTATAATTCATATACTAGGTTTAGATGTAATTATAGGGATTTGAACACAGACTTTCAAGCTCCCTTTACCTATCCACTTTATCTCATATAACTGACACACATGACCACACACACATGTAAGAAAGAAATGATTTCTAATATACATATTTCATGCTGAAACTAGCACTCATCAGTTGCCCCAGATCATCATCTCCCACCCATATATATAATCAGTGCTCGGTTTATATTAGGATAGCATATTTTCAAACTTTAATGGACAGGCTTCAATCAATTACACCCTCCAATTCTTCAGCTATCCATACCATTAAAAATCTGATGATGGAATGCACATCCTTTTTCTGTGTATTTAAATAGACATGGTTCTATACATGAGGGGTCAGAGTGACTTAAAAGTCAACATGGGTATGACAATAATATTGCCATCTGCAAGAGATTTGGGTGTTCCATCATCAGATTTTCAATGGTATGGGTGGCTGAAGTGGATTGAAGCCTGTCCATTAAAGTTTGAAGATTTGTTATCTTAATATAAACCGAGCACTGATTTTATATATATGTAGGAGATGATGATCTGGACCAAGTGATGAGTGCTGGTTCAGCACAAAATACGCATATTTTTCTCACATGTGTATGGTCGCGTGGGTCAGTTGTAAGAGATAGAGTGGATAGCTGAAGAGAGATTGAAAGTCTGTGTTCAAATCCCTTATAATTAAATCTTATATAAATACTTTTTAAAAAATCTTGCTTTAAGGTTAACATATTAATAAACTATTGTTTACATTATTATTTTTCTTTTCTTTTTTTAAATTTAAAACTGAATACTTTCTTTTAAAAAAATGATTTCCTGTTTACATCAAGACAGCCTATATTTTCACGAAGATTTTCAAAAATTTGTAATTTGTCACAGTTTCGTTCTTTTCATTAAAACATTTTTAAAAAAGTTTTTTTTATTTCCTCAAACTCATCAAAAAGCAAGCACATGTTTGCTTCTACTTTCCTGAGATTCTTTGAAATAGTTAATAAAGACGCTGCTGGCTATTCCAAATTTTTTAGCAACCTTTTTTAGACCCATCTTTCATTACCAGTAATCATTTTTTGCTTAATTTCTAGAAATAGTGACTGTTTGTAATATGTGATAATTCAACTTATGGTGTTTTAAGAGCAGCGGTTATTTAAAAGGAAAAAGCAAATTTACAAAAGTCAGTTCCAAGAGTAAACTATTTTCATGTTAATGAGAAAGATGTTTTGTACACGAAACTGCAAACATCTTTGTGTTAAACTATATTTCATATTAAAGAATTTTACAGAAAGCATATTAATTAGCAATATTTCTGTACTTATTTTGGCAAGGATTAATTTTTTTAAGCAAAACAGTAAATTATGTAAAGCATGTTAATGAAATTTAATCTGTAATTACTTAAGTTGTCAAGCGTTGTTAGCCGAGAGGTCATCGCAGCCGCCTTGCAAGCAAGTAGTTGTTTGCAGACGGTTGTGGGTTCGCTTCCCGGCCGATGCTATGACATATGAAAAAAAAAGAAAAGAAAGATATTTAAGTTTTACAGAGGTGTTTAGTTTTTAATTCCCTATTCAATACTGTTAAATAAAGGAATATCATATTTAAATTTATATTTACATCTTAAAATATTTTACTATAAAAATTATATGGTATGCTTGACAAAAAATAAATCCTCTTGTTTCTATGGTAGCCAAGAGACTATACTATCGCCAACATTAAATATATGTTAGGACCTTTAACCTCAAAAATATAGACATGTTTATAAATTTTAGCTTTTATTCATGCCAGGCATGCCTTCCATACATTAAGTAACATAATCATGCCTATTTTAAGTTTATTATGTATTGTAAGCATGCCTAGCATAAATAAAAGCTAAAATTTATAAACATATATCTATATTTGCTGGGTTAAATCGTTAACAAATTACATCAAAAAATGGAATCATACAGATATGTATTAATGCTTTTGCCATATATAAAGGCGTATCGCTAAATAAAAGGGTTTACGCAAAGATGCAACTTATGCTTAAGTACCTCATAAAGGGAAACATAGTTCAAAGAATTTTAAAAAGCTACGATTATGATACGTAATGTATTCAAAACAATCTTAGCATGAATAAAAGTTAAAATTTATAAACTATGTCTACCATTTCTGGATTAAATATCCTAACATTTATATGTTTAACATTACATTTCTAATTATCTCCATGCAAATCACACATCCACATATATAAACATATTTAAAAATAAAATAGCATATAAAAGTGATTTACCCGCTGAAGAAGAAGCTATAAGTATCAACCCAAAAAAATCAAATCAATTTAGGCCTAGTACTTTCGAGGTTTTCCCTCATATTCATGGCCAAAATTAAAAAAAATAAAATGAAAATGACCAAAAAATTATTAATTCTTAACAATGCCAATGCATTTTTTTTTTAAAGATGTGTTCTTTAAAACAAACGTTTACAGTATTATATAAAAAACAAAAACTTCTTCATTTTGTATAAATATGAATATTACATCAACCAATTTGTTGATTTAACAAATAAATAATAATTGCTAAGTCAGGGTAATAAAAACTAAAAAATCAATAAACTGATCAAGAATTTGGTTGTTATCAATATAAGAAAAACTATGATATTGAAATGTTAAACGGGATTCCAAGAGATTGTAAAAGACCCAGAAAGAGACCACATGTGAGATGGATGGATGAAATAAGAAAGTGTGCAGGGGTGATGTGGAGAAGAGAAGCTAAAGATAGGAAAAAATGGATTGAACTTGGAGAGACCTTCATCCTGCAGTGGACTGATAATGGTTGATGATGATGATATTACAATGAATATTTATGGCTTCCTGCTGGGACACACTCAATCCTACAAATTGCTCTATCTTGAGAATATTAAAAATGTTTTCAATAATAATAATAAACACTTCCCTTTTTAAAACAACAAAAATAGGACCAACATCAATCAATGAGTTCATTCAATTAAACGTACTCAACGTACAACTCCTCTGCGTAATTTGGTTCAGATTTTGGACTAAAAGGTCTTTGGATCAATTCCGTTTCTGACACTTTTGGCGCTCAAACATCTTATGAATTCCCAAGCGATAAAGCTATTTGATTATTTATTTTATTTAACATAACAACTTAAACCAATATAAGATAGCACAATAAAAACTAAAAACTGTTAAGAACTAAATAAGGGATAGTAAAAAACATCCAACACACTCACTATACGTTTATGAATTTTACTGAAGTGGACAATACTAATCAACAGCAATTAATTGAGAAGTGGATTCCAAACAACGGGTTAGAATTTGTAATCATAAACAGCATGAGATAAATGTATATAACTCGATTTTTATGGTTAAAAAATATAAAAATAATATCCAAATAATAAACATTTGACTTTTTATATTTAACCAATTCTATTGCCTATGACATATGTGAAATAAATTAATAGACTTTCTGCTCAAGAATTTGTAAGAAGGTGGAATGTCAGAAATACCAGTAGTGGAATCAATCCAAGGACTTCCCAAAATCTGACCCTCTACTGCTGTACGGAACTATGCAGGCGATCTATTTTAAATTATAAAATGAAAATGAGATGTTCCATAGTGTGATACCATATCTAGCTAATTATTTCATCTACTGAATACATTTTCTGTTTTATATACTAAAATCTATCCAGAATTTTATTTTATATTTCTAAAAGTCTGTAACTTTTTCTTTATCATCAATTTCTTACATTTTGCAAAGTTTTCTTCTGTTATCGATTTTCTCTTAAATTTCAAATGATCCTCTTATATTGTTTCCAATAGTAGTCTTCATCCTACTCTAGACCCATCTAATGTACTAAGCTTGAGTAATCAATGTAATCCTTCATCAATGATAATTAGGATTACTAAAATAGGATCTAACACATCTTATGAATCTAACAATTGTCTTTTAAACTTTTATATTATTATACTAATTACCCGTTTTTTTTTTTTAAAAAATGCTAACGTTTTTAATTCAAGCTAACCGTATGTAGATCTGATATCAGATCAGTTTCAATATACTTTAGATATCTCAGTTCTACAACAATTGTAGTCCCCTAACCAAAAGATAGAAAGGGTTTATAGATATTATAAACTCAGATCCCTAAAGTAAATAAAAACTGATCTAATATCAGATCTACGTAAGTATATGAGTTTGCCTCAGTTTAAAATCTTAAGTTGTTTTTTTTTTAAATTTCAGGTTATTAACTTAATAATATAGAGAAGTCAAAAGTGGTTATCAAATTCATAAAGTGCATTAGATCCAATTTTGAATTCTAGTCCGCACTGATGAGAAGGCAAGAGCCAGAAACTGGTCTAGAGATGCGGATTAAATAATACTATACTATCCATTACCTCTTAATTACTCAACCTTACAGTAGATGATTCTACAGCAGGGTGAAGAAAATGGATGTTGATATATAGTGATATTGAACTGCTTATCTTGGACATCAGCAAAACATTGTTTCAAGTTGCTAGAAGAAACCAATCCAAACAACTCTTAAAAACTGCATAAGATTTTATAAGTAAACAAAATGTTATTTTACCAGAAGATGAGGTCAACTTGATTGCATTTGAATAACGCTAAAACTACACCCATTCTAATAATTTTAAAATGAATTCAAAAAATATGTAGTGTATAAATTATATTAATAATTTTTATTAGTCATTCCACAAAGTGTTAAAAGTGGATAGATTCCAGTCCCTACATTGTGTGAGAGTGGTGTAATGAAAATTACACTACAGAAATATTATACATAGGATACAATTTTCATTTGATTATGTAATATAATGAACATTCTAATAGCTCTTAACAAGTTTTTTCAAATATCCCTATCCCCAAACTCTCTGACAATAGCCACAGCTTGAAACCGGTTTGGGGATAGGGATATTGGGAAAAACTTGTTAAGAGCTATTAGCACGTTCATTATATTACATTTGTAGTACAAGCTTATTAAATTAAGTATGACTTGACTTTTATTACTATTACAACTATCACTTTTGAAAATTGTATTGTGATCATTAATCCCTTCAAAAAGTTAGTTGTACAACGTAGAAGATTATATAGTTCATATAGTGAAAATAATATAACACTTAAAAAACAGGTAAAAAATAAAATACAAACATATACAAAAATTTTATTAGATGATTATTCGGTCAAATTAAAAAAAACAACAACACATACATCAACAGTAAATTAACATAACATATATCTTTTAAAAGTATATTAGCATATTTAAACTGTAAACTGTAAAAGGAGGGGGGGGTAAATAAAGCATTGTGTAACAGTAGTAAAGTGCCTGGATGATATGGTATATCAGTATAATTAATAATTAAAAAAAAAATCATTGAATTGTTTTATTATTCAGTTCGAAAGAAATTCCAGCACCAGAAGTCAAGAACCGGAAGTGCCAAAAAAATCGATCTGCGACCTCACGCTTAAGAATCTGACACTACCACTGCATTAAATCACAATGAGCAATGTTATTAATATTTATTGATCTAATATATTTTTAAAAAGTGCTAAAATATAAAATAATAAAAATTTTAAAGCCAGATGAATAAATCCAAATACATTAGGAACTTAAAAACTGAGCTGATGTCTCGTATCTAATTATTTTTTATAAGTATATTATGATTTGTTTCGTGGATCATTGACAGATATGTAAGTAAACACAGAAAATGTTAAGATATATATGTATGCAGAGGTGGGGGGGGGTAATGTCAATAAGTTAGTTGGATAATATAAAAAAATTCTGAAATAAACGCAAGAATCCGACTGTTTGTTAATGTGCATTTAATTACAAAACAATATTTATCGTAATTCTAAATAATAGGCACGACAGACTATGCGGTTTAGCGCAGTGTGAGGGTTAGACTCTTCATTCAGTAATACCAATCGATCTTTTTTTTTTTTTAGTAGGCACGATTTACAGTTTCTTTAAAAGAAAATAATATACAAATGTCATTAAATCCACCACTTCCTTTATTTATATAAAATACAGTTGTTGTTGTTTTTTTCATATGTCAAAACATCGGCCGGGAAGCGAACCCGCGACAACTGCTTGTAAGGTGTGCTGACCACTCGGCCACCAACGCTTGACTATAAAATGCAGTTTTGCATAAATTAACCTGTATATGGAAAAGTTATATATATTTATCAAATTAATGAAAATACTTAATTAGCAAAGTATAATTATTATTTTATAAAATAACCAGCTTTTTTTTTTTTTAAAAAAAAATATGTGTGAGCTATATATAATAAGCATGAAATTAAAGGCTGTCTAAATAATTAATAACAAACAGTTGATAAATATTTACTTTTTTCGCTCCACATTGTGAAAGAAAAGGAAAGGGTTTTCAAAGGATAACTTTATTAAAAACATACTACTTAATAATAAATCTATGCTGGTACCGAAACTTACTTCATGAATATTGAATATTACACCTATTTCCTTAAACTGATATTCTAAACCAGTCTTATGACTTAAGAAATCATTTGTAATCTTTCAGAAATCCAGTCATTCGATCATTGGTAGCAAATGAAATCCTTAGATTGATCAGTAGATGATTACATACGTAGACACAATCAAACAAGTTCTTTAAAGTAAAATGATTTTGAATTCATTTGCATTTATTACACTTTAAAAAATAAATATTCATAATTGAAACACTATATATAAATAAAATTAAAAAAATTATAAAATCGTAACCGAAATACTATATATAAATTATTAAAAAAAAAAAAAGATCGAGTTATAATTGCGTGTATGTGTGTATATGTGTAAGATGCAATGTAAAAGATTCTAAATTAAAGGACTACGCTCTCTTAAACATACTAACTCACCAGGGACAGATACTTTTGTAAATTGTGTGTATGTGTGCACATGTGTAAGATGCAATGTAAAAGATTCTAAATTAAAGGACTACGCTCTCTTAAACATACTAACTCACCAGGGTCAGATACTTTTGTAAATTGTGTGTATGTGTGCACATGTGTAAGATGCAATGTAAAAGATTCTAAATTAAAGGACTACGCTCTCTTAAACATACTAACTCACCAGGGTCAAATACTTTTGTAAATTGTGTGTATGTGTGTACATGTGTAAGATGCAATGTAAAAGATTCTAAATTAAAGGACTACACTTTCTTAAACATATTAACTCACCAGGGTCAGATAGATTCTAAATTAAAGGACTACGCTCTCTTAAACATACTAACTCACCAGGGTCAGATACTTTTGTAAATTGTGTGTATGTGTGTAAAAGAATCTAAATTAAAGGATTACGCTCTGTAAAAGAATCTAAATTAAAGGATTACGCTCTCTTAAAACATACTAGCTCACCAGGGTCAGATATAAAGTAAGTGGTACAAAACATGGAGGAATTGGTAGTTATTGAGACCAATCATTAGAAGTAAGTGCGCAATATTGAATTAAATGCTAATAAATAAATAAATATTTTGGAATGCAGGTTTAAAAGTGATTTCTAAAATATGATCAAATGATATGAAAATATGTGTTAAATACTGAACTTCTTAAGAAAAATTATTAAATCATTTACAATTCATGACAAAACAATGGCATAATTTCATCAAAAACTAATGATTAAAGAAGTTATCTGAAATGAATTAATATCTTCACTTTGCAATATGGTAGAAAATAAATAATCACTTGAATGGATTTGTATATGTGAATGTGTACAGATATGAGTCCAATTTAATCTATATTAACTAAACAAATTGACTAAAGGCACTTAATAGAAAACTTCATGATTCCAAAACTTTAATATAGTACAAAAGAAAAAGAAGTCAAATAATGTTGAGTTAGAAAAAAATAATACAAAGATTTCACCACACTAAGAATTAAGAAAAGATGTATGTGGGGAGTAATAAGGAGGGATCAAAAATAGAATGCATGGATGATAGAGTAATAGGTAGTTATCACCACTTTAAGAATTAAGAGGTTGAAAAAGGTGAATTGGACATGTTGCTATAAGAGATTAGATATGAGCAGTTTAAATCTTAATTGGATCCCATTGTAAACGATCTAGAAAGAGATCACATATAAAAAGAATGGATGAAATAGGAAGTTTACTAAGAGAGAACCTATGGATAGGAGATTGGAAAGATTTTCATTTAATAGTGTATCAAAAATGTCCGAAAATGATAATGATTCATTTACATAATTCAATTTAAATACTACTGAATTTATTTTTGTTTAAAAAATGTTTTATTGAGAGCTATGTATAAAAATGGCAGTATGAACAATGCACCAATAAGTTATTCATAACAGATGGATTTCTGTAATTGTATAACACTTCCTAGTCACTACACTTAATTGAATAGATAACAAGTTCAATTTATTTGCCTAATCATGCTACACGTTCGACAATATCATTAAAACAATACTTAATATGGTTAATTCAATTTTTTTAACACATTCAATTGTAATTATGCATTTAAATAGCCATAATTTTAAAAAAAACAACACTACTTTCTAATAAACCATAGGGCATTAGTATTTATATAACCCCCAATATCCAAAAGTTTTCTAAAAAACTCATCATTTTTTCTTAACAAGACGACTAAGGCTCATATGATAACCTAGACCAGGAGTCCCCAACCATTTTGCACTTAAGAGCACATTCTATAATACCGGACAGATGGCAGGCACCATTTATTTTTTTCAACCAGATGGCGGGCATCATTTATTTTTTTCAACCAGATGGCGGGCACCATTTATTTTTTCAATGTAAATTTATAGTTGGATATTGTTAATAATACACATAATGTACAAAAAAATATTTATTTCAAAAATAAAATTTTAACATATAATTAACATTTATATTTTTACGCTGTAAAAGTATAGTATGCCATACAATTTGATTACAATATAATACAATAATTTATAAGAATTTTAAAAATTAAATTTATTTGTATCAGATAAATAATTTTTTATCGTGTTTGGATAGCGGCGGGCACACATAAAATGGTCTGCGGACGCCATGGTGCCCGCAGGCATAGGGTTGGGGACCCCTGACATATTCAATTGTAATTATGCATTTAAATAGCCTTCATAATTAAAAAAATACTACTTTCTAATAAACCATAGGGCATTAGTATTTATATAACCTGCAATATCCAAAAGTTTTCTAAAAAACTTGTCACTTTTTCTTAACAAGACAACTAAGTCTCATACGATAACCTAGACCATTCTGAACATCTTCAGACCCAATGTGGTAATCCAGGAATTGCGCCTACAGCACAGCGAACTTATTATCAACGATATTTCGAAGTCACTATAATAAATTCAAAAATACAAATTTAACCTTTTTACACAATATGTGCATCATATATCATGTTTAATGATATCAAAACAGGTAGAAATAGAGATTTCTATGTATTTCTAATATCACGAGTTAAAGCAATAATGATTTTGTACCAGTCTTTGATCTCTCTACTACGTAATATATCCACGTTCAAGTTTTTTTTGCACTATTCCAAATAGTGTTATTAATACTCATAGAATAGAAAATTATGCATGTTTTTCTGTCAGTAAAACATCATTAGATAATGAAATATAATGTACAAATCATAATAGTCTATATGACATTCATTCTGGCAATGTGATAACTTATCCGCATACTAACTCCGCAATGTTACCAATACCTTGTGGCTATTTTTATTTACAATTAAATGTTTTCCGGAAATATTTAAATAATTTTCTGATCTTTGACAATACAAATACAGCAAATAAGGGTTGAATAAACCGCAATAAAAACAGGATGGCCAGTATCTTAGTCATTTCTTACATCAACGAAAAAATTAATAACATCACTAAATTGCCAACTTTCTCTGATGAATAATCAATTTCCAAATATGTTAAATTATAATTAACAATACATGGCTCTGCACATGATTACATTAACACATCTCTATGATAGAATAATGAACGGTTCAAGTTCTCTTACGAAGATCTGATGATCAATTTGATCATTGATCAAATAATCCTAGGCATTTATCTTGCATAAAATATTATATTTTTAAACTTTGCCAATTTAACATTTTTATACCAAATTTCGATTTTATTGATAATATATACATAAAGGTTCTCACAGCTGAACAATTAGTAATACTCCTGGATAGCTCATCAAGAACTCACTTTTGGTAATGAAAGATATAAATGGGCACATAAGAAAATTCTGCTGCAAAATTAGCCTTAAGATTAAATTTCAATTTGTTCTTCATATCTAAAACCTCTTTATAAACAGTAAATGTGAATTTTAAACTTCTTACAAACTTCTTTTACAAATAAAATTAACTTCACTTTTTTTCCTCATGTGTCATATCATCAGCCGGGAAGCGAACCCGCTAACTTGGGACAACTGCTTGTAAAGCACCTTCGACCACCGATGCTTGACAAATTAACTTTCTTTAAATATATAATAATCAATGCATTTAATTGTGTTCTTCATAAAATATTATCCGTTATCTATTCTCTATCAATTTATATTAGATTGCCAGTGCAAGCATGAGCAATTAATAGATACTAAACAGTAGAACCAATCAGATTCACAAACGGATTATTTCACGAGTCATTATCAGTGAGAATTGGATTGTGCAAATCCATCCAGTATCTTCATTTAATTCTATTATGCTAGTCAAAGAAATGACTTGAAAGTGTCGATATTCTAACACTTAAATCCAAGCCAACCGGCTAAGGCATTAGGTCATTAATTATATATTTTTTAATGATTAATTACATGCCAGTTTTGGAAAAAGGGTAGATACATTAAAACAGAACATTACATTACTCATTTAAGATTTCATTAAATGTAAATATTTAACGATTCATTATTTTCATGCTATTTTAGAACCAATTACATAAGCATGAGTAATCCTACACCATGTGATATTTCCAACAACTCACTGAACACATATATCTACATAGAAACCACTTTTTGCTTCTACTATGCCATTGTGACATAATGATTTGGAAATTTTCAACAGCCTATGATAGTCTGCTAGTCTGACTACGTCAACAACGTCAATTAAATGCTAACTGCAGCTAATAATAACCCGGGCAGAAAAAAATGACATGTATATATGTCAAAACAAAAATTTCTGATGAATGATTTGGTTACTCCATATTTAACATTAAGATATCTGGCAATTTTCTTACTTGAAAGTATCTTTTCTACTATTTATGTTAATTAGCTTTATAGCTCCATTTTTTTTTTTCTGGCTACACATGTACATAGCAGATTATTTATTTTTGTGACATATGGATCATTTTGACAGTCTAACTATTAAAAAACATCACAAAAAAACCTGTAGAAATTCCAACTAGGAGATAGAATCATTATTAAGTCTTAAAATTCTACCAATAATGGAAAAAAGCTTTCAACATAAATTAAAAAAACGGTGAGATCTTTATTGATCTAACGTCAGCTTATGATTCTGTTTGGAGAAACTGTCTTCAACTAAAACTTTCTAAAATTCTTAACATAGGAAGCCATTCATTTACCTGATAAAATGCTCTCCAATAGATAAATTCAAATGACACTAAACAATACTCACAGTAGATGCAAAAATTTACAGAATAGTCTTCTTCAAGGTTCTGTTCTCTCACATAGTTTATTTAATATATTCCATCAATGATTTTCCTGAAGCAAAATGCAAGGAATTCATTTTAGCTGATGATATTTCTTTGACTTCCCAAAATATCCTTTCATGAAACGGAAAAATCACCCATCTTTTCCCTAAAATAATATATATCAAGGAAGTACTGTATTTTTTACAGTTGGCTAAATCTTATAAAATGTCACAATGATCTCTTATACTCTAGTCAAAATAGAAACACTTCAAAAGGTCGTGTGCACATGTGCATGGTTTGTCAGCCAAAAGCGTCATTTTAATATTTGAGGTCATTGTAACAAAACTTAATCTAGTGAGAAAAAATGTTTGTTGGACCATTTGTTCATTTGTAGAAACATTTGTTGTTGCATATTCCATCATACTATAATATTTGAAAGACAAAAAGTTCATAGTTGATTGCTTCAGAGGTTGTGTGATACCACATCACCAGAAAAGATAAGTCGAATGTCAACTCGGGAACTTAGCTCTTGAATGTTTTTTGAATGAAACTAAAAGGTAGTGATTACTATTTTATGTTTATTCTAGGGATTTAGATTAATTCTCTCATTTAATAAAACTTTTAGTTAATAAAGTGTACCACAATGCCTTTTGCATGTATGCCATTTAAATGTATTAAATTTTCAACTTTCACATTTCCGTTCAATATTAATCTTACTTTTGCTCGCTTTTAGCCTAAATTTAGTACTTATTGTAAGTTTAACATCTTAATGTAAACATTAAATGCATAAAGCTAAACTCGTCAATAAATAATCAAAATTATCCCAAATTCAGAACTCAACCAGACTAGCCAAGAAAATAAACTTTAAAACCTTACCAATGATTTCATTGCTACAAGAAGACTTCTCAACTGTAAAGACCTATAAAATAACATATTTAAACTAAAACACTACCCACAATTCCACTTACCTCCTATCCACTCTAACTTTTAAATAAGTTAATTGCTTCAGAATCATAAATGTTTAACAGT
The DNA here is from genome assembly GCA_028023455.1 of Epiperipatus broadwayi. Lineage (NCBI taxonomy): Eukaryota > Metazoa > Onychophora > Udeonychophora > Euonychophora > Peripatidae > Epiperipatus > Epiperipatus broadwayi. Next base: position 1,178,641 of record JAQFVV010006353.1, read on the forward strand.
AAAGATTCTTTAATTCTTCTTTTAATTTAATTTCTCTCAAAAAAGAACCTTAGCTTCATCAAAATTAATAATATGGCCTGTATCTTCCCATGTAATATATCCATGTAAAAGATACAGGCCATATTATTAATCTTGATGAAGCCAAGGTTGTCTTTTTTGAGAAATGAAATTAAAAGAATCTTTATTGCTAAAAATTTGTGATTCTGAAGCAGTTAACTTAGTCAAAAGTTCTTTTTAATATTAAGGGTGGCTGGGAAGTAAGTGGAATTGTGGGTATTGTTTTAGTTTAAATATGTTGTTATTTTATAGTTCTTTACACTTGAGAAGTCTGCTTGTAGCAGTAAAACCATTGGTAGTGTTTTAAAGTTTATTTTCTTGGCTAGTCTGGTTGAGTTGCGAATTTGAGGTAATTTTGATAGTTTATCATCTTGTTTGTTAACTACAAAAAATCCTAATTCCATCCCAACATTTACTCTTTCAATCTTCAAAATATTCATTAGATCATAATCGTTTATTTTCAAACAGACTGTGTATTATCTCTTCTTTCTTTCTAGAATTTCCTAAAATTCAATCTAGCTTATTTATTACAATACAGGCGTTCTTATTAGGAAGCATGTCGTATTTTGGAAAAAGCACAATAAGTAATGATATTATTACATTTTTAAAAACATTTGCTTTTTAGAAATAAAGTACTGATTAAAAAAAGTTTTCTATTAATAATCAGTATGTTAGAAAAAAGATGGAATATATCAAAAGAGAGCATAGCATAGCTCATTTAGTGTCGATTATAATTCGATTTTTATTACTATCCTAAAATCATTTTTATCACACTATCCTAAAATTGAACAGTAAAATACAAATAACCCTACACCAGATAGTACTGCTAACAAGATTTCTAGATTAGTCATTGCATTGAATGGTACTGTTTGGTTCACCATACTGAGTTGGTAGATGACGCTTCAGCTCCCATAAAGAAGCATGCAATCGACAAATTTATTTCGAAGAAATCACTCACAGTACGGTGCACCAAACAGTACCCAATGAACATATATGCCCACCTAGAAGCGACATTTGCTTCTACTATGCATTTTTGGCATAATGATTTGGAAAATTTCAACAGCCTGTGATTTTGAACCTAAACTAACCTGCTAGTCTGACACTATGTCAGCAACTTTAATTATATGCTAACTATAGCTAATTATAACTCAGCAGAAAAATGATATATATGTCTAAGAAAAAAATTATGATGACTGATTTGATCACTCCATATTCAACACTAATATCACTGGCAATTTTCTTGCTTGAAAGTTTCTTATCATCTATGCTAATTAGCTTTCTGGTTCTGTTTTTTTCCCGAAACACCATAAGTAACAATACTATTATGTTTTTACGAATTATTTGCTTTTTAGAAATAAAGTATTGATTATTAAGTTTTCAATTGATAGGCAATATATAGGAAGAAACAAAATTATCTATTAAATAGTCACTACATGAGACAAATTTCACCAACACATTCCATAAAAAATATTGGCAGAGAAGCCATTACTCATCAGATTTGCAAAGTAATATGTGACGAGAGTTTGAGTGCATTTTGAATATTGTTTTACCCCATAGCTAAAAATAGAATATTACTATATACTTACCTTTTATATAATTTATTATTTCACAGTTAAGTTTGGCTAAAACTGACAAACATCTCACTTAGATTATTAATGAGTAAAGTACCAACTAATCACACATTACCAACTTATAGTGCTTATACCAAGATATCATGTGACCAACTATCATCATATTATCTTCTATTCTCACCACTTGTATGCCATCTAGTAGTATTTAATATATCCTTATCCAGTGCTGTCCTATCCAAATATCTCCAGGCTAGTTTCTAGCTTATGGCTTTCATCAGTGAAGAGCTTATTGGATTTTTGTGAACGATACATTTAGACCTTTAAATGTAATGAATATTTCCCCTACTAATCATTTTGTACTCTTTTGTTATAGTATCAAATTACTAGATCAAACCAGTTAATATTTTTATATCTATATAATTATGTAAGCAAATACACTTAGATTGAAAAAATTAGGTTTTTCGTTTGGACTAGTAGCTTGATCATATAAAAAATAGTTGCTAAAGGAAAGGAGCTTTAAATCCAAAAGTGCAAGAGCACTGTTCAAAAAAAAAAAAAATCCAAAAAGCTTCTCACTAATGAAAACCAATAAGCTAGAAACTAGGCTGGGGATATTCGGATAAGACGCATTAGGTATGGATTTATAAGCACTACCATCTGGCATCTATTGATTACTAAAGCTTACACTAGGTGGCATAAAAGTGATGAGAATAGAAGATTATGCTAGCAGTTGTTATGAGGGGTGACGTGGATGTAAACAAAGTGCAGAAAAAAAACCCATGAACAAAAAAGATACGACCTATAGAGTCCGTGCATAATTCTATTACCCATTCATAAATTAGCAAACAAACCTACAGTGCTTCTTCTATTTTACAAAAATACACAGATATGATTAAAAGAACAAATAATTATAAGTTTTGTGATTTGGATTTCTGTATTTCTTATACAAACTTACTGCTGTCAGAAAATGTATGACTCACAAATGAATACATCAGGTGAGTAAAATCCTTGGATTTATTTATCAAATGTTTTCAAAATCTGGGTTAAATCTTCCTGATTTTATTCACAGTCCCATATTTTAATATGTAGTAATTTTAACTTCTCTCTTATAAAATATTCAATAATATGTAAGTACTATAAAATGTTTTGTGTGATTTACTGCAACGTTAAAAGTGGCAGATACTAGAGGTGAAGGTCAACAAATAATGGCCCAGTTCTACTTCTAGGGCTTAAAGTTCTAATGACACCAAAAGCAATAGTCATTCAATTATTTCCAAAATAACACTTGAGTATTATAAGCAATTTTAAATGCATAGGAATAAGAGTGGAGGAAAATAAAATATACACAAAATTTGACAAAGATTATGAATCACTATGCATAAATATAGGCAAATTATAATACAAAAATAATATTTGACACTAAATTAAGCAATTTTATTCAAATTTTCTTAAATATTTTTTTCGCAATATATATTTATTTACTGCTACAATCAAAAGACCGAAATGGAGTTGGGCTGGATATATTGCTAGAAAAGATGATAATAGGTGAAAAACTGAAATCTTAAACAGTATTCCAAGAGATTGTAAAAGACCCAGAAAGAGACCACGTGTGAGATGGATGGATGAAATAAGAAAGTATGCAGGGGTGATGTGGAGAAGAGAAGTTAAAGATCAGAGAAGATGGATTGAACTTGGAGAGACCTTCATCCTGCAGTGGATTGATAATGGAATTTCAAAATAATTTTCTTTTTTACAAGTTAAAATTCATTGTCACCAATAATCTTTAATTAATTGTATAAAACCTTATCATGTCTATTTTTATTCATTCATATACAAATTTGGAAGTACTGTAGTCATAATTTTTATATTTAATCAACTTTTGTGCGTGATATTATTTTAAAGTTACAGACTAACAATTTTTAATTCAGCAACAGAATAACAAATATATTACTAATAAATATCACATGATCACTACTTCTTATGCTGGCTTATAACTTATTAAAACAGGCAAAACTCATTATACGTATCGCCCACACAGCAAGCTAGAGACGTCAGAAGGCTTGTGCATAAAATCCCCATCTAGTGCCTACTCATCCAATATCACCAGACTAGTTTCTGGCTTATGGCCTTCGTCAGTATAGGTACTGAAATGAGTTCAGACCTATATGATTATGTAAGCTGATGGGCTTGAATTGAAAATATTAAGGTGTTTTCAATTTAAGATTCAATAGCTTTATAGTTAAGTGGAGATAAAAGGTGGCTGCTGGAGCGTTGCATTAGATCCTAAGACCTAGGTGCAGTGCTCTCATATCCAAGGCTCCTCACTGACGAAGGCCATAAGCCAGAAACTAGTCTGGGGATATTGGATGAGTAGGCACTAGATGGGGATTTTATGCACAAGCCTTCTGGCATTCATTGATTACTCTAGCTTGTTGTGTGTGGCAATACGTAAAGTGAGTTTTGCCTGTTTAAATATATTACTAGTATTTATCTGAAAGTTTGTGAAAATGCTATGTTACTTGTAATTATACTTTGGGACTGTTTTCATCTCTTAGACTAAACTGTCAAAATCCTTTTTAAAAAATTCAAACATTATTTAAACTTTCAAATACATTCAACTGTCAGTAATAGCGCACAGGTTATTATATAACACAACTTTTCGTGCGATATTAATCTCTTCACTCAGTTTTATTGGCCTGTCTAGTGGACTGTAAAAGCATGAGAATTGGATCTGAAGATGTTTAGATTTAGAATTTAAATTCGATACACATAAAAGTTGTGTACAAACAAGTAAGGTACTTAACAAAATAAAATTATTCAAACCAATCCGGTAATTCAATCTAAATCATTTCACTTTAATTATAATTAAATTCATCAAGCCCAATATATATCATGAAATTTGTTTTTGAATTAGATAAATTGATGAATTTTTCATTCATGAATAAGTTTAATTCATGTTAACTATTGTTAAATGGTTTATAATATTGAGCTGATATTTTAAGTCAGCTCATATATATATAAGCTCACATATTTATAATTTGTCATAAATATTTTTGAAGTTAAATAGTTTGTAAAATAAGAAAAAAAGAATTAATTAACAAATGGTTTTGATTTAATGGAAAGGGTAAAAATTTTGAACTTTTATTTTGAGATAAACAAATAAAATTGAATATAATTTATAAAAAAAAATGTTAAAAGTGTTTAATTAAAAGGGAGAAAAATTCGAGAGATAAAAGGGTGGGGAAAAGAAAACAAAATTAGATTCTTGGTAGTAATTATACTCTATTGTTGAAACTTTCACAAAGTAAAAATATTTGGTTAGTAATTGCTATTACGCTAATTAAAAAAAAAAGATAAGAAAGAGTGGAGATAAGATCGCTTTTAGAGTTAGATCAGTTGACTTGACTTTAGAGACCAGCAAGGACAATAAAGAAAGCAGCTGTGTTTCGAACAATAAAAATTATTATTATTGAAATTTAATTTTGCGGACTTTTTTCAAATGTATAGCGGCTAAAGTTATCACAACCTTCCCCTTTGGGGAATTGACCGCCACTCCATCTGAGAGAGTTATGGAATAGAAGAAACGGATATTGCTAGCCGGCACCAAAGGAACACTCATGGAATTCGCATATGCAAGACCAATGGAATGTAAAACCTATGAAAATCAGCCACTCAGCTTGATCGATCAGGGTAATTATAAACTTTTCAATTAATGAGAACTCTAAGTAAAGCGTAATAGAACTTTATCTTTAATTTAATTTTCATTTATTATGTTTATTACGAATGTTTCAACAATAGAGGGGGGAAATAAATTTGTTTAATATTGTAATCTATTAATGTTAATTTTCGTTCAATATTTTTTATGAAATATTGGAATAACTGTATTTTAAATTATTTAATATCTATTCGATCTAGAGTGTAACAACAGGGTGGGGGTATAAAAGTGCGTCGCCAAGTAACAGAGAACCTTGGGGCGTACTCGTTTGTTAGTAGAAAATAAGGAAAGAATTGAAAGTATAAGAAAAACGAAAGACACTTATACGTTCATTGTAAGATTTTTGCAATTTATTTATTTACCAAAGAAAGTGGAGTTTAAAAATAAACTTCAGGAAAGATTAAAAATACTATAAGTCATCTTATATACACGTCTGCTAGAATTCGCAGAGCGTCGTGGCGCGAGTAAATCTATGGTAAATATTTGGGAAGCATAATTAGAAAGTAAACAGAGGGAAAATCAGAAATTGTAAGTCAGTTCTTTCTGGATCGGATAGAATTATAAGGTTATTAATAATAAATAGTAGTAAAAGAAATTAAAAGTTTTTTTTGTCCAACATATTCTTGAATTATTTATAATAATTAGTTAGTGTTCTTAAAGGAAAACCCCGGGAGATTATAATCACAGTTTATAATCAGTGAATCGTCGTTCGAAAATAAATAAAGACCAGGTTTATGTAAAGTTACGTGACCAGGTTCCAAGAGAGAAATCCTTGGTGGCGCCCTCGACGACGATTCTAATAACTAAAATTCAGTTAGATGGGGAAGAAAGAAAGTTGTCGTGTCACAATATATATAGATTATAAGATTCTTATTTTTCTCCTTTTAATTTCTTTGCATTTCTTCATATATATATATATTGCTTTAACTCCACTCATATACACTTTAAATGCAAAAAAAAATTTTTTTAATGATTTCTTTATTTTCCTGACAGTTTCGACTGTCCTGCAGTCTTCATCAGAGCGATCTTAATTTCCGCTACCTTTTAAAATAACTGATTTTTTTTAAAAATTTCTTATCTTCTTTTTTTCTGATGAAGACTGCAGGACAGTTGAAACTGTCTGGAAAATAAAGAAATCATTAAAAAAAAAGTGTATATAAGGGGAGTTTAAGCAATATATGTATGAGATTATAAGATGTTTTATCCTTGTAGTTTTGGGCAAAATAAGTAAAAAAAATTTCATCTATTGATTATACAATTGTTTTTTTTTAACCAAAATTTATGCTAAGGATCACTTATTTAACAAATCATGATGTAAACAACATTGATTCAAGAAATGCCACAGTTCACGTAGAATGTTTAATGATTATTCAGAAAGCTTATTCATAGTTGACTTGACAATACCTAACACTAGTAGAGATTTTAATTTTATTAGTTTATAAATATAATTGACAGAAAGTGTATCTAAATGATAATAGCTAGCCTCAATACTGTGTGTGAAATGGGGTTTAAACATTAACAGTAGGACAAATTAAAGACCTGTATGTAGTCCGGGACTTACATGTATAAATTCCTAGTCAATATAAAGTGCTTATTTTCATTGGATAAAAAAAAAAATACTTTCATATTCCACACCATAAAAAATAGTATATGTGTACATGAAAAAGAAATTGGACATATGCAAATCAATTGAAAGATATATTACTTTTATAAGTTAACTATGTGTAATTAATAATAATAAACATCTTTGGACTGTCTGAAGAATTTAATAAATTTCATGCAAGAAAATAAAAAACATATTTCTAGTTAATATGAACCACTATATTTTATGAGCATACCAAATTAATTTCATAAAAAGGGGAGCAAAACCTGTTTGGTTTTGATTATTAATTGCTAAATTTCTCAATATATATATAATTTGTCAAGATTATTAAATAATGGGAATCATTCAACTTTTAAGAGATCATTTGAGCAATAATTAATTGAAAAGAATATGTGAAATAAATTTAAGATAATAGTTCTAAGATGTAAAAAAAAAAAAAAATCTAATAATTTTCTTGTTCTAAAGTTGCTACGTTACTTATAAGCTGATACAGATGTTACTTTCAAATCAAAAGATAGACTAATAATGACTATTGACTTTAATAAATAAAAAGAATTATGACATTAATAAAAATAATATATGATATATAACACATACATGCATAGGCTAGAAATTAAATTATATAATATCAGTAAAATTGAAAGAAAAAAATGTGTAATTAATTTACTCAGTTGTTCGGTCAATACTAAGTTATATTTACAAGTCAATTCCCAAGCATGCTAAGACAAACTGACATGCTATTTAAATTTATATATATATATAGTATATTGAAATGAGGCAACTGATTCTCTCCCGCCAAACTGCCTGCTATGTCATCTATCAATTAACAATGGCAATAAAACCAATTTTTCCTCATGTAATGTAATATTTCATATTGACAAATATGTCCACTGACAATTGACGAGTTACTGTTTATATTCCTAGTAGTAATAAGAATTGCAATTACAGTGCTATTTTCCTTTTCAGATGCAGCTACATACATACAGTGATGATCATATCTCCAAAGATTCAGAATTTGCATGAATATTACATTTAAAAAATAATTTATTTAAATTGCATCTCAGTCTTTATATAGTCTATCAACAGAAGAAACTTTTTAATCAATTAAAAGTATAATAGTATTAAACAAAAACTGACATTAATAAAAATATTTATGGTACATATTTTGATTCATTGCATATATGTGTACGTTAACATATGATTGCATGATAATACCACCCTCACTTTGCTTCTATATAAAAATATTATCCTTTAAAATCTTTAACTTGCCGAATTTCCTTATGCTGTATATACAAAACAGTCGCACAAAACAGTAGCTAAAATGTTTGTAAAATTTTAAATAGTGTTTGAAAAATGATTCTATAAAAGACTAATCAAATTTTAGGAATTTGACGGAGAAAATTTGAAGTAGGTTGCCCCCCAAAAATCAATGTACAAAAATGAACTAAGGACTTGTGATAATGGTAGCAATAATTCCTAATTTTCTAAATAAAAAATGACTGTTAAAAATGCATTGATGGGTGTTGCCACCTGGAGTACCTATACTGGAGATGGAGATGATTGAAAGAACATAAAGAGCTTCGTCCAAATTCTTAGATAATATCTTTAACCACTGCTTAAACAACTATTTCAGCTAAATGCTTAACCCATTGACATAAGATCATCTATTGCTTATTAAAAAAAAGAAATTTGACTATTAATGATCTAATCACTCTCCCATTTTAAATATCCAGTTTCAAAAGTAACCTAATTTTCACACACAATATCATTCTTGCCAAATCTGCACTTGTTTGACTGACATCCAAAGTTCACTGATCTCAATCTCTCAGTTCAACAGAGTTCTTAGCCCATCCGCTAGAAATCAAAAATAGAATATCTTCTAACTTCTTAATCAGATCACTTTGTCACTAAAATCCAAATCTCTTCTATTTAATTTTTTTTTTAAAAAAGTGCAAAATTTACCCATGACAAATGCCCTATTCATTGATATTTCTTCAATGCTTATAAATAGTAAAGAAATTGTTTGTATGTCTATCTATGATGTTATTTTGTTGCAATATTTTAAAGATAAGTTTGCTGCCAGACTGGATATGAATGAAATATTTAGCAATCCAATATGAAATTCAATATGTACTTTAAAAAAGAAACTAAACCCACATGCTGTATTAAGAATTTACGTAATTCAGAAAGCAGTTATTACCATTGTATTCTAGTGCCATTTATTATAAGGTTGGACAACCAACAGATATTTCCAGATTGATTATTCTCCAACTTTTGCCTTCCATCGGTGAAGGTTAGAATTCTCCTTTATATTATCCAAGCTAATAATCTGAAATTTAGAAAAAGGCTGTCAGGATTCCATTGTTGACTAGGGATCAAATTTGGAAATAGTGTATTTATACATCTAGCAATCATCTTAAAATTTCAAGTCATCGGCTTAAACTTCACTGATAAAGACTAAAGTCAAAATTGGTCAGTCTGGAGAATGGAGATTTTATAGCACAAACATACAACAGATAACTAGAGATCAGAAAGACAATATGAGAGTTCATGCAATATTGTTCATATTTGAATACAAGTATAGTGTCAATACTGACCATAATGCAATTAGAAAGGATTTGAACTCAGACTTTCAAGCTCCCTACACATATCCACTCCATCTTATACAACTGGTACACCTGACCACATACATATGGAAAAGATAAATAATCTCCGATATGCGTTTTTCGTGCTGAGCCAGCATTCATTAGTTGATCCAGATCACCGTCACACACACACACATATATAATCAATGCTCAGTTTATATTAAGACAGCAAATCTTCAAACTTTAATAGACAGACTTCAATTTTCTCCACCCTCCAACTATTCAGCCACACATTTCATTGACTTTGATATTCAGTTTATTTTTAAACAAGCAAAAAAAAATAAATTTTCAAATTTATAATGGGTAAAAATAACTGTTGCTCCTTAAATGTGTGGTCTAAATGCTGGCTTGAGCTATAAAGACTGCAATAAGAGAAAGAAACAAATAATAAAGTATACACATACTGTTGAATTTAAGAAGATAAATATATAAATACATATGTTCAATTGGGAAAATACAAAAATATTGGATAGAGAAGAAAAAGTACTAAGAAAAAGCTGCTCACATGACAATGCGAAACAATCTCATATGTCAACCTACTGTGACTATACATAATGTATGGAAATCACTAAATCAACTTTGCTCTTAGGAAAAAGTAGATGAATCAGGAAGAACCTCATGGATAAGTATATGAAATTTCTACTGATGGTTGCCTTTGGCAGGATGGCTCCGTTGGTTAGAGCATTACCTTAAAATTCAGTACTCAAAAAATCTAAGCGTTCAGGTTCGATCCCCATGCTAGTACTGTCACTGGCCAGACCAGCAACACCTGAAAAAGAGGGGAGAATAATACCTGTGTGCTATTACTAGCTGTCGAATATATTTGGAATATTTAAATAAAGTTAAATTTTTCTAAAGACATTCAGTACTCATATTAGATGATGGAATATATAAATACAGGTTGAGGAAGTTGCAGGGTGGTCAAACATCAGATTGTGTCTGTGTGTGTATATATATATAATAAAATTCTATTTGCTAAAATGTGTTTGAAGTAAGGTGTACAAATTGTATTTATATAAAATATTACAATAAAATAGAAAGAGTGGTCGATTTGTGAAGATAAGCATATGTTAAATAAAATAAAGCTATTTTTTGCAATAAAAAATGTGAAGTAAAACATGGAAAAAGGTAACACATGCACAAAATAAGAAGAAAAAATATTTAATAAAATTCAACAATAAATACAGATATTTTATTTATTTAAAGACTCCAGTTTTACATAATTAAGTTTACAAACTCAATGCTTATGATTTTTTTTTTTTGTTTTGCTTGTTTAAATAATTTAACATTTTTATATAGCAGAATTGTTATAATGATTTTTATTTAGGGAATTTTATTCTGCCTAATTATTTTCGCTTAAAACACTACAGTGGATTAAGTTTTCTTCATTTCTTTTGCATTTTTTTATTTAATACACATTCTGTATATTAACTGCTTCTTTTGCTTATTTTTACTTTTTTTATTTTGCACACATTTTTTTTATTACAAAGTATACTATTTTCCTGATTTTACTTAATACATTTGTAGCCAAGAATACAAGTTATAAATACAGACATTTAAATTTTTTAATCAAATAGTTTTGCTTTCATCCAGTCATAAATATTATGTAGATCCATTAACCGGGTTGATTGTATACTATAGCTGACACAAAGCAACTTTCAAAAAGCGAACATATCTAATAATTTACATTTATATCCACTAACTTTTATATATCAAATAGGATGATTTTAGATGATTTTGTTGACAGACACAATAATATAAAGATTCCATTTTTTCTGCAAATGTGCATTATTTATTTTTAAGAAATGGTGATAAAATTTATTTCTAGTTTCTTTAGTAATGAAATAACTAAAAAATGGATCTGCTATTTTTAGCTTTAATTCTTGTCAAGCATTGGTGGTCGAGTGGTCAGCACAGCTGCCTTACAATCAGATGTCCCGGATTAGCGGGTTTTCTTCCCGGCTGATGCTATGACACGTGAAAAAAAAAATCAATTCTTGATACTTTTTTTAAGTGACAAAAAACAAGAGAATTTGAAGAAATTAATATTGATATAACATCTATTCATTAAATAGGAAATACAAAGCTACCAAACTTGACTAACAAGTTTATAGCAATCTAAATATTATTAAAGTAGCTCCAAAGATCCTGCACTCCATTTTCAGATATCACATTTATTTCATTTATCAATTTCTCGAAGTGAGGTGCAAATAGTTAACTTTTGAAACATTAACCAGACCTTGGTCCATTTGTTGTATAAAATAAGTAAGGTATCAAAACCTGACCTTAATATTACTTTGCAAGTTATCAAAGTCCACAATGAAACTTTTAGCAATGTTTAACATAAGCACCACCTTAAAATCTAAACATTAATTTCTATATTTTTTAACACTCAGAATAAAATAATCCATAAAGTGGTCAGTAAAACCTATCTTGAAATTTGCCTTTTTTAGAAGCAACAGTGGAAGAAAACGAAGAGATATTTCAATAAACCAAAAAATAACTAAAATTTTTTATTGCCGTATGCAATGATTCCAATGAGAAAATTTCAGATCTCATTAACTTCCGAACAGGGAGAATTCTTTGAAAAATTTAAGGGCAGGATACCAATACAGTCATATGTCATCTAACTGCCCTCAGCAACAACTTGTTTTCTTATACTTAAGTTTTTACGACATTTGCATTTCCGCTATCAGTTCCTACTTAAATCTTTATACCCATTTGCTCTCCAAAGTAATGAAATTAATTTTTGAAAGTCATCAAGCTGTTAATGTATTCTGCAAGGTTATCACTAAGCTTGTTTGAAAACCTATGTTAAATGCTTTTTGCTGAATAAGAGCCACACTGACAGATACAAGTTGTCAGCGGTGATATATTCAAATAACTTCATAACTTTCTCTCACTCTTTCTGAATATTGATGACTTAATCTACAAGCTTTGCTTTCTTCTGATTAGTATTAACTATCATTTAACTTTTATTTATATTTAATTCTTCTATTCTCCCTATTTTTATGACATCTAGTGCATAATGAACTCCCATCCTGTACTAGAGGTGATAAAAGTAAGCAGAATAGAATTTGCTAAGAAATAGTATTGTGTAAACTAGTCACATGATGTCTTGTTAGTCATGTGATTTGTATTTAAATTGAAATTACACTGATGGGTTTTTTTTTTTTACGTTTAAAAACTACTTCAACTGAAAATACACTAAAGCATGTTTGTAAATATGTAATATAACTATACTAAGCTCTAATATACAATAAAAAAAAATGTCGTAATGCTTTCAACAGCCTGTTATAATCATAAATACTTCAAATAAAAATATAGATATATTTCAACCAATAAAATATACATTTCACAATTTATTTTTAATACAGTTTATTGAAATGAGTAATAAAAAAATTCCAAAGATGTTACCTCATAATTAAATTAGTAAATCATATTTTAGATAATATAATGGACATTAGTTTATTTTTATGCAGTTTACTATGTTATAAAAAGTATTTTTAAAATTATTTAATGAAAAAAAAATTATTTTTTTTTTGAAGCAAAGAGAATATATTTTCCAATGACATGGACCATCTATTGTGATACCAAAATGGAAGACATATTTGAGAGATTATTACAATGAATAATTGGAATATTTGAAGTAAAAGACATAAAATAACAAAGTGACAATATTCACTCAGAATTTAAAGATATTTATAAGAGATTTATTGTTCCAATGACATGGACCACCTATTGTGATACCAAAATGGAGGACATATTTGAGAGATCATTACAGTGAATAATTGGAATATTTGGAGTAAAAGACATAAAATAAAGTGACAATATTCACTCAGAATTTAAAGATATTTATAAGAATTTCATTCTGCAGTTGTCTTATTAACATCTTGTTGCAAAATTTTCAATGTTAACATCTGTTCTTGGATAATACAATCTTAGTTGGCTGACAATTTGATATCTATACACATAATCTCACCAATCACTATTAAAAAAGTCAACTATTCTTACAAACTTTTGCCACTCCCCATAATTACAATATCCATTTATTTACAAATATTTAATTAAAAAATCAATTAAATTTCTACAATATTTATTCATAATTACTTTAGTTCAAACTTTTTTTTTTTTCATTTTCAAAATATATATATTTAAAAGGTATATATGATTACCATATATACAGTTAGGACTATATAGAGAGAGTGGGCAGGTGGAATACATAAACTTTAATTGAAATAAGTGAGATGTTATACTACTGCATAAATATGATTGCACTAATGATACATGCACACACAAAGCTGAATTTTTAAATTCTTTATATATTAAAATAATACAAAGTAACACAAAATAAATATGTACACATGTGGCTAACGCTTTCAAAGGATGTAGCCCTCATAATCATAGCCATACTGTAACTAACAAAACTAGTTAATTGCAATGCAAATTTATGCAAATGACTTTAAGTATTCCATTTCTTGGATATATTGTAACACGTCTTTTTTGTTGATGGGACGATTGTCTATCTCTATGCTATAATGCTCCTGAACATGTACTAATGTAATGACTTGTAAAATTTACAAAACCATATGAACGGTATCCCAAGTTCAATAAATAGGTTATTACAAATCTAATATTTGGTCATGGCTATAGTCTATGAATCATTAAGGCAACAATATATTTTTCATACAACACTCATAAATATCATGTAATGAAATGACATTTGGCCAGTTGGATCATATTTCAATGTTCAGCAAGGGAACTGAAACAAGGCAATCTAAACACAGTCAAAAGAAACCACTTTTGCTCTAAATTCCTTTAGTTTTGAAATGTCAAGCTTAGCAATAATAGCAATCAGTCTGTCCTTATAGAATTCAATTTACAAAACTCATATGATCTGTAAAAAACTAGAACAGTATGACTTCTAACAAAATCTGTATCCTGAGCAACCACTAAGCCTAAGAAAGATTGCTAACACCTGCTTCACTGCCCAATATTAAGTAAAAAAAAACCCTAATAATATTAACACAATAATATACAGTGGAGCTGTGAACTACTCTGCATCTATCAAACATCACATGATCACCATCCCTATACTAGAAGATAATTTGTTGTAAACAAAGGCAAAACTCCCCATACAGTAGTGCCACCCTGTGCCAAACAGAGTAATCAATGGATGCCAGAAGGCTTGTGCATAAAATCCCTATCTAGTGCCTACTCATCCAATATCCCCAGACTAGTTTCTGGCTTGTGGCCATCATCAGTGAGCTGGCATCCATTGATTACTCTGTTTGGCACAAGGTGGCACTACTGTATGGGGGAGTTTTGCCTTTGTTTACTCTGTGTCTAATTATATGACTTCAATTATACACTAAAAATATAAACAAACAAAAAACCTTTAAAAGTCACAACTCTTACAATATTCGGAAGCCATTTTTTTTTATCTGAGTGTCATATATACAATTTTTAAAAAAAAAAACAATAAAATTTGTAAATAAATTTATAATACATCTGTAGATAATAAAATTTCTTTGGTTTATGTTGAAAGCACATATATTTTATTCTTTTATTATCATTTCCAAATATGATATGTAGTATAAAATATTTTTTGAGCATAAAGGTAAATGTCTTACAAAATTTTACAACATATTTAAAATTAATACTGATTTAAAAACATTAAAATAATTAGAGAGATTATAATTTCTTAATCTAGAGACTAATCTACTTACTATGTTTGCATAAGAAAAAATAATTACTGGGAAAAAAAGTATATTGCCTAGAGTATTTAATAGCATTTAAAGTCTAATACATATATAAAACTTATCAATTATTTAGCATCAAATTTATTATGAAAAAGAAACAAAAAAACTAACAGAAAAGTTTAAAAACGTATTTTTGAAAATTTTAGAATTTAATTAAAATTTAAAAATACAAAAAGCTTTCAAAGTTATTTTTCAAGCAGAATATTTAAATTGACAAAATGAATTTGGATAGCAATTATATGTTGAACTACATCCATAATCTAAAATTAAATATTGAATGTCTTGTAAAAAATTCAAATTTTACTTAATCTTTCCAAACACATTCAAACTGTTAGCAATAGTACACAGAAATTTTAAATAAAGTTTTAATTTTTCTAAAAATATTTAACATTAGATGATGAAAATAATCCAAAATATAATTACAGCTAAGATGCTATCATCATAAACTTTCAGACGAACAATAAATTTGGAAGTGATTTATTTACAATTTACAAATAATATAATTAAAAGTTATACAATTTACAATTTTACAATTACAATAAATTTACAATTTATTAAAATATTTTAAATGAACGGCTTATTGGAACATTTTGAGAATTTCCGTGGGAGAAAATATTTACAAGAGTGCCGCACTATTAGTGATATTTATAAATCAATATAATAAAGATAATAAAATTTGTTTTATTATTGAATATTGAAAATAGACAAACATTAATGAATAAACATGCTTGGACTGATTAGTTTTAAACTAAGTTATTAACAATAAAAGTTATGCTTGTTTATAGAATTAGGATTTGGCAAACCATTTAATAAAAAAAAGTTAGATACACTATTTTTTGGATTAATTATTTAACAACAATATTAAAATAACATTAAATAAATAAATAATTTAGTTTTTAAAAAAAAATCAGGAAATATTTACTGATTAAATTGCAAATGATGTTTAACGAGAAAGTTCTTGATTATGAAGTTTACGAAAAGACTAAAATATTTATTATTGGATAATTTGTTTCATAATATTAAATAGTTAAACTAATTTAATTTCTGCCATTAAGCAAACCATTTTTCCAAACAAAATGACAATATATACTAACATGAACTTACATTTTTTAATTTGCGAAGCGCAGTGAGATTCGGCAGTATTTCAATTTATTTCAATGAACTTACATTGTATATGTACCATATTTTAGCATGAAGAAGCGTTAAGTTCAGACGTTTCACCCAAAAGATAACATATTTGTATATAACAATATCTTTTTGCTTTTTATGTATTAATAAAAACTATTTACTAATGATAAAAGTTTGTCATAGAAAATATAAATGTATACGGAACGGAATGTATAGCAACTAAGTGATCTATACACATGATCTATCTTCCAAAGATTTATTATAAGCATACTTTATTTTTATTATAAATTATCAATTAAAAATTGAAATAAACAACAATTAATAACAATATTATAAGATTTATGAGGGTTTTCATCTCCACCAAGACCTTCTCAAGATATTATACTATACAATTCAAATAACCAATTAACTATACATTAAATTGCATACTTATTTATATCAAGTAAATAAATTTAACATATTTTACATCTTGTATATAAACACAATTTACAATATTCATTTAATTATTCAAACGGAAGTCAATCTCCGATAATGCACTATTTCTTAAATATTATAAATCTCCGCGCACTCTCCAGCCGGTATATTTTTATACCTGCAATTCAAAAAAATTTTTCTCAAATTTTTTCAAAAATAATAATAATTAAATACATATTTTATATCTTTTAAAAAAATATTATTTACATATTTACAATCATTTCCTACATTTTCCAACTATTTAAATAAAGCCTATTTTCCTCCTACTTTTGCTGGACTTTTTATTATATTTACACTTTTGTCCAAGTTTTCTTGAATATACTTTTCATGATATTTTCTCTTACAGTAATCTTTCACATACTTTATAACACATATATTATCTTCACATTTCATTTTCTGCCCTATATCTAAATGATGCAAACATGGTCCTGACCTCATATCTTTCCTATTAATGGCTCAATCATATTTTACAGTTACACTATATAAATTCAGTATACTGACTTATTTACCAAAGATACAGTCTGGTGGCTAGATCAAAGTTGGTAGTATCACATGGATACATGATTCATTAGAAGGCTTGCAAAATATATATTACTGTAATTGGGAAAATGTTATAGAAGAAAAAAACCAGGAGACTAAGAGATTAGCAATACGAGTCTTTAAAAAATTCCACCGCCACTAAAGACCAATTAAAATTAAAAGTGAATTAAGGGAAAATTACATACAATTATAACTTTATAAGTAGATTTAATAATAATGTATTTATATATTTGTATATATTCTTACATTAGAATAACTTTTTCTTTTCCTTTCCCAGCATCAAAAACTTATCGTAAATAAAATATTCCAGTCATTATAACTTTTACTATTCAATACTCTTTTTTCCTTTTACACGCACCTTATGGTCCTAATCAATAATTAAAATATAATATGAAATTAAAAATATTTGAAATGTCAAAAAAAAAAAAATGCTTTTATACACATAACTTCCACGAATAATCAGTAGAGAACACTCATGCTTAGAAATAGTCGTAGGTTCACTTTCTATCAATTTTTATAGGCTTCTTATCAAGCAGGAATTACAATTTAGCATTTTTATTTAATATTCATTTTGCTGCTATATATATATATATGAAAAAATATATATTTAATTATTATTTATGTAAATCCTGTTTATTTACGAAAACTGAAAAAAGTTTTTATTTTATTTATTTCTAGTATATTTACGTGAATTGTTATTATAATAATAGTAATTAATATTTGAAGAAATAAATGATATAAATTAATAAAGACTTACCACCTTTGACATGTTCATGGTATAAAATGTAATATAGATATTTGAGGGTATATATTTAGTAGAAATATAATAGGTATATAAAAGCGTATTCAATGTAGAATTGGTTATAATATTTATACTGTTTAAATAATCTATGTTTATATACTCATGCACATATATATTTTAGCTTTGAAAAAGATTGCTGGCCAGTCGAAATTGAAAGATTGATCAATTAAAAATTTAATTTAGCACTGTAAACGTGATGAAAGAAGGCCGGATTTAACATATTTTTTTACTTTTTAGTTTTATAGATGTAACAATGAATTACTGAATTGAGAAAAATTAGACAGACTAAAAAACAACGGAAGTTCAAAAAACAAAGTAAAAAAGATTTATAATGTGATGAAAAAGTTTAACTCAAAAGTTCCTCACAAAAGAGTTTGTCCATGAATTTTAAATGATTTAGAAGTAAATACTCTTTTGCGTTAAGCTTTGAAAATAAATGATTAAATTATCAAAAAAAAAAATTTATATAAAAAAACTGACATTGTTCAAACTAAAACAAAAAAAAAACACCTCTAAAAATTTCATTTTTGCAAAAAGACAGGAAAAAAAATATTTGTAACAAAACATGATCTATGCACAAAACATTAATAAAATTTGTGACAGATTGGAAAAGTGCATGATGGGATTAATACAAAAAAACATTTTAATGGGGAATTATTTTGAAGTGACTATATTTTTTTTTAAATGATTGATATAAATAGACATTGAACTGAAATCCGCTGAGTAATCAAAAATAATTTTTGTAGAGAAATTAAAATAGCAATTCTTTACAATTCACTTCTCTAACCCTGTTACCACACAACAAAGGTAAATAGTTATAAATCAATCAACTATGTTCCTTCCTTAACATAGAAATTATAAATCTTATTAAAAGTGCATTATAACCAATGGCATAACTGTAATAATAATCTTTATTTTTCAGTCCAAACACCGTAGTAAAACATCACGCAAATTTGAGCGTTAATTTCGTAGTTACGGCTATTGCTAATAAGAATGATCACAAAAATTAAAATGCGAAGCAAAAAAAAACAAATTATATCAATATTATGAGTTAAGCATTATAGCATAAACAGTCTTAAAGTCAATATGAAAAAAGTTCATCGAATCAAGTTGTGAGAAGTACTTAAATTAACAAAATTGTACTTATATTAGATCGACAAAAATTTAAGATTTTCGAAGAAACAAAAAAAATTTACAGCGTTTTAGTGAAAAAGTGACAGTTCACTCTCTAAGATGCATGCATTACCTTCTCTGAATAAATGCATGTAGCTACATAATTTAGCTATTCACTACAAACATTTTAAGGAGCCAATGTGTCTGAATCATGAGTTATGACATAAAATGTGACAGTATATTTTATATTTTCATGGATCATTTGTGTAATTCTATTAAAGTTAAGGTACAAAACACTTTCACATTTCATGTCATAACTTATGATCCAGACATGCAAGCATCTTAAAATGTTAAGCGTCACTACATAAAATGTGTTGATTTAGAGATGGTTTTGTGGGCTATTTCAAGAACCAGTCATATTTTTACTGGGACACATTGTGTGTAATACTCCAGTACCATGGATACATATAATAAATTATTTATACTATTTGAGTGATGGTAAGTGGCATAATAGATATCATAATGATGAATGATGATGTAATGTCAAATAAACATGTAAGCACAGTTAAAAACATAAAGGACATATGCAGATGCATAAATACAATGAAAAAGATATAAATGTATCAATTTTAAACACATTTGAGAATTTCAGAATTTGTATTATTAATTTTTTTTTAAATTAATTAAAATTTAATAATATATATTTTTAAAAACCCAATAATAGAATGACCTTAAAGCTAAGGAGTAATGTGCCAAAAAAGAAAACAATTCTGAAGATCCTATGCTCTAAAGTTGAGACACTTTACCACTGAATAAGCCATAGCAGGGCTAGTCTTTCCACTAAGAAATGTGAGTAAACTATAATATTGATGCTAGATTTTTGAAAAGGATATTCGACAACAAAGATTGAATTAAAGACAAAAAGCGGTAAATCTAAAACATTCGTAATTTTATATTTGATTTGTAATTTGATTGCAAAACATTTTCATGTCTACAACTTGTAATGGTTTTTTATTTTTTGTAACTTAGACACGACTGAATGTACTTTTGGTAAGGTCCACCAGAATCATAACTCTCGTAGATTGATTAAATCTGCTGTTCTATATAAATAGTGGGATGATTATGTAGGCACTTTATTCAAATTAGAAAATTTACATATTCTATTTGCTCTGTAACTGGACAGTTTTCTTGCTTTACGCGGACTTATTTAGCACGATTTTGAAGTTACGCGATTTATGTTTCATCGGAAGTCGATTTCCGATAATGCACTATTACTTTAAATAATAAATTTCATGCACTTATGTTATATTGAAAGTAATAGCACATTATTGGAATTCGACTTTCATCTTAGTAATTTCAATATTTTCAGTGCTTTATAATAGTAAGATTTTATGCAATAATGAAATTAAAATTATGATTTCCACATTTTATGTATACACATATTAAATTTTACAAGATTATAATGTAAATTTGTTCAAACATTGTGCATGTTAATTTTGCATTTTAAATCACATTCTGTTTTTGCTTTTTAAAAAAGAACGTAATCAATTATTATTTTCTTATTAATGACACTAATCATTAACATGCTCTTAATTTCCAACGAGAGCTAAATGGTTGTATGTCTGGATATTGCGAGCTTCGTAAACAATTAATAAAATCATCATCTCAAAGATTAATTACTAATTACGTTGTCACCAGAAAATCATAATAATTAAAACGTATATAAAAAAATGTAAATTACTGTACTGTAAATTATGCATAAAAATATATTATTTTGAATGAAATTAAATATTATAGTTAAAAAAAGTTTGTCTTGTATCAATTTTTTTCAAATTTGAAATTTTTTTATTAGTCATATTTTATTTCCTTATTTTTTTTTTTGCGCGAATTTTAAAGTAATTTTACATTGCCGCTTTGCTTTTACGCGAATTTTTTAAAAAATCACAGACCGCACCCCCCTTTTTTCAATGTAAGTTACGCCTATTTTTGCGCGATTTCGTTTGCGCGTGTTTTCTGAGGAACCTATCTATCACATAAAATGAGACCCAGGTGTACTAGATTAACCGTCTGTGGGTTGAATACATGTCAAAAACACTATTCATGTTTCCAAAAGACTGATTTATATCTGTTTAAATAGAGAACAAGATTTGATATCAATTTACAAGAGCTATCATTCTGGAGGCCTTCAATGAAAATGCACTCAACCATGTCTAAGCTGCAAAAAGAAAAAAAAACTATGTTACGTCACAGACGTGAAAATATTTCACAATCAAATTACAAATATCACATGATCACCATTTCCTATGCTCACTCAAAACTGTTATTAAAACAGGCAAAACTATCCATACAGTAGTGCCACTCAGTGCAAGCCAGAGTAATCAATGGATGCCAGAAAGCTTGTGCATAAGATCCCTATCTAGTGCCTACTAGATGCAGTGCTCTCAGATCCAAGACTCCTCACTGAAGAAAGCCACAAGCTAGAAACTAGTCTAGAGATAGTTACTAGATAGGGATTTTATGCACAAGCCTTTTGGCATCCATTGATTACTCTGGCTTGCACTGAGTGGCACTATTGTATGGAGAGTTTTGCTTGTTTTAATAATCAAATTACAAATATAAACAAAGTGAAAATATAAATATTAAATTTTATATTTAATATATTAGGCTAAAACGAAAACAAAGTAGATTAAAAATAAAACTTTTAATATCATTTAAACTTTATTTTTTCATTGGGACTGACGCAATGAAAATCATAAAAAAAAAAAAAGTGTCTGATTTTATATAAGACATAAAAAATTCATTCATGCACCTCAAAAAACTGTTTATGCATCTGATTTCCATATTAAATGGATACGAAAGTTTTGTACCAGTTTGTAGATCAAATTATCCGCAAGTAAAATCTCTTACCTGATCCTGATTTTTGATGAAAATCAAACTTCAAGAAAAACCCGCTCAACTGATCGTGCAACCATATAAATGATAATTTTAACAAATGTGAATTTGAATGAAAGACTTGTGGGCTGTTATAATTGTTACGTTCTTTACAAATTATATCCATATTAGACTCTGCACCATTCTGCACATCCATCTGTGCAATTTTAATTTTTGGCAGGCAAATATTTCCCCTGTTATCCAATATATGAGGTTTGAAGCCATAGAAATCAGTAAAATTAAGAATGATAATAAAATCTTTGGAGGCTTGAATAAAGTAGTCACATTGTGTAGGTCCGCTTTGGAGAGATTCTGCTACAATTTGCCCTGGTGATGTAAATGTCTGATTACACACTGCTAAAAAAAAAAAAAAAAGATAAAATAAATAATGTCACTTAATAATAATTATTTTAATAGTGCAATGTGAAATGTGAATATTATATACATCATAGATCCCAGACATATAAACATTTTACTTTATAAATACAGCTGTTCAAAATTTATCAGAATTGATAATATATACAACTTACCATCACAATTGTTCTGCTTTTAAACTTTCTATTTTTATTTATTTAGCTTCTCTACTGCTATATTAGAGTAATAATAGGTAATATAGGCTACATAGTAATATATGTAGGGTATGCACACCTATTAGATGCATATATATATATATACTGTAATTGAGTTAATGTATTTAACAAATAAGTCATGTATGTATTCATATAATATTAATAGTATTAATGTTTGTGTTAATAAATAACAAGGTCATGCATGCATTTTTGTATAATATTATTGATAGCATTAATGTTTTCTATTAATAAATAATAAATTTACGGATGTATAATAAAATAAAGGATATTATTTTGGTATTTGACCATGTAGCCAATAAAGTAAAGGCATGCTAGAATAACTTGAACTTTGCGTAATTAAGATTATTAAAGTAGAACTAGACCATGCATGGTCAATTTTGGATCAAGGTCAGACTATATATGGTCATTTCTAAGTGTATAAATGTTTGGCACTCCAGAAGAATAGTAGAAAATAACAGGGTATATAGAACCCCCCCAAATGATAAGTTAAAGAGTCAAAAACTCCTGTCTCTAGAAGTGTTAAAAGCAGGGCCAGATTATCATTATAGGTCACCATGATCTTTTTTTATTTTGTATGCCTTTATGGCACAAGTTTAATAAACTGCTATTAGTCTAACTACTCTCTCTCTCTCTTGTTATTCAATATATAATTGATACTCTACCTCGTGAACTCCAACCAGCAAAACTAATAAGCACAACTGCATCTAGTTGGCCAACTCTAGACCCAGCACCTGCTGTCTTCTTTCTTAATCTCATTTTAAAGTATTCATTATATAAGTCATCTTATATATATCAACAAATTCTTTTATTTCATCTTCTTTGATTAAAATTCTAATATAATACTAAAACTGAGATGATAAAAATAAATTGTGTTAAGAGAGTGGTTGGCAATGGAAAACTACCATTAATGACAATTGCTTACCTTCTCTTCAAGCCACCTGCAGCACAACCACTGAATCAACTCATATGCTATATAACAAAATAGATTAACTATTTGCCACAAAAGTTTTAAGAAGCTAGCTTGCCTGGACCACAGTTATGACATGAAATTTGTACTTTGGATATCATCTTCCTGTCATAACAAACTCTCGCAAATCACTTGAAAAACATTCTTGAGACTAATGGCTTCAATGCCATACACAGTTTGAATCATTTCAAATGTTTCGGTAGCAATTTTGCCCAATTTAAAACAAAATTAGCACATTGTTCATCTGTGGGTTAAGGTACGAAACTGTCACATTTCATGTCATGATACAGACACCCAGAGTCTTAATGAATAGTTAAATTATGTTGCTACTAGCCCATGCATTGAGTCAAAGATAGCACTAGGAAATTTGAAGAGAGAATCAGCCATTAGATTATCTTTTCATTTTACACCCTTTACATTCCGTCAAAACACATTTTACATTTTTAGTATATATATAATCCTATTCGATGTTTTTTTAGTGATGTAAACAATTCATTAAAATTTATGACATGACACTAAATATTAAAATGGTAGAATAAATCGTGCAAACTATCAATAAATAAATAAAAGGTTTTATTTGTTCAAGAGATTGAGTACCGTAAATGACAATAGGCTTCCTCTACAGACCTTAAGCTGTGGAGTCCACCACTGGATCATTGCATCAAACCATCGATAATGATTAAATAACACGATCATAAATTTTAGTTTGTTAATTACACTCCAGTCTGCTTTCAGGGAAAGATTATACTATTTTATATTTACATTCCTCCCTCAATATTAATTAACATTACTGATTTTGATCTGCCCCCCCCCCCCCAATCCGGAGTGCGAGAAAACTCCCAAGTCCACGCCCCCTCCCCCATACTCACAGGTACAAGAGATGCGGAAAACGGAAAGTGAAAATTGACACACTTCGCCAAAATTAATTACATTGACCAATAAAGATTCCAAAACCTATTAAATTGTTTAAATATTCAAAATTCCTCTTGGAAACAAATTAACGTGAAATGAATACGATTCAATTCCATCTAAGATTGGTGAAGTATACAGTTGATGGTTTGTGGCATCTACTTACGCATATATTCTTTCAAATATATAAAAAACGCAGTAATATTTTACGTTCGAAATAGTTTTTATTATCAGTTATTTTGCTACTGTGTAGATTAAAAAAAACTACGAGGAAGCATTACAATAAGATGTTTGAAGTTTATTATTTATTAGGCTAGTTATTTATTAAAGGTGTGTCAAGTTTTATTACTAATATTCGTGAGGCGACATATAATAATAAAGCCTGTATCAAATATTTAGGTATTTAAAGCATTGTTCATATGTGCAAAGTTTCCAGACATCATTTTTAAAATGTAATTTGTATCCTCGGGTCATAGACCTTCATAAATATTAGGTAGCGGTATTCCGTCAATTTACAAGATTTCTGATTTTGAAAAACGGCAATATAGAACTTAAACCATAAACAACAACTTAGTTTTGATCTTATTGAATTGAAAGTTTTTATTACCAAATAATTTTTCAAAATACACGTAAACGTTAATACCCATATCTTGTAGATGAAATTCGCTTTTAAATGGGCATATAATAACGACGGCTAATCGTCGTTAATTACTACGCCCCCCCCCCCGCCCACCATACAGTCAATCTTTCTACACTAAGTTATTATTGTTATACAAAAAAAAAAGGTTTTCCAATTTCTTATATATATTGTAACGTCATTAACCTATAACTCACTCCCTCACTTATTACTTGTTTTTACCATATCTATTCTCTTTATTACTCCTCCAATATGTTCTCTATAAACACAGGCTATATTTCCTGATCATCATCATTTTCTGTCAATCACCTTCTGACTGTCAGTCAGAAGATTGCTCTACACTGGTAGCTTAAAGGACACATGGCAATATGACCTTGTCCTCAAGGCACCATCTTCCCATTATAGAACAGCTACTAATAAACACAATCAAGACAGACTTCAGTTCTACAATTCTAATAACATCTCCATTAACATCTGAAAGTAACACAGTTTAGAGAAAGGTCTTTGAGCATGGTCCAGATAATGCTGACAATATATTTGAATATTAAACTAATTTGGGGAATGAGACAGAGAAGAACAGCATACTACTAAATGTTTTTATTATCATAATATCAAAATTTATTTAACAACTAATAAAGAAAGAGCATCAAAATAATAAGAATCATAAAATTACAAACACACTGATTAGCATTCCTTTCCTACGAAATATACATGTAAAAATGATACAGACAAATAAAATATAAAAGGGTGAAAAAAATAAATAAAAGATTAGCTAACAATTTAATACATTAATTTCTATGCCGTCAATATAACACTGCTAAGATAAAATAAAAAAATTTCTCATGTGTCATAGCATCAGCTGGGAAGCGAATCCGCTAACCCTGTCGCTGACCTCTCGACCACCAATGCTTGACTAAATTTTATATAAAATAATTAATAACAAATATTAATAATAATTGTCTAATAAATTTTTTACTTATATAAAATAAATAATAAATATTAATGATAATAGTATAATATACGTTCATAGATGACTTAGGAATTTTTAGGCAAATTGTAAGTTTACAGATATTTATAAGGCCCATGTAGAGTACATTACATTACCCTTAACTTCTTTGACTTCAGAATCTTATTTTCACACAGGCAACATTTCTATTTGTTACAGGATTTTCATTTAAAATATATTATAATATAGAGTTCTTTTTGATATATTATCACAGGATTTTCTTTTAAAATATGCAGTTTACTTTCTTGGCGATATATCGGCAAACAGTGGCTCATAAAATCAGAGCATATGTCATCTAGACAAGCAAGACCTTAATCACATTTTTTTAAGTGTAACATAGAGGGAATAATCAGACAGCTACTTCTTAGTCTCTGCGACACTTTTGTATTTAATTCACAGTGTGGCCCATTGTTGACTGCCAATACCTTCTCTAAAACAAAATTATTAATGTTCTTAATCTTCGTGGCACCTCAGAGTTTTTGTAGTCCAAATTAAAATTATATTTTAAAAACATGATAAGCTTTGCTGATTAAAGTCTATATTCCAGACCAAAATTAAAATTATTATATCTGAAAAACACGATTATCCTTTACAATCATTGTTCAAATTATCTTAAAGACATTTCTTAATTAAAGATTTTTAATCACTAATTTAATTTTTTCTCTCTTTTCTTTATAAAACACATTTGTTTGAGCTATCAAAAAAATCGATAGTGATTTAGTATGACTTTGTATGTTTTACTCATGTGATTTGATCAAGCATAGTTGAACGAAATTTGCGCTTTGATTTTTTAATAATTGATGTAAATTGCAATTTTATAATGAATGGTCATATCGTGACCACATGTGGATTATCTGATGTCATTTAGTGCTTGGATGTGTCAGCAATAGTTTTGGACGGTTCTTAGAATGCAAAATGGCTGTGAGTACATACTAAATCAGTACCAAAAAACCTATAAAAAATTCAAAGTGTCTTAACTTGGAAACAGTATACCTTCTTGGTGTTTAATATTTCAATAATGAAATTTGTACCATTATTTTTCCATTCTCTTTAAAATGATGCGAGATTGGTCTTTGTGGTTCTAATCATTCAACTGCAATTTGAACCCGTTCTTATTATGGAAACAAATCCACGAACTGATATTAACAAGGGAACAAACATTTAACTACCAAATATATTTATGAATTAAAATGAGAAATTAAACTAATCAAGATAATAAATGATTAGTAATAATCATTAATGGTTGGTGTCAAAATGATGAAGGTGTAATGTCTGATATTTGTAAATTAAATTATTATAATTTGATCTAATTTTAATAAGGTTTTTCTTATAATTAAATGAATGGATGTATTGCTTGGGAATTCATAAAAAGTTCAAGCACCATATCTGGAATCAATCCAGAGACCTTACACTCTAGAATTTGACACTTCACCATTGAAGTAAACCATGTGAGGCCTTACCTTTAAAAGAATTTAAGTAACCAAATTTAGTTCCTTTTTTTCATATCCACCCTCAGTATTTAACTTTCTTTCCTGCTTTCAATCGATTTTTTTTATTTATTAATTGTCTGGTTTTTTCTAATCGATAATTAATCTTTATATGTATATAAATAAACACAACTGCTAAAATTATGACAATTTTACTACTATGGAGATGTAAATATAAAATGCAGGACATTTGCATAAACAATTTCGTCGTAATAGTTAAAACAAAATTATTTTTAGTGTAGCAAAATTGGAATAACAAAGTAATTTTCATTTAGAGAAAGTTATAAATAGTTAAATACTGTACATGCAACTTATCTACTAATCTGGATTTTCAGAAAGTAAAAAAAAAAACCTTTTCCTTCCTCCACTGACTTTCAAAGGAACTTCTTCCTGCCTCGTCTGACATTTATCTGACAAGAAGGGAAAAGGCCTAGAAAAAATTCAGGTTGAAAAGATAAGCTGGATTTTGTTAACAATTTGTACCTTTGCTTTTTTTTTAAAATATATATTATTTACAGGCATATTTAAGAACTGGCTATTTTAATTTAAAATCTTTGTGCTCTGCATATAAATGAGATACAAAGACTATAACGCTTTATAATATATTTTTAAAACATTAAAAGTTCATTAAAGTAAATATGTAGCTCAAATATAAGACGATTAGAGTCATTTGTTTTAAAGATGTGGCAAACAATAGTAAACTTTTAAATGATATTGCATGGTCACATTAATCAAGTGTTTAGAACCGTCTACCTGTGCAGTCAGAAAACAAGTCTTTCTTACTACTGCCTAGACATTGTGATCTTAGGGCAAGGTCACAAAAATTCAAGCAATTTTCACTATATTAACATTATGATGTTAATTTTATGAAATATTTATATTCATCTAAGCTTTTAAAAAAAACTATCGGATATTTATAGATTTTTTCCCTGCTTTTGAAACTTTAGATGAATATAAATATTTGGAACAAATTTCATAAAATTAAAACCACAATACAGCAATTGATCTACCCCTCTTCTGTATTTAAATGGACATATTAAGGTCCTATACGTGAGATGTCAGTGACTTAAAGTTAACATGGATATGAGAATAAGATTGGCATTAACAAGGAAGGACTTCGAGCGTTTCCATCATCAAATTTTCAATGATATGAATGGCTGAAGAATTGGAGGGTGAAGAAAACTGAAGCCTGTCCATTAAAGTATGAAGATTTGCTATCTTAATATAAACTGAGCGCCGGTTATTTACGTCTGTGGAAGATGATGATCTGGACTAACTGATGAGTGCTGCTCAGCACGAAATACATTAGACTGGAGATCATTTATCTTTTTCACATCTATGTAGTCATGTGTACAATTGTATAAGATGGAATGGATAGTTGTAGGGGTTTGAAAGTCTGAGTTCAAATCCCTTCTAAATTATATTTCAGTACAAAACATACATACAAAAAAATGTCAATATAAAACTTAGCATGATTTTGTGCAATGATAGAGTGATCATGATTTTGTGCAGTGATGGGGTGGATAGACTAAGTCCACCGATTGAGGTTTAGCTCTACCACTTTGGTGCTCAAATTTCTAGCAATAAACCAATCAATTATTTTTTTTTTTTTTTTGTAAATATAAACTATTCATTTCTGACTAATTTTCAATTCTTACAAAAAGTATTAATTTTTATAAACAAAAAAAAATTATTCGTTGGAAAAAAAAAAAAAATGGATATCTCCATCAAGATTATTTTTGCTAGGAATTTTGAAAAAGTCAACTAAAGATCTGTCAAATGAAGAGGTAGTTTAAAGAAGTCTTCAGAATAAATCTGTAGGCAAACAAAATAATTAACAGATTGGTTTTGCCTAAAGTTACTACGATAAACGGAATGAATCTGAGAAGGCACTATGATATTTATACAGCAACAGATATTATAAAACAAATGCAAAGCCAAAAACAAACAAAAAAGGCAAGTAATACAATATTTTATAGTATCTGATTATTTGTCGTAACTGCTTTAAATAGTCTGATTTGCAATAACATGATTTTGTCATTTGTTTAATAAAATAAGCAAGAAATATAGTATGCATGGGCTTGCTATGTCATTATTCAGAGTATTTACCAAACTTTCCACCAATATACATCTTATTATACAGACATTTATGTTATATATAGGACAATTTTGCCATTTAAAGCAATTAATTTCTAAAAAAAATTTTTACCACAAATTTAAAATAAATAATGGCAAAAGTGAGTAAATATCCTTTAGGAATTGATATATATAATTATGATAAATAACAAAATAAAAAAGATGAATTAATGAAAAAATTATTCACATGTATTATTTCTGAAAATATCCAGCACTTTGTGCAAATAATAACCCACATATATGTAAGAATGTGTGGGTATGTAAATTACCCACAAGTATAGTTAAAGATATATATCTGCATTTTCAAATTATAATTTATCAATATTATTTTTAATTAATAGGGTAGCTCTTATATATCATTTATAATGGAGGTTGAATAAAAAATAAAATATAAATATTTTTATTTTTTGAATACCTACAAATAAAATAAAAAAGATAAACCTTTATATATATCATTTTAAATATAATTTTATGAGCAATATAATGAGCCTGTTATTAAAATGTTTACTTTAAAGATTAATCATCAAATTTTTATGAATAATTATAAAATTAATAATTTCAAATATATTTAAAAATCTATATTTATTTATCCATGTTTGGTGATCATGATTATTTGTTATTTTATAGGATTTTACGATATAATATATCCATACACAATTAATATAAACATAAATTGTGAAATCTATCTCCAACAAAATAAATAAAAAATTAATATCTGTCCAAGTGGGTTTTTGATAAGAAAATCTTTCCTTTCTCTATGATCCATATATTTGATGAATACCCATTTTTTGATAATAAAAAGAAGGCACTGGATCCTTCAAAAAATAATAATAATTGTCTGACCTCATCTTTAGAAAAAAAAATCAAATGGTTTCTTGGGAGTTCATAAGAAGATGGACCATTAATATGACCAAACAGGGCTGTAATCCATAATTTTGAATTTCCAGAGTCAGCCATTCTACCACGATAATCAAAACCAATCAGGGCATCATTCAGTTTATCTTTAAAAAAAGTCTAAAGACTGATCTTGCAGTTCTTCAAATATCCTGATATCCTAAGTGTTATAAGTATGCTAGTCAATTTCCATTCTTTCTGGTATGGAAGAATGTTTGTAACCTCAACAATTTGAAAAGACTTGGTCTAACTATACTCTTTTTTATAGAATGATTTGGGTAAAAATATTCAAGTAATATATACAAAGGCAAGGTATAAATATTCTTGATGAAAACAAGTTTTTATTAACAGTCTGACAGGGAGTAGTTATGTGAAACAAATGAGCCATGTCTTCTGGTAAAATTAATGACCTCAAAAAGAAAATCCTGCTTGATTATAAGACTAAATTCAGTTATAAAGCCAATAAATAATACATCATTTCAAATAATGTAACCATCCCTTTAAAAAAATTTTTAAAAAAAGTACGGTCTTTTTCAGCATTGTGGGTAATATAATTTTACTATGGAAATAAATTTGTTTTAAACTAAAAAATATTTTAAAAAGTTTTTCTTACTGAAAAAGACATTCTTATCAATTCCCATACTAAAATTTACTATATTAAACTATTAGTCGTGATTGAGTATATATAAATTTAATACCAATAGTGAATGTCTGAAGCTTTTATTTCTTTCCATATAATTACATATATAAATCACTAATATATTAATCACACATATTTAAAATTAAGATAATTCAAAAGTCATGGGTAGTTAAAAATGAGTTAATGTTTTGTTTGTTTTTTTCTCATATGTCAAGCCGTCGGCCGGGCATGAACCTGGGACAACTGCTTGGAAAGCAGCTGCACTAACCTCTCGGCCACCAACGCTTGACGAGTTAATGTTTTTTCCCTGCAATATATATACTAAATCTATACAAATAATTTGCCAATTGAATTATCAGGTTCATAATAGGATCAAGTCCTAAGTTGACAGGTGAGTACAAGTAAATTTTAATACCAAGAGAGCACGTTTGAACTTGGGTTTCTTTCCATATGATTACATATATAGGTCACTAACATATTTATTAAACTATTAGTATGTAAATTATTTTATGGCTATCAAGTATATAGTGTTAAAAATATAAATCTATTTCAAGGACAACAAGTTTGGATACGCTACTAAGATAATTTACAAGCTAAATCCCTAAAAAAAAAAAATCATTTTTTAAATAAACTTGTAAATAATACCTACCTTTTATCTGTCGAAATAGATTGGCATTGCTATACTAAAAGTTGCGTGTTACAGATTTATTTAAGAAATGACTGCTTAGGGATCTGGCTTGTAAATTATCTTCCTAATGTATTCGGACTTGTTTATCATATGTATATCATATGATCACAGCTCTCATGCTTAAACAAACCAATAAGATATCGATAATCTATTATCAAAACAATACTGTAATTAGATAATTATTATTACTGTTCAATTGTCTGATATTTTGGCAATGAATTGCTGACTTCTATGGGCTTGTTTAAGTATTAGGTTGGTTTGCATAAGTACGAGGGTTGACGATGTGATTTATATAATATATAAACATCAAAACAGCATCATTTGGCTTGTATTAATTTATTCTAGAGGCACATATATAAGCAAGAATAATCAATGAGAAATAAATGGTTATGCTAAACAAATCACCAAACAAGTTTGGGGCTATTAGCTTTTTGTCAGTGAGGAGTATTGAACTATCCATATCCACTTAGCAACTTCTTGCATTTCTATTATAACATTCAAGCCAATGACTTGAAATTTCTAACATTCTAAAATATCAAGTCCAAGTGAAATTGTTTGTATAGCTATATTTAGGTATGACACTAGCAGAAAATTAAGTTTTAAAACTCGCAGTTATATGCTATCAGAAAACATTTTGCAAAGAAATGGTTCCTTGTATAACAAAACAGCATCACAACTTTCTTAACTTACATCTTATATCTGCACAATACACCCTACATTATTTTTATCTACTCGCTGATGTAAGCATGAATAATGAAACAGTACACATAAGCATGAATAATAAATCAGTTTTATAACAATTTCTACTTCTTTTCTTTTACTATGTAATTCTATGATAAGCATTTATTTGGTTTCAAAAAAACAGATTAATTTATTTAAATGTTAAATAATAAATAAAGCAACGCTTTCAACCTAGAAGGTCATATTCATAGTGCTCAAACTCAGTGGCTGATATTATTATTGAGGTTGAAAGCGTTGCTTTTTTATTATTTAAAGTTTAAATAAATTAATCTTTCTTTGGAAGCGAATAAACGCTTATCATAGACTAAAGCAGTAGGTTGTATTGCTGACTGGAACCCCAAACTAATTTTAAGCTATTAGTTTGAAGATCTGGTTAGCAGTAACATTTATTGATTATTCATCCTTACACAGATGAGTATAAACAGTCTAGCATAGAATGAATTATTATTAATGCAAGAACCTAAAATAATAAAGTCTGGCAGTTACATTTACATGTATTAAAATTTTCATTGTGTAACGATTTCTATCCTAATAAACAACTATTGATAACTTTTAAAACAAACTGCAATGATATATGTAAGTGTGTGTATCGTTATTAAAAAAATGTTTTTAAAAGCCTCTGCAGCAATAGATTGGATTTATTACAAAAAATATAACTAAGCCACTAAATATCACACGATCACCATTCTTTATGCTTACACAAGCTGCTTAACAGAAGCAAAACTCTCCATACAG
The DNA here is from genome assembly GCA_028023455.1 of Epiperipatus broadwayi. Lineage (NCBI taxonomy): Eukaryota > Metazoa > Onychophora > Udeonychophora > Euonychophora > Peripatidae > Epiperipatus > Epiperipatus broadwayi. The sequence continues at coordinate 1,212,412 of JAQFVV010006353.1, forward strand.
TAGCACCAATCAGCCAGAATAATCCATGAAAGGCTTCTGCACAAAATCCCTATCTAGCTTAAATTGCACGAGTAGGCACTAGATAGCGATTTTATGCACAAGCCTTCCTGCATCCAGTGATTACTTTAGTTTGCACTGAGTGGTGCTACTGTATGCAGAATTTTGCCTCTGTATAAAACCTAACTTTCTAGTAATGCAAATAAACAGGCTAAAACACTTTCATAATGCCCTGCTTTTCAGATCTTACAATTCATTTGAATATCATTGATTGAACAGTTATCAATTTTATGGCACTTTCTAGATTGCCATTTTATAACTATAAAGATTCTGGATGGCCATATTTTCTTTACTATACTATAGCATTCACATATGTAGTAAAATACTCATTTCTTTCAACACATCGTATTTTTTTACTATCAAATACTAAGGAATGTCGAGCTAACCACATTATTCTAAGCATTACACCGACAAATTTCAAGATTTCCAATTCTTGGTATGTCTTTGGAGTACTTTAAAAAGTTCAGAAATACTCTTACGATACTATTTTTTGTGTCATTATCTAATTTTAACCATTGTCATTATCCCAGATAAATGTCACGATGTTTTAAGTTTTAATTCACAGCAAAAATGACTCTAAAAATCAAATGATCATAATTCAGAGCAGCAACAAAATGACCAATTCAAGAGTTATAGTTTCTAGATCAATTCTTACCCAATTACGGTAAAAAAAAAATCAAACAATTGCAGCTGAAATTATGCTCAACTGTTGCTCGGAACAATTAGCAACATGATTATCACCATTTCTATAACATTCCTTAAAACGAGATCTACTAACCATTTTTGAATCCAACTTGTAATTTTGCTGGGCTTGTATTCAAAATTTTCTAATTTGTAATGCATAGTAAATGTTATCATATAATACTAAATCATCCATGCACTTTACTACCCTCTTTTACAGTTTGCAGTTTCGATTGCCCCAGCAATCTTCTTCAGAATTTTTATATCTCCTAACTTCAACTGCTAAATTCAAATTTTACTATTACACAATGCTTTATTTACTACCCTCTTTTACAGTTTACAGTTTCGATTGCCCCAGCAATCTTCTTCAGAACTTTTATATCTCCTAACTTCAACTGCTTCTTCAGAACTTTTATATCTCCTAACTTCAACTGCTAAATTCAAATTTTTTCAAAAAAATTTGAATTTAGCAGTTGAAGTTAGGAGATATAAAAATTCTGAAGAAGATTGCTGGGGCAATCGAAACTGCAAAAGATGGTAATAAATAAAGCATTGTGTATTAGTAGTAAAGTGCATGGATGATTTAGTATTATATGATATACATTTGGCAATGCAATAATAAAGTTTCATAGTAAATGTTCTTGCATTCTTGTAATCGTTTTGTATAACCCTTAACATTTACACATTTTAAATGCAATGTCGATCAAGATTTTTCTATGTTCAGCAAACAGTGGTTCTTTTAAAATTCCTAATGTATTTCTTTACTCAGTAGATTCAATTACACTGTGCACTGTCATTAGACACATTTTAAAAGATGTCATATTTGTGGGTCTACTTTTTATTTTTTATTACAATACAATTGCCATATACTTCATGATATCATCACTGTTTTTAAAAAAGTGCTATCTTGTCTTATCACTGGCACAATTATCTTTTTAGCATCAAGATTTACGCGGCACTTTTATTCTCTTCTAAATCTTTCACTGCTACTTCTGTTACATTTCCTTGTTGCCAAAGCTCTTTTAGATAACATGTGACAGAAATTCTAAATGCAATTCTTCTAAATTAGTCATCATTTAATTATGTTTATATTCTTCTTTTAAAAAAATATATATGGTATTCATAATGTAGTTTTTTTTCTTTCTTCATTAATTCCACAAATTCACACACATCTCATATTTGTCTCCATGTGCAAATTAACCACTGCATCTTCAACTTTCACATACTTTCTAATTTCTTGTAATCTTAAAATGCTTTTCCCATTCAAAGCACTTCTGCATATCAAGATGAATATTACATAATTCTCCAATATGACAAAAATTTATGGCCTGTATTCAGTTTATTTTCTACTAAATTAATTAATTAATTTGGCTAATGTGTCTGGAGTATCTTCAGTGGCTATGTCCCCCCCCCCCCATCTTTTACTGATAATGAAACCAACTTACTTTTTTTTATATAATAAATAAATATTCCAAATCAATAACATAATTAATTTATTACTGAGTAGCACAAAGCCGATCTCACAGGAGCATATATGTTTTATTTCCAAGGTTGCAGATTTTAAGATATAAAACATTCATTAATAATGATGTTTTCCATGACATGGAAAAAAATGGAGATATGGCTGTTTTGGGTCAAATTATACTTCTGAGTTTGTAATTTTGATTCTCACTTATGACAATTAATTATTTGAATGAATTATCAACTTAAATGGTGATTGCAAAAAAACAAATACAAAAATTATAAGCTAATATGAGTTTTCGATGCCGACATCTTTGCCGGAGCCAATACATGCAAATCAATACCAGTAACATCTATAATATACTAAGAAAACCAGTGGGTATCAAGTGGGAAACTATAAGTTTTACCATTAATGTCATGACCAGAATGTTAATCTCTGATCATTCTTCTCTATTCAAATAATTTAATTTGATTCACAAGAATGGCCACATACTTTATCATGATTCTTAAAAAAATGATGCCTGTATTTCATCATTTTTTAAACCCATCATGTATATGTAAATAATAAACCATAAGTGTATTTAATGAACTAATTAATCTATGAAAATCACAACATCACAGTCAGCGCTTGGAATAAACCAATAGAATATCAGTAATCTGTTGTCAAGGCAACATTCAGATAATAAATGGATTTTCATTTACTATCTGATTACCTTAACATTTTATTCTATTGATTTATTTTATTATAAATTTATATTATTATTATTATTATTTTATTGATTGATTTTATTCTATTGACTTATTGATTTAATATTCTATTGATTTACTTTAATCATTAGGTATGATGTGATTTACATATAAATACCTATAAATGCCTCAAATAACTATAGCCACCTTGATTAGTGAGTTAAAAGGATTGATGTGATATTAAATGGTCCGCTGAGAAAGTCATAATCAAACCTTAAAACATTTACATTTTCTGCTTACAGTCATCTAACACCCATTGGCTTACTTAGTGTATTATCTGTGTTTTTATAGTCGATCTGCAGTTATTAGCTTTTAAAGCTATTTAATGTTACAAAAATCTTTTTGGTATTTGTTTTTAATTCTACTTTTTTATAAACTTTATATGATGATAGCTTTTGTAAAATTTTCCTTAATACATATTGCCTGCATTAATATCTTTTATTGGCTTTTGTTGGTTTTGAAAAGCCATTGAATATTACTTTAAACCTTTTTAAAATATATATATATATGCTTGACGAACAGATAATAAAGTTAGTAAAAGTAAATAATACTCTGCAATTTAATGAGCTGAGCACTTTCGGGAGGCTTTATGCTCTCATAATCATAGCTACTAAAGTATGGAAAACTATACAAATATAATATGCAAATACATGCAAATTAATGTGAAGTGATTAAAGAGACCATTTCCGTGAGAGAGAAAAACGTATCTTGTCGATTAATTATTACATTTGTATAGTTCTCCACACTTTAGTAGCTACGATTATGGGAGCATAAAGCCTCCCGAAAGCGCTCAGCTCATTAAATTGCAGAGTATTATTTGCTTTTACTAACTTCATTATCTGTGCGCCAATCATATATATATATTTTATAGATTACATGCTAATGAAATAAATATTTAATTATTTAGACCTTTTTAGTATTTTTTTTGTTCTATTTATTGGCTTTCATATGTGATACCTATGGGACCAGACTATAATATAGCAGCCATACATTTGTGTATTTAACTTTAATTGAAATGTACGCACAACTTAATGAGCTTGTTCATTCATCACAATATATATGTTAGTAATAATAAGTAGTAGTTCAACTGACAACTGGCTACTTAAAACAATAAATAATACTGATCATGTAACAATTCATACAGATAGAGTTAAACTCCATTTCCACAATTAATTAAGTCTTTACCAAAATCATTTAACTCCCATAATTTCCAGTTAGTTTTCACTATCAAGGTTAGTAAGCACTATGCTGCTCCCTGGCATCCTTGAGTCAATGTAATTAGAATTAACTGGATCTCTTTTCTACTGTTCTAACTGATCTGCAACTACATTATCAGCCTTTGCTCTGCTCAATGAGTTTTCATTAATCTACTTTTTCACTTTACCATTTTCCTCTTCTCTCTTCATGAGAAGTTTGGCAGGCATTTTTAATACTTCCACTAATTTACACATTATTAGAAATTAATACTACGCAAATAAGAATATGGGACTGCTTTCTACTTTCTGCATGTAATCATTCCTAGAGTGACTCAGCGTTGTTGTACTAATCAGCTCTGTACACACTCACACTTATATAGTAGCCTTGACAACAGGTTGAGATTGTTGATTGTTACTGATATTCTCTTAGCGTTGACTGATTTCAATGATTGCTTATAAACCCATTTAGCCTTGAGCATTATTACACTTATTATTTAAACAATACTTTGGGTGTCATTTGAAAATTATAACTGCAGTTTGTAATGTTATAATTTCACTATTTATTAGTCCGCATTTAAAACGGGTTGTATTTACCTGTTTAAGCAGGTTTATTTAAATATCTTTGTATCAATAATTTCAATCTCATTGGTCAAGTTGCAATCTTTAGGGTCTATATAAGTATATTGGACCATACATAAAGATGGGATTCAACATTTATTGTTAAAAGGGGGTTGCCGTGACAACAAGTTGAGATTGTTGATTGCGGTCAAGTTTGTAATCTTTAGTGTATATATAAAATATATTGGATCATAAAAGTGGGATTCCACTTTTATTGCTAAAATGTGGTTGCCTTGACAACAGGTTGAGATTGTTGATTGTTATTGATGTGGGGATTGTCTAAGTGTTGACTGATATTAATAATTACTTTATTAATAAATATATAACCAGTCAGTATACAACAAAATAGCATATGTAATATTTTCCTCAAGTTCTTAAGCATTATTTGTAAACAAAACATTTCTTCTATAAAATTTGGGTGAACTATGATAACCATTTATTCTTGTTCCTTTAGCTTCTCCTTTCAATCCACAAAATCTTTCCTATAATACCGCAGAAAATGTTGAAGATTAAAACTTCTTTCTCCCACCTTATTAGCATTAATATTTCTTTCACCAATGTCATCTATCTGTGCTGTTGTACTTTAATATTTTTCAGAATGTCAGATTATCATGAATATATGTTAAGACCTTATAAAACTTTAAACACCAGAGTTACTTGTAAAATCAAATGCCTCTATATCTGATTTTATTCATTTACATTTTCACTGATTTTATCTTGACTAGTAGGAATAAGTTAAGATGCAATTACTAGCAAAATGTACTTTTTAAAATAAATAAAAAAGTAAATATCAACAAATTAAAATTCAAATGCTAACACAAATAAAAACTGCCATTGCTAAATTTATATATATAAAAACAAAGTAAAGTATTTAAAAAAAAATAATTCTATTTTAAAATGTTTTGGAACTTTGACTTTTTTTTCTTAATATGGAATTACAAAATAGAAATAAAAAATATAAGAGGAAGAACTAATTTTAATAAACAACAGGAAGAAGCAATACCTTTTACAGATAAAAATGTTTCCAAATCTTTCTGTCTCTGCATTTAGTGAAAATAATTACAAATTATAAAAAACACACCCTAACTTGAATTATACCTTATTCAGAATTGTGCACAAAAAAATCTCAAATTTCAAAATTCATTACTAACTAATAAAGAAACTGTCAAAAACAATAAGACATCACATGACCAATAAGTCATCACATGATTTTAACTTACTTCATTAGCATAAGACATCACATGACCAACAAGTCATCACATGATTTTAACTTACTTCATTAGCATAAGACATCACATGACCAACAAGTCATCACATGATTTTAACTTACTTCATTAGCATAAGACATCACATGACCAACAAGTCATCACATGATTTTAACTTACTTCATTAGCATATTCTTCTATTCTCACAACTTTTACACCATTTAGTGTAAATTTTAGTTGCTTTGATCAAAAAATCAAAAAGGCTAATCACTGGTAATGCCATAAGCTCGAAACTAATCTAGGGCATTCAATAGGAAAGCAATGAATAACACTAGATAGTATAAAAATACTAAGAACAAAAGAACATGCTAATAAAACGACTGCCATTTAGCAAGAAAGCTAATTTAGCAGCAAAAGCTAGTTTATATATTATCATGGAACATTATTTGCGCTGAATGTTTTATATGAAAGTATATTTATTTAAAAATATAGACAAAATTAAAATTTTCGATCAGCACAAAAATTTCAAACAAAAAAAAAAATTCTAATTTTGCTTTCCCCATTTTTTGTATTGTATTTGGATATAAATATGGATATCAAATTGAGGTCGGTAAATGATTAAAGAAACTGTACAGCAATTCATTTAATACTTAAGACATTTTCAAATGTTTGCGACCATCTATTGCTAGATGTTTTTGTGTTTCATTTAACATGAAGAAAAAAAACTGTTTGCCTTGATGTCTTAAAAAAGTGTATCTGTAGGTATATATGCAAGAATGTTCATACCATATTACTTCGAATTTAAGCCACACTTTTTATTCAAATTTTGAAGACATAAAATTAGTGTGTGGCTTAAATTCAAAGGAATATTTTAACACTAAATTAGGTACCTTACTGTATTTATATTAGTTCCTATTTAAATAAACAAAAATGTTAATTATTTTTCACTACCTATTATAAAATTATTTTTATATGTCTTTCTAATTTTAAAATCCTACTGCAGCTTAAATTCAAAGTAATATGGTAATTTAATATTAAAATGTAAACATCACATTGAAAAACAAATGTCACAAATGCACGACACTCCAATACTGATAGGCAAGCATAATTCTTAATTTTTCTCTTAAAATGTGACCCTGTAATGACAAATTCTTATTTAATTACGAACGCCTCAAGTAAATATTAGCTGTGATTATAAAATAAAAAACAAAAGAATACTATTTATGTCTGTCACCAAGAAAATAGTCATCATTGATTCAACAATTTTGTTGGAAAAAATAGATATGGACAGACTGTAAGGTTATTGTTTACACTAAATGTCTTCAAGATCTATCACTGGATTATCTAGTATATTACCCTTGAGTTAGTTAATAAATATTTGAAAACAATACACTGAATACAGGAAAAACTGGATTAATATTAGAATCAATGTTTTTTTACTGATATATCAAAACATTTGAAAATTGTTAAGATATCTTTTCAAAGGGAAAAAAAATATAGATTTTTTTTTCCCAATGTATATTTACTATTCAAAACTGCATATCCTCCGGAATAGCTTCAATCAGTCACACAAAACAATTCCTTTCTCAATCTCAACATAAATCAAAATTAATATTCAGATTAAAATAAACATGATGATTAAAGATGTAAACTGTGATGGAGTATTTGATACTTTTTAAAAAGAAATTTAATGACTTAATATCTGAGGTCGAATCAAAAATGATCTGTATTCTGGTTATTACTTGGATTATATCATAACACAGATTTCTGGGATCCTCAAAGACCAGTATTGGAAGGAAAAAGGTTCAACAATCAACAGTGTTTGTTACAGTGAGATGTTCATTGAAGAGCTGAAGCCGAAAATATAGACAAAATGCAGGACTGCTATCCAGTAACATTGTTTTCTCAAATGGCAATGCATATATCCACATTACTGCCCATACATTCTAAAAATTTTGTTTTGAGGTGTTTGAGCATCCTAACTATAAACCTGATCTTGCATCGTTGGGCTTTCAACTGTTTAGTCTCCTGAAAGAATTCCTACATCTGACAAAGAGATAAAAATAATGAGCAGTGCATTCATGGCTCACAGCTCAATCTAAAACATTTTTAATGTAGAAATAGGCAAAGGATATTGAAAGGCAGGGAGATGATATTGGAAAAATGATAAATTTTACAATGCAGATACTTTTTGACTCGCTCTCATATTTAAAATCCTGACTTATTAACTGTATTTCTTTTAATTGAAGCTTTGTATACCCAATGACATAATCTCTCAAAACTATGTTGGGGGGAAAACGAGTCAACACAGTACCAAAAAAAAAAAAGTCAACACAAAATTTGAAAAGTTTATGGGCAAATTCCAAAAACTAGGTGCAAAAAATTTTAAAAATGCTGCCGGCCAGTGACTTTCAAATTTTAGATCAACTTACAACTAATGCGAAGAATTCCTATAGTCTTACCATGAATTCATAAAATCTACATACCGTTTGCAAAGTACAATTCAATCGAGTAATTACTACTGAAATATATTAGCATAATTCTAAAAATCTTTTCCCACAATTATAATCATACAAATATTCATATATCATAGTGATTATCACACTTATCTGCAGAGCCATAACCTTGAGACCGAGACTAGCTGGGTACCTGAAAAAAATTGAAGACTTTTTTTTGGGAGATCACCAACCTTTTTTACCAATCACAAAATAGATATCTATCTATTTGGTTAAAGAATAACGGTCCCAAATTAATCTGGATTATTTAGATGAATGACAACACATGTGCTGTAAAACAAAAATGATGTCATATGACTTGATCTTCACCATCGGTTGCATAACTGTTAAATTACAATGAGTGCTGACCCTACACTTTATCTATGCAAGTTAAAATGACTACAGAGATACAATATAAAATATAATTATATAAAATTTTCTCCCTCCACTTATCATCACTGATATCATAACTGGTAACTACAGGATATGCTTTTTTTTTTTGCATGCTATGGAGTGTAATTATCTCTGGTAAAAAACAAACAAACAAATATCTGTCTATTTTTCAATCTCTATGACATTTAAGTTCAGATATATTTTGTAATGGTTTGACTTTAAAATACATATCACACAACACTTTTGCTTTACTTCCTTACTGTAATCTACCATCTTTTATAATAAAATCTGGACAGGAAGTACATTTTAAAGTAATTTTTCATTTTACTAGATTAGAAATATTTACTCAATAGTAGAAAAAAATATTTATTTTGAAAATAATTGCATTTCCTTCCTCCTAGAGAAATTCGACTACATTTGAAGTATTCCTTGAATCGGGAATTCCTTTATTACAATCATTTCTATTTTTTCAAAAAAACTTCAGCATACACAGTCAGAACTAAAAGAAAAGCTAATAATTAAATACAAGAATATTTACATAACTGTAAACAAAATAAAAATATATAGACACCATAGATTAAATTTTATGTGTGGTCAAATCAACATCAAATCATAATGATGAATAAAATTTCCACAGAATGACCTATCATGTGTTTGGTTTTCAAATGAACCAAAAGCATATTCATTATTGGGGCGCATTGCCGATCATCCTCCTCTCTTATTATTAACTTTTCCAAGCATCACAAACTTTTTTAATGAATAACATCCCAAGCTACATCCAAAATAAGACAACCTCAACAAGGACATTTGTACTTCAAAATTTTTTAAGCGAAAACATGATCTGATTTTTTATGCAATGTTAAATTTTAATGGGAGAATAAGAGGGGGGGGGAGAGCCTTGACAATGATCACACAAGAATGATCTAAATGTTGGTAATTTATGCAAAATATTTGTTATGAATGCAAAAAATATAACAAACTTTAAAAAGCATAGGATAAAGAAATACTGATTAATCAATTGTTTTGAAAAAACTGAATTGCATTTGGATTAAAAATGGGAGGACTAGAATTGTGGAATTTTAACTTTTATTTTTAACAGGAAATTTGGTGTAATTTTACAGCTAGACAATTTAACAATAAATATTCAAATGAAAGGTGAAAAATATTTAAAGAAAATGTACAACAACAACAAACACTAAATAAAAGAGCAAAAAAATTATTGAGATAATTAATAAAATGGAAAAAGAAAACTATAACATGGAAATTATGTAATAAGTAATAGTATGTACAAAAGAAAGTAAACAGTGCACTAAAAAGCAACAGAAAACGTGTAGCAAGACAGATGAATTACAAAGGTAGATTTGACATATATACAGTAGATCACAATACATGATTTAAAAGAAGAAAAAAATCAGAGTTGCAAGGAATGCAAAAATGGTTGAAACAAAGAATAAAGACTGGACCAATATCAGTGTTCTGTACCATATAAATTATAATGACGTTAACATTTAATTCATTGCTTTCATTTAGAATAATTGGTTGTTTTTTTTTCCGGCAATCAAGTAAGTTATAAAAATATAAGCATTGGTGGTCGAGAGGTCAGCGACAGCTGCTTTACAATCAGTTATCCTGGGATAGCGGGTTCGCTTCCCGGCTGATGCTATGACACACGAGAAAAAAATATATACTGTACACCAAACTGCGAATCACATGATTTTTTTCTGTTATTCTATTTACCACTAAAACTAATAATTCATCCTATTTATTCTACTCAAGTCAACTAGTGTAAGTCTGAAAAATCACTGGACACTAGATGGCAGTAGTACATTCAAATGTGCAGATTAGTTTCTGATTACTGTCCATCTTCAATGAAATTTACAATTCCCATTTGTGAAATTATTATATAAATAAAACTTTTGTCTTCAATGATTTTTTTTACAAGTAACTTTTTTTTAATTCAATACATTTTCTAAACTGATTGGGAGTTGAAATATGCATGTTTAGACGTGTGCCATATAAGAATTGTAGAGCGGTGCCTAATTTTATTTAAAGGAAATTCAGGAGGTCATCCAATTATAGACCAAACCTCTTAAACACAAACTATCAAAGAGATATTCGAGATTATAAAATGTCATTTTAATATTAATGTTAAAATAAAATACAATTTAAATTTTTAAAAACTAATACATTGTGTACATCTTTTTATCGAGATAATTAGAAACCATCCACAATAAATTTTGGACTCAAACCAATGATCACAGTGCAGTGAAACACATCAGGACCAATGAATACGAGTTCCATTATCCTTTGGATTTGCCATATATAAAAAGGCATTTGATTCTATAGCATTTCTAGAAAAATTGAAATTTTGGACCATCAAGAAATTCTGGAATAGTTATCAATAGCAGCCATTAGATTTCACGATAAACTACCATATTCCAGCATAATTCCACATCTCTAAAAAAAAAACTTCAGCAGTTTTACAATAAACATTTTAATTTGTGAAGCGCAGATAGATGAAAATTGAAATAAATTGAGATACTTGCTAAATCCCACTACGCTTGTTACAACACATATCCGACAGCCAATCAGATGATATGATAGCAGCCCTTTTCTCGTAAAATCTTTGTTGTGTATTTGGGTTTGATTGTCGTTTGAGCAGCTATCATGTCATCTGATTGGCTGTCGGATGTGTTGTAACGAGCATAGTGAGATTTAGCAAATATCTCAATTTATTTCAATAAACATTTTGTGAACTGAAATCAGAAGCTATGGGAATAAATAAATATATATGAAATTTATTTAAGACATTTAGATTTTTTGAGATAATGCAACTGTTTATTTTTTTAATCCAATAATGCTCGTGTTTCAGGAAATGTCACAAATGTTATCAGATGGAAGGAGAATTAAAAATAAATATTAAAAAGACTAAAAGTTTAATGAATTTTAACAGAAGTTAAGATTGATAATCAGGAATTATATTTTCAATATCTTGGTCAGATTATTAATACAGATGGATGAAATTAATCAAAGAAATAGATTTGAATTGAGAGTTTTACTAGAAATAACTTCATATTAAAAAAATATATGATGAGTTTTTTTTAAAAAAAGGAAATTTTAATATAAGTGTTATGAACTTGAGACTTGGATACTTAACTGAAAAGCAATACAGAGAATTCAGACATCTCGATAAGGAATGGAAAGATGTAAATAAAGAATTCAGACCCATTAACAATGGAGAGATATATGTTGGGAAAAACGGGGGGAAAAAATGAAAATGAAACATGGGTGAAGAAACAAACAAGCATCATTCTCATGACCAAAAGGATTCAGAAATTGAAATGCAACTGAGCTGAGCATAATTGCCAGAAAAGGTGGACAGTTTAAATTTTGAATGGGATATCAAAAGATGGTAAAAGACTGAGAAAGATATATGTAAGATGGGCAGATGAGATAAAGAAGTTTGCTAGTGTGAGGTGAAGAAGGGCTATAGAATAGAGAACCTGAATTAAATTTGGATATTTTTCCTGCAGCAGATTAAATAATGGTTGAAAATAATGAGAATAGAATGTAATGCTAAACAAATACTTAAAAAAGAAATTTTAAAAAAGCAAACCATACACTATATTTTTAAGATTCTAGACAAAACAAAAATATGAAAACACAAAGATTTTAGAGGATACTATAGAAAAAAATAATACCTGCACATTTAGAAATATTTTTTAAAAGTCTTTAACTTCCTACAATTAAAAAAGAATATGTTGCAAATATCAATCAATATTTCAGTTAAATCATAATTATTTTGCTAATTACTGAAACCCTTTATATAAAATAGTACCTTAAGCAATTTTTTACCAGTCCAATATACAAATAATACTACCGCCATTCATAAGTGCTCACTTAGGTTTTGATTATTATAGTTAATTTTCATAAAATAAAACAGTAATTGATAAAAAAAAAAACAAAAAAACAACCTATCCTTATATTAGCAGTAAGAATATTAATAGACATACCAATAGTTAGTTGTTTAGTTTGAAGAATAAACTAAAGATGTATAAATCAGACAATTAAAAAGTACTTGTAAAACATATAATAATTAGATACATATTTTTCTCTTTCTACAATTGCCTGAGTTTTCTAACATCCATCATTATATCTAATGCAGGATAATGGTCTCTCCAACTTTAATTCAATTTTTCCAGTTCATAAGCTTCTCTTTTCCATATCACACCCAAAAACTTTCTTATTTAACTTTTCACATGTGGTTTCCTTCTAGGTCTTTTACAATCTCCTATAATCCAGTTTAAGACTTCAATCCATCTACTATTATCTCTTCTATCTATATGTCCAATCCAGTTCCATTTCAATCTCTTAATTTTTTCAATGATGTTGATCCTCATGCCAAGTATTTCATTTCTGAATCCTTCTTGTTATATTAGACAATTAAATATGTTTGATAAAAACTAAGTACTTATTTGAATTTAATAATAAATTTGAAATTCTCAAAACTATGAAAAGCCACCAAAATGATCAAGTCAATGGAAAAGTTCAACTGATTCTAGATTTTTTTAAAAGACTCACACATATTTTTACTAATATAGTTTAACTTATTTCGCTAAGCTCATAATTAAATGGCTTATTTAGAATGAAAGTGGCAGTCTATTACTGATGATGATTGAATATTATCACATGGTTATACTGCTTTGCTGCATAGTAATTCAACCTACCTTTGAACAGTAACATATAGTAGTATAGCATACATATATTATCTAGTAAAAAAACCCTGAATACCTACCTATACTTTATTTCCAATCCATTTATTTTTTTGAAAGTATTATTCAAACAATCTGATTTAAAAAAAATCTGCAAATTCTATTTCTATTTGGTAATGCATAAAAGTACTTGTTTTCCATACACTTACAAGTGTAAACATTTGGATGATTATTTCTAAATAAAATAGAAAAATATTCGCGCACAAAATCAAAATTTCCAAAACTTTTTTTCATAATGTCTACAGCTCCACTTATTAAACAAATATAACTTCTTAAGTAAAAACTATAAACGTAACCAAACAAATATATGCGCACATAACTATCCACAATTCAAAGACTTCTGCTGATCAACTTCTAACATTAAAAGACATTCTCTAAAACCTTCTTCGCAATGATCATCGTTTTGCCTAGAGATCAAGCAAAAACTATATTCATAACCAAATAAATACAGATATACATTCATTAACTACCAACCTCTAATATCAAAATAAGTTCTTTTAAATAACGATAAAACTTTTACAAGGCTAATAAATATGTAACACTCTGAGCAATAAATCTTCAAATACATTTACGGAGACAATATTACATTTATATAGCCGGCACTTGAAAGTTTATCATTTCAGTTGTAATACATATGTATGTGTGAATACAGAAGACATTTATAGTATATCCAGCTGATAATTTTTATAGAATTTTTTCCCCCCTATTTTCATTCCATTCCCACTTTTACATTTACAATTTTTTGTTCTTTTTTATGCTAGTTGAACCTTTAATCTTGTTATACACCAATGCTTATTGTGTCTCTGCAATAACATTCATTACACAGTAAATGGCCGCTTTATAAAAACATGAAAATTTAGGCACAATCCTTTCATCATTTTTTTCTTTTCAATATGAACTTTTCTGTAGCAATAACATTTGCTTCCAATTTTACAAGTGATCTCTTTATGAAACAGTTCGCTTAAATGTAAGTCCCTATAATATAAATATTTCACGTCAAAAAATAATAAGCACGAGTTTGTTCCAGCCAGTTCAACAATATTCATAGAAAAAAAATTCCAAATGGAGTAAAGATAATGACAAAAGCAGTTTTTTCTTCTTCGTTTAATCGGTAATGATTTAAATAATTCACTTTTAATATATTACAACATAAATAACTACAATTTTTTTAAAAATATCATTTTAATGATAATTATTATTGCTTTATTATTTCAAACAAATATTCTGAATCATTCGGTGTAGACTTTAATTTTTAAAAATTTCATTTTTTAAAAAAAAATGCCTATGCTATTTATGTTAAAATCAAAATGAACCCTTTTCCTTACTTTGTTGGAGACAATAACAAGCAATTGTTGATTTATTACTATTAACATTATTTACTGATCAATCATAATATTCTTTGTGAGATTCGTGCAGTTGTAAAATGGCAAACTAGAGCTTAAGGTACATGGAACCATCCATTTATATCACTCTCGGTACTTGAATCTTTTATGAATTCCTCGCAATAAAGCCAGTCATTCCATTATTTCTTGGTAATACTTTTTTATCAGCAGACTTATTACTGAAGTCGTAAAATTCATTTTCTTGCAAATCGCAAAACTTTTAAACTTAATAATAAAAATTATAATAAAAAGCAACATGTCAGTCAAAATTTTTTTTACTATTTTTGTAGAATATAAATAAGTTTTCAAATAATCCAAGCTAGTTAATACTTCAAACTGTAATCCTAAAGATTGTTTCCTCCCCAATGCCTGTCTCATATATAATGTAAATCAACAAATTAACATACTTATTTCAACACCATCTATTTTATCATCCTCCAGTAAATGTCCAATATCAAAAAAAAAAAATCTGACAATCAAATACTTCGTTATTTTAGAAAATTTTTTGAAAAAATTCCACAATGAATAGTATATGTTTACATTCCTTCATCTTTCAAGATATGAAATATAAAAAATACACTCTTCATTTCAAAGTTTAAAAATATTTTTTCAATATTTAAATAAAAATAAGAATTTTTTGAATAATTCTTTACACTTTAAAAAACTATATTAATTTAAAATTAAGCATGAAAGGCATGATATTTAACATTTTCAAAGTTCAGTGTATAAAAAAGCAGATTTTAAAATGTAAGTTTAACTGATTGCAAGTAAATAGAATAAAATAAAAACCAATCAGTAATAATATACAGCACTCATCTGTTTTTCATTACAAGCAGACATCTAATCTTTAACATAAATTCAAAAGAATGATTGCATTCTAGATATATATACATGTTAAAATGATTTTCACAGACAACAGGTATAAAAGATATATATGGTCCAGGTTCATTAGTATATAATTAATGATATTACCAATGACATTTAGGTAAAATTGTACTTGGCTTTACTCGATAATATGATCTAGCTGAAACATTGGTACGATAGCATTGTTAATTATACATAGATGAATCCAAACAGTACATCTTTTATAAACAGATATATATAAATGATGGGATAGTTTTGTTTACAAATAATTTTTTAATAACTAAAATTTTAATTTATTTAATTTTAACCAAAACAACACACTTTGAAATTACATCTATATAATTATCTGGAAAATAGTACCATTAAATAAGATATTTTTAGATCATTGTGGATCCAAAACTTTTAAGAAATTTATCTCCGAACACTTCATTGGTAAAAGACACACAAATATAATTGCATCTTTTTTAATATTACTGCTGGAACATTGTTTACCTGGCCAACCTCTACTAGATACCTCTTTACGGACCATTATTTTATGAGTAGCTGAGTTGTCTATGCATGAGCTGACTATCCTAAAAATATAAAACTAGTCTGTTTATTATCCCAAATGTTTTAAGATACTTATTTTGCATTTGAAACTCAAATCAAGAGCATAGGAGGTAAATGCTTCGTTATTTTGTTCAAACTTACTAGAATAATTGTTACCAACTATAATTATTGTATTAAATACTAAGTTATTATTTTAAATAATTGTCATTTTAAAATTAAATAATATAGACTACTTAAAATTGTACCTATGGGTACAATATCATTGATGCCAATTTACAATTCAGAAATGGGGCAAAATCAGAATCCCTTTTAAATGTTATTACTTTTACAAGAGCTAGGATTTATTAAACAAGATACTTTATTAATTATTGAATACACAAAGAGAGATTAGAAAATAATAAATGCAGCATAATTAAATGAACTTTCAATACTTTATTAATCTCTATAAAAATCCATATCTAATAACACACATTACTTGGTAACTTTTACTTAAACATATTCAATGATTATAATAAAAATATAATATATCAAAACTAAAAACTTTTGTCTTTTACAGGAAAAAGGAAATCAGGCATGGTTTCACATTTACCTCAATAAGAATGTTCCACTTAAAGAATTATCTGTCCCAAAACTAATTATATAACTTGAAAGACACCGATTTTTTATTGGTTAATCCCATTAATGATTGTGATTTGATGCCTTCATGGAAATTGCCAAAATGTAGACCTAATGCATCAGGTCAATAAATTAAAAATTGCAAAAAAACCTCTTGAGAAAAGTTAGCAAGCAATAGTGAAATTGATTCAGGGTCAGTTGATAGAACACTATATATCTTGACCCAAATAGCCTACCCTATCTTAACATGCAGTCTATCATTTTGTTTTTTTCTGTAATGTATCCAATATATTAGTTCTATTTGTGTAAGAGATTGTTTAAAATACTTAGGATTTGACTTTAAGAATCAGAAATTTTAGATCCTACTATATAGTTAAGTTTAATGTGGTATATTAAATCTCAATTGTTGGCCTCCAAGTGTGTATTCAAAGATTCAGTAAGCAATGGATGTAGAGAATAGGGTGAAATTTACTTTATATTCTTGAAAGTTGTAATTAAGAAGAGAAGAACAATGGATGTTTATCAACTGGTAGTACTCAAAGGGATAAATTTAATTGACATATACTAGACATATTTTAAAATAAAACTTGAAAAACAACCTATAAATTAATAAGTCTAATGGTCATGAGCAATGTTTCTATTTTGACTTTTGTTCAGTTTTACATTTTTTAGTCGAAAAATTTTTTTAATCACTTACTGCAGACTGTAGTTAGCAAACGAGAAAAAACTTTAGTAAGTTTTTAAATAGATTTCAATAAGGGATGAAAACTAACTGATACTTTTGGGGAGTGGAAATAAAAAATACATTATTAAATTAACTTTAATCTGATAAAATCACTAATCTAAAGATTTCGGAACCAAAAAAGCCATATTTAAAGATTCTATGTCAGTTGACATAATTTATGAGACTACTGTAATGAAATATATACAAGAGATATACCAATTAAATACAAAAGCACAAAAACAGATCCTTAAATAGTCATGAACACAAAGGACAAATACCCAACACATAAATTTATAATCCAGGGATGACCAGTCTGCAATGCATCCACCAAACTTAGAGCATTGTTATTAATGTTGTGCATTGAATGCACAGATGTAAAGATTAAAAGGATAGGTGTTATAAAGTTTAATCCCTTTTTTTAACATTCTTTCTTATATAACTTAACATTTTCTAACATGTTTATTTCAAAATGTTTATATTTAAATTTGTTACTATGTATGTATACCTGGGTCTCGTTTTATGCGGATTATTTTAATGCAATTTTGAAGTTATGCGATTCATGTTACTTCTTAATATCTTTCATATTTCACAATATTTATTAGATATCAAGAAATTTAAATTATTAATAACTTATTTTGACTTGAAATAGTTTTTTTTTTTTCAAAAATATAACATTATATTAGCAGTTAATGTTAATATGGCCTGAAGCTGTGTTTAGAATCTTAGCTTCTATGTAAATAACCTACTTATACTAGTAAGTAAATAATAATAATAGATTTATACTACATATAAAAATATTGCAATAAATACACAAAATTTTAAACTTTTAAAACATATTTTGTTAGATATAACAGAAACAAATATTTTTTTAGATTTTTAAAATAAATAATAATGAAGATTTTATTGATTTTATAAACTGAAAATAATCTTTCTAATGATAATCTTTTGTTTTGATTGGGATCTCATTTTTTTAATATGAGCAGCACAAGATTGAAAGTGGTGCTAGTTGTACACCACATCACGAATCTGATGTCTTACCAGTTCACAAACGAACACAAATTGTCAAGTAGCGATAATGATTAAAATATGTATGGAAAAATGGAAAATTAAATACTGTAGTTAATAAAAAAAGTAAAAAAAGTTTGTCTTGTATTAATTTTTTTCAAATATTTGAAATTTTTTATTAGTCATACTTTATTTCCTTATTTTTTAAATGCAAATTTTAAAGTAATTTTTCCTTGTTGCTTTGCTTTTATGCAGATTTCTGAAAATTACAGCACCTATCCCCTATTTTTCAAGGTAAGTTATGTTTATTTTTGTGCACATTTTCTGAGGAACCTATCTACCACATAAAATGAGACCCAGGTGTATATCAAATATTTACATATATAGTAAAGAATTTAAACATAAAAATTTTGAAATACACATGCTAAATTATATAAAGAAAGAATGTTAAAAGAAAATTTATATATTAACAAAGAAAAACCAGTTTTAAATAGAAGATATTGTTGAATAATGGTTTTAAGTGTAAATAATTTATAATATTATGTAAATAGCAAAAAAGTGTTGGTATTTCTGGATTTGTAAAAGATGCATACATTTATATAAGATATAAAAAAAATTTTTTAAAAAATAAACAATGGGGGAAGATAAGTAATAGTAAAATTTATATAATGAAAAGAAATATATGTACATGCTAAAGAAATATATATTTATAACAATATATATATACATTTATAGATTCTTGATAATGATTATAAGAAAGTAAGTAGTTGAAACATTGGAAGTATTTGTATAATGTATTGGAATATATGTGTTCATGAAAATAAATTTTTAAAAAGTAAAAAAAGAAAAAAATGTTATTGAATATTTTTTATGTATGAATAAAAATACTTGTGGATATATTACCATAATCAATATTTGTTAATCTTTACAAAATTGTCTATTTTGAAACAAAGCTATCTTTTTGGAACTAATTAATCTCTGATTTATATAGCAAACATTCCTTCAAACAGATGTTTTAAAGAAGACACATTGATAGCTATCAGATTTAATTATAGGTTTGAAATTCTTATTTTTTAACATAATGTGTATATACAAAATGATTATTTGGTAGAATCTCTTACCATTAATAAATCTAAAAACTAACAAAATCTAACCTAAAGTAATAATTATTTTCCTTTATCCTTTTCAATAAACATCCTCTACAGACAACTTCAAATACACCCAATCATAATTTATCTTCTGTTCAAAGTAATTAATATAAACTGAATAAATTAAAGGAAAAATAGTATAACATATTATCCATGCTTCTTTAATCTTATAAACTTATCATTACAAATAAAATATATAAATTCCTCCAATATCAAAACCAAATCTGTAATAATCTTAATTTTATTTTCAGACAAAGATTCATTATTAGGTAAGACAGAAATAAGATCCTCAATATTGCTTAATCTATTAACAGATTGATACTTATTTTCTATATTTAAACTACCCTATCCAAAATATTTTTCACTTTAAAATTATAATATTATCCAAAACCACAAAAGAAAACGAACAGTGTACTTAAATTGACCAATTCTTTATTCAAGAACCTAAAAATATCTTCAACACTACCAGTAAAATCAAAAACAAAACTTAAAAAAAAACCTTTGTTAATCTTTATCTTCAAACACATCTTAGCTGTTATAAAATCACTTCAATAGCATTTAAATATTCCATTCTACTAGAAAAAAAAAAGCATTTCCTTCATATCTATTAAATTCCTTTTAATCAAACTGCCAGGATCTTTTTCTAAACAAATATATTTATTAGTACTCAATTCCTTACCTTTTTACCTGAAAATAACTCTTTTCATAAGGACTAAATAATCAGCTTTATTTTTAAGACAAATGATAGCACTATCAGCCAAGCACTATCAGCCATTAACTTATTCTTAAGATGCATAACCTCAGCTGGACTAATTAATTTTTTTCTCGACTTTTTAAATATTCATTAACTAATTGAATACTTACAACACAAGTTCATAATAAGATGGTTAGAGCGTCACCTTAAAATTTGGCATTCAAAAATCTAAAGGTGTAAGTTTGACTCCTATGCTAATATTGTCACTGGTCAGGTCAGCAACATCTAAAGAAGAGTGGAGAATAATATTACTCGAAATGTTGTGTAATTATTAGTGTTATAATTTGTTTTCCGTTGAATACTTATTTCTGGGATTCCTATTTCTCTCTTAGTTAATAATGAATCTTTGTCTAAAAATAAAATTAATGTGATTAAGGATGTGATTTTCTTGTTGAAAGATTCTACATCATCATCATCATCAACCATTATCAATCCACTGCAGGATGAAGGTCTCTCCAAGTTCAATCCATCTTCTCCAATCCTTAGCTTCTTTTCTCCACATCACTCCTGCATTTTCTTATTTCATCCATCCATCTCACATGTGGTCTCTTTCTGGGTCTTTTAAATCTCTTGGAACCCAGTTTAAGATTTCAATTGTCCATCTATCATCATCATTTCTTGCAATATGTCCAGCCCAACTCCACTTGTCTTTTAATTTTTTCAATGAGGTCTGTAATACCTATTTGTTCTCTTAGCCATATATTGCATTTTCAATCTCTTCTTGTTACTCCCAACATGCATCTATCCATACTTCTTTGAGTGGTCTGAAGTCTCTGTATTGCTCTTCTATTAAGTGTCCAAGTCTCAGATCCATAAGTAAGAACTGGTAAAACACATTTATTAAAAACCTTTCTTTTCGAAAACATAGGCATATTTTCTTTTAATATCAAGTTATTTCTACCAAAAGCACTCCAACCAAGTTTAATTCTATGATTAATTTCATCCATTATGTTTCCATCTGTATTAATAATCTGACCAAAGTATTTGTAACTGTTAACTTCTTCTAACTCATCATAATCAATCTTTATTTTCATATTTTGAGAAAATCCATTAAACATTACTTTAGTCTTTTTAACATTTATCTTTAGTCTTACTTTCATCTGATAACTCCTGCAACATTTCCTGCAGCTCTAAAGCATTATTTGCAAAAACAACTACATCATCTGCAAAATCTAAATAACTTAAATAATATCCATTTACTTTCATTCCTTTAGCTTCCCATTTTAATCCACAAAATACTTCTTGCGGCACTGCTATAAAAAGTTTTTGAGATATGGAGTCACCTTGTCTTACACCTTTCTCAATGTTGACTTTCCCAGTATCATTATGTAATCTAATTGTTGCTGTTGCATTTTTATAAATATTCTTTAAAATATGACAATATCCTGGATCTATACCTTGATGATCCAATGCTTTAATCACTGAAGAAATGTTTATAGAATCAAATGCCTTTTCATAATCTACAAATCCAAAACATAATGACAACTCATATTCATTTGTCCTTTCTATAACTTCTCTCAATACTTGGATATGACTTACTGTACTAAAACCACTTTTAAATTCAGTTTGTTCTCTTGGTTGGTGGAAATTCAATGTTCTCTGTAGACGAGTTATAATTATCTTGGTAAAAATTTTGTATAAAACTGATAAAAGGCTGAAAGTTCTGTAATTTCTAATATTTTCTTTATCACCTTTTTTTAAATATTAATATTAATATTGCATTCTTCCAATCATCTGGTACATTTTTATCATTTAGACATTTGGTATATAACTTTGCTAAAAAAAACATCTATTTCTTCACCTGCTTCTTTTAATATATCAATTATAATTCCATCATTATCTGGAGTCTTTCCTTTCTTCATACACTTAATTGCATGTCTCACTTCATTTAAAATTCTGAGCAATTCGGAAGATGTAATAGATATAGGAGGTACTTGTTCTTTATTAATATATAATTTTTGACAAAAGTCTTCTGTCCATTTCATGATGTCATCTCTCTTTTTAATAATAATTCCATCTTTTTTTCTTACTGCACATATAAATTTCCCACCAATACCAAATGTTGTTTTACACTCTTCAGACTTTTATTCTCTTCTACAGCTTTCTTTGCTAGTTCATAGTTATACTTTCTTATATATTTTTCAACTCTTTTCTGCACCATTGTACAAAATTTGAGATATTCAATCCTTTTTAATGCATCATTTTTGTATATTTTCATATTCCTTCTTTCCTTCATAAATTCTCTAGTCTCAGTAGAAATTTTATTGGTCAATTGCTGCTTTTTTCTACCAGCTATTTTTGTTGCAGTTTTTAAAAGTGTATCAGTTATTTTCATATTAATTTCATTCAAATCTGAATCATGTTCAAAACCTACTAATACTTGAAACTGATTTGTAAGTTCTAATTTAAATTCATTAGAATGTTTCTGAAGATTATGAATATCAACTGTAAATATTGTTTTTCTTAATAATTTTTGTCTCTCTAGTTTTGCATTAATACATATCTTATATCTTACTAATCGATGATCACCACCTGTGTTAAATTTATTAAGAACATTACAATCTTAAAATATGTATTTTCTGTTAGTCAAAATATAATCCAATTCTGCTATACTTTCATTTGGATGCTTCCATGTCCATTTTCTTTTAACACTTTTCTCAAAAAAAGAATTCATAATATAAAGTTTTTCTTTTTCTGCAAATTCCACAAGTCTATGTCCTCTCTCTGAAGGTTTGTGATGATGGTGTCTAATTGTATTTTTATATTGGACTATTTCCATTATCAGTTAGTATATGCAACAACTGTTAATAATATCACAGCAAACAGGTTAGTATATGCACTAACTGTTAGTAATATAAACACGTTAGTATATGCACATTTCGAGAGGTATTATTCCCATCCTCTTCTTCGGGTGTTTCTGGCCTGACCAGTGACAGTACTAGCATGGGATTCAAACCTGGGTCCTTAGATTCTTGATTATTGAATTTTAAGGTAATGCTCTAACCAACTGAACCATCCTGCCAAAGGCAACAGTCAGTAGAAATTTCATATACTTATCTATGAGGTTCCTCCTGATTTCTTCACTTTTTCCTAAGAGCAAAGGTGATTAGTGATATTACTAACAGTTGGTGCAAATACTAGCCTGTTTGCTGTGATATTACTAATAGTTGAATGTATTTGGAATATTTAAATAAAAATGAATTTTCTAAAGACATTCAACACACATATTAGATGATGGAAATAGTCCAATAAAAAAATACAACTATGTCCCCTCTCATTTCTATTACCATCACCAAAATTACCTACAGAACTTTCATCTTTCATTTGTTTACCAATTCTAGCATTAAAGTCTCCCATAACAATTTAAAAATGTTGTTTACTCTGATCAAAAGTCTTTTGTACATCCATATAAAAAGCTTCTACTACTTCATCACTATGAGAACTTGTTGGGGCATAAACCTGAATTATCTGCATTTGGTATCTGCTATTAAGTTGTATAACTAATCTTGCCACTCTATCTAATAGACCATTAATCTCCATAATGTTGTTTTTCCACTTTTTATTTATAATGAATCCTATTCCACTTATATTTTTAATATTTCTGCCTTTATAATAGAGTACATGTCAACTTTTTAAATCATTGTCTCTTCACTTTTTCTTCTAACTTCACAAAGTCCAATAGTGTCCCATTTAATATAAGACAGTTCTTCTAATTCTTGCAACCTTCCTTCACTTGAAAGTGATCTGCAATTTCAAGTACCTAAATAAAAAATCATCATCAAATGGCAGCCTGGGTCTGCAATCAGAGAATTCTTAGCAACCTCCGCCTTTGGCCACCAACCCCTGCCTTGGTTGGTGACTTTACAGCCTCCAGGGAATAAGGGCCATCATTTATTTTTGTCTGCCATAATTGTATATATCTATTGGAAAAATATTTATCATTTACACAAACATTCATTCTGCCTTATCAGGCAAATACGAACAAAGACTATGCTGTTTCTTGATCTTAAACTCAGAGGTAAAAAGCTAATAAACTTATCATGCTGGCTAATGAGTGTTGGTGAGCAGCCCATCCATGTTCGTATACTATATGAATAATCACATAGTAATAACAGCTGCAACGACAAGAACGTATGGAGTGGACATTAGGAATTTGCCCTGCTCGGTTCCTTTAAGGCCTCCAAGAGGAATCAACGGGTCTCCTTTCAGTTAATAGCAAACTCCTTTATAATTATTTCTACATACTTAACTATTAATGATAAGTTTTATAAGATTAAAGAAGGTTGGATAAGATTATATTATTTCTCCTTTAATTTATTTAGTTTATATCAATTATTCGGAAGAGGAAATTATTAACTAGGATTGTGTATGTTTAAAGTGGTTTCATAGGCATGATGATGATTATTTGCTTGTAGACGAATTGTTAAATAAATTTAATAGTTTTGAACCTTCTACACAATACATGTGAGAAGAGGGGGTTATATTTTTTTTAAGTTATTATATTCATTCGTGATAAGAGATTTTAAAAATAATTGTTTGGTATGTAGTCAGTTAGCTTAAAAGCAAAGAGTTAAGCCCTATAATTAGATCTGCTAACTATCAATCAGTCTTACATAAAATAGCTGCTTTAAGGAATTTTTGCTATAGAAATCAGAGATTAAATAATTCTAAAAAAATAACTGTTTCAAAAAAGACAATTTTATTAAGACTAATTAATAATGTTATTCTTATACATTCCTGAAGAGTATTTTATCTAATAGGAAATACAATACTGACAATAATAATTTAGAAAATGTGAAAGAAAAAACAAAAATATGATTTTATTATATTTTTTTTTTTCATGTATGATAGCATTGACCAGGAAGCAAACCCGCGACAACTGCTTGTAAGGCGGCTGTGCTGATCTCTCGACCCCCAACGCTTGACAATATTTTTTTTTTGTCATTTAAAATAGACTTTTTACGAAGTTAAAAAAAAAAATAAAATTGTAAATTTTCTGGGAATTGGAAAATAGCATGGAAGAAGAGTGATGTTATTTTAAATAATTTAAAGAATTAATGCAAAAGAGATATTTGATAAGAATACTATTCCTGGAATTGTTTATCTTATTCCTTGTTTTTGCAAGAAAGGTCAAAATAGAATGAGTTTAAATGAAAAAGGAGAGTAAAAAATAAATATTTTACTTCTGCACTAGAAAGAAATACAGGTCATAAAATTAAGTTTGGCAGGCTAAAGTTTTCTTTGAAAAGCATTAAATAAAGGGAAGAATTAAAAAAAATCTTTATTATTAAAAATGTATTATACTGAAGTTATTAACTTATTTAAGAGTTCTTTTGATATTAAAGATATTGAAAGGTGAACATTATGTTAACTTTATTTATTATATATTGGCTTTGTATTAGTTTTCCCCTGCATGTGAGCAGTGTGATGCAGTAAAACCAGTCGGTTGTGAAAATTTTAGTTTTTACATTTTGGCTAGTTTTTTTGTTAATTTTCAATTTGGTATAATTTATTATAATGTATACCAAAATACATATACATTGCATGTTTGTGTAGATGTATCACCATTAGCAGCCACAATACTTACGTATTAGACCTGCTGTGACATTTTGTTATTTCCTGGCAGAGTTAATATACATAGTATTTTTTACTTTGAAGTAAAATTTAGGAATTGCCGTCCGTGTTTGCGATGGCAGAATGCTGTATTAAGATACCTGTTTTTATTTAATAGCATAATGTGTTTATTATTTTTCTGCATAAATTTATACATTTGTGAAATGTCACAGCAGGTATAATACGTATGTACCACAGCCACTTGTATATAACTATAGCTCTTCTAAATCACACAAAAAAAATTAAGTTTTATGAGAACAAACACATCCATCATATGCTCATCCCAAATTCCAATGTTTGCCAACTTGAAACACTGTCTTATTAACTTTCACACCTAATCTTCCTTTTTGATAATCTTCAATACATTGTCAAATCATTGGACTTCTCTATTTTCTTCACACACGATCGGCTACTTTATATATATATCTGTCTTTTTTTTCTCTAATCATTTTGTGTTCTTTTAATTCCTTTTCAATGAACACGAGGCCTGCATGGATTACTACAATGGTAAAATGTCAGAATCTGGAGTATAAGATCTTTGGATTGATTCCCGCTCAGGAACTTCCTGCGTTCAAACTTTTTATAAATTCCTGAGCAATAAAAGCATTTAATTATTTTATAATGGACAGCTAATTCCACTTTCATATGGTATTTCAATAGGTGCAATTTTTGTTTTGAAGCAAATCAAAGTTTAGGTTTTGTAAAGGTTAGGATTCCTTACAGTGTGCTAAGACTTTAGAAAGCTATTCAGATGCGGTAGATTTTCTTTAATTTGTCCGTTATTCTTGAAATGTACAGATACAATACAGTATCTATAATTGTTTGGGTGTTGTTGTTTTTTAATTTTGATGTCACTTTATGTTATCTATTTAAGATTTTCTTAACGATAGGCTGACTGATGACCATTCTTCACAAGAGTTTGTTCCGTAGTGGTTTTCCTTCGGCACAAGTCAGCATCTTAAGAAATTTCTTTTGCTCCACCCCATAAAAACAATAATTTCATTTAATATATTTATATGTACAATGTACCTTCATATTTTATAGGAGCAAGCTGCACTATATATAATTATTTATTACATTTTCCATTCACCTTTGTTGGATCAATTGCTGGTTAACTGTAGCGAGATTTTTTAATATTCATAAATATAATGTAAATAATTTGCTAATGTTTCTTCTACTATCATTAGCAGCAAACAAACAAGACTATGCTAATACATATATATATAAAGAGAGAAGGACAAAAAAATAAAAATAAAAACTATATTGAAGACAGAATTACTGGGCATGTAATTAAAAAATGATGATGATGATGATAATAATAAACAGCTACTAGTAAATGGGTATAGCAAACATTAACTCCATGTGGGGAAAAAGAAGAGAGGAAAAAATACTTGATAAATGAGTTTTGTGATGACTATGCAACCAATCTGTGAACCACAAATACGTCCATATATGGAACAAGATGGTCTATTTTCCTTTTTATTTGATGTTTTATGGTATCTTTTAATTTCGTCAACAGAAAACTTTCCTTTCTAAAATACTATAACATCACATCTAATTGTAGCTCTCTAAAATATTCTATTTTCAGCAATATCGACCCAATAGAAATAATCAACATTGCACTTCTTTAGAATGTCTTCCAGATAATCCTTATAACATAGATATGGTCATCCTCTTCCATAATAAATCATGTTCATGCTCAGCATAAAATCCACTTTTTGGACATTTTGCATTGATCTTTCTTTTTAAATGTCCAATCCAACAAAGATGTGATTTTACAAGAGTGGACTCTATAATATCATGTCCAGAAAGTTCAAAAACATACAGATTGATTTTACGAAAAATCCTTAAATGAAACTTCTCTAATGCTTTTATACTGAAATGATAGGGTGTTCAAATCTGATTTTCACACAATACATTAAAATAGTAGTTTGATATACAGTTAACTTCCTTGGAGAAGTAGTTCAAGTAGTCGAACAAATAATCCCATTGTTAACGTTAGTGCAAAGGCAATCAATGACATTAGAGGATTACGATATCATGATTTTAAACTAAACTAAATGACAGGAAAGCAAGATCATGAAAGAAAACAAAAATGAAGAGAGAAAAACTAATGACAGTTAATTTATATAAATTTTAGTAGTAATTATTAGTGAATTACTTTACAGAAATTTTTAAAAAAAATGCAAATAATAAAACACAGAAATCAAATTATTCATATCATTATTAGCATTAAAAATAAGTCACATATAATTAAACAGAAAACAATCGACTGTACATTTTCGTAAAATAGTTGTTTCTCTTAAAATGTGTGTTTTTGTTTTTTTTTAATCTAATATGAATAGATAATTTTATACGATTATATAGCACTATATAGAACAAAATTAAAGCTCATTCTAGTAATCATGTTGCATTTTTTGTTTCCTTTCTTGAACTTTATATACATCTTACATGTATAATATTGCAGTCTGATAGTTGTTGTATGAAATGCTGTTTGTACCAAAGTTCTCACCTGTTACATATACCAGAATAAAATAATTGTTAAGATTCATTATTTGTTTTTTAATTATTATATTAATTTCAAATCTATTTTCTAAATAAATGAGATTTTCACTGTTTTGTGACTTATTTAGGTTGTCTGCACATAGCATTTTTCAGAGGCAAACTTCAATTTCTTTTCGAAATAAATTATTTTATTTCCATGTTTTTAAACACACTGTTTTTCAATCATTGTTTGTTATGAAAATGTTACTAATGTCATTTGTCCGAATAATGACATTTTGGTATTAATTATATGTCGGACTATTTCCACCAACTAATGTTAAATAGTGAAAGTCTTAAAAAACCTTTCAAACTTTATTTAAACTTTCCAAATACAATTTGACTGTTAGTGATAATGCATGGGTTAATATATAACAACATTTCACATGGTACTATCCTCCTCTCTCCAGGTGTTGCTGACCTGACCAATGATAGTTTAGCGTGGGAATTGGACTTTTAGATTTGTAAACATTGAATTTTAAGGTAACCCTCTAACCAATTGAGGTTTTGACAGAATAGATCAGTTGATTAAAGCACCATCTTAAAATTCGATATTCAAAAATCTAAGGGTCTATGTTCGATTCCCATGTTAGTACTGTCACTGGTGTGTCTAGCTACATCTGAAGAGAATAATGATACCATCTGAAAAATTTAAGCATGCTTCCTCTTAACTGTTATTAAAACAGGCAAAACTCTCTATACATATTGCCACTCAGTGCAAGCCAGAGTAATCAATGGATGCCAAAAGGCTTGTGCATGAAATCCTCATCTAGTACCTACTCATCCTACTTTCTGGGGGATATTGGATGAGTAGGCACTAGATGATGATTTTATGCACAAGCCTTCTGGCATCCATTGATTACTCTGGTTTGCACTGAGTGGCAATAAGTATAGAGAGTTTTGCCTGTTTTAATAACACCTGAAATATATACTAACCTGTGTGATATTACTAACAGTTGAATGTATTTAAAAAGTTTAATTAAAGATAATGATTTATTTAAAGACATTTAATATTTAAGATTAGATGATGGAATAGTCCAACGTATAATTAATAGCATTAATGTCACATTTTTTTTCTAAATATATATTATTATTTTCATGTTTCCAAGCATATTACATAGCTTTGTATTTTTTTTTTTTTACAATAAAAATTTTTCTTACATGCAAATTCCATCTTTAATAATTACTTTAGCTTTTTTACTTGAATTTTTTATTATTGTAACTTATACTATACTATTTATGTCTATTATTTATATACTGATAGTTTTATATGCCAAAGGCGAAACTCTATACAGTAGTGCCACTCAGTGCAAGCCAGAGTAATCAATAGATACAGGAACGTTTGTGCATAAAATCCCTATCTAGTATCTATAAGTAGTTTATAATAATATTATTTTCCTCCCTTATTTGAATGGTGTGTACATTAATAGCTTTTTTTTTTGCACATTATTTTTATTTTAAAATAGACTCATTTTATATATTCTAAATACTGCTCCCCCCTTTTTTTTAATTTGATTATCAATTAATAAGTGGGTATAGGTAAAAAAAAAAAAAAAGAAGAAAAAAATGGGGAGTAAAGAAGTAAGTGTAATGTATATATAATGTAGTATATATAAAAAAGATGTATTGATAAATGAAAGGAAAATGTTATTGCCATATAATAATCAATTTGAAAAAACCCTTTATTACTTTTACAATGCTTTATTATCCACCCTTTCCTTCAGTTAACAGTTTCGATTGCCCCAACAATCTTCTTCGGAACTTTATATCTTCTAATCTCACTGTTACAATAAAGCATTGTAAAAGTAATAAAGTGTTTCGTCAATTGATTATTATATAATATACATTTGACAAGGCAATAGGAAATAATAGTTATTATACTTCGCGAAGATAATGTTAGTGTTTTTATGATAAGGATAGATGCATTTTTATATTTTTTTATTTTACTTTTAAGTGTATTGATAATTATAAAGATGTAAATATGTATTTTGTAGATCCTTGAAAATGGCTACAAATAAAGTGGTTGAACATTCAATGTTTAAACAAGCATATATATATATATATGGTAAGGAAAAAATAAAGTTTTTGGAAAGAAGAAAAGAGTGTATATTTTTTGATTGGATTTAGTGGAAAAGAACATCACATTTAATAAGTGGACATATATCATCATTATTAATTTACAAATTAAAATGTACAGTTAAATAAAGATTTTTTAAAGCTATACTTGAAACTTTCACTTCATCCATTCTTTTTTATACATATATAAAAATATAGAATATTTTATTCTAAAATTTGGTTACAGCTTATGATAAAATTAGATAGGCTACATTAAATGATATTCAGAGAGGTAGAAGTTCAATATTGACACATCTTGCATGGCACAGCCTATAAGGACTAAGCTGATGCATAGAGGCAAAGGAAAGAGCCTAGGATTTAGTGTCTTGGTGATAGGTGACTATGCATGTCTGGAAATGTACAAAGATAGTTCTAAACTTTTGTTCGCGCAAAGCATAGCTTTGTATAGGTAAATGAGAGTCAATGTCATAATACTCAGGGTGTGGGCATTATGCTTGAGGAGTAAGGCTAATCATAATCAATCCCAAAGGTATGCATGCAAATCAACCCCGAATCATTTCCGGGATAGATGATTTCTATTCAGGTATGAAAGGGATCAGCTTTAGGGAGGCAAATCAATTAGCTTCCATGTGGCATCATAGATGTATATATGCACAAAGGCAAAACTCTCCATACAGTAATGCCACTCAGTGCAAGCCAAAATAATCAATAGATGTAGGAAAGTTTGTGCATAAAATCCCTATCTAGTGCCTATTCATCCAATATCCCTAGACTATTTTCTAGCTTGTGACTTTCATCAGTGGTCCAACTGTATGGAGAGTTTTGCCTTTGTGTAAACAGCTTGTGTAAGCATAAAGAATGGTGATCATGTGATGTTTAGGGATGTATATATGGTTATACACTGTGTTATCTATTTATGATAACAGTAAAAATGAATTTATTTTTCAAAACATATATTCTCTGCTATAACAAGCATATTTCTTTAAAGAGTATAAAAAAAAAATCTCCATTAAGTCAGAGCAATCTTACATAAGACCAGGAATGGAATTTTTTATTTAATTTACGATGTTTCCAATATCTGTATTTTATTTGGACAGAATATTTTATTATTACTTTTTAAACAATTTTGTTTTACTAAGATAAAAAAACGGTAGTTATATAAATTAAAACAAACCCCTAAATTAAAAAGTTAGTTATTGATCGGGGGGGGGGGGGGAGCACTTCTAATTAATAACGATAAATGCTGGTTTCACATAAACCATCACAATACATATTAATGTGAGAAATGGGGGGGGGGATCCTTGCACGTTTCCCTGTCATGTTGTTATTTAAATTTTAATTATAAAAATACTTTACTATCTGTGTAGTTTATGAAATGTTATCAGAAAGAATTACAATTGATTAAATCAAAAGATCGGCTTCATGGCAAACTCAAAATTACTACTACTACCTAATGCTTTGTAAATAAATATTTCTTATTACTGATTAGTAGCATATACTGTACCTGCCATTTTATACTAGATGAGACTTCATGCCCGCATTTGTTTGGTGTGAATAACTTTAAAAGAGGCATAATAAATATTAATTAGTAATGCTATGGAATTATTTTGATTGAAATCACTACAATTTCTTCTAATAAAAATAGATCCTTTTCTTGTAATTAGAACTATTAGCTGTGAGTACAGTTCAATTATCACTTATCACAATGCATTTTTCATGATACTTCATTTAATTTAATAAAAGCAATACAAGAAGAGAGGATACATGAAAGCAGTCAACACTTAAATCATACCAATAATCAATAATCTCAATCTGTTGTCAAAACAACCTTCTTTATTGTTTAAAGGAGGTTGCCTTGGCAACAGATTGCTATTATTATTGATATGATTTAAGTGTTGATGATTGCTTTCATGTATTTACATGATTAACCTATCCAGCATTGGGCATTATTAACTTTATTATTAAACAAGAATGGAATAAGTTTCGGACATCTTGTTTCATCTTTGTGTTTTATAATGCAAATTGGCATTAGGAATGGCAAGTATTTTACAACAAATCTCAAAGAATTATGTGATTGCTTACACATTACAAGAATAATTAATCTTTTACATTATTTCTAAAGAGAATTTAATACCAGGCCTCTGCTTTTTTTTTTTTCTAAGTCTAATTATAATTATGAACACACTGTAATCATAGTTAATGTTTAAAATCATATCTAATTTGAAATTTCAGGTTATGATTAAAGATAATAGATGATAGTAAATAACCATTCCTGAATATTCTTACTCTTAAATTATAATAAGAGAATAACATACATATCGCTTGGGTGAAAAAGATAGAGTGATCCATTCTATCTTTTAAAAAGACTTTATCTTGTGTTTGGAAAGGTGATGATTCAGTATAAATAGCATTCCATCTGTAAAGCGCATATGCCGTGGTTTAAGCTATGTTATGTACAATGTATTAATAAGAGAATAAGAAAATTCATAAAACTTACACATATTCTTTACAATAATCGTATACTTATTAATAGATACCTGCTTATCCACATACATTAAATTCTCAAAAAAAAAAGGGGGGGGGGGTTATAAACATTGTACACGATCTATGTAATTCCAGTAATTTTAAAAATTGTTATTATTATTATAATGCTTTAAAAAAAACTTTTAATATTTATGTAGTATTAAAACTTTAAGCCATATATTTTAAAAATAAAAAACCTCTTCTCTTTTTTAAAAAACTTTTTTTGTTTTATATATATATCTCCCCTTTTTTCCGACTTTTTCTTTTTTCTTTACTTATAATAAAAAAAATAAGTTTAAAAAAAAAGAAGTGATTTTTAAATATAAATATATATGTTTTATTTTCTTTAAAATTTAAAAAAGAAAAAGGAGAGGGGAGAAATAAAAAAAGAAAGGGAGTATTAAAACTTTAATGATGTATTTCGTAAACAATTTAATAACTGTAAATTAAACAATATTTCGACTGTAAATTAAAAAATATTTCAAAGTTTATTATTTAACAGATAAGCCAAATATTAGTTTCATATGTGTGTAAGGCAATCAATAAAATTAGATAAAAATTTAAAAAAAAAAAAAAATGTTATTAAACCTATATTCAAAACTTGTAATAAAATTTCTAATAATAAAAGACTATCCTGTGTTTAGAGAGTGAGAGTATTCCTCGGTTGTATAAATTTATACAGCGCATGGGTCGGGGTGATTCTCTTACGACTATCACACATAAAATATGGCATTAGATAAATAAATACTTGTTACAATAATAAAAGAATAAAAAAATAATACTTAACCCCTCATTTAATTCCTATAAAAAAGAGAAACAAGGAAAAAGAGAAAGATGCTCTAGAAAAGTTTTGTGATGACTATACAAGCCAATATGCGAACAACAAATACATCATCATAGAAAATGTGATGGTCCATTTTTCTGTTTACTTAATATTTTACGATGTTA
Organism: Epiperipatus broadwayi; assembly: GCA_028023455.1. Taxonomy (NCBI): domain Eukaryota; kingdom Metazoa; phylum Onychophora; class Udeonychophora; order Euonychophora; family Peripatidae; genus Epiperipatus; species Epiperipatus broadwayi. The sequence continues at coordinate 1,246,779 of JAQFVV010006353.1, forward strand.
TTTTTGAAATTTTTTCAGTAGAAAACTTTTCTTTCTGAAATACTTCCAATACCATATCTAATTGTTGCTTTTCAATATATTCTATTATCTACTATGTCTTCCCAGCGAAAACAAGTGACCTTGCACTTCTTTAGAACGGCTTCGAATTAATCACCGTTGTCCATATCATTTATTTATTTTTGCAAAAAATAAAATTTAATTTTTATTTCTTTAGGAAAGTGGCTATTGTAAATAAAACAAAAACTGTCATTAGATCGACACAAATATAAAAAGAGAATTTCATGGTCTATAAATCTGAAGAGTATAGCATGATTATTTAAAGAGATAAATTATTACACATTTAAGTTTTGGAACAATAGTATCCAAAATGTCAATTGTGAAAAAAGATATATAAAACACATAGTTATTTTCAAAAAGGCAAAAGAATTTATTTCTCAAAACAATTAAAAATAAGTCTCCATTGTCTGACTACGTCCATTAATAGTCATTCAAATGTAGTTGCTGCTAGAATCTTACGTGCTATGGTTAAACATGGAAAATCATTTTGCAATAAATAATATATCAAAGAAGCAAACCATCTCTTTTTTGGAAGATTTGAAAACATAAAAAATTACTTCATGAAGGAAAGATTTTCCCATAGCATGGAACACAATAAAAGATAGAATCCAGAAAGGAAAATATTACATATCATCAAAAAGTCAATATAAATGTATGTAATTCAATTTCTCTTCATCTTGATGAGAGCACAGACATCGGCATTCCAGCATGTTCGATAATTTTATTTAACATTTGTTGATTACTTGAGGGGGAAACATTCAATTTAGCATGATTATCATCAAAGAGTAGATATTTATCGGACACACGTAAATGCTCTTTCTGAAATAGACCCTGTCAAATCTTGTAACTATTGATAGTAATACCATTAAACATCACATGATAACCATTCTCTATGCTTTAATTTTTAGGTGCAGTGCTCTCAGATCCAAGGTTCCTCACTGATAAAAGCCACAAGCTAGAAACTAGTCTGGGTATAGTGGATGAGTAGGCACTAGATAGGGATTTTATGCGCAAACCTTTTTGCAGCCATTTATTACTCTGGCTTGCAATGAGTGGCACTACTGTATGGAGAGTTTAGCCTCTGTGATAGTAATACTCAAAAGACTGACAAAAAAATAGGAAATATTAATTTATTAACAATGCATCTCATGATACACCAAGAGATTTTATATGCGTAAAATGCTGTCAAATCCTTGAATAACAATTGCAACAAAAACAGTTTAACTTTTTGTCTCTATGACACATGCTTTAAACAAATGAAAATTTCATTGTTTGTTAGGTAATTATACAAATATCTAATAACCAAGACATTCAACATATGATAACTTAATTGTGGCAAAGAACTTCAATGACTCATCGAGACTTTGAATGAAAGACTGAATGTTTTCAGATCATGCTAACAATAAAAAAAACTATTAATAATTTATTATAGAGACTAAAAAGATTTCTAGATTAATGTTCATCCACTTTATGTCTATATTTGGGCAAGCTTTACACCAGCGCTTCTTAAAACTTTTTTCATTCATGATCTGTTTTTATTGAGATTTTTTCGCAACCCCAGATATTAAATATAAAAGAGATATAGAAATAAATATTCCCATAAATAATTTATTTCTTTGGTAAACAATATACATATGAAAATAAGTACTTTTAGGATTTGTTTTAAGTATATAAAAATTAATGAAAGAAAATCACATTTTAATGAAACAGATGTGCTTGTTTTTTGCTGCTTAACAAATTAAATCTTGGTGAAATATTTGATATTGCTGGATGTAAAGCATCTTCAATGTTTTTCAGCATTGAACGATATTTGGATTTAATATACATTAAAGGTGAAAAAGTCATTTCACATAAGTATGTTGTGCTGAATGGCAGAAGAACATTTAATGCCATTTCAGAAATTGTGGGAAATTCAGTCCTAGCTCCGTTCCAGAATTCAGTCAAGGATTTTTGTGGAAAGTCAAGTTTTAAGTTTGAGTCACTCGATAGCTCAGCAAATTCTTAATGGGCTTTATATGGCAGGTGATTAATTTCATTAATGTCAATCAAAAATGATCTTTGAATCCAAAATAACTTTTTGAAATCTAAATTTGATATGAAGTATTTGAAATAAATCGAGATACTGGAAATCTCTAGCGCTCGTTGCAATACTTAACTGACAGCCAATCAGATGGCATGGATAGCTGTCGAAAATGATATCCAAACCTAAACTGATTGGCTGTCAATTAAGTATTGCAACGAGTACTAGAGATTTCCAGTATCTCAATTTATTTCAATTTTCAACTATCAGCGCTTCGCAAATTAAAATATAAAGTATTTGCAAAACTGTGTTTCTAGGGTTTTTAAGTGATCTATAATAATTTTTGCAATTAAATTTTACATTTATTTTTTTCAATTATAAAATTGTCAATAGTTGAAAACATTTCCAATGATATTATTTTCCACCCTATTCTTCCAAATGTTGATCTTTTTAATAAAACCTTCAATTTTATCATTCGAAGTAAAAATATTGCTATTTTTTCCTTCAAGAGACAAGTTAAGATCATTTAGCTTCTCAAAAATATCAGACAAATAGCACAGCTTTGATAACCATAAGTCCCTTTGAAAAAGAGCAGCAAGATTACATTTTTGTTCAGTTAAAAATACAATAATTTTTTCTTTTAGTAACGATAATCTTTTTAAACTTCACCTTCTTGACATCCACCTTACTTTTGCATGTAATAATAAATTTTTGTATTCAGAGTCCATGTTTTACAAAGATTTGAAAATAAATGGCTTTTAATAAAGTTTATAATTTTGACAGCATCCTGAAGTACATCATTCAATTCTGTTGCTAATTTTTTTGCTGCAAGGGCCTCTCAATGGATCAGGCAGTGTGTAAAAGTTACATGATTATTACCAGAAGCTTTAACAAATGATTTAAAAGCAATATTTTCACCAGTCATTGTTTTTGCATCATCTGTGCATACTCCAAAGCAATTTTTCTATTGTAAACCTTCCATTTTAAAAAATGTCTATTTTATTATATATGTCTTCCCTCTTGTATGTTCTTCCAAGGAATGACAAAATAACAATTCTTCCTCAATGTTTTCTTTATAAATGTATCTGATATACACGAATAATTGAGCTATTTTTGAAATATCAGTTGTTTTGTTCAATTGAATTGTAAATATTGGGCTTTCTTTAAGTCTAGTAATAAGTTGCTCAAATTGGTCATTGCTAATTTCAGAAATTCTATTAGTGACAGTGTCATTTGACAAAGGAATTTTCTGAATTTCATCACCATATTTACTTCCGTGAAGTATTTCTACCATTTTCATAGCAGCAGGTAATATAAGGTCTTCTCCAATGGTGTATGGCTTTTCATTTTTAGCAATCAGATATGAAACGTCATATGATGCGAGTAAATATTTTTCATTAACAGTTACAAATTTCTCAAAATATTGTTTTTCTTTATTTGAGGTTTTTAACAGTTGCTTGAAATAATCTTTTGTATTGACATATGAAGGATGCTTGGATTCAAAATGCCTTTTTAATTTTGATGGCTTCATACTCTCCATAGACAAAACATTATTGCAAATTAAACAAAGAGGTTGTTCATTACAATCACAGTTGTTGAAAGTAAAGCCAAATTGAAATGCCTCATCATTTTTTCTTTTTCGCATCTTAGATGCCTCTTTCTGATTATGAGTTCCTGCTTGAAGAGACTTTGTAGCATTGCCATCTGCATCATTATCTTGATACTCAAGTTCAATCATTTATCCATGGGTAAAAAGTATTTTTATCATAAAATATAAATAAAATAACAATACTTATTAATTAGCAGAGACATCAAGTGGTAGCCATGTTTTTTGTTTAATTATACGAAGCATATTTACTCCCATATGTTTTATTTTTTAATATTTAAAAAATATTAATAAATCAATTATAAATTACCTGTTAAGTTTAAAAAATAGGAATATGTTTTTACTTGTTAATAAATAAATGACAATAAGTTTCAAATAAAAAATAAATTTTTATAATAACTAATAGGATGATAAATTTTGAATAAAAAAGTGAAAAAAAAAAAGTATATAAGTATTTTTAAATACAAAAAAAATAACATCTTTCATAATATTTATTCAAATAAATACTAACCTTAGTCGAGAAAAACAGACTGGAAATGCATTATATAATCACAGTGGTGCCAATCTTATTCTCGCCACTGCAGCATATATTTTGATTCTGAAATAACTTATATGCTGAAATTGCAATGTGACACCACTATTATGATACATTTAGTGTTATTTTTCAATATGTAAATATAATTTACAGCTCAACTTGCCCATCATTACGATTTTATAATTGCGCTGTACAAAAAAACGTAATATATTAAATTAAAGATAATGAAGGTATTGCGACTTAATATTTCTTTAAATTCATATATCTGAATTAAATGTTAGCGACACCAACTTTTCGCTTCACGACTCCAAATGGGGTCACGACTCAGTTTAAAAAACACTGCCTTACACCAAAATATATGGCTTTAACAAATCAATTATCATTATATTTGCTGCTATTTATGCACTTGAAATTAATATACAAATATTTAATCTAAATGTTTCCAATGGTTTTTAAAAAATTTTCAAATAAAAAAATATTCCTTGAACATTCACTCAAGAATTTTATTTAAAAAAAACTTGATATTGTATATTTAAACTTATATAATAGTTAGGAGTAATATAAGTTTGTGAGGACTTTTTTGCACTATAATGATATTCGTGTAAAATATACTAAGTATGTCACTGGGAAAAAATGAACGGCAAATACTCTCGTGATTATTGCCAATTCTGTATGAAATGCTACTTTATCATAGAACACAATACTATTTATATATGTGCTGATTTAAATTTTAATACAAAATATCATTAACATTAATTACAGTAAGATTTCTCAATCTTGGAATACACACAAAACTACTACATTCATATTAATAATTAAATGCATTTTATCCACTACTTTAAACATTTTTTAGCAAAAACCTTTTACTGTACCTATATGCATACACAATCTTATGTTTCGACTGTCCTTCAGTCTTCTTCAGAGCCAATTTTGCTTTAATTTTCTAAAAGTAATTTGAACACTTTTTAGCAAAAACCTTTTAATGTAGCTATATACATACACAATCTTATGTTTCGACTGTCCTGCAGTCTTCTTCAGAGCCAATTTTACTTTGATTTTACTTTAAAGTAAAATTAGCTCTGAAGAAGACTGCAGGACAGTCAAATTATAAGATTGTGTATGCATATAGGTACAATAAAAGGTGTTTCTAAAAAGTGTTCAAAATAATGGATAAATTGCAGTTATATAAGATATTACAGCAAAATAAAGGAGGTGATGAATTTGATATATTCATACTACTAATTTTTATTAGTCATTCATTAGACTAGATGTTACCCACTTAATGAATAATATTTCTATAGTATAGTCTTCACTACACTACTTTCATGCAAGGTAGAGACTGATTTCTATCCACTTTTAACCCTTTGTGAAGAGGTGTAATCATAAACATATGGCCAAAAACATGTAAAATAGATGTATGATCCCCAAGTTGCACATTTCATGCTGAACCAGCACTCATCATTTTTTGGAGCCAACTGATGAGTGCTGCTTCAGCAAAAAATAAGCATCTTGGGGATCATACATCTTTTTCATATATCTTTGGTCACATGTTTATGATTACACCCTCCACCACAAAGTGTTAAAAATGGATAGAAACCAGCCTCTACTTTACATGAGTGTAGTGAAAATTACACTACAGAAATATTATTTACTATAATTATTTTTCTCTGACCATCTCTAAATAAATAAAATAAAATGATCTGAGAATGTTCCTCAACAAAATAACACCCCCTCCCCCTAATCAATAATTTTTAATGATTATATATGAACTACTTTTGAGAAAAAAATATTAATTTTATTGTGATTACATTTATTCTTATCTAGCTTTTGCTTTTAAAAGACATACAAATAAGAATATGATCACCAATCTTTCTGCTAAAGCTGTCCTTTCTTCAATATTATATTTAACCTATTGACAGATCAAAGAATCATTTAAATGCACTTGTAAATAACATCTATCTTTGTTATATCAATGTTAATCCATCATTTATCTGACAAAATAAATTGGCATTGGTATAACAAAAGACAAGCATTATTCACAAGTTCGTTTAAAAGATTTTTTTGAGAATTTAGCTTGGGAATTATTTTAAAATACAGTTTTCAGACTTGATTGTTAAGTTTATTTTCTCAGTGTTACATATTTGATAAGGAGTAAAATTATTATTTATATACTCAATACAAATCATTAGAATAGATACATTTAAATATGAAGGAAAAGGTATTTTCATTCATGTATAAAAATTAATTCCAATATAAACTAACTTACTGTAGTAGTACAGGTACAATTCTTTGGGAATTTAGCTTGTGAATTATCTTAAAATAGTTTTTGTATTTGAACGTCCAGTTTATATCCTCCGCATTATATATTTGATAAGATGCAAAATTATTTAGATGTTTTATGAAGTATTATAACTTTTATTTTTCTAATTGCATTGCCAAATCCATATGATATTAATATCATCTATATTCTTTATTACTTTTTACAATGCTTCTTTGTAACCCAGACAATTTCGATCGTCTCAGCAATCTTCTTCAGAACTTCTACTTATATTCCCAAAGTTCTGACGAAGATTGCTGGGGCGATCGAAACCATCTGGGTTATGAAGAAGCATTGTAAAAAATAATAAAGAATATAGATGATATTAATACTATTTAGACGCTCATTAAAACATTTTAAAATGCAGTAAAATGACAGTTGTTTCAACTCCTATATAAGAATTAATTCCAATATATAAATTAGCCTACTACTGTGGAAAAATATTAAGTTCTGGGACATGGGGTACTTATGCCAATTCCAATTCTGGTATTCCAGGGTTAGAACTTCTTATAAATCCCCAATCAATAAAGCCATTCACTTAAGTTATTTTTACCAAACTTAAAGAAAGCTATAAATAGTCAAAATAAGAGTCATAGATCACATGACCCTATTTTATTAAGCTTGTAAGTTATAAACAGTGAGGATTGCCAATTCCTCAACAAGCTTTATAATAAATGCTTAGCCAGAGAAAGCATTTAAAATATTTCTGTCAGGAACTCCCCCAAACCCCTGACCATGGTTTTGTGCTTTGGCACTCTTCAGAGCACCTCTCTGATGAGTGCCAAAGTACGAAACCATGGTCAGGGGTTTGGGGGGGGAGGGGTTCCTGACAGAGATATTTTAAATGCTTTAAAGAAAGCTATATCTTTATTTTGTCTTATGCTAAATTTATAATTTATTTTCAAATGCAAAGTATTCACACAAAACTGATCTTGATTTTCTCTCCAAGAATTTCAAACTTAATGTAATCTTTAAATTATTACATAGTCATAACAGCAATTATCATAAATGAAATTCTAATTTTTACGTTTATCAAAAGTATAGACATTTTTTTTTTAAAAAAATTCAAAATTATTTATAAAGTAATATAAAAAAAAGAGTATGATACAATGAACACATTAAAATAAAAAAAATCTAGAAAACATTAATTAAAAAAGGACCAAAATAGTAATGAATAAAAATAAATTTGGAAAGTTATATTTGCATTTACTAAAAAAATAAATTATATTATATGTATATACTGTAAATCACTTGGCAAGATCTTTTATATAACAGAGTTACATGCGATGGTGCTTCGGTGTTTGTATGCCATGAGAAAAAAAATCTGGTCATTTCTTTAACCCTGGTGATGCTAAAATTATGGCACATATTTAACTCTAAGAACTTCATAAATATAAGAGCCAATAGGATTCCTCTTAACAAACACTGGTCGTTTAATCTAATGACATAGCTGACTGCTAGTTCAATTTACACATGCAAATATGCTAATCTATGGTAATCAGGGGCTAGTCTGATGTATGTTTATACGCATGCGAATATGCTAATGTTCACAATAGTCATGTTTTGACAAAGAAACACTATACTGAAAGTCTGGCTCAGCAAAGTAACAAATATTGTTTTATATCAAAGATTTATTACCGCGGTAGTTGATAATTGTATATATATGACATATTCTAAGGTGGATAACATTTAAAAGATTAGAATTTTTTACGAATCATATGCTGCATTTTCTTATAGCAACCATATTATATAAATATCAAATGTTTTGTACAATAAATATATTATCTTGGTTATATATCACTATGACTATGCATAAATCACAGTGTATCCATATTTACAACTTCTTAAACTTCAATATTTATTTTCCAATAATACTTATGAGATATTGTATCATTTGATCTGTCTGCTTTGCAATTGACTGACGATACAATAAATAAATTTAATTCAACTGACTGCTACTGTACTCACAGTTAGATACTGTCTAATTATAAAGACACTTCTGTGATGACATCAATATTTGTACAGTGAAATATTATTGCACTATAAGCACATATAATGCAATTTACTTATAAACACAAATATTTATTTACCTTAGTGTTCAAATACATATATTTATTATATACACAAATTAAATTACTTGATGCCAATTAAATCTTAGAATTTATTAGTCTAACGGTGGCCTAGGTTTTATGATTAATGCGCTAATTTTTTAACACGAGTTCGGATGCGCCGTCCTACTTTTGAACTACCATTTAACTTTTATATAATATTAATACAGATAAATAATATTTAATTTTTTGGAGTAATGTAATAATATTCTATGGAAAATTTTAATAAGATGTCTGAGACGGTTTTCCTTTCACCATTTTTAATATTCGGAATTAAAGCCATTAATAAAAGCAATGAAGCATTTATCGAATTTGAATCTGTCAGTTATGACTTCATTTTGATTATCATTAACTTCATGGGGGGGGGGGAATTAAAGAACAAAACATCATATACAAAATTAAAGTTAAGAAACTATTACAATCTGCTCTAGACAAAGTACCTCAAGGTTGGATAAATGGCAAACATATATTTATGGAATAAGCATTTGGAACAAAAAAATCCTTCTTTGTTATAATTTTATTTTATTTTTTTGATTATTAATAAAATGTTTATGATTACAATATTACTTTACAAGATTTAGGTGAACTTTTTTACTGTTATCATTAGAATCCAATGGTCCACATTCCTCCCATAATACTTTGTGTTTCTACTTTTTTTTTCACCCAAGCAATTAATATATCAAATTATTCTAAATTTATTTATACATTAATGAATATCAGTTATCTAGGGTGACCAGACTGGTTCAATCAAAAATCAGGACCCAACGACCAATCATTTTTACAGCATTGCGTCCTTTTTTAATAAAACTCCATTCCTGTGTATATTCATTGTTGTAAATATACTTCCTCTTTGGCATGCTATCTTTTGTTTAGGGTTATTAATATTCATATTAATTTTATCACTATAAAAAAATTAATATCAACAAAGAAGTAGTAAAACTACACTGTCAATAAAAGCAAGTGTAAACACAGTTCAAATTTTAGCCTATAAAAATCCAACTGTGCATGCTTCAAGATGAGGTTGGACACAAGAATGTGTCGAGCTTGAGAATCCAGCCATATAATGCAATAGTGATCTTTATTTTGGTGTGTGGCATTTGTCTGAAGTTTTTATAATATTACTGTAGAGATTGAAATGGACAAAGAGGGCCAACAAACTATCATTTTTGCAATGAATTATTTATGTAAGACAAATAATACTTATGAGTATTTGAAAAATCGGGACATACAACAGCCCTGAAAAGACATTTCGGGGATACTGGGACATCTAATCAAAAATAGGGGCAAATCCGAAAAATCTGGACTTCTGGTCACTCGACAGTTACTGGATAACAGAATTATAGGAAGTAAAACATTAATAATACAAAAATTATTAATAGAAATTAGTATGAGAAAAAAAAATTTGTTCTCTCTAAAATAACAAAAGCAATTTATAAATGGTTAAGTTTAACAGCTGATTTATTAATACTTCTGGACCTTTTTTTTTTTTTTGCATAAATATTACATAATTTTCAAGTATTTCAACATTTTTCATACTTTTTTTTTTCAGGGTGTTTTATTACACAAAATTTACATAAATATTACGTAATTTGCAAATATTTCAACCATTTTTATACGACCATTGTCAATATATCTACAGCATATAAAAGCATAAAAATCAATGAAAATTGTAAATCACATAACATTTGTATGAATTCAGTGAACTAAAACAAGCTTTGAAAATAAAAGTAAGATCAAAAAGGATTAAAACGGTAAAAAAAAAAAAAGGGGGGGGGGAGGGAGGGATCATGTTTAGAAAAAGGTGAATGGTTGGATTTTTGAAGATTTCAATTTTGTTGATGTTCCTAATGACCAATATAGTTTTTTTTTTTTTTTTTTTTTACAAAAACTAAGTATTATCAAGAAACTAGCTTTCATTATTAACTTAGCTATCATAGCTATTCGGTATCTATAAATACTATCTATAATAATGTATCATTTAATCCTAGACTATTATTATTTTTCATAAGAATAGTTTTTATATTTATAATAAAATTTAAATAAACAGACCAAACTATTATTTAATTAATAACTCCCCCCTCCCCAATAAAACCACTTACATAGTATTTCTGAAACAAACTTTAAACACCATGAGGATCTTGTAAATAGGAAGTTATATTAAACTACAATTTGTAAAATTTTGACTCGTAATAATTTTTAACTTTAATCACAGATTAGCATTCTAACAGCAGTTAGAAGGTTCAATGTTGATGAAACTACTATTTCAAAATAAAGCTGTTACTTACATTTACTCGATTTTTAAAATCAATTGCTAGACTGAGAAAAACCACAAATCAAGCTAAATAAATCGAAATCCTTTAAAAAGGGCGGGAAAAAAATAGTTTCCACAATCCCCCCCCCCCCCCAAATTTAATGTAAGATGAATTCATTGTTCCAAATAATGAATATAGATATAAATATTGGCATCAGCATGGGATTTGAGCTTTTTATCATCAGATTTCAATGGAATGGATGGGTGAAGAGTTGAAGATTGGAATAGATTGAAGCCTGCCCATTATGGACAACAGATGAGTGCTGGTTCAGCATGAAATACGTATATTGATGATTATTTATCATGAGATAGTGTGGATAGTTGAAGGGTGCTTGGAAGTCTGAGTTCAAAGCCCTTATATTTACAATTAGGCTCCAGGTATATGAAGTGCCTGTATTTCAAATATTTATATAAATATAGGTGAAACATGTTTAAAAATATTATCCTCTAAATGTATTTTAAGTTCTCACTTCGAGCTTGGTCATAAACATTAATGCACCATTACAAAAACATTACATTTTAAAATAAAGAAGTGAATAACAAATGAACATATATGTTGGCTGAATAATTATTTATACAATACACATATTTTTAAAAAAATTATGCCAAACTATGACTACTAATTTATCAACAGTTTTGTATATTAGTTTTTAATTTCCTCCTGTAGACATTATAACAACTATAATATTGCTTACTTTCATTTAGCCTGCCTTCTTTTGCCAACTCTGAAAACAGAATGGTTCAACCACCAATGACAGTTTCAAGTTTGACTCCTCATAAATAGACCTTTTATGTTTGTTTAAAATTTAAGTGGAAATGTCAAGGATTTAATGGCTCACTGGACAATTTTTTACTGCAATTAAGGAACTTGTCCTTAGCATGGATAATGCTACCAATTATCACTTTTTTCTGTGCGTGTTTATATATATGTGCCAGTAAGAATGTATCGTGTATATATATAATTTGCAATTGCCTTAGCCTCTTAAATCTAAATTTCAAGATACATTTACTGTATTTATTTATTTCCAGCCCATACCTCTAATGCTGTCTTTTAAGTCTCTTGCATATTTAAATCAGTAGGTCAATAGACTTTTAGTTCCTTCCTACTTTCATATAATCAAATCCAGATGAAAAATTCAAACAACAAATCAAATCAAAATGTTTAGTTCTGAAAATAAGCTTCCTGACCTTCAATTCTCTCTCTTATAACATGAATTCTACTTTCTAAAAGAATCTTTAATAGTGGAAAAAAAAAAAATCTTTATGCTACTTACCTTATTACATATTTAATTCAAAACTCTTTCACTCCTTTAACCCTTTCCTACTAATTAGTATTTTAAAACGCTATATCCTACACATTTTTATCAGTCTCATTTTTTTCAGTTGTTTATAAATCATCTCAACATATTTTTATCATTATTAATAACAACATCCTTTTGTTCTATTACCATTTCTCTTTTTTATTTGATTCAACTTTCAAGTACAAATTATGATCTTTACATTAAAATAGTATTTTCTAAATGGCAATACGATTTAATTTTTTTTTAATGATTTTATTTTAATAATATTTATTTTTAATAATAATAATAAAAAAAAACTTTTTATAGGGAAAAAAAACAAAAAACAAAACAGAATTCATATGCAGGGATTTTAAAATGAATTGATATTTTCAGAATAAGTATGATATTAATAATTACATTTTTAAAGATTATATCTAAATTGTCTAGATAGTTAATTAAAACATTTCAATATGCTAGTGTTTAATTTGATAATAGAATTGGTAAACTCATTAATTTTTCCCCTCTCTTTTTAAGATTGTAAATTTTTTTCTATTTCGTTAATGCGAAAATACTAAACAATGTAAATTTTTATATTAGCTATCTCATTAACTTATTGTGCGATTTTTCTGCAGTATGCGCGTATATCTATGAAGAGGTGGGGAAAGGTATAATTAAGTCCAGCTGGATATATCTGCAAATATATATGCTATATAAGAATGATATATATTTGCAGATAAGCATGCTGTATAAGGGGATTTAGATATTTGCAGATGTGCATGCTATATATGGGTAAATTAAGCATTTTCAGATGAATGAAACAAGATTTGTGCATATCAATTAGTTAAAGTGCTGCTTTAAAAGTTAACAGTAGTAGTTGCATTGTTTTATTTATTTCTCACCCCTAGTTGTGTGGCATAAATTATATGAGTGATGGTAGAGAAATCAGTTATTCAACCAGGCGTTAATCTCGGTATACTAGAGAAACATACTTAACTTTCAAAACAAATAAAACGCGATTTGTATTGAACAATAGTTTTTTTTTTATGTACACTACAGAAAAATAATTAAGAGCAATTACTGCTAGGAAAATATAATCATTTCATCATTATTACTTCTTTAAGATCATAGTCTGAATAATCAAACTATATAAATCAAAGATGGTGGATGGCTCTAGCGATGATTTGATTATTTTTTGTATAGTCAGTTCACAGAAATGATAGAAAGTGATTATTATTAGGAAAATATAAGAATTTCATCAAAGACTACTTCATTGAAATCATGAGTAATCAAACTATATAAATTGATGATGATGAATGTTTCTAGACTGGCATTGCACTAGACAAATTAAATTTTCGTTAATAGTTTTTAAGGAAGTAGTTTTATAAGAGAGCCTTTATAAGAACTTCTATCAATTTAAAGTTAGCTTGTATTTAACAATTTTATAGGCTTGTCAGCAGACCTAGGAATAAAAATAATGGATTAATACATCTTCATTCATCTGCTGACTATTCTGACAAATTGTCAAAAAGAAGCCGACTTTAAATTTAAGCTACTATTTTTAATAAGCTGTTAAAGAATGAAGACTACATTTCAAACATGGAAATAACGATTTCAATGTCCAAAAGATTTACCTGTACTATTAGTGATGAGATATTATTTTATATAGCGCTATGTTTTAATACTGTAATAGTGATATTAGCGATTAAGCCAATGCACATGCGCTCATTTCCATATGGTTAAGATTTGCCCATACATAAATGTTTGGGCCGAAAGAATGGGTGGATTCATTCCATTCTTTCTAAAATACTATATCTTGTGTCTGGAAAAGTGAGAGTATTCATTTATAATTTATTTTTAAAGCGCATGTGCATTGGCTTAATCGCTAATATCACTATTACTGTACTATTAGTAGTAAACTTAATGCAATGTAGACTGGATTAAAAATCAATCTTACTGCTGCCTTTATAAGAAAAATTAACCAAGGAAAAATCTTTAGAGCAATAGCAAGCAAGCAACTTCTTTCTCTTAAGTAATAAAAGGCACCCAGATAATTTTTTATTCTTCTAACTATTTTGTTTAAATCTTGATCTTTGTTAATAATGATGAATATTAAATAAAGTGTATTGAATATCCCTGATATACAAAGATGTACTCTTGTAATATATATATATATTTTAAATCTTGATTCTGTCAATTAATAGAAAAAGAAATCAATCAAATATATGGGCACATCATTATAAATAAGGCAAATCTGTTTCGTTACCAAATACCATTGTTAACAGCCTTAGCATCTTATTCTCAATTTAATATTCCTTCTATATATGCATGCTGTGATTGGTCAACATTTAAACCAGCATTTGCATAAGCTGAAAGGAGACAAACATTTGCATTGAGTTTTGTAATCCAGTTGGTGGAAAATGTAAAAGTATGTGCATGTTATGGTCCAGAGAGGGAGATGGTGTTTGAAGATATGTCGATTCTCTCTGGGAAAGTGTTGAATAATTTTGCTTTATTATAATCATTTGCCATTCCAATATCAAGTTGCACTGCTGAGAGCATCTTGTACTGTTATATACCTGGTGCACCAGCATGGAGTTTTTTAGAATTAGCTATAGGCAGCTTTATTCGTTCATGGACTTGCATTCTTTTGTAGCACAATACATATAAAGGGATATAATTGACCCAATTAAATTTTCCTAGGACTTACATACTACTTTGACACTAAAAACTTCTTGCCAAATAAACATCAATATTCCCTTAAAGTGTACGTTTGCATAAGCTGAACGGAGATGAGCATTTTCATTAAGTCCTATAGTACAATTATGTTATGGTTTAGTGGCCATGTCTAGAAGATAGATGGCATCTGAAAATACGTTTATTCCCTCTAGGAATAAGTATAAAGTTAAATACTTGTTTTGCTACACCCAAGCCAGCAGCCATTTGATATGATTTTATTTTCATTCCATTATATATTTGGCAGTCCGATAAGTATTTATATATGCTGGGTGTATCTTGCACCATTACATATTTAGTACACTAATCTAATACTTTATATATTTAGATATAAGGAGTTTTATTCATGCATGCACATGCATTATATTCTATCAAAATATAATTGCCCCGATTAATTTTCTTAAAGCTATAAACTGTTTTAACATTAAAAATTTCTTGCAAAGTGTAAAATAAATCAGTGATATTCAACAGATAATTCCCATATCGTATGCATATGAATAAATAACTCAATTCTCAAGTTTATCTCAACCACATATAATCATACACAATATAATACCAAGATAAAGTTTCTTTACCATTTGTAGAAATATAGTAAAGAAGATATTACTTATTAGGATTGTCAAATGTTTTTCAGCGAAAATTGACTTTACTCTTTTTAGTCTTAGATGACTATTTACAAATGGTCGGCCGGGTTAATTATGGGGTTCTATGTTTGAAATGCAATAGGTCATAAACACAATAGATAGATGAATATTGAAGCCGGACTGTTTTTTTTTTTTAAAAAAAAAAATTGGACAATGTGTATTTTAAAAAATGTATATATTTCAGGAATAGAATCTAATCTTTAGGCTATTTTGAAAAAGATATTCCATGTAAATTTGTGGTAATTAATTATAAACTCTTGCTAATAATTTTCAATATATATATATAAAAAAAAACAATGCTCTGAATTTATAAATCAGAAAAAATATTATTGAGTGCATTAAAAAAAAGTCAACCACATCAGATTTTCCTTTTGATATCTTTTAATTTAGTATTCCCAATTTAACTCATTTTTAAAATTAATACATAAAATATATTGCCTAGGAACTCCTCCAAAACAGATAGCTGTAGAAATAAATCTCAAGTCCAGTTGTTTACACATATATTATTATGTGAATAATACATTTCCTTTCAATTTCTTTACATAATCAGTAATAAGCTACAAGAAATGACTTCATATTTTTATTGAAGAAATTTGACTGGAGTCGAAGCTATATGGCTTAAAACAAAGTTGAGAATTTCTGTGCATTTATATCCACGTTTTCAGTCTTCAAAAATCCTTTTATTATCTCCCCCCCCCCCAGTTCATTATCACCAAAGATGTCTATCAGAAGTAGCATTGTTTTTTCATCCCCAATCCCAGATGTTTTGACAGATCGACTAATTTCTTCATATTTCCAATGTTCATCATAAAAATCCCCCAAATATTTTTACTTCTTTTTCTTTGCCACCAATTCTATGGTCCGTAAAGTTCCTCATATAACTTATCCTGTTTCTCTTTCGACTTCCTGCATTCTGCGTCTGGAATCTAAATTTGTATTCTATTTCTATTTCCTTTCGTTAATACTCAAAGTCACAGACTTTATCCTAAATAGTATTTCTTCAATGCTGTCTATGTTGTTTTGTAGTTTGGATACCTTAATTTCTGTATAATTTTATATCTTTGTTAATCAATATTCATTTTCCATAACTTCACTTCCATTTTGCACACCACATTATTTTTACCTTCTTTTCTCACCCCTCAAAATTGCATATTCATTTCAGCATTGCTATATCATTTCTAATGCAATTCCAAAGAAATTTACTATCAATTTTTCTTATTACAATGCTCTGTCAAGAACTCATCACAGTTGTTGCACTTTCATATAATCCATTTATGATAACAATCAACCCTTAAACTATCAACAATCTCAACCTGTAGTCAAGGTGGTCTGGTGTATTTAAATAGATACTAAGGATTGCAACTTGAGAAAAAAGTGTGAGATTAATAATGCAAAGAAGTTTAAACAAACATCATTAATCAGGCAAATATAACCTGTTCTGAAAGCAGACTAATAAATAGTCAATTATAACATCCAGATTCTGAACACAGACTAATAAAGTTATTTATAACTTCCAAATTCCGTATAAGAGTTGATTATTATCTGCAATTATAAATCTATTAAAGCCTTGATTAATTGGCTTTATTGTCTTAGTAAATATATACTTGATATGGAATTTGGAAGTAATATATGACTATTTATTAGTCTGCTTTCAGAACAAGTTATATTTGCTTGATTAGTGAGGTTTTTAAAACTTCTTTGCATTATTATCTCACATTCCCTAGTCAAGTTGCAATCTTTAGCGTCTATATAAACTCATCAGACCATAGATAAGGATGATACCATCTTCATTGTTAAAGAAGTGTGCCTTGACTACAGGTTGATATTCTACATTTATAAATCGATTCAAGCCTTGATTAATTGGCTTTACTATTTTAATATATAATCCATTTAAACACTTTTTATTGATCTGCTATCTCATATAAGACAAAAGCTTCAAATATTTTGTTTACTTTTATTAAATATATGCATTCCATTTACCCTGGATGAGTTTATTATTCACAAGTTATGACCCTTCTGTAATTCAATCCAAAAATATCTGAGGCACTTAGTCTTACTTTTAAAAATTAACGCAGGCACCATTATTACTCTTAAATCATTCAATGCAATTACTTGTTATATGAAAAACATGCCAAATTTTTGATCATCATCATTTTATTGTTTGGCTTTGTCTCAACTCTAATTTCCATTTATCATGCAACTGTTTTCACATTATCATGCAAATAGTTAATTTTTTTCTACTTTTCTAAGATGTACATTCTCAATTTTGCATTCTTTTTGTTAATTAACCTTTACCATTAATTACTAATATCGTTTAGACTTCGCAATAAATTTATTTTTATATTTCTTCCCACTAAACACGTTTCCCATGTCAGATTCATACTTTTTATATATATATTTTTTTAAAAAAGCCATTTCATAAGGAGCCGACAGATACCTATCACTAATCATGTATGAAAAGGAACCATTATCTATCGCTAATCTTTCTATCCTAATCTCCATTTCCTTTAACAATGATACTAACAAATTAAATTGTTTCAATCATATTTTTACTTCTAAATGTCCATTAATTTGGTACTTTTTCTAGTTCAAAAGACAGTCTAAATAATATATTTAATGTTCTGAATGCAGCATGTAAAGATTTGGGTTTAATAATTATATTTAAAAAACTCGCGTTCTTTATCAGCCAGTAACAGAAGAAAAATTCTCAACAGTTTTTAGCTTAAATGGTTATTGACTTGAGAAGGTAAACTAATTTAAATACTTTAATAATTTTATAAGTAGAAAGATGAACTTAGATATTGAGATCCAATACTGACTCCAATGTGCTGTAGCTGCATTTAACAAGTTAAAAATAGGATAGTCATCACAAACAACTTATCCATATATACAGCTAATATTTTGCTAAGTTTATTCTATGGACATGAGATTTGGTCAATCTATTGATGTAATTTTTATAAAGCGAGTAGAAAAATAGATTGCTCCATAAAAAATTTTAAAAAAATAATGGCAAGCTTATAAAAACAATCAATACGTTCTTCAACTCGCTGGATGTGATATTATAGAATTCATTATTGTAAAATACCTTTAGTGGATTGGACATGTAAAACAAATGAATAACGTAAGATTTCCTAAAAGGTATTTTAGGATGGATTTGAGCCTGGGTTTCATGACAAAAGTAGACCTTGTTTACGTTATAAGGATTACCTCAAAGACATTCTAAGGAGATGTAATATAGATTGTTTCCAATTGGAAGACATGGCAGAGAATAGAAATACATTAGGTCGCCATAATTAAATATGGTGTCGAAGTATTTCAGAAAGAAAAGGTTTCTACTGATGAAATTAAAAGACAGCATTCCGAAATATCAAATATAAAGAAAAATGGACGAGCATGTTCTAAATGTGGACATATTTATAGTTCACAGATTGATTTGTATAGTCATTACAAAACTCATTCCTAAAACCTTTTTATTTCCTTTGTAGTTGGAATATTCATATTTGTTTAAGAGTGACAACAGCATATATGTATTCATAACAAATTATTCTTATAAATACCTAATTATATTTGAAGCCCCAATTCTATTTCCATAATCTCAATGCTTGTCTACCACTTATTCTTATCCACCCAATTGACTTTTTTTAAGAGAAATATTTTAATGTTTTCCTTATTTCAGCTGACACAAAAATTAATAAAAAATATTGACTACCAATCTACTATAACGATTGACGGAACCTCCCGAACCTATCCGCCATGCCAGGGCACCACTTGGCTATTCAAACCTAGAAAATTTATAAAGGCATCAGATATACATGGGTGAGGTTCAATTTTTATCGAACCGAAAGCCCCAGTCATAAGCTCAGGGGAAGCAGAGCTTTAAATATCACTTTGAATATTTAAAATTTCTAATTCTGATTTTAAAAAATATGAATAAAATAAGTTACTGCCAAAATTTAATTCAACAAAACATTTATCATTATGCACACATACACATTAATACAAACATCAGAAGATTAAATTAACTATTAAATATATTTGATTTAAATTATACGCACATACGGAAGCATTTAATAGATTTAATACAATTTTAGTAAACGTAAATATGCTACATAGAATATGCATATAACTAACCCAATCCCTTTTAACCTTAGTCTACATTTTTGTGTTTAAACCAATGTTAGCTTACTGATATACCGATGTTACCAATGGAAAAGCATAACAATCATGCTGACAGAAATTTACATCTGTAGCATGATATCATTAGAAAAATAATGACTCATGGTGGGAAGGAATGAGCATCTTCCCCGGGATCATTAATAAATTTCACCAACAGAAAAAATCCACTGCCCAATTGGTGATAGAAAATGAAATTATTGAGATTTTATAAGATATGCTCTTATTTTATATAGCGCATGTTTATAAATTGTAATACACTAAAGATCAGCCTTTCAAGCTATTGTGCGTGCACTTTTTACGAGTGTTAATAATAAATGAATACTTTCACTCCCAACACAAGATATAGTATTTATGAAAGAATAAAATGAATCCACTTATTCTTTCCAACCCAAATGCTTATATATGGGCAAATCTTAAGTACTGGAAGTGAAAGCATGAGGATAGACCGCTCACTTCTCACGCTTTCACTTCCAGTACTTAAGATTTGCCCATATATAAGAATTTGGGTTGGAAAGAATAAGTGGATTCATTTTATTCTTTCTTAAATACTATATCTTGTGTTGGGAGTGAAAGTATTCATTTATTATTAACACTCGTAAAAAGTGCATGCACAATAGCTTGAAAGGCTGATCTTTAGTGTATTACAAGATATGTTCTATAAATGGGGATAGTGGTCTTTGTGGCTTACTATCCCAACCTGAGCATAAGAAAATCAATGGTATAGAAAATACGTCTACGACCATTGATAACACGATGGCTACATTTTTGGGGCCATACGTTCAGGTGGGTATTATGCCCTGTATGCTAACATGCCATAATGGAACGAGTATCTAATGCATCTACCCAGATTACACTGACATAAAACATCCATACATCAATCCACCAGCACTGAACCCACAATCAACCCACTTAAACTCACATAATCTTACGAATCTAAGCAGCCATTTACACCCATTTTCACATAATTAATTTAAAAGAAATTTACGAGAATGGAAATGATATTAAACACACATATAAAAAAATATAATAAATAATTTAAAATTTTAGTCAGATAAGAGAGAGATTTCTTTTAAAAATTAAGTGATACTTAAAATTAATACTTAAAAAGTTTGTATTATATAATTAATGTTCATATTTCATTTAAAGCAAAAGTTTATACATTCCAATGCTGTAGGTTTATTGAAGTTCATCTTTGCGGTCCTTGATGCATCACACAATTCAAAGTTCTTTCCATTTCATATTGTTCTAGGTGGAGACAAGTCTGTCGTTTGCTGCTTTCTGGAAACCATTACTCTGGAGGTTGCCTCAGCTGGTACAAATACGGGAAACAATTTATTATATGACCCCTACATTTTAGAGATCCACAATACACTTATAAATATATTTCAATAACATGCAATCAGCAAGAGCAATCCAAATCTCCACTTAAAAGTTTTCTTTCTATATCATTTTGAATTATTATCAAATTCCAGGATCGATCTTGCCTGGTTTGACACTGTTCTTATTGGCGATGATAACTTTTCTCTGTGAACTGTGTGTTTATTTCCATCGTTATTGGCCAGCTTGCTTTAGAGCAGGAACTCAAAATTTTATCACTAGTATTTTTTAATTTATCTCTTATCTGACTTTATGCCCAAGAAGCCTGTTTGCTGTTACATGATTATAGAAAATAATTTCCATTCTAAAATTAAAAATAACTTTCAACTTTAACTAATTAACAGCTTTTTTTCTACTCTTCTATATTAAAATCAATTTTGTTTTTAAATTTTTAACTTTAAATGATTATATAATTAGTTTGCTATCTGCACATTATATATATTAATTTAAATAAAATTATTAAATTTTTATATATTTCTATTTGAGGGTGATTTTATTTAGATTTTTTTTTTCACTTTCATTTGAAAGTGATGTAACGGCATATATGTATCCCGTTACACTACTTGAATGAAATCTGTTCAACATCTCTTCCAAGTTATGTTTTTCCATCCAATTCCTAGTTCTATTGAACATTATATATGCTCCAACTCCTGATTCTATCTAACATTATATATTCGAGTATATTAATCCACTATAAATGGAATACTCCTAATCTATAACTCTTCTTAATATTGAGCTCTTTTCTTGTTCCTTTATATTGAACAAAATCAATGTTCTATTTGATTCACAATATGGTATGTTTTTGTTTTTAAAACTTTCTCTTAAATCAGTCTTTGCAAATGTTTACAAAATTAATAACATTTAGCAGTATTCTTCTTGTTTTTCCCTTTTAAAATCTACATATTGCCTCTTCATTCTTACAAAGAATATTAAAAGTCTTCCAAGCCTTTGTATTAGAAACATATCAATATATCCTTTTTCCCGTCACATTCAACAAACCCTATTCGCAGTGATTAACATCTACGCATTCTAGAATCTAATTTTTTTTAGTAAAGACTGAAGTAAAAAAAAACCAATCTAATTTGATGCAATCAAATTTTTGATAAAAAGAACAAACTTAATTCTAGACGAAAGTAGCTATTACCTAATATAAACATAATGTAATCTTGAGAAGTTGTAATACTTTGTATTGGTACATATTTCATAATAATATATTGCAATGAATTTTACAGAATCTAAAATATATTATTTCAATTGATGTATATTTCCAAAATTATAAATTACATAAAGTAAATTGAAATTTTAATACATTATTATTTATGTTTTTTAAATTCTGAATAGCCCTTCAAAGTTAATTTGATGAAATTAAGAAAAAGTATATGTGCAATATTTGTTGGTGTATAGATACTAAAGTAATACCCTGTTCTCTTTTTAGACATATAGAAAGTTTCTAATTATCCAAATAATTTCCATCTTTACGGTTTTTATTGAAATGATTTGGATTCTCAAAAATAAAAATTACATGATTTTAGTAAATTATATAAGGAAAAACTTTTTAAACAACTATAAAGATACTGAAAAAAAGACCATCTTCATTTCGGCCTTTTACATTCCACACCATTTTTTAATTAATAATTGCCACATATACCTTCTACATAGCTGACAATCAATATATAAAAAAAAAGTCTTATTCAACAACCTTATACAAATTTGGCTTCTGTCTGCATACTTTTATGTAATCAGATATCATACAATTTAATCCGCTGAACAAAAGATCTACTTTCTAACAGAATCCCTTTGAAGGTTAACCATCTATTTTAAAACTATTGTACAATGGAAATCATTATGAAAGTACATCAAAATATACACCATTTGCAACATTTTTACAGCTGAAATTTAGAATTTTTCTCAGCAAAACAAAACACATATTAGGCTTTTGAATATATCAATACTGATAAATACATGATTATCTCTTTTATTTTAATTATTAAACAAAAGCACTTATTTTAATAGTCAAAAATCCGCAAATTTGTTAAATATCTTTGCAAGCACGCCTACTGTTCAGACATTTGTAATTAAAAAATAACATTACACCTCTCTATAGTTTAGCATAGTAATAGAAAGATGGACTCGAGAATTAAGAACTCCTGGATCAATACTTTCAAATAAAGAAAAAAACATCTTAGTTTCAGATAACTGGATAAAATATCACTTAATCTGATATTTGGATGCTCGAATGTCATATAATCTTCTAAGCCAGGGGTGGGCAAATAGCGGCCCGAGGGCCACATGCGGCCCGCTAAGAGTTTTTATGCGGCCCTCCAAGACAATCAGAAAAATCCACCTTGGACTGAGATTTCCTTCCTGTTGCATATTTTCCACTAGAATGGCGACATCAATATACATGCACAGTGTAGATACAATGTGCAGTGCTTTTCCAGTTGATCTGATTAATTTCAATTTTGTCTTTGCATTAGCAAATATATATATTTCCAACTTTTGTGAAACCATGAATGCTCCAAAAAAATGTAAAATTGGTAATGAATGGCATGTGTTTAATGAAGAATGGACAAACAAATATTTCTTTGGTAATACAGGGAATAAAGCAGTGTGTTTATTATGTCATGAAAAAAAGATGCGGCCCTCCGTTAACCTTCGCTTCCACAAAGTGGCCCCTGATGCGGCCCTCCACCAACCTATGCGGCCCCCGAGCCAAAACAATTGCCCACCCCTGTTTTAAGCAATTATGCAAATACACATTTCTAATTGTAATGATCAATGCAATGTTTTTAGTTACTGATCATATTCTATTTACATCAAAAATTTACACTTTCGTCAAAGCTACTATTATATTTTCTTTGGATGTGTGTTTCCATCATCCAATTATCAGTCTACTACTTTAAGATTATTCAAAAGTTTAAATTATTTCCTATTTCTTAACTGTTATAATAGCTTTCACATACTAACTGTAGCCATATTGAGCTCATTCCATTATAAAGAGCATTATGTGACTACAATAATTAGCATTTTACAGTAACAATTTTTTTTTTCTCACTCCAGTTATATCTAGAGTAATCGATAGATGCTAGTATTTAATTAATTCCTACCCAGAGTTGTCCTAATCATATCTTCAGATTAATTTCCAAATTACGGTTCCCATGATAGTAAATGAGTTTTGGGTCTGGGTTTAGTGTCTGGATTCTTTTGGATCTAAGGCAACCTCCTTCTAGCAGTCTGGGATATGTATAGGAGAGTCCTAGACAGGGATCTATTATGCAGTAGTATCTATTGATTACTCGTGCTTACACTAAGTGGCACATTGGTGTGTGAAAGAATATTTGTCACTGAAAAGCATTATGTAAACTGGGGTCATATGATGTTTAGCTAGTTCATAATAATTAATGTTGATGGTTAATTTGAAAGTAGTGGCAAACTGCAATTTGAAAAGCGTGTGGGTTGTTTTTTTAAGTTAGATGAACAATCCTTATTGTCCCATTTCTTTATTAACATCATTGCTTTTAGCATTTTTTTCTTTCATATAAACATCTTTTGTATTGGAAAATTTATTACTGTAGTTCTTTCAATGATTCCAGTTATTTTGGAGAAATTTTTATTAACCAATTCTATTTTTATATTCTTCCGAGTTATATTTTACAATACCCTTTTTGATTCAAAACAATTACCATTGTGTAAAAAATTATAAACATGTACTTTTTTATGATTTAATAAAATCACAAACCGAGGTTAATGTATTTATTTCTGAATAAATATCTGAATCAAAATTTTATTTTATTTTAAAATTAAAGTTATGTTTTTGATAATAACAACCACCACAGATTCAAAAATTTTTTAAATAATTGTGTTGACTTGCAAAAGAAATAGTCATTACTTGTCTGCTATATTGTATATACTATAACGCCCATTTTTTTTTGGCTACATTCAAACTTGTAGAGTATTGGACATTTAATTTTGAATGCGGACAATCCATAGCTGCTTAACACCAATTTTATTGGTTGCTTTTGATTTTTCAAATTAATTAAATATAAGATTTGCCAATATTATATTTTATTTCTTTTATATAAATTATAATAAATAAGAAAAATCATATACAATAGCCACATAAATATAAGTATATTAATAATAATTACATATGAAAAGACTTTGCACACAACTTCGTGCTCTTTCCAAATGTTAAATCATCAATTTTAACGATAACCAATTATTTGCAAATAGAAAAACAAGTAATATTCTATAATATAAGTAAAATAACAACAATAATAAAATAAAACATCAGTAAAATAGAATAAAACCTTCATATAGAAATCCAATATAACAAAACAAAGAATTGATTACATAACATAATATACAGAATATAATACATACATTATACAATTTTATATACACTATATATATTTCAGATCTTTTTAAAAGTTAACTTTTAGATAAATGCTTAGCTAGAGTTGGTTTTTTGAATCTGGTATCCTAACTCCTCACTGAAGAGAGCCATAACTCGAAATCGGTCTGGGGATGGGGACAATCCTAGATAAAGATGATTTGAATGCTTCCCTTTGTAGCATTTATCATAAAAATAAATTTACAATCATTAATAAAAGTATATAGTTAAACACACACACACATTAAAAAGACCATTAATAAAACTGCATACCATACAGTTCCAATTATTGATAATTAACTGTAACAAAAATATAGTAAAAATGGTGTAAAAAAAATAAATCTTGTAAATTGATATCCTACTTGTTTTCTTTTTTTATAACCACATTTGAATCCATTTATTTTTCTTACTCATCTATAATATACTGTATATACAAATTTAATGACTTGAATATAAAAAATCTGAAGATCGCATCTCCTTTCACATAATAAAATATAAACAGTTAACATTGGAACACTAGTTATATATAAATAAATGTTATAATTAAATAGAAATTAGTTTCAGAATCAAACTGTACATTATTATACAAACTATACCAGAAATAAAATTTAAATTGTCCTTACAATTAAAAATAATCTCCTGAATAATTAAAAATTGGAACATTAAATTGTAATAATTATGCATCATGGAAAATGCAGATAGAAGGAGTTCTTAGAAAGCAAGATAACTAGATTTATACAAATAGACCTACATTAGAGTTAAAGTTCAATGATGATAATAAAACAAATCATGCTAAAAAAAGTTCAATGATAATAATAAAACAAATCGTGCTAAAATTGTTGAATAGAATACTATTTATATAAACATTGTGGCTTAAAAATATGACCTAATATGATGTTGCTGCAAGATGTCATCCAACCAAAAAAGAATTATGGAATATTAATAAACTTTACACGAAATTCTGATCAAATTTCTTTTCCAGTTCCAACATAAAGCCATCTGGATTTGAGCTCCCTAGACATTACTGTAGTTTTGACAACTGATTTTGGATAACTTATGGTCAATGTACTCATTGCTTCGTAAATAAAACTTAAAACCATTGATTTATATAGATATGATCAAACACAAACTATGGGCCACATAGTTAATGACTATCAAATCCATGGATATAGCGGCAAAATTGAAAAAATAAAACTACTAAGGAATCTATCTCCTAGTTAGAATCTCTACCAATTAGTTCCCCTGTGATATTTTGTTAATAATTAAACTGTCTTTTTAAAAAAATCATAACTGAAATAAATAATAAAAAGGTTCATCACTCACTAGGTCATATGACATCCAAGCATGGAAGTGACAGCTTATGCTCTCAAGTATCACTCTACCATTTCATCTGACTACAAGGATAACATAATTTAATAAAAATCAGATAGTGGTAGTATCATTTAAATGTACCATGAAAGAAAAAAATATTTATAAATATTACAACTATGCCACTGAATCGGTGATATTTTAAGGCCAATGTAAAGAGTGATTATATCGTGTATGTGTCAAATATCAGGATATACATTATTTTTAATTAATACGGCACAGCTACGGAGAACAAGCAGAATGCAATTCTTTTATAAAACTTTGAATTTTTTTCCCAAAGGAGTAGATCATTTAATTCATCAATGATATTTGCAAATCGGATATTAATTTATTAAGTGAATGCTTAAGTTTCCTAAATTTAAAGATTTGCTTGAAAGAAGGCATGGCCCTGTATCTGTAATCTGCACAAAAATGCGATTTCCTTTTTAAAATCATTTTCACATTCAAATAAGTTATGAAATACAATATATACAGATATATAAAAAATTAAATACTGCCTACTGTTATACTAGTAGTGATAAATAAATTATAAAATCATATAACATTATAATACTAGACAAAAAAAATAAAATTTTACTAAAATTCTTCCACGATCATGGTTTCGTTTATTATTAAATAGACATTTTCAAGTGAATTTCAATAAGATATATGCAACATATACATACAAAACAAAATATCCTTTCACTTCAAAAATCAACTTCTGCCTATTGCTACACCAGAATGATAAATAGAATATAAAAATATATAGCATTACAATACTAACAAAATTTTTTTTTACTAAAATTCTCCCATGATCATGGTTTCATTTATCAACAGATGGATCTTCTCAAATGGAATTCAACAAGATATGTAGAACATATACAAAGAAAATAAAATAGCCTTCCATAATTTGCTTCAAAAACCAACTTCCTTTAAAAATCAAATGAAGTTTTCATGAGATTAATGGCCTCACATTCAAGAAAATTTATCATCGGTTTCATTTGCTCTTCTTTTTGATTCATTTCTTTTATTAAAAAAATAATCACCGAATTATCAAATGTTTTACTACCTGTATATAATTTTCTATTTTATGCAGACATATATTACATTGTCAAATCCATCAAATATATTATTTATAATGCTGCAACAGAACTATCTGCAGTACTTTGCCTAGAAATTACTCCGCATTCAATTCGCTGGTATTTTATTTACAGCCAATTATGCACTTCTTTAAAACATCTTTAAGATAATCTTTATAATGTAAACTATTTAAATAAAAGCTTTAACCCAACATCAAATAAATAACAGAAAAAGATGATGAATGACACGATACATTGAGGGAAATAGAAAAGGAATAGTCTCTGCTTTTTTTATTTAAAATATTTATCTACGCAAGTTCTTGGGGTTAATCAAATAAAAAGAATATACCCAAAGCTTAATTTTAAATAAACGCTTATTAATAAAATATCAAAATGTAATAATTAACAGAACATCAAGGTAACTATCACGCTTCAGGAACAAGATTTGTATTTCAGAATTATGTGATAAATTAGCCTCAAATGTTGTACAAATTATTAGTGTCTAATTAAGGGAAATCATTATGCATTAATCTGGTTATAGACACTGATAGTAAATATAGGGAATTTGAACTCAGACTTTCAAGCATCCTTCAACTATCCACACTATCTTATATTACTGATACACATGACCACACAGATGTAGAAAAGATAATCACCAATATATGTATTTCATAAACAAAGGCAAAACTCCCCATACAGAAGTGCCACCCTGTGCCAAACAGAGTAATCAATGGATGCCAGAAGGCTTGTTTGGCACAGGGTGGCACTACTGTATGGGGAGTTTTGCCTTTGTTTACAACAAATTATGTGCTAGTATAGAGATGGTGATCATGTGATGTTTGATATGTATTTCATGCTAAACCAGCACTCACCAATTGGTCCAGATCATCATTACCCACACATATAATCAAAGCTCAGTTTACATTAAGATAGCAAATTCTTATACTTTAATTGGACAGGCTTCTTCAATCTATTCCAACCTCCAATTCTTCAGCCATCCATACCATTGGAAATCTGATGATGGAAAGCCCAAATAATAATTAATAAAGAATTAAGATGATAACTTTTATTCACTTTTCATTCAATCTTTTTTTATAATTTAAATGGTTTTATTTAAATTACCGGGTTTTTTTTTAATATTTCTGTTTAGATAAAATTTTATAATCCACTTTTTACCCACTTTTCAATTTCTAATCTGGTTGAACCTTTGTATACATATGTATTCCTATGATAATACTTTTTTTTTAATAGTTTGCAAACAATTTTAGCAAGAAATTAGTGAAAAATTTTAATTTCATATATAATATTAGTATTAGCAGTGTCCAGAAGTACTCTGTAATTTAATACTCAATAATACTTTGAAAATTAGAACAATTCACTTTTATTTAGTATATACTTTTATAATATTTGAATATAAGTATAATTTATAAACTCGGAGTTTAGATATAATTACTAGGGGATTTGAACACAGACTTTCAAGCTCCCTTCTGCTATCCATTCTTTTATTTAACGTAATTCCCTTTTTTTGTTTTTTCTGTCTAGTAATTTAATTTAAATAAATTCAACTCATTGTAGTAACTCAGTATTACATACATAAAACCAAAAAGTGGGGGGGGGGGGTATTTATATAGACGCACTAAAAAATTATTTTTTCTTCAGCATTCACAAATAAAAGTGAAGTGATCATATTTAGAAATATTCTTCGTTATTAATGTAAAAAATATTACAACGGAGTCTAAATATAAAATTTAGAAAGATTTATTGTACCAAGAATATCTTCACTCATTCTCAATTTTATATTTAAACTCTGTTTTAGTATGTTTACATTAATATTTAGAATGGCAGAGTATCAAAATGTATATATTCTTAGTTATACTTGATATCACGGGGGAAAAATCTCTGACCCTCGAAAGCTCTCAATCCAGTCAATGGACATTTTCTAAAATGTCCGGTCATTTTCTAAAATGTATATAAAATGGCACTGTAGAAAACATGCACATAATGTAAATATTAAATTGAATTAAATAAAATAAAATATTTATTTTTTCAACTACTATGTTTTTTTCTCCAAACTTTATAATAGTTCTAGTTTGTTCTATCAGAAGTGCAATATTCCAACAAATTAATTACATTATGTGGTCAATCTGACTATGAATTTAATCCATCATGTTAAGAGCAATTTGTTTTTATAATGATTATGTTTTTATAATGATTTTTGTTAGATGAACATATATTAGTAAAAATTAAATATGAATTTTATTTTGTTTTATTATTATTTTGCATTTAATTTTTTTTAGTAGAAAGGCTAAACCAAGATAGAGGAAAATTGACACAAAAAAATTGAGTATCCCAAAACAAATGGACCAATGTATATTTTGTCTTAAAAATAAATCCTAGATATGAGATAGAATAAAATATCTTTATATGACAACAAAATAATATATGACAATATCTGTAATAAAGCAACATAAAGGATCTAGTTCCTTGTATTTTAAATATTTTTTCTTATAAAAAAAAAATAATAAATCAATATGCCGAATATAACTGAAGAATATTTCACTAATTAAAGAACACAATATTAAGAGACACTATTTATCAAACATTCTGATTATAACAAAAGTATTGGGGAAGAAATATAAAAACAAAAAACTTGAGGAATTTCAGTGGCTGACATGTTTTATAAAAAGTACAACAAGTCAGAAAATTTTATGAAAGAAAGATACATTGTATCAAAAAAAAAAAAAAAAAAAGAAAATTTGAAACCATTTTCTGAAGGATTGTCATTAAATGTGGAACAATCATTAATAATGATGACATTATTTATTTTTAATTCACAAAAAATATGATGCCCTTGTTTAAAAAGAGAAAGTTGAAATTGGCCTGCTAGTTAAAAATGTTGCCCATCCATTTTACATAAATAGAAATTAGATGTGTATTTTTAAAATGGCTAAGAATATTAAGTTAAAAATATTAAATTGTAATTCTTACTTGATGAGAAATTCATAAAAATTAATAGAATATGGAACTAAGTCTACTTCTAAACACAAGTGCCCGAGCTGAAGAAACATTATTTTTTACTTCTTGTGCATATATATGAATAAAAGCATTTCTTTAAAAGCATTATTTTTCTTTTATGTTAAATGTAAAATAATAAATACAATGAAAAGAGAATTTTACATTGTGCTCACACACACAAATCATTATTTTAAAATACATACATGAACGATATTACAATATTATACATTTATTTTACTAATCAATATGAATTTTGGGATTTCAATATTTACATCCTTTGAAATATTTTCACTTGGATATTAGAAGTTGGTAAGTTGGGCAGTTACATATGTAATCTTTGCCAGCTTCAAAAATAAAAACCTCATAAAGTAATCTACATTTAATATTCATTATTGGAAAATTAATGATTGCATAAATTAGTTTTACATACATCTAATAGCATCATATATAAAATTAAAATTTTTAAATAATACAATTAATCTTTAGCCTGGAATCATATATTGTGTATGTCCATGTGTCCATGAATATATTTGTATAATCTACTGCAACTTAAAAATAACAAGATTTAATTCTTAGCAATCAAATCTTATCTTATGCAAATTTACACACATATCCATATCCACTCAAAACTTATATTTTGGATACTTTATTAATTCTTGATAAATCAATCTATTAAAGTAAAAGAATGCATTTCATATACATATTATCGTAATTTCTACATATTTATGCATTATTTGCAACCTATGTTTCGACTGTCTTGCAGACAGTCAAAACATAAGTGTATGTGTGTATATGTACAATAAAAGATTTTTGCTAAAAAGAGTTTGAAGGGATTTGGATAAATTGGATTTATATAAGATATTATAGCAAAAATAAAGGAAAAAGTGATTTTAGTAATATTTCTAAAGACAAAAGTATATTTTTATTGTAAAAGCTTTTTTTTACATATTTGATTTTTACTTTTTAATTAACAAACTTTCAATTTCACAATAATTTTACAAAATGTGATGAGTATAGGATTAAATTTGCTTTACTGTGTATCGATACAGTTACATAATTTTGCTATCCTGTACAGTTTAGTGCACTGCTTGAAAACCTATTTTACATGTTCTGTTCAAAGATATATTACAAATTTCAAAAGAAATTTTATAATTTAAAATATTTCTAGCATTCTCACATATTTATAAAAAAATAAATTCAACAAAACATTTTTAAATCAATTATTTTATATAGCGCCGATGTTTTATAAACTGTAATAGTTATACAACATTAAGCTGTGCACATGCGCTTTGCATTTTTAAATGTTTTTCACAGAGAGTTTAATTTTTAAATGTTCATAATAAAAATTGCTATAAGTTTTATTCTTAAAAAAATCCATTTTCTAATCATTCAAAAAACATTACTCGAAATTAAAAATTACTAAAATTAAACATTGAAATAATTGTATTTTCTAATTACTTGTATTATTATTTTTAAATTTAGGTCAATTTAGATATCTTTCAAGCTTTCTTACTCTCTACAAATAAAATAATGTTAATAACTACATAACTATGCAGATTTTCAAAATGAATTAAGTCCATTACTTCACTTGGCATTAGAAGTGCAAGAAAAAAAACTAGTTTAAAACCTTTTCAGAATTCTAAGGTTGCAATGCAGTATATTAAAATAATAGACTTTTTCTTTGTTTTCCATTTGCAATTTGTTGGATATTGATCCTTGCTCTGTATGTACACTGTAATGTTTTTCTTTAAATATAGTAACAATATTGAATTTAATTTGTAATATTTCTTAAACCCTCGATGTATTTCCCAATGGTATTTTTGAAGAGATATTTCAAAAGGCTAAAGATTAATCAATAAAACATCAACTTTTTCCCAAAGAAAGTAGACTAAAAAGGGAGGTCTTAGTAGTAAAGATTACATCACACACTCCAACACAGAGCACTTTTTCAAGTCTTTCCATTCGCTGCTTTAATCTTCAAACACTAAAACTTAATTACTTCCCTAAGATTATAATTCAGCAGTGGTCAATATTTTTAGCCCATGTGCAAACTTTTTCATCTTTAAATTCAAGTGTGTAACTTCTTGCCTGTTGTTAGTATCCTGTAGACCTGGGGTGGGAAAACAGCGGCCCGAGGGCCACATGCAGCCCGCTAAGAGTTTTTATGCGGCCTGCCAAGACAATCAAAAAAATCCACATTAAACTGAGATTTCCTTCTCATGCGCGACTAAAGATTTGTCTCATATTTTCCACTAGGATGGCTACGTCAATATACATGCGCAGTATAGAGACGGTGTGCAGTGCTTTTCCAGTTGATCAGGTTAATT
Source organism: Epiperipatus broadwayi (assembly GCA_028023455.1). NCBI lineage: Eukaryota > Metazoa > Onychophora > Udeonychophora > Euonychophora > Peripatidae > Epiperipatus > Epiperipatus broadwayi. The sequence continues at coordinate 1,280,104 of JAQFVV010006353.1, forward strand.
TCAATTTTGTCTTTGCATTAGCAAATATATACATTTCCAACTTTAGTGAAACCCATGAACCCTCTGAAAAAATGTAAAATCGGTGATGAATATCGTGTGTTAAAGAAGAATGGACAAACATATATTTCTTCAGTAATACAGGGAATAAAGCAGTATGTTTATTGTGTCATGAAAAAAAGGTGTGACCCTCCGATAACCTTCGCTTCCACAATACCAATATCATATAATCATCTATTATTAAATGTTGAATATCTAGAAAATTTTAAACCTTCATTTAAACTTTTCCAAAATGCAAATAACTGCAATAGTAACAACACACAAGTGGACAACACAGGTTAGTAGATTACATGTTTCGAACAGTATTACTCTCCGTTCTTCAGGAGTTGCTGGCCTGACCAGTGACAATGCTAACATAGGAGTGGAACTTATACCCTTACATTTTTGAATATCAAGGTTTAAGGAAATGCTCTAACCAACTAAACTAATCTGCCACTTATATGCTTGCTCATTTCTTTCCATGTGACTGCTAACAATAAATGATACAAAGCATTTTTCTAGTAATATAATAATGTACTACAGCTAGCATTTAAAGTTCAAATACTGTTCACTTTAATGAGACTTCTGAGTCTATTTTGCTGTCACCAGATTTATAATCTTTGAAGTTAAGCATTTTTTAAAAAAAAATTTGAATCACTCATGAGGATATGATCTCATTTTTTACGATTGTCATTGATGAGAATAATTATTGTAAAAAAAAAAAAAATGGTAAGGCTTACAAAATGCAATCAATTACAAAAACGAAGATTAAAAACATTTACAGAATCGATCTGGATTGCACCCTCAAATAAAGATGAGTAAAACGTCTACTTACAAATTGGATTGGAGCAAATTTTTTTGAGTTCGACTCTTGGAATTTGATTTTTTAATTCTTTTTACCGATTATTAACAAAAGTTATTTTATGACTGCAATATTACTTTACAAGTTCTATTTTTACTTTTTATTTTTATAATGAAGAGTTTGATGTATCAATATCAATCGACCCATATTCCAAGTTTGATGCACGAGTTGATCATCCCTGTTTCAGATCAACTCCTTCCTTGTATCACTTTTACTTTTCACAGATCCTTCCAATATATATTTCTCAATTTTTCTAAATATATTTTCAATACAATTCCTTTTTAATTCTTTTTTACATTCATATGTAAAAGCTTACAATAATGTCACCTCTCTTTTTCTAATCGAACTAAATCTCTTTTCCATATAAAAAAAAAAAAAACATTTTAAAATCTCTTTCTTAATTATGTTTAAAATAACTTCCTTAGCCAATGCAATTCTTCCTCTAAAATCTTTAATGCTATTTGCACCAACAGTTGTCCAATTTAACTAAACACTTACAAATACTAACCTGCTTCGTGCCCACATTTTATAATATTTTATCACTTCTTAGATTCACTGCTTTAATCTTAAGTATTTACTTTATCTCAAAGACTGCGAATTTTAATAATCTTTCTCAACAATTTTTTTAACTCATTCTTACTCCCATGCCATCAGATTAAAGGAAATGAAACTTCCTATCTTAATGTCAGCTTCCCTTTAATAAAAACAACATTCAATTTTAACCAATTCATCTAAATGTTTATTAAATAATACACAACTACAAATGATAACACTGTCTTGTACTTTTTCTTAAAACTACCTCTCAAAAATAAAAAAAACTGCTTAATATTTAATGCTTGGAAGATGCGTTAATCATTTCTCTTTCCAATCCTTCTTTTTCCAAACATTTATCAAAACGATCTAATCCACGTGGATGCTTTTTCAAAAATAATAAAATCCTAATTTATCTTCCTCTTTCAATATATGTTATGCAATAGATATCAACATTTCAATTGCATTTTTATTCCTCTTTCTTATTTATGCCCTTTCTGCTTTTCAAATAAAACGTTTTTATAAAATATCTATTCAATACTTTCAACATCTTTATTACACGAGATTAAATGTATCTCTTAAAATCCTCACATTTTTCTTCATTATTTTTTTCCTATTGAAGTTATAACTATCATCATCATCATCAACCATTATCAATCCACTGCAGGATGAAGATCTCTCCAAGTTCAATCCATCTCCGAACTTTAGCTTCTCTTCTCTACATCACCCCTGCACACTTTCTTATTTCATCCATCCATCTCACATGTGGTCTCTTTCTGGGTCTTTTGCAATCTCTTGGAATCCGGTTTAAGATTTCAATTGTCCATTTATTTTCATCTCTTCTAGCAATATGTCCAGCCCAACTCTATTTGTTAATTTTTTCAATGAGATCAGTAACACCTGTTTGTTTTCTTACCCATATATTGCATTTTCGATCTCCTCGTTATTCCTAACACATATCTCTCCATACTTCTTTGAGTGGTCTGAAGTCTCTGTACTGCTCTTCTATTAAGTGTCCAAATCTCAGAGCCATAAGTAAGAACTGGTACACATTTATTAAAAACCTTCCCTTTTCAAACACATTATATAGGTTATTATTCTGGGTAAAAAGTACATTACAATCGTTGCAAATTCTTTTACATCCTTTTCTCTGCAAAGTTTTTAATAATTCAAATGGAATATTACTAATATGGTGTTATTATTTCTACTATAGAAGCTATGTGTTCTTCTCTATTTTTTTTTCCAAAATAAATACTACCTTGTATGGTGAGTGCAATGGTCGAATGTAAGATCCTTGGACCAATTCCAGTGCTGGTATTTCAGGGACTTGAACTTCTTATGAACTCTCAAGCAATGAAGCCATTTGATTATTGGTTTTCTCTTCAAACTGCGTGTAACACTATCTCTAATTCAATACATGTGTTATATAGTCACACAGTTTAACTATTCATCACCAAAAAATTTAAAGTATTAGCCATCAGGATCACGAATTATAACATGAAATGTGGGAAGGGTGTTTCATATGCATTATCTACAATGCTCTTCCAGCCATCACGAAATCATGCAAACAAATTGAAAATGTTCTTACGATTTATGACTTCAATACCATACGCAGTTTGAATCCTATGTTTTGGAAGTAATCTCGCCCAACTTGAAACAAAATTTAATATTAGTCTATTGTTCTATAGTGGGTATCGCATTTCACATTGTAACTCATGATTCAGACATGCTAGCACCTTACAATTTTTGTGGTAAATAGATAAACTATGTCAGTACCTAACTCACACATTGACTCAGAGATGGTATGACTGGCAATTTGGAGAAACCCAGTTACCTTTTCACTGGGACGCAATGTTTATAAATAGTTCTTTCCTTTCTTGCTTCAACCGCTACTTCATTCTTATTATTCTACTTTTCCCACCCAAAAAAGATTTATTCTATAATAAATTAAAGTTACATTTCCTTCCAAATCTGTGTATAACAACTAAATTCTCATTCTAGCCACACTTTTATGTTCTAATTCTTTATTAAACTTTCTAGATCTCTTTCTACATTCATTTGCAATTATATTTTTTTATTGTCTTCTCTCAACTGTTTTATTATTAGATCTTGTTTCTATAATTGTTAACTCGAGGCTTTTTCCTTGTATCTTTCTCATTATATATTACCCGCACAAGTTTCCTTTCAATTATTCTTAAATTTAAATTTTGTTTAGCATAATTGTTTTTACTTCTTTTAATTAATTTCTCATCCCCAAAATTTGTTTCTTAATGCTTCCCCTTAATTTATTAAAATTTAGTTTCAATTCTATCGATATTAAATTGCCAAATAAATCTGTCTGCTTCAGAATTGTGTGCACGGATTCTTTGTGCTGCCCATAGTCAGTTATTTATCGTTTGGAGCTTTTTTGTGATTTTAAAACTATATGCTCATTATCATTACATTATTTGCCCTATTATCAACCTTATTTCAAATTCCACGTCTATCATCTCATTTTTCCAATCCCGAAAATCATTATACAGTCACAGTTTTTCATATTTGTTTTCAATTATATTTTCCAATTTCCCCATGCAAAAATCTCTTTTCATATAATATTCACTAGTAAGCATATATGCCCGTATAATCATTATTCCTTACAACATTCTCTCTTGCTCTAATCAATAGCAATTAAAATTACATTAACTTCTATCGCAACAATAAATTTTTTAACACCCTTTCTTCTTCACCTCCTAACCCATCCAAATCTTTTCACAGAAATCTAGAATATCAAACCATTTCCTATTCATTTTTTTTGTGGATTTTCATATTTTTGAATGTATTTATATTTCTAACATTCTATAAAATTTTAAAAATACTCTTTGCCAGATTAGCACTCCATTTGCTTTCCAAAATATTCTTTGCCAAATTATTACTGGATTTGTTGTCCACATTTTTTTCTAACTACATCTTTCATAAAATAGTTTATATAAAAGTTACCTTAATCTTATTTTGCAATATAATATTTTATTTTTTAAAAATCAATAAATAAATTGGACTTCAATTAAAACATATACTAATACTCAGCTAAGTAGAAATAAGTTGCCTAATTGTTCATAAATAAAAATTTACAATCGATAATTAGATAACTGAAAATTTTTGTTTCTAGAATATAAATATATTTTAGATATCTTTATCACCAAAAGAAAAAAATAATATGAAAAAATATATATATAAGATTTTGGAAAGGGAAAGGGGGTAAATAATAAATACCATACATAAATCAAGAAGCAATAAAAAAAACACTAAATTGCCTTTGAACTTATATGTTTAGAAAGAAAGTAAAATCATTAAATATATTTATAAACAAGTTATATGAACACATTTGTCAAAAAATAATAAAAAACAAAGTTATTAAGATTACCAGTTATTTATAAAGAAATAGTAAGAACTAGACTGCACAACAATCACTCACTTTTGAACTTACCCCAACTTAGGATAAAAAGAATAAAAACAACTACATATTTACAAAATAAGTTAAAGCAAAAAAAACACACACACAATAGAATTAAAATAAAGAAAAAATAATATTTAATGGATATGTGCTTTTTTTTTTTGTCTTTTTTTTCAAAACCAAATCAATACTTTCCATGCACAAATCAAAAGTAAAACAAAAACATATAATAAACAAATAAGTTTATAATTATTTCAAAAATTAATAATCAAATAATATTTTTTAAAAATTACTAAGTAATTTTAAAAAAAATAATTTTTTTTAAATTTTCCAAAGTTACTAGTACATATAATACACTTCACCGTCTGATGGCGCTGTTTTTCACCCAATGCACATCAATATACATATTCATGGGATGACGATACGGTCAAATATGGTAAATTTTATAAATTTATATACGATCTTTTAAATATACGTTGTTGTTTTTTTTATATATGGTATTTTGTTTTTTTAGCGGTGGAGTGTATTATATGTATTAATACCTTTTCGAATTCTGGAAAATTACAAATCCAACAAATTGAATAACAAAATCTTAATATGATCAAAATATTAAATAATTAAGTCACAAAAAATACTTTGATAAGAAAGACATATTTTAAAAAATGTGACTTTTTACCATTATTATTATTTCATTGATAATGTTAGAAAAATCACAATTTTGCAATGTTCTTTATACTTAATATAGGTAGTACATTTAATCGATTTTCAAACATTGTAAACAAAGTTAATTTTCAATACACTTTAATTGATTAAAAGAATGTTCAGCATTTAGTCTTCACAGATAATGCGAAAAAAAAAATTGTTATAAATAATATACCGTGGACATAGTTTACACCTTCGTTCAAAATCATTCGTTTCGATATTTCTTGAATGAGATTTTAATCTATGATTTTATAGAATGCTATGAAATCTCATGATAGTTTTTCTAAGTCTGTGCTTTAGAATATTTTTCTAAGAGTAATTTTAAATAATTCTAGATATATTTTCAAATCAATTTATTTTTGCATTAACTGTATTTATTAAAATATTTAAAAAAATTGCAATTAACTTTATTCCGCGGGATCCTTTGACCATTTCAAATAATTTTTTTCTTTTTCCAAATTTGTCTTTGAGGAAAACTGTAAGAAATTCATATTGTGTGTTATATGTTTCTACTCATTTAAAATGTCTTAAATTTAATATTTCATTTTTAAATAATTTATTAAATTTTGAATCGAATATTGTTGTTTTTGTTTACAATAATTCATTAAAGTATTTATTTTAAAATATGGTTAAACTTAACAGTAATGACATTTAAAATAACGAATCTAATGAACTTTGAGTTTGAGATACAAGTGCATTACCGTTATTATCCAGAGCAGTGTTTTCGAACCGCCAGTCTGCAGAAATTTTTTTACCAGTCCATGAAAATATTCTTAATTTGATAATTACAAATGAATTTCAAAACGAAATTTTAATGAAAATAAATCTAACGTGTCTCTAATCTCATGCAGGTTCTACCATATTGTACAATATGCATCATTAGTCAGACTTCCCATAATGATATATTTTTAAATAACTATTAGTTTTGAACTTTTGTTAATTCTATTAAAATGCATTAAAATAAAAAAGAAACAAAATGCAATGGTGTATTTATTAATTCTTGTAACAATTATTATGTGATTATATTACAATAATTATTATATGATCTGCAATTTATGAATCAATGAATATGATTTTCTGTGATTTTTACGGAATATTTGTTAATTAGTCTTAATTAGCATTGTCTTTATAATAATTATAAAACTTGTGATTTTATCAATGTACTTTTTAAGGGTAGTCAATATTTCTTGTTCTCATTGTTCTCCGATTTATTTATTTATGTAATTTTATTGTAGGAATAATAATACAACTATATACTTACATAATTTTTTGTATTAACTAGGACATTATCTTAATGACGAGTAAAAAATATAGTACGCATTTCGGGAATCGAACCAGTAAAAATCACTCTCTATATATACACACACAATGTCACAGATAAAAAAAATTAAGATAATTTATTTTAATTATATTATGTTACTGGTTCATGAAAAGTTTTTCTGGAATCTAAGCAGTCCGCAGTGAGAAACAGTTGTTCAAACTGTTTACAGATTGCTTTAAAAGAATCGGTTTTGATTTCCCAATGAGTATCACACAATGATTTATGTGTTATAATTTTATATATGCTTTTTGATCTTTTCCCCCATATAAGAAGAAAATAAAGAATACAAGCATTGCATTATTCAAAAATTTTCAACAATATATACTGCTGAAAGCAGATCATAAATTAGCAAATTAAAAAAAATAAAATAATGTACGTAAATTTAATGACAATTTGAATGAATTATTCTGAAATGCACATCTTCGTATACACCTTTCATATTTCGTCCATCTTCAACACTTCTTTTTACGATTTAGAACATCTAAATTTAATTTAATTTTTTCAAAGGCATATTTGCTAAGCATTGACAAATTGTATCGGATACATCAATAGATTCTATAAATGATTCATTAATAATTAGTTTCTTGTCTGTAAGCATCTAATTATTATAGATGTTTGTTCTGTGTGAAAAATATCGGGTATGCAATCCATTTGGATGCTGTAATATCTAGACGATTTTGTATCAGTTTTTACTTTATTATTTAAAGTTGCAATATATTCCTCCTGGGATCTATGTGCCAATTGATGTACTATTAATTTTTGTATGATTTTAATTTATTTAAATGTTCCATTAACACTGGATCATAATCCTGCATGGCTTAGTTTAAAGAGTGGCAGATTATGAAGCTCAAGATTTACGGATCATGCCCATACCGCCATTCAAACTTATGAACTCCAACGGAATAGAGCTATTTGATTATTTACTTATTAATTGGATCATATTTACATAACAGTTTGATTAAATTGGAAAAATTTCCATTAATTAACTCTATTTTTTCATGAATCTCCCCAATAGATTATAATTAGCCAAAAATAAAAGAACATTTACAATTCTGAGAAATAGCAATCTTAGATACTCCATTTTTTTTTTTTTTTGCGACATTAATTTGAACTGTATTATCAAGAGTGCAATTTAAATTAATTCTTGCCAAGCAAGCTAAGTTAATGCAATAAAAGAAATCCCTATTGCTTGAAGCCATTTTTATAAAACAAAAGCAAGATATTGAATCTCAAGTTTTTAAGGACAATAACTAACTATTATGCCATTTTTGTACCATCAGACAGTTTAAAAATATGTAGAAAAAAGGTCTACCATCAGTATTTTTAGGTAAAATATAGATTGGTTTTAAATGATTTTGTTTCACTTTTAATGTATAATAATCTAAATTTATCATTTATAATATCTGGCCACAAATCTGAATCATTTATGTTTACTAGATCATTTTCAATGTCGTATTGATGTATTGTTTCATCAGATTGTATTTCAATGAGATTTACTTCATTATCAACAATTACTTCATTATAAAATTCAGTATTTCTTTTTTGTTTCTTCCATTTGTCTTTTCCCCCATAATTTCAAAATTTTAATTATCAATTTGGTTAATCTGCCTTGCTTCAATTAATTTATATTTTTCTCCATAGCATTTGCATTTCGCTTATCAAGGAACATGATTTCTTAATATTATCTTTATTCCATTTCATTTATTCATGTTAATCAGTATTATGAGATCGATTCTGCAATCATAGAATTCCTATAATTTTCTTTCATTTTTATTTTCTCTTTGGCCAATTTTCTTTTCTGACTAACAATAGTGAATTTAATATGTTAGATTATCAATAAAGATATAATAAATTTCAAATTATGAGTCAGATGAAGTTTCTCTAACTAATGAAGACATTCTTGAAGAAAGAAAACATTTTGTTTAAAAAAAAATCATTTAATAGTACATAAATATTTAATAGAAAATTATAAGGAATATAATAAGATATTTTTGTAAAATTGCTAATTAGTTGATAAATTGTTGAAAGCCTTTAACTAAAAATAAAAATTATTAAACAAAATATATACTCTACCAGTGTCCACTTTGGCCTGTTCATTACTTAAGAGGTGAAACAGTTAAATTACTAGAAATGCTCCAAATTATAAACTTAATTAAACGGCATTTTCAGAATCAAATTATTTTTTAAATTTTGAAATATTTTAAAGAAACTAAAACTCTCCAAAAGTTTCAATCTTATATATCTTTGTTATTTTTGATCATAGAATAAAATGTTTAAAAAACCATTGTATAGAGGTAGAGCTTTGAAGAATCTTTTGACAAGTACAGAATTTTTACAGCACACTTCATTTTTGATATATAATACAAAATTGTAATATGACATCAGTATATTCTTTATTTTTTTAAAATTCAATAATATAACAAATATATTAAAACATCTGATTAGCCATCTAAATCTTAACATAGAGGATGATGTATTCTGTACATATATAATCAAGCAAATTTAATTAAATTGAAGACAGGATTGATCAATTTCAAAAAAAAAAAAAATGGTGCAATGCAGTAGGAAATAATAAGTAATTAGTAATTTAAACCACTTGAAATAATTTAATAATTTTTCTATTTTCAAATAACAAAGATATCAATAGAAGGTTCACATTAAATAGCCAACCAGTATAATAAAAACTAATATATATCTATCTGACAATAAAAGTAGACAATTCAACAGCTACTACGCTGATTGATATAAAATTTGTGATTTGAATATTTTCAGTAAATTAGATGTATTGTCAGATTTAATAACAATGCTGAAACTAAAGATGTCTTATTGTTTTGATAAATCTTGGATCAAATTTTTACGTAACACAATTGACATACTTACATATTATATATATTTAGTTAGTTTATTCAGTAATTAAAGATATAATAAAATAACTTTAAGCCCATGATGTACTTATGAAGTTTTTTTGCTGAGTATCTGCTCAAATCGTAATTTTTGATACAGAAATATCTAAAAAAAGTATTTCTAGTCATTAACACACCATTTTATATTATTTTCGATTATGCATTATTACTTGCACACAAGTCAATATTATCATTCGTTCATGGAAATATGCTTGTTTTATTGGGCATGCTCAAAAGTAACATTTAACGCTTGCATTTTCATTAATACATATATAAATAAAATATAAAAAGAATTAGGCCACTTATGATGATTGTCTAAACATTTGATATCCAAATAACCATTAGGTTAACACAATAAACTTTAGATACGTGAACAATGTAATTGACGACTTAACCCCCCTCCCCCCTTGCCACTCAAAAAGTATCAAAATATTGTTAATATATAATAGTTAAGATTTTACTTCATTAACGCTTAAATAAATTAAAATATATATGTGCTCTGCGCACAGGTAATGAAGCTATTAATAAATTGTCAAAATTTTTTTTTACCGCCAAGCGCTTTCGGGACAGTCTACAGTCCCATATTCATGGCAAGTTATTCTGTTAATAACTGTAAAACTATGCAAATTTTATGCAAACGTATGTGCAGATGTTACGTGGACCATTTATGAGACACGAGAGAAACTCTGGACATGCTTTTCTACCTACCACATCCAGTGTCGTTTGCTCTGAAACAAACGACACCAAACGTAAAGTTAGGGAAGCTTACTTCATTGCGGCTGACCCATCGGCAATCAACAGAAGAGAGGCCTGCTATTCCCTATCTCGTAAATGGTCCATGTAACATCTGCACATAAGTTTGCATAGTTTTACAGTTATTAACAGAATAACTCGCCATGAATGTGGGACTGTAAACTGTCCCGAAAGCGCTTGGCGGTAAAAAAAATTTTGACAATTTATTAATAGCTTCATTACCTGTGCGCAGAGCACATATATATTTTAATATATAATATGAAACAAACATTTATGAAATATGAAAACAGATGTACATAATAATAAATTCAGTTTACGCATTCATAATCCAAAGTAATAATATAAATAATTGTGCAAAAATATTATATGTCACGGCAAAAAATAATAATCGTAAAAGAAATTATGTTGTTAAAATATGCATATTTTGCTGCTACCTCAATTAGGCAAATGAATATAGATTCATTTTTATTATTATTTTTAATATATACTTTTTTTTGTTGGCTTATGAGGTGTCCTCAAAATTTCAAAGGGCATCCCAATCCTAGTTATACTACTACAGCTTGGGTCCCATGTGCCTGCAATGGCTGTATAACTCGTGGCCCACCTTAGTACTCCTGCGCAGCTTAACTTTCCAGTAAGAGTTATAGACTTACAAGCTACAGGTTCCTGGACCAATTCCATGTGAACAACTAAATTTAGTCAACTGAATAAGACGATTATCTTACCTGGTGCTTGAGTATTACATGGCTCTCTAGCAAGCGACCATATAATTTATTTTTATTTAAATATGGTATATTATTTGATATATTAATTGTATAATAAATATGGAATGACAAAACAGTTTCACATTTAATTAGTATTAATAATTTTAATCGCATGTAAATGATTTTCATGGTTGATTAAATACATAACATTTTATGAGTATAAATCTTCACAGAACAATCAAGTCCGAATACATTACTAAGACAAATTGCAATCAGATTCTAAAGAAACCTTAATGCTCTTTAAAAAGTGATAGCAATTTATCCTAGTATCATATTCGAATGTGATTGTTTCATGAAGTATTTACATTTAATGATATACATTTTGATTTAAAACAGTGAAAATCTAAAATTTTAAATTTAGAAACAGAAAAAAAACACAACACGATTTTAAATCAGAATGGTTAACACCACTTGAGAACTGTAATCTGACTAATATCTCAGAATGAATTTAAAATATAACAACAAAAAAATACATTATTCCACAGGGATATAAATCTAATCAAAAATATATAACACATTCTTCTATGCATTTCACACAAACAAATATAATACTTTATTATTCCATACTTTCAAAAATGGACGACAGTTTTGACAATCCAACAGTCTTCTTCAGATCTCTTTCCACTATTTAAAAATATAGACATTAAAATCCTGGTTTTAAAACAGAAAAAATAAGAACAGGCTGTAATTATGCACTAAGAAAGAAGCAAATGACCTACCACTGTAACTTTCACAAGATAAATATATTTCCCCTGAAAAGATACCTTCCTCTATTACAGAGACAAAGCTAGATAAAAGGCAACAAAATTTTGCTGCATATTCTAAAATTGTTTGATGCACAAAGAATTACAAATGCATATGTGATATTACTATAATCGGTAATTATATTCTAATCTGTTTACACTGATGAAATTTAAATTTCTGAATAACCCAAGAAAACTTTTTAAAACTACTATTGGTCAGGGGAATAACTACTGACTTTACAATACAAAAGTTGTGACAAAATTTACATCTACTTCTTGGGATGACATAAGATTTTATTCTTACAAATATCTGAAATGAATATGCTTTAATAATTTTATTTCATTTCTACCTATACCTTTTGTTTAAAGATAAACCAATCCAGTGTATTCTATCAAATGCTTATTCGAGATCAATAAAACATTTCTTAATTTCATTTATTTATTTTTTTAATTTTATTTAGCGAAACGTTTTTAACATTCGTGCCATTTTACCAAATAAAATTGCAAATACAAATAAAATGGAATTTTTCTATTTTTGAATATAATACTGAATACGTCAACACTCTCTCCCAATTCTTTATCTCTCTTTTCTATCAAACTGTATCTTGTATAAAAAAAATATATACTATTCAAAATCTCCACAATGCCTTAACTGCATATGAAAAGAAGCTTATTTTTCACAACTCTTTTATTTCTCTGCATTAGGCCTTAATCTCACTCATTACGTCTGCTTTCCCATTATTTTTTTCTTCAATTGATATATGTTCTATCTCTATTTTTTTTATTGCTAATAATTTGTACTAACTATTTCAAATCATTTTTCTGCTATACATATCTTCTTATTTCCAAGATACCTTTACATTCTATAATGCAACTACTTTTCCAATGTTTTCATTTTCCACTGTATTATTAATTATCTCACTACTGTCGAATAATTATCTCTTACAAATTTCATAGCAATTGATCTTGAATTACTTTCACTTTCTAGTGGAATTTACCCGATAATTTGATTTTATATAGTCTACACTTTTCTGACATACTTGAAAATTTTTCCTAGGATTCACCTTCCTTCTTATTTCTGTTCTTATTCACGGAGACTGCAACTTTACTTCTAGATCAGGAATGGCAAACTGCAGCTTGTAAGCCACAAGTGGTTCTTTCACCCCAATCTCACAGCCATTTTTATCGAGATAAACATAAATCACATTTTCCATTTCCTCTTGCAATTTATAAATAAACATTTTAACAACCCTAGGAGAGGAAAAATGCGCTTTGGAACATTTTTTAATTCTCCCTTATTACAGAATAGTGTATTTGATGTTTAAATTCTATTATGTTTGATTAATAAAATAAATGTTCACATCATGTTTCCTTGCGGCTCTTTTATGGGGGGGGGGGTAAACAAAATGGTTCTTCATGTTAAAATATTTTCCTAACCCTCTTTTAAAGTTAGCAATTTATTATCAACTTCAAGATGTGCACTCTTAAATACTATCCCATAAACCAACTTCAAATGGAGACATGATCTACTGAACTCAATTAAATAAAATTCATCATTAAAAAAAATTTAAGATATTTAAATTTTTTTTAATTTTTAAAATGAATAAGCATAGTTATTACATAATTTTCTTTTTAAAAATGACATTCCAATCTTTCAATCCACAATTTTAGCAAAAATGTTAAATTTTTAATTTTATATGTGACACCGATGCTGACGGTGTCTAGGGGCACATCCTTATACTTAAAACTGGATAATTCGTTGAAATTTTGATCAATTGACTATTTTCTTTTTATTATAGTCTTCTTGAACTTACTCTGTTTTTTTAATTTTTCAATCTAGATAAAATCTAAATAAATTCAGCTCACTTCGATGTTCCATATATAAAAGTAAAAAGTAGAAAATGAGAAAAGAAAAATTAAAGAAATGCTTTTATTCACATGAAGGCATTAAAAGGTAAAAAATTAATTTTCTTCCCAAATAAAAGCATGAGCTGTATTTTACACAAATAGATATTTGCATATTTTTTTGCTTAAAGATAGTAACAACACAAAATATTGAATAGTAATTCTTGTTAAATAAAAGACAAGGTTTAATTAAGACTATTTCACACTTTTAATTACTAAACCTGAAGAAAAAAAACATTTTTTTTTTTTTTTTTTAGTGCATTTACGTAAATAACGCACATCTTTAAAATTTTCTTTATTTATTTTGCTACTTATGGATTAGACCTGCTGTGATGAAAGTTGTCAGAAAAAACAAATGTCTAAATAAAGACCGAATTAAAAACACTTACAATGTTGTAAAAAGAAAAATAATTACTTTTTTACATGAATATTAGATATAATTCCGATCAATGAGAAAGTTGTTATTCAAAATGTTAGTTTACTGCTATTTTTATCATTTAAAGTATTCTGTGATCATGTGAAAAAATTCTGGGATGACTAATCAATCGTCTGGCGTAAGTAAAGTACATCCCTCTTTAATTCCTGCCGAGTGAATTTTTTGAATGACTTTTTTAACCAATGAAATGATTAAAATTTGGAAACTGCTTGCTACTGAGGATGATGGAGTCCACTACTTTCAAAAGACGGTCATAGACTGGAATAATTATTTGGAAAAGCTTGTGTGTGTAGCATGCTAGTCTGAGAAAAATGCAAAATCCTACATAAATGATGACATGCAAACTGCCAGAATACGAACATTTTCGTGTAAATCATAGCTATGCTTTCCTTTGCATTTTTCAGGACAAAAAGGTAAGTAATATTCTTGTGCTTTTCTTTTTTTATTGGAATAAACGTATATTGCTGAAAATTGTTGTTGCGATCTTATTTCTTGCAAAAAAAATAAAGTTGTATCATGCCATGTTGTACAAAATAAAGTTCTTGTCATTTTTGCAAATAACTTGATTAGCTTCAAAACATTAATATGTGTTTATTTCCACTAAATAAAGTTATAGATCACCATTTTATACCAAAGTTAATTGTCATCATTTATCAAAATTGACGGATTCAGTTTGCCAGAAAATCCCATGCAGAAGTTATTTTACAAGGTCGCAAGTTTGAAAGTTATTGCTGGATTAATATGTGACACTTCATAGCAGGAATAATACGTAAGTACCTTTTTTTTTTGTTCTATTGCAACAATGCAATTCCTACTAATAATTATATACTCATCTATTCTTTTTAAATTTCTTAAAGCAAAATCTCTACCCTGTCATCATATCTACTAACTGACATGAAAACTTGAATAATTAAAATACCTCTCACAACAGGTTTCAATCTAATTAATATCAATCTACAAATTATGCAATTTTAATTAAAATCACTAATTTCTATTGGGATATCTAGCGAATTACAATCATAGTTATGGCCAAAATAAATATTACACATCTACTGGTTTTTCACCACACTATTTTTGTTTCCTAATACGGAAATATCTAATCGCGTCTAATAATAAATATCAATACTTTATTCATTATTTAAAAATCCACAAAATTATACCATTTTATCATTTTATTAACAACATGAGCTCTGTAAGATTATCTGATCGATCC
This sequence comes from Epiperipatus broadwayi, assembly GCA_028023455.1. NCBI lineage: Eukaryota > Metazoa > Onychophora > Udeonychophora > Euonychophora > Peripatidae > Epiperipatus > Epiperipatus broadwayi. The sequence goes on from JAQFVV010006353.1 coordinate 1,295,703, forward strand.
ACTCAACTCTGGCTAAGAATTCAGCAATTGCTCATTTTATTTTTGCTAATCCTAATAGTTCCAGAAATGCTAACCCTAACAGTTCCACAAACACTTCCAGATCATTTTCTTTACAATTCTACAGTATATAAAACTAATTAACAAGATATATTCCTAACATAATATTCCTCTAATAACACATGCAGTCATACAGAAATATATACATATCTTACATTATTATTATGCAAAAAAATATCTGACATAAATAATACTTATAATACTAAATCATCCATGCACTTTATTATTGTTACACGATGCTTTATTTACCACTCTCGTTTAGAGTTTCGATTGCCCCAGCAATCTTCTTCAGAACTTTTATATTTCCTAAGTGATATAAAAGTTCTGAAGAAACCGTAAAAGAGGGTGGTAAATAAAGCATTATGTAACAGTAGTAAAGTGCAAGGATAACTTAGTATTATATGATATACATTTGGCAATGCAATAAGAAAGATTAGTTAATAATAATACTTATTACGAATCATTTTTTAAAGTGTTTTTTATAATAAAAATTTATAAAAAAAATAATTTATAAAAGCAAAAACAATGTCATAAAACATTAAATTATTGCAATGTAATATTTAAATAAATGATAGTAATATATATATATATGTACTTGAAGCATAGGAATGACTGTGTATAAAATGCATAGTTATTAATGAATAAAACGGTATCATCATTTATTGAACTTATAATAAAAAATTATATCAATATAAAATATTTTTGAGTTCATAATTCTTTTCTACTAATTACTTTTTAGTTAATAAATCTTTTTAGAAGGTATATATATACTTACACATTTTCTTTTGTATGTAGGCATCTTAGTGACAAAAGTGATATAGAGTATATAATAGTGAGATGTTAGAATAAAATGCAAGGCAAATTCTATTGCTATACTTAATCTACTTCCAGTCTATAAACATACATATAAGAATTTTTTTTTTATAAATTTGTTTTTTGATATATACACTAAGCATAATTTTTTGCTGTTCCCTTCAAAATATAAAAAGTATATAAAAAGAAAATTAAAAATATATCTATAAATTCCAATGCTTACAAATTTATTCTTCTTGCTTTTTTTTTTTTATATGTCAAAGCATTGACCGGGAAGGGAACCTGGGCCGGCTGCTTGGAAAGCAGCTATGCTACCACTAGGCCACCAATGCTTGACTATTCTTCTTGCTTCATACATGAAAATTCATTTTTTCACAATATCCAAACCTAAACCTTTATGCGTTTTTACTTTTTATATTAAAAATAGCCAAATTTGTAAATCGCTCTTGTATAATGTAAATATTATTTATTAATTTGAATGTTTTTTTTTTTATTTATTTTAATTTAGACAAAGATCTTTTCCCTGTATTTTTTCACTTCCGTTTTCTTGATTTTTATTTTTCTATATGCTGCTCCAGATAATTATTTTATTTTCTTCAATATCTAATAAATGAGATGGGTTTATAACTTAAAAGTTTAGATGTGTTGTATACTGTCGATAAAAAATAATTTATCTATATTGCTATATAAAAGCCAGAATACAAAAGTCAAATAATTTCACAATTTCTTATACCATTTTACAAAAAAATTAAAATAATGTGCTAGTGTTTTTATCATACCAAAGCATCAATAATACCATATTTTTTTGATAGTTAAATGATGTTATTTTATTGATATATATTACCATTGGATTCATTGAACAAAAAATATAAAAGATAAAATTAAATAATTTTACCTTTATGTTCCTACAAATCACTGAACTTCATATGATCAGCATTTCTTATTCTTACACAAGCTGTTACACAGAGGCTAAACTCCATACAGTCAGAGTAATCAATGAATGCAATAAAGTTTGTACATAAAATCCTTATCTAGTGCCTACTCATCCAATATCCCATACTAGTTCCTAGCTTGCGGTCTTCATCAGTGAGGAGCTTGCACTGGTGGTGCTACTGTACGAAGAGTTTAGCCTCTGTGTTCCTACAAATCTATCACTCTAAATGGTGCTTCCTGGATACCTTGCATAAATTGCATTCCAGCATAAAATATTTTCGTGTTCATATTTTTATTTTTCTGAACTTGCTAATAATTAAAATTATTAAGAAATAAATATGATGTAAAAACTAATTAATTTCATAAAAGATAGACATGTAGCAAAAATGAGTTTCAGAAGTCTTGTAATTACATGGTCTAACTAGGGATATTTATCTTCACATCAAATGTATTTTTATTTAAGGTTTAGATTTTTCATTTGGATAACATAAAAACACAATTTCAAAGAATTCATAAAAAAAAATCTGTACCTATTTTGCAATTTGCTTTTCTAATATATTCATTTCTTTCACATATTTGATAAGTGAATTTTTCTTATATATATCTAAACGAATACATTGCCTTTTAGATAAGCCTTGCTTTTCTAATGTATTCGTTATTTTTATGCGTTTGATAATCTGAATTTTTCTTATATATATTTAAACAAATACGTTATCTTTTACATAAGATTTAGAAAAAAGTAAATGATGTGTATACTTTGGCAAAAGAAAAAAAAATTGCTAATTACAAATAACAATGAGTATTTCTTTATAACATATTTAATCGTCCATTTTTGGATAGCCGGCCAAAACTTTATACTGTATATGAAACTGTAATAAACACAGTAGTTTAAAGGGTAATTTTAATTCGCCAATGGCATCCTTTTTAAATCTGATTATATACGCACATATAAATATATATACGAAACTCGTTGAATTCACAATTAACGTTTTTTTCCCCTATCATATTAAAGAATAAAGGCAATTGGCTAATAGATTATATATATATAAGTATATTTAACGAAATGGGGGGGGGGGGGTTTCAAGCAACAAAGAAAATGCGCACCGGCAACAACACACATACATTTAACAAAAATGAGTTAATACAAGAATTAAGTTATATTTAAAATATATGTATTCAGTGATCAGATTTTCAATGTAAGAAATTTTTGACAATTCAGTTACTAATTTTTTAATAATGTGCGTAAACCAACTGCTTTCTTTGGCCCAGACAGTTTTTTTTTTTTTTAATATTATTATTTTAGTTACAAATTTCAGTTAAAAATTTTTGTAAAAAAATCCCGACATATACTTTAATAATATTGGTTACCCGATTAGAAAAAAAAAAAAAAAATCAGACAGTCCATTCGATCAAGTCTAGACAGGCAGCCATTACAAAAATCCAAGTCAGGTGCTCGCTCAACAGCTGAACCGATTGATTCAAAGCATTTATCCCAAATAAGGAAATGAATCATATCAAATATAAATAAAGACTAAGATATAAAATAGAGTAAAAACTAAGTAATAATTACTTAGGTTAAAATTTTTTCTAAAGAGCAAATAAATTAAGATGAACGTATGCGTAACTTAAGAAATCCAGAACTAGAAATAAAAAGGTTAATGCAATATAATTTTTTTTTATATTCACCTAAGTACTTTCACAATATTACTTTAACTAATATTTATACTAGTATTAAATAAATCAAATGTGTGTAAATATACGCATGTATGTAAATAAAAAGGACCATATAAATACATATATTGATTGTTTAAATATGCAATTTTTTTTTTTCATTATTTAAATTAAATCTTAATAATTTTATCATATAAAACTCAAACATAATCAAAATATTTAAAATAACATTAGAATTCCGGATCGTCTGGCACGTTCAGACTACTAATATAGGCTAGACTTATGTAATGGCTGGTTGACATTTGACCTCTCGGATAAATTGACAAAATATTTTTTTTCCCCCTCAACATAGCACAATCCAAATAAACATCAGAAACGATTAATAGATCAATGTATCTATTGATAAAAATAACATTAACACATGTCAATCGGGTACAGGATTTTACAATGATTAAGTTTTCATTATGTAAAGACTTTATTACATTAATTATATGACGAGACTAATCAAATATGAACGAACTTGTATTATGTCTGGGATCTGTCTGAGCGGCAAGCATTGCATGGGCACGCACTCTCGAGACTTTTTAAATTTTATTGATAGAAAACAGTGAAGAACCTACCGTTAGCGACAACTGAATCATACAGGAGAATTGCTGAAAAGATAAAAAGTAAAACAAATGAAGTAAAAAGAAATAACCGGAAGTTAAGATTTAGGAACCGGAAGTTCAATCGAAAAATCGTCAAAAAATCAAAAAATAAAATGTCATTGTACTTACTAATTAAACCAAGGCAAAATAGCATGTCTAATGGAATAGTGTCTCTCCCGCAAGCTTGGGACCTCTGAATGCCTTAATACATTCATAAAATCCTCTGAATTTTATGCACAAATGCAACCTAAAATCACTCTTCTGCCATCTTTGCCCCCTTGCGCAGGCACGTTGCGCAGACAGTGAAAAAACTAAACGAGACGCAAGTTCCAATCTTTACCTTCACAATTTGTCTGGCGGCTGGAATTCTGGCATATCCGTTTGTTTAATCGTAAAAATTATATATATGTATAATCTTGATTGCGTAAAGTGAATGTTTGTTTTGGTGCTTACATATGTAATTTTTTTTTTTTTCTAGGGATTTTCATTTCTCAATAATACTAACAAATTTTATATAACTAAATTGTTGGAGAATAAAACTCAATCTTATAAACATTATAAAATATTAGTGTAATAAGATATGTGTTGTTGTTATTGCACATTTTAATTAAGCTTATATTTTTTCCCCTCCGGACTGAAATGCGCCTGGTAAAAAATACTGTCGACGTTATTTATTACTGTTAATTGTAGTAAATCGATTGAGTAATTTAATCCTTTGAGCTGTGATTGGTATTCAAGTGTGGATTGGTAAATGTTATAATTTTAGTATGCGTATGTATGTAACTGAAATTTTAAAAATATGTGAAGCAAAAATGGAAAATAAATGTGGCAGCCATGGAAGAGCAGTTGATTAATTTTTTTTTTTTTTAGAGTTTATCAAAAAAAAAAACCCCATTGTTAGAAAATGCTTCAATTTTAACCTTGTTTGCATTTCGTTTGGACTATTATGGAAAAAAATTGTTTGTGTAGGTAATTACATACACTCGGAGTGTGTTTTTAATTCACTTAAAAATCTAGTAATATTTTTCCACATTTTTTTTCTTTGCAAATAAAACTATTGGAATTCCTAACGTAACCTAGCCTGAACTTCCATGTTAAATTTCTGATATATTTTTTTAATCAGTTATTTCTCCAACCTATTGTTATGGTGGAAAATTTAAAACATCATGTGTTTTTCGTTTTTTTTTACCACATAATCAGCTTTTCTCACTTATTTTTTAAATGTATGAATTATTCTTCTATGTGTTTTCTTTTGCATTGATTTTTTTTTTTTTTCAATATCATATGGACTTGTTTATAATTCCTCCTTGTTGCGCCATATCGCTGCCTTCTATTTATTACTATTGTTAAAAATTAAAAAATTGTTTTAAACATTTTTTTTTAACATAAAACATCATGGAAGTTGGCGTACCGTAATATCAGCATTAAAAAACAACTAAATCCACCTTTCTTTAATCACCATAACAATGCTTATTTTATTTTTTACTTCATTGATCCAGCAGTTTCGTTTGATGAGCTGTTTTCTTCAGAACTAAAATATTTTGACTGCTGGCTAGTCGACTAGACAAGTGAAAAATAAAATAAGCATTGTTATAATGATTAAATAAAGTAGATCTTTTTATTTCATAATTTTATTAATCCATAAAAAAGATATGAGAGAAAGACTATAACACCTAGCATTCCTATCATATTAATAGGCATAGTGAAACAGTAGTAATGGTAGAAATACATGATTGGTAATTATAAAATTACTTGATTATCTAGATTGCCGTGAATACTTTGATGCAATTAATCGTAACTCAGCTCTTTCACTTCCGGTATTTGAACTTCCGACTAGCGAATATTCAGTTATATTTTTTTGTTATTGTCTAGATTTAATTGATATTCTTAAATTATTTATAAGTCAGAGTATTAGGAAGATTACCAATATCAATAATAAATGTTTAGAATATTTGAAATAAAATATTAGAAGAGATGAGTAACATTGGGACATGATAAAGACTAAACGGTAACGTAATTGAGTCACATGGGAGACTTAAACAGAAGGGAATATGCATACATAAAAAAAATATTGAGTTTTTAAAATCCACAAAAGTATTTATACTGAGAATAGCATTCATCATAATTTTATTTTTCTGACTTTAATGGAAGCAAACTCTTCAATATTATTATTTGATGCATGGATTTCTTTTTCTTTTTTGATAACTTAATTATTAACAAAATATAAAGGAACCTGTAGAGATTCCAACCATGAGCTAGATTTACCAGTGGCTTTATTATGTTCTTTAATTCTACTATTCTAGCTATATAATCAGCAATCATTAACTATGTCATTCACAATCTATGATGCCTACATTTACAAAGATTAATATTCATTAAATTCCATTTATAAAGCAAATTAATGTAATAATCGTGAGTTCCCCTGAATTTTCTGGTAAAATTCCAATTGCGTCTAAGAAGATCAAATCCATCCGGCTTCATCATTGAGTCTGGAAAAAGAAAATCAGCAATCATAAACTATGTCGTTCATAATTTATGATGCCCACATTTACTAAGATCAATATTCGTTCAATTCCATTTATAAAGCAAATGAATGCAATAACCATGAGTTCACCTGAATTTTCTGGTAAAACTCCAATTGCATCTAAGAAGATCAAATCCATTTGGCTTTATTGTTGGGTCTGGAAAAAGAAATCTGTTAGCAACACCATAAGAATTCCATAATTTTTCTATTGTAAATTCTTGCTTCAACATCGAAAAGGGGATTCTGATTTGATATGAGTCTTATGTAATGAAACTATATCTTGAATGATTGGTAAATTCAATCTGTTTATCAGCTTTTTATACATCTTTAGCAAAGTAACTTCTTTTCTAATAACTGATGGAGGAATATGTGAATGAACTGGCACCATTACAAAGAAGTAGTCACGAATGTACTAATAATATTTTTTTATGGTAATATTTAAGTACTCAGATGTTGGGCTTAGGAAATTGTTTTTAAAACAGGGCCAAAGTACTTACCAGCAGAATAGGCTCCTACCAAAGAATCTGTAATTTAAAGTATTTGCATCACAGTTCTTCACTGATCCACTTCTTTCATTATCTCGACTTCAACTGCTGTTTATTTTAGTTTAGCTTGCAGAAACTTCTTTTGCAGATTGTCACTACAAATAGTATTAGCCAATAAAACATCACATCTTCTATTTACATATTGCTGTTATTAGCATACTTTTCTATCTTTTTACATTTACTGTAAGCTTTAAAAAGCTATGATAGTTTCCAGATGGCAGTGCTTAATAAATCCCTATCCTACGATTTCCTATCCAAAATCATCAGACTAGTTTGAAGCTTACAGCTTTTTTCAGTGAGGAGCTTTGGATCTTTGAACAGTGCAACTGGACCTTTAAGATGTGATGCATTAATAAATATATGTCCCATGCTTTCCTATCCAAAATCTCCAGATTAATTTCAAGAATATGGCTTTTATCAGTGAGGAGCTTTGGATCTTAGAACAGTGTAACTGGACCTTTAAGATGTGATGCATTAAATCTATATCCCATGCTTTCATATCCAAAATCTTCAGATTAGTTTTAATAATATGGCTTTCATCAGTGAAGAGCTTTGGATTTTAGAACAATATGCCTGGACTTTATGATTTAGATATATATGGCTATACAATTAAGTTGGCTTCGATTGAAAACATTTCTATGTTTTTTTTTAGTTTGGGCTGATAGCTTGATAGTATAATATAAATGTAAATGGCAGGAAATGGAAGGAAGGTGCATTAGATCCTAAGGTCCAGTTGTATTGTTCCAAGATCTAACACTTCTCACTGATAAATGCTGTAAGCTTGAGACTAGTCTGAGAATTTTGGATAGGAAATCACAGGGATAGAGATTTATTAAGCATTGCCATCTATTGGTTTCTGAAGCTTACACTAGGTGGCAAAAAGATGGAAAAATCTGCTATGATAAACATAGTTTGTGAATCATTTAAGATGATTCAAACCCTATGCTGATTTTATATTTGAGCTTAATGATATTGCATGCTGTTTTAAACAAATTATTTCAATGAAATTGTCATAATATTTTAAAAGATAAATCGTGGAGTGTTCTATGTAAATCAGACATATTTAGTGTAGATATTTTTATGGGATGTAAATTTCCTCAATTATAAAAATAGTCATAAAGCCTTTAACTGAAGTAGAATCCCTCAGCTTTAAAATGTTATCTATATATATATACCGTACCATTATTTGGATAAGTTTCCTGTGGATAAATTTGGAAAATTTAACATGGTACATTAAAAAAATTCAAAGCATGGTATGTAATAAATTATGTTAAAAAAGTAATTGGTACATATAGTGAAAATAATATTAAAGAAATTTCCACTAAATATTTTAGTATTTTGCATTCTGTCTCCAAACATAAATAGATTGATGACCTATTCTAAAGACAGGATTGGTAATGGAAAAAAAAATATGTATAAAATTAAGTGCATTACAAGATTTAGACATTCATATACTATTAAACCACTAAACATCACATGATCACCATTTCTTACGCTTGCAAATAACTATTACTAAAACAGACAAAACTCTCCATACAGTAGTGCCACTCTTCCAGAGTAATCAATGGATGTCAGAAAGCTTGTGGATAAAATCCCTATCTAGTGAACTCATCCAATATCCCCAGACTAGTTTCTGGCTTGTGTCTTTCATCAGTGAGGAAGGAGCCTTGGATCTGAGAGCACTGCACCTAGATCTTAGGATCTAATGCAACCCTCCAGCAGCCACTTTTTATCTCAACTACCAAACTAGTCTGTGAATATTGGATGAGTAGGCACTAGATAGGAATTTTATGCACAAGCCTTCTGGCATCCATTGATTACTCTGGCTTGCGCTGATTGGCAATACGTATAGAGAGTTTTGCCTGTTTCAATAACAGTTATGAGCAAGCATAAGAAATGGTGATCATGTGGTGTTTAGTGGTTTAATACCAATTTCTGCCTAATAGGATAGTTGGTGGCTATAGTTATTAAAGAACCAAAGACACCAAAATGTATAGATACCGAACTGAGTTCAGACCTATATGACTATATAAGCTAATGTGCTTGGATTGAAAATATTATTGTTTTCAATTTTAGACTCATAGTTTTGTAGTTAAGTAGAGATAAAAGGTAGCTGCTGAAGGGTTGCATTCGATCATAATATCTAGGTGCAGTGCACTCAGATCCAAGGCTCCTCACTGATGAAAGCCACAGGCTAGAAACTAGTCTGGGGATATTGGATGAGTAGGCAGTAGATAGGTACTTTATGCACAAACCTTCTTGCCTCCATTGATTACTCTGGCTTGCACTGAGTGGCAACTACTGTATGAAGAGTTTTGCCTGATTTAATTCATATACTATTAATAATTTTTAATAGTCTTTATTAGACTAGAGATTCACTTAATGAATAATATTTCTGTAATATAAAATTTTCACTACACCACTCTTATGCAAGATAGGGACTGTTTTCTATCCGTGTTTTACATCCTGTGGATGGTTGTAATCATAAACATATGATCAAAGACATAGAAAAAGATGTATGATCACCAAGATGCTCATTTCATGCTGTACCAGTACTCATCTCTTACATCTTTCTCATTGTTCAGTATATATAAGTAGCAAATTACTACAGTTTAATTGGTAAGTGTCAAATTTACTGCCCTCTCAACTTTGACACAAACCATTAATAAATTTTTATTAGTCATTCATTATACTACAGAGATATTATTTTTTTAAGTGAATAATCTTTAGTCTAATGAATGATTAATAAAAATTATTAATATACTCCATTAAGTGGTTAGTTATGGGGGCAGTTTGATTGAGTAAAAATAAATAAACATTGTTATAATGATAAAAGAAATGTAGACTTAAGTAATTGTTTTATAATTTTATCAATACAGAAAAAAAGATATAAGGTGAGAGGAAGAATATAATACATTATGAAGAATGTCACCATTCACATATACAGATGAAATATTAAATTGGCAAGAAATATTGTTTGCCATGCATAAATTGCAAGTTATAGAATAGCAGATTGGAGCTTAAGGTTCATGGATCATGTGCAGTTCAGTCACAATGTTCGAATTTCTTATTATTATTATTAACTAATGCTGTTATTTAAATAAATCTTAAATTAATAAGGTTGACTGCACATATATTTAGCAATACATTTGGGTTTACATATATATATTGAACGTATAAAATGAATCCAATGATTTGTTGCTCGGAAGTTCAAATAAAGTTGCTTGTTACTTGGTAGTTTAAATGCGGCTTCAATCCAATGGTTTGTTGCTTAGGAATTCAAATAAAGTTCCAATAATCCAATGATTTGGTGCTTAGAAGTTCAAATGGAATTCCAATAATCCAATGGTTTGTTGCTTGGGAGTTTTAAGTTCCAATAATCCAATGGTTAGTCGCCTGGGAGTTCAAATGAAGTTTTGATATTATAATTGTTTGGTGCTCAAAAGTTCATATGGAGTTCCAATAATCCAATGGCTTGTTACTCGGAAGTTCAAATGAAGTTCCAATAATCCAATGGTTTGATGCTTAGAAGTTACAGTAATGCAATAGTTTGTTGATTGAAAGTTCAATTCCAATAATTGAAGGGTTTGCTGCTTAGAAGTTCAAATGAATTTCCAATAGTCCAATGGTTTGTTGGTCAGGACTTCAAATGAAGTTCCAATCCAATGATTTGTTGCCTGGATGTTCAAATGAAATTTCCAATAGTTTGTTGTTCAGAAGTTCAAATGAAGTTAGAGTACCAGAAATGACACTTGAACCATGATCATCTACATGCTTGAGCTCTAGAATCTGCCACTGTACCAAATCTCATGGGACATATAATGTGTAAATCTATATGGCGCAAATATTTTAATTAAAATGTGCTAGTTTTTATACTGTTTTAATACGCTAGCTTAATTATTCTTGCCTTTTATAACTTATATTCACATATGCGCTGTTTTAATATATAAATTTACATGCTCGCTCATAAGCAAAGATTTCACAGAACGTGAATTCACTTGTCCTTCAAGCGTACTTATATATAAGCCAATCCTTGCTCACTGTTATTTATTTAGGATTCAAGTCTATTATTTGCATGATTTTTTAAACGATGTTTAAATTGTACAAATGTAATTCAAATATTACAGGCGAGAGAATTTATCTCATTTTTAACCATCTGTGATTAATGTATAATAACTTAGATATTTATCTTTTATGCAGCATAATATTTACTGTAATACATTTAGAAGTAAATCAATCTTCACACATGCACTGTTTTCATATAAATTTTCACGCACTCACCGATAAGCATATTTATCAATATATTTAGATTCTAAATTATTATACATTAATTGTTGGTGGCTAAAAATGAGATAAATTCTCTTTCCTGTAATATTTGAATTATAATTTGAATATTGCTTAAAAAATCAGGTATATAATAGACTCAAGCCCAGAATAATGAATGTTGGACAACGGTTTGTTTATATATAGATAAGCTTGAAGGACAAGTGAATTCACTTGTTCTTTGAATTCTTTGCTTACAGATGAATGTGAGTAAATTTATATTAAAACAGTGCAAATGTGAAAATTGATTTGCTTCTGAATATATTACAATAAATACTGTGGTACTTTCATGTAATCTACATCTATGAACAATCTGGATTTGGGGGAAATCAGCTATGAATAATGAATAGCAATGGGACCTGAAAGCATTAAAAAATAACTTTTTATTAATCTACTTTTAAAACCGGTTAAATCTTCCTGTTTAATGTGATTTGTTTAAACTTGTACGAATTAAAAATCTCAATCTGTTACAGACCCAGTGTCAATCTTTAGACTTTTAGTTAACATTTCAGACCAGAGAGAAAGCTGGATTTCCGCCTTTTTCTTATACAAAAATTGTTGCCTTGATAGCCGATTGAATATTCCAAGTGTTGATAAGCGTAGACTGTTTTCATGGGATTTATCAATATATTTATGTATTTGAATATAGTTTTTTTATTGTAATAAATATTTATGGCATTGAAACTATGAAAAATAATATTCAAATGTAAAATTTAAGAAGGAGTATGTTTTTCTCAATGAAAATGCAGTACGTAATGAAACTTTACAGCAACTTTCATAAATATTGTACAATTCAAAATAGATATTTTTAAAAATACATTGGGAAGATACAACACAAAATAGATTCATTGAAGAGTCACAGTTACACATGTTAGAGTATTTCAAAAAGAAAAGTTTTCTGCAGGAATTATACAACATTGCAAAATACTAAATGAACTGAAAAATGGACCAGTATGAGAATGTATTTGTAGATTGATTTATTGAGTCATCGCTACACACAATTCTCTACTTTTTTTATTATGTATTGGTGAATTTTAGAAGGATATAATGTAATGTTAGCTAGTTGGTTTTTTATACACTTTTGTTGCCAAAATATAAATTTGCAAGCTCAATAATGGCTACTCTGATATCCTGTTTTGACTCCGGTTCCTAAAGAGTTGGGTATTCCTGCAATTTATGGACTCTTTTATTGTTAATTATAGAAAAGTGAATTGCAAACACTACTAACAGCCTAAATAAATTTATTTAGGAACCAAATATTGAGTTACAGTTTTGAAAAGTAGAAATGGGATGGGGATTTTAAACATGATGCTTCCACATGTATGAATTACTTTTAATGTGATAATGTTATATCATTTTTTTTAATGTCAAAAATTAATTAAATTTGTATGTAGATGATATTTGCATGAAGAAATGTGCCCATTTAAAACAGTAAACATCACATGATCACCATTTCTTATGCTTGCTCATAACTTATTAAAACAGGAAAACTCTCCATACAGTAGTGCCACTCAGTGCAAGCCAGAGTAATCAAGAGATGCCAGAAGGCTTGTGCATAAAATCCCTATCTAGTTTTTCACTTGTGGCCTTTATCACCTATATGACTATATAAGCTAGTGAGTTTGAATTGAAAGTATTGTGTTTTCAATTTATAGTCATAGTTTTGTAATTAAGTAGAGATAAAAGGTGGCTGCTGGAGGGTTGCATTAGATCCTAAGATCTAGATGCAGTGCTCTCAGATCCAAGACTCCTCACTGATGAAGGCCAGAAACTAGTCTGGGGATATTGGATGAGTAGGCACTAGATAGGGATTTTATGCACAAGCCTTCTGGCATCCCTTGATTACTCTGGCTTGCACTGAGTGGCACTAATGTGCCCATTTGTTTGTCCACTAAAGTGGAAATCTTTAGAAGCATTAATGTTTATTTTTGATAATATGAAATTTAGTTGCTAACTGAGAGTTCTTTTGCTGGTCTTTTTTTTTTAAGAAAAACAAACTTGTTTAAGTATGGTAAAACTGGAAACAGATAAAATCTGTGAGGTCCCAAGCAAATTGCATGCACACATCAATATCAGAAAAGCTTTCAGAGGAAAGCAGCCATTTATTTCTATAGCTTCAGGTTTTAGTAAGACTTTATTCACAGATCAAATTAAGGATGAAATTCCAACTTAAACCAGATATAAACACAGCATTATTAATTCCAATTTATAGTCAGTCAAGCAAAACTAAGAGAATGAATCTCAGTTTTAACAATCTTTAAGATTAATAAATAGAAGTCAATTAATTGAGTGATAAACTTGAGGTCAGTAGATTCTTATAGGGTGCTTAGATGCATTCTGGAAGTTTTGTTAAACTAAATACTCCAACTATCTAGCATAAATGTCGAATTGTTTGAGAGTGCAATGTTAACTCAACCCATAGATGCTAAATTTCATAACACATCATTACATCGAGGTATATCCAATAGGCTGCAGATAAATAAATTGGATCTGGTGCTAAATTCCTAGTCTGGTAGTTAAAAGACAGTTTTCCCTCTTTAATCAAATCAATTCTTTGCTGATACAGATTTTTCTATAACATAACTACACAATTTTCTGAATTAAATGTGTCATTGAGTGTATCTGTATCAAATGTATTTTCATTGAAAAATTGTAAAAATAATATGATTGTGAAGATTTTAAAGTCCACCTGACAACTAAAATATTTTCTAAAATACATTATGACAATTTACAACTCTACAAAAATTACATGAAAATATCTTTCAAGCATCCCATTATGCTCACACAAAGTGTTAAAAGAATATGTGCTGTGCTATGGTTTCTCCTTTATTAAAGTTGGGAATCTCTCAGCCACTATGCCCAGAGAAACCCGTTAGTCTATTTCTCACATTAAGTTTTTCCCATATTCTCTATCCTGCTCAATCCCATTTCCACATCATCTTTATCCACTCTATGATCTTTATATCTAGATCCATCTCCCCCCCCCCCAACCCATCATAAAAACCAAGAACCCACTTTTTTGTATAAATGTTTTGGTTATATTTATTTTCCCACAACTTCATTATTTGTACTCTTTATGCTTGTAAGCATTTATATTCAATTAGCAGACACATAATATTCTCCATGCCTTCCTTACATAACTCGGACTAAATCGCACATATTTCTTTATTTCTGTGTACATCCCCTTGTTGCTAACAATCTTGTTTGAGCCTTAAACAGTAAACTACTTTCTAGTTATTATCATGTAACTTAACTCGCACCTAATATTCTGTTTACCTCTATATATATTTAAACCCTTTTACTCTCCATACTAGTTCTCCAACTCCCTATTTTTTTTATTAATCTATTCTATCCCATTCTTTGCCACTATAAAACAACAACCATCCCACCTTTTGTATAAGTATACTGACAAAGTCTTTATCCAAATCTTCTGCATACTGTACTTACCTTTCTCACCCATCTCTTACTATCCATAAGTTGCAATCTACTGAACATCTTCATTTTGCTTCTGAATCTCTTATATAAAAACTTGACTATCTCATGTCTCTTTGAATTTCCTTCGTTGTCGTCCACGCTTCTGCATCTAATGTGTGTCTTCCTACTTCTCTTTGCACTTTTTTTAAAGTAATCTAACAACTTTTACTAACATATAACACATCATTACTATAAGTTAACCCTGCTATTACCACCCATACAATTCTTGCTACATCATATTATATAAAACACTTAATTTCTTTCCTTTTTCTTTGCTTCATTTATCAATTTTTTCTCCCATTCATTGATAAGCATGTACTTTCCTAAATTCACACTTCAAATATTGCCCTGTTTCTCAAATAAATCACTCTTACTTGAAAAATATTTTAGTAGCAAACCTAAAATTTAACTAATCTTACGTATGTCGTAGTTTTCAAATCTTGCAGTAAACATTCACACACAAAAAATATTTTTTATATTTAAAATGCTGGTGTATTGAATCACTTTCTAAATCCAATTAAATCTATCTCTCTGCACTCCAACTAACTTTTCTTACCCACTCACTAAGCAAATATTGTTCAAGCAGTAAACTCAATTCCATGCTAGCTATAGTAATGAATGCATGCTAAAAGGTTTGTGCATTCATTGATGTTTTGCATTGAGTGATACTGCTGTATGGAAAGTTTTGTGCATGTATTAGTAATATTAGCAATCAATACTTTATATACAAACATAATTGTCACTCTGCTTATGTATCTGTTTTCATTAGAATAGTTATGGTGTTAAAAAGAATTTAAATTATTTCCTAGTTTTTTTTTATGTATTATTATTAAAAATGTAAAATTTCTGCAAAAAATTAATTATAATATTTCCATTTTATTTATTTTTATTAAATCAACTTATTAATATAAAAATAAAATGTCATATCATATTCATTAATGCAGACTTCGGTTTATTAATATAAAAAATAAATATATAAGAAATGTAAACTATCATATTGTACCCATTAATACTTTTTATGAGAGCAGGATCCCATATCTTTGGAAATCATCCAATGTGTGCTGTTCTGTTAAAGTAAGATGCTAAACTTTCATTTTGCCAAAACAGTAGTGAGAAAAATAAAGATACTGAATGTAAATAAGCTACTAGAATGTTCACAGATGTCAGCAGTTACACGTTATAATATCTGGAAAAGTGAGAGTATTCATTTATAATTTAAAATCTTTAAAGCACATGTGCATTGGCTTAATTGCTAAGATCACTTACAATATAAAAACAGTGCTATATAAAATAATATCTCATTATATATGTTTAATTTCAACTAAAGAATGACGCATCGTAAATTGTAAAGATTTTGCAAATGTCATTCATTCAAGCGTAATAAATGTAATTTAAAGTGATTGCTTAACATCTTCATGCTCTCATTTCCATACACTTAAGATTTGCCCATACACAAATGTTTGGGTCGAAAGGATGGGTGGATTTATTCCATCTTTTCAAAAAGCCTATATCTTGTGTCTGGAAAGTGAGAGTATTCATTTATAATCTTTAAAGTGCATGTGCATTGGCTTAATCACTAATATCACTATTACAGTATAAAAACATAATGCTATATAAAATAATATCTCATTAAATATAAATGTTTAAAAATTAAAATAAACCTGAATGGAATTTATAATTGATTTCGTAATTTTTTAAAACTTAACAACTAACACATACTTGATAAAATAAAATTGAAAACACACAAAAACTTATATGCCCTGAAACTGCATAATTAAAAAAATGGTTGCCAAGTTTAGGAGACTGGATATCTTTAATGTATTATGGTTTCTTTAAAATTTTCTTTTATATTTTTTATTTTCACCTTTTTAATTTTATATAACTCAGAAATTATGAAGAAAGCTTAATACTGTTAGATAGTGGTATGGAATCTCATATAAATTAAAAAAAATAAATTTTTTATGATTTTTTTTGCTAAACTGCCGGCAAACTAAAATAATTTTTTGTCATCGTGAGAAATTATATATGTGCACGAAGTTTGAAATAGAATAAAAACTGATAAGTAGGTGAAAATTGAGGAACACAAAATGGATTGCTTCTAATACTTTTTGTTTTAAATGTGTCATGAAGGGAGTGGTAGAGACCCCTCTAATTTAAAAACAAAAGCAAAGATTGCTCTTAGTCCCTTTACAATTATTAATACTAGTCTTTTTTATTCACCTTAACTCTTCTTTGATTTTATTACAAAAAATGCTTGAGACATTTTTATAAATCAAACTACTTGCAATCAGTTTAACTTACAAAAACAATTTCATGATAAATGCTACTACAAGAGAAGGCATTCAAATCATTTTTATCTTGGATTGTCCCCATCCCCAGACCGGTTTCGACCTATGGGTCTCTTCAGTGAGGAGTTGGGACATTAGATTTAAAAAACCAACTCAAGCAAAGCATTTATCTAAAAGTTAATTGTTAGAAGAAGATCTGAAACTTTTAGACATCTACATGTCTTTAAAGTCAGCTCTCCAACTGAAAAAATCATATGGGCCTGAACTTAATTCAGATACTCCATATATTAGTAGGCTTAGCTCTTTAATTTAGCTAAAGCTACAACAGCAAAATAATAATAGTAATAATAACAAGTCAGATGTCACGACTTATATATAGCTTGCACTTACAAATATGTAACATTAAGAGCGTGCTAATAGCTCTAAACAAGCTTTTTTTTATGATAAATGCTACTACAAGAGAAGGCATTCAAATCATTTTTATCTTGGATTGTCCCCATCCCCAGACCGGTTTAGACCTATGGGTCTCTTCAGTGAGGAGTTGGGACATTAGATTTAAAAAACCAACTCAAGCAAAGCATTTATCTAAAAGTTAATTGTTAGAAGAAGATCTGAAACTTTTAGACATCTACATGTCTTTAAAGTCAGCTCTCCAACTGAAAAAATCATATGGGCCTGAACTTAATTCAGATACTCCATATATTAGTAGGCTTAGCCCTTTAATTTAGCTAAAGCTACAACAGCAAAATAATAATAGTAATAATAAGTCAGATGTCACATGACTTATATATAGCTTGCACTTACAAATATGTAACATTAAGAGCATGCTAATAGCTCTAAACAAGCTTTTTTTATGATAAATGCTACTACAAGAGAAGGCATTCAAATCATTTTTACATGTAGATGTCTAAAAGTTTCAGATCTTCTAACAATTAACTTTTAGATAAATGCTTTGCTTGAGTTGGTTTTTTAAATCTAATGTCCCAACTCCTCACTGAAGAGACCCATAGGTCGAAACCGGTCTGGGGATGGGGACAATCCAAGATAAAAATGATTTGAATGCCTTCTCTTGTAGTAGCATTTATCATAAAAAAAGCTTGTTTAGAGCTATTAGCACGCTCTTAATGTTACATATTTGTAAGTGTAAGCTATATATAAGTCATGTGATATCTGACTTGTTATTATTACTAAAAACAATTTCAGTAAAAAAATGATCTCATGACCATGTTTTATCCAATAAGAAATAGACCTCAAATAAAATTCAACTGGATACCAAGCACATATAAAGGAAAATAGCCATCCCATAAATCATTTTGAAAAAGAGCTATTTTTAATTTTATGAGATTAATGGCATCAGATTTAAGATTTGTCATCAGAGTTTTATTGATTCATTACTTTGTTGTCTTTTTTTATATAAAAGTTAATCTCCACATTGTCAAATATTACTTTTGATCTGTATTCAGTTCATGAATATACAAAACTGAGTTTTGATACACATTAGTTTTTTTATTAAGATTTAATTTAGTTTGACCTATATAAATTTGATGACAACTGCAATGAATCTTATAAACTATACCAGGAATACAAATTTCCTGATATACTTTATAAGATTCTTTGCAGTTATAATATACATATAGGTCCAAATCAATCTTAAAGAGTTAAAGTTTGTATGAGTAGAGTTAAAAATAGGTATCATAATGAAATGAATATAAAGATAACTGATACACTTTTAAAAACTGTGACAATGATAATTGGTAAAAAAAAAAAGCAACATTCGACCAATAAAATTTCTGTTGAGGCAATTTATGAAGAAAAGAAGGAATATAAGAATGAACATTAAGAAGAATTGAATATCTTAAATTTTGTAAAGTGAGGTGAAAAACAATTGATACCAATATAAGAAAGTATAATTATGAACTAGAAAGAAAAGCTATAGAAAAAAATAAGTCTCAAGAGTATAAAACATTTTGATATTAGTATGAAAATTATATCTGCAATAAGAAAAAAAGATGGAATTCTTACTAAAAAGAAACATGATATGAAATGGTTAGAAGAGTTCTATCAAGAATTATATAGCAATAAAAAAGAAAAAAACCTCCTACAGCTATTATATCTTCTGAATTGCTCAGGATTTTAAATGAAAAAGCGAGATATGCAATTAAACTTATGAAAAAGGTAAAAGCTCCAGGTAATGATAGAATTGTAATTGATATCTTAAAACAAGTTAGTGAAGAAATAGAATTTTTTTCGGCAAAGTTATATACCAAATGTCAAAGTGATAAAGGTGTACCAGATGACTGGTAGAATGCAATACTAATATTTTAAAAAGGTGATAAAGATATTAGAAATTATAGACCTATCAATCTTTTATCCATTATATATAAAATTATTACCAAGATAATTACATCTCATCTACAGTGAACTTTCGATTTTAACCAACCAAAAGAATGAGCCAGATTTAAAAGTAGATCATATCCCAGTATTGAGAGAACTTATAAAAAAGGCCACTGAATATGAGTTGCTATTATTCTTTGGATTTGTAGATTATGAAAAGGTATTTGATTCTATAAGCATTTCTTCAGTGATTAAAGCATTGGACCATAGATCCAGGATCTGGTCATATTTTGAAAATTGTTTATAAAAATACAACAGCAATTATTAATACTAGAAATATTAACATTGAGAAGGGTGTATGAGAGGGTGACTCCCAATCTCCAAAACTTTTTACAACTGTTTTGCAAAAACTATTTTATGGATTAAAATGTGAAACTAAAGGGGTAAAAATAATTGAAAATTATTTAAGTCATCTAGAGTTTGCAGATGGTGTAGTTATTTTTACAAACAATGCTTTAGAGCTTTAGGAAATGTTGCAAAAGTTATTAGATGAAAATAAGAAAGTAGGGCTAAAGATAAATGCTAGAAAGACTAATGTTCAATGGAATTTTCTAAAAAAATAATAATAAAGATTGATAATGATGAGTTAGAAGATGTTAATAACTACAAATACCTTGGTCAGATTGTTACAACAGCTAGAAACAAAGAGTAAAATTAATCATAGAATTAAACTTGTTTGGAGTGCTTTTGGTAGAAATAAGTTAATATTAAAAGAAAATATGCCTATGTGTTTGAAAAGGAAGGTTTTTAATGAATGTATTTTACCATTTCTTATAGATCTGAGACTTGGACTCTTAACAGAAGAGCAATACATAGAATTCAAACCACTTAAAAAGTATGGAGAAAGGCATGTTAGGAATAACAAGAAGAGATCAAAAACCTCTGGATCATAAATTATACATGAAATGTAATGGTGTGTACTCAATAGCTTAATCCACAGTGGAACAATGTGATAATCTTACATTTCTATTTAAATTGGTCAAAAATACTACAGAAACATTTGACATAACTTAAATTGCATATTACAAAAAGGTTGTGAATTGCAAAAGTTCTTGATGGATTTGCAAGATTTCATGACAGCAAAGAGAATATGAGTATAATCTATGAAGGGTCAAAATACATCATATTTTTATAGTTACTTATGATTAGTAACTTAAAATTATCATGAATAGCTAAATTATATTACCTAGCACATACATTTGTTAAGAGATGATGCTGCAAACAATTTAGAAAGAGAATCAATATTTTCCTGGTCATGCACAGGAATCATAACATTTATGCATGCAAAACATTTAAGGTTACTCTATTAGCAAAGCAAATTGTGCAATGTGGGCTTCAAATCAACATTTTATGGGTGGAATAGGATTTTCTGTTATCCTCATTAAAAGGTCTTAGACTGTAACAATCACTACTATTCCTAGATATATCTTTAATAAAATAATAGCTCTAAAAATGAACATTTCTGGATCCTTTCTACCGAACAGAAACATGTTGCATGATTGTCTTACCTTTTTTTCCTGTAGCCTACATAGATCTCATTAAGTCTCTTATTCTCTATTGAAGGCTATTTTATCTTTTTTGTCATCCCCAAATAAATTAACTGCTGGAAAATTTTCAATGCAATACACTCACATCATAAAGTATGACTAATCATTCTTCTGACCACAGGCAAAAAAATCTTTTCCAATTTTCAAACTTCTAAATTTTTCTCTAGATATATTCTAATTAATACCCCAATGTATGCAAACGTGCCATTAATTAAATAGTTTAATTGACAGCCCATGGGGGAAGGTAAAACGTTTTCCATTTGTTTGATTGGGGTGATGTTAAGAAACTAATGGTATTCAATTTAATACATGCATGATTTCTTTTCAGACAAATAGATGGACAAATGGAGTGTATAAGTTAAATAAAAGCTTCTAAGATGTGCATTGTTCTACCAATGCAGGTATGATCATTATTTCCTATGCTTACACAAGCTGTTAATAACAGTGGTAATTTCTCCATACAATAGTGCCACACAGTGCTAGCCTTAGTAATCAATGCCTGCATGAAGATTTGTGAATAAAATCCTTATCCAGTGCTTACTTTTCTAATATCCCAACTAGCTTCTGGCTTTCATCAGTGAGAGGTTTTGGATCTGAGAGCACTGTACCTAGATCTTTAGTGGAATGCTCTTAGATTAAAGGTTCCTCACTAATGAAAGCCACAAGCTAGAAACTATTTTGGGGATATTGGATGAGTAGATACTATACTGGGCTTGCACTGGTTAGCACTACTGCATGAGGAGTTTGCTACTGTTATAATCTTCTTAGTGAGATTAAAAAGCTGAAGTAAGGAAAATACCCTCTTATGTCTTGCCATTAACCTCATTTCATGAAATCTATTTACCAAAAAGCTTGTTTAAAATTCGTATTCAACTGCTTGACTTATTTCTCTCAACTTTTTTTTTTATCTTATGCTTTAAACATACTTTTAAGATTACTTATGGTTTATGAGGCCATGAGAATAAGAAGGCTTTTTTTTATACTTATTTGAAAGACGTTTTACTTTAGAGAATCCAGATTTGTGTTATGATTTAACACAATGTATTCTGAAACATAATGTAAATGGAACAATATAGATCTAGAGATTCAAATGTCTTCAGCAAAAGAAAGCATAATGCTCTTGATTTAAACAAACCTATCCTATATTGACTGAAATACTTTCAAAGTATATTCTTCAACAGGATTTGACTAATTTCTGTATTTACAAGTTATGTAAACCCAACCTTTTACAATATTTCAGGCCCTCACTTTAAAACAAAAACGATGCAATAAAAGAATGTAATTTAGATGGAAGAAAATACCCATGCACCATGAATAATCAGCATTACACGCTAATAAATGTTTTAAAAGAATCGGCAGTCCACCCATTCTTAAAGCTCACTATTAAATAAACCAACATTCATTGACAATATTGAAAATAGAATGTGCTTATTTAAAAGATATATTTTTAAATCAGTTTATTACTTGTAAAAGTTTAAATTATATATATATCTAAATGCTATGTTATTTAATAATTAAAAAAAACATATATATTGCACTGGTGATGATGCCAATATGGTGGAATTGATATAAAAGACACTGATAAAAATCAGAAAATTTGAAATTCATATATTTAATGTAGTTGTTAAAACAACTATGTTTAATTTCCAGTTTAAAAAAATTTAGGCTAAAAATGTACCTAATATTTTTTTGGTCAAACAAGAAAATATAAAGTGAGTTTTTCAAATCCAAATGATTTTGAACAAAATCTTTTTGCAATAATCTTCCACATGACTTATTAAAATCTTATTTTGAAATTCATTACAGTTTTCATAATAGACTTATAATCTAATATGAAATTTTCATAAACTCTTGAATATATTTTACTTTAATATTTGTTTAATTAGTTGTACATTTGCATAATGTTTGTCCACTTGCAAATCAAAATTTGTATATTGTACCCTCACTATAATCAAATGTAATTATTTACATTTACAACCAGAGTTTAGTAATTATACTCGTTGGTGAAGTTATAAATATCAAAATTAAATATCAGGCTTAGTGCTTTCAAGGTCTTTTAACCTCATATTCATAGCTAAAGAGTTAGAAATGTTATGGTGTTGTTGATGTATTTTAATATATGCAAATTAATCTTCATATGTAAAACAATTTTTAATATATACAGATCGATCAGCTTCTCCACTTCTTAGAAATAGAGAAACATGTATCTTTTCTATTAATGGCATGTGGACAATTTACGATGAAATACACCTTCTTTATTTTTCTTTTGCAGTAATTTCTCTCAGTACATACGATCTCAGGGTTGAAGGGTTCGAACTTGTGACCAGCTACTTTTTCATGTTCCAAGAGTTTAGGAATGGATATGGTATGGTTTAATTAAACAAAAGATGTTTACTCCACAATCATCATCATCAGTTTTAACCATTATTGATCCATTGCAAGATGATCTTTCCAAATGTAATGCAGTTTCTTAAGCAAACATCCCTATTTCATCCATTTCTTGGGACCCAATTTAAAAATTCAACTATCCATCTATAATCATGCCATTATAAGGCTTGATTAAATTAAACTACCATATTTAATATTTAAATTTTCTCTTTGGCCAAAATTACATGTGCTATGCACATTATAGCATTTAATGGTTGACTCAGCGGTAAAATGGCAGATTCGGAGCTTAAAGTTCTACGGATTTTGCAAACACGTTCGGACTTCTCATAATTTCCCAAGCAATAGTCATTCAATTATTTATTATTTCAAAGTTATTGTCAGATGAATGTGACTTTAGATAGAATAAATTAATAGAATCTATTTGAAATTAGTGTATAATTTACATAAAGTACATAGCCAACCTAATTATCCATCCAACAGATGTTGGTAAATAAGTATTTACCTGTTATTTATTATGGGATAAATGACCTGCATTAATTTATATGGTTAAACAAATATCAATCTGTTGACTATAAAATTAAAAAAAAAAATTGAATTAGACTTCGTTACTGAGTATAAGGGTCATATGCCTACTAGTACTGAACCACATTTATTTTTAGCTTATGTAGTATGTGCATAATCTGGTCAGTTTGAATTAGTAAAGTAGATATACAGTCACATACTAGAATTCATGATACAAAAAAAACAATCATTAGGGATACATCTGAAAACATAATCCCAGTGTGTTTTCTTTGCAGGTTGAATGTAAAATGAAAGGAGTTCAAGAATCAAACTCCCAGTTCCTGTTCTCAAAGACTCAAAAGCAGCCAAGTCAATATTATAGGCCATAATGAATTATAATTTTTATAAACTATCCAATGATTTACAAGTATATTATTTGGTATGGATATAGTTGGCATAGCACATTTCTATTTAATTTTTGCTTTTAAACACCGAATGAAATTTCTGAAGCCGTACTGATTTAACTAATCAATAAATCGAAGATTCAACATATCTTTGACATTAATGCGTAAGTAAAGACATAAATAGAAACTAGATTTTTATACTAAGAAATCAAAAAAATAAATACATCAAGAGGGGAACATGGATTTGTACTTTTACAACATGTAACCATATTTAAATAAGTTTTTTTGTAATAATTGTTTTATAAATCTAAAAATGTAAATAGTTTTTAAAAATTGAACAAGTATTACTTGTAGTTCATCAAAAAAAAAAAAACATTTTCGTGTATCATGAAATGTTTTTTTTTTTTTAAGTTTTTACAAAATAATCTCAAAATAGATGTTTTTGTATGAAAATAAAATATTAAGTTTATTGAACTTTTACATTATGTAGTTTGTTCATCATTAGAAAATATGAAACATTTTCCCATAATAATGACTAGCCATTAAATAGACTGTTGGTTTACCATCTAAAGCATTCTGTTGATCCAGTGATTGGAGTAAACACAAGATTCAAGGGTTGAAGCCAATTCCTGAAATAGATGACAGCATTGCATCTGTAGTTTCATCTGGATAACATATATTGTCTTAGCAATAAAACAATGGCAAACTGGAACCTCCTTCTAAACTTTATCACCAGTAATCAAAATAACTAAAAAAAATGTCACTTCTTTTTAATTTTTCTTACTAACTCAATTCAGTTTTATTGTACTATGTATAGATAAAGTATCACTTTTTCTTAGATGAGAAAAATTAAAATATGTAAATGAATTTATCCTTTACAAAAGTACTTCATAAAACTTGATATTTACAGATGATCATTATTTTTTGTCCATTTTAAGATAATAAAATTTAAAAAATTTGAAGGACAAATAATTTTTTTTACAAGAATAAAAGAAATACTATTTAAAATAAGGTTTACCCAAGTAATCACATGATTTTTATTTCATATGCTTACACATAATGTTAATAAGAGTGCCAAACTCTCTATACAGTAATACAAGTTTTTATAACCAATTGATGCAGTAATCTCTATCTAGTGACTACTCATCCAACATCCCCAGACTAATTTCTAGCTCATGGCTTTCATTAGTGAGGAGCCTTGGATTTGAGAGTATTGCACCTAGATCTTAGGACCTAATGCAACCTTTCAGTGGCCACCGTTTATCTATTTGGTTAATTATAAAGCTAGACTTCAAGATGAAAACACCATAATGTTTCCAACCAAAGTTATTTGCATATATAGTCATATAGATCTGAACTCAGTTCAGCATCCATACATTTTGGTGCCTTCAGTTTTTCAAAAATACAGTCAAAGACACCAAAATTTATGGATGTTGAACTGAGTTCAGGTCTATACAACTATACAGGCAAATGACTTAGATTAGAAACATTATGGTGTTTTTATCTTTGACTCCTAGCTTTATAATTAACTAAACAGGTAAAAGGTAGCTGCTGGAGGTTTGCATTAGGTCTTAAGATCTAGGTGCAATCTCTCAAATCCAAGATTGCTCACTGATGAGGGCAACAAGCTAAACACTAGTCAGGATGTTGGATGAGTAGGCACTAGACAGGGATTTTATGCACAAACCTTTTTGCATCCACTGATTACAAACCTTGCACTTGGTGGCATTACTATATGAAGAGCTTGGCACTCAGATTGTTTACCAAAGTAAATATATAATTTATAATTAATTTGTACTTCAATATATGTACTTTCTTGAGAATCCAATTTCACCCCAAAATGTTCAATTTGTCAATGCATTATCACAGAATGGCTTTAATAGCTCAATGAGGTGAGTAAAAGCAGAAACTAAAGCAAAATTGAATGCAATATACAGACAATTCGAATATTTATAATTTAAATATAAAATCTTATGTAAAATTATGCAAATTGATTAATTATATTTGTTCAATTGTAATTCCTGGTCTCACAGTACTGGTAATAACTACTGTTAGATAAATTTAGTGTGTTCCACTACAAGAAATAGTTCTGTCTCCATGATGCCTGCAGTGGCATCTTTGAATTAATGTATGTGTTACATTGTGACCTAATTTAACTATTCACCACAAAAATATTAAGGCACTAGCATCCTGAATTGTGAGTTACAATATGAAACATGGCAGTGAATTTCGCAACCAAATTATAATCATATAACTGAGAAATTTTATTATAATGATCTTATATATAAAATCCATATTTTCTCAATTGTCTGATTGGTGGATGTATGAATGTTTGTTTGATCTCATGACAAATTCACCACCTCAAGATTTATAAAAGTAATTCCACCATTAAATAAAAAATGCTGGTTAAACCACTAAACATCACATGATCACCGCTTATACTAGCACATAATTGTAAACAAAGGCAATATTCTGGTTGGCACAGGGTGGCACTACTGTATGGAGAGTTTTGCCTTTGTTTAAAAAATGCTGGGAGAAAAAAAAATCAGTACATGTGCTTTTAACAAGAGATATAGCATATATTTTGCAGTAAAGATTCCCTACCATCTGCAGAAACAGCTACAAATGCTGATTCATAATTTAAGGTACTCCATGCTTTCATAGTCTGTCAATCCCTTAATGTAGTTCAAATGAATGACATGTTTAGTAAAGCTAAAAATAAATGTTATAATCATGATGTTATCAAAAAAAAAGTAATTTTATTCACAGGGTGCTCCAGTAAATATATATTTGTGTCTTAATGCTGTCAAATATAACAGGTATATTTAAAAATATAAATTTTAGTTTAGCTTTATTTAAATTCAGAAATTTATTTATATAATATTAATAACTGAAACACAGGCTTATTATATACCTGTGTCTATATATGTAACATAAGGTATATGAGCACAGACTTTCAGATGACCCATCACTCTCCACTCTATCTAATAACACTGATACACTCAAGCACATATATGCTGAAAAGATAAATAATCACCAATATATGTATTTCATGCTAAACCAGCAATCATCAGTTGGTCCAGATTTTCATCTCCCACACATATATACTATAAGTGCTCAGATATATATTAAGATAGACAATCTTCATACTTTAATGGACAGGCTCCAATCTACCACTCACTCCAACTCTTCAACCATCCATCCAATTGAAAATCTGATAATGGAATGCTCGAAGGCCACCCTAAGGCCGAGATTCTTGTCACACCCATGTTGACCCAAAGTCAATCTGAACCCCACATGTACAGGACATAATCCATTAAATACATATGCAAGGATGGGCAGACATCTCTATAATGTAATAACTGAAACACAGGCTTAATATATACCATGTGTCTATATATGCAATATAGGGTATATGAGCACAGACTTTCACATAACCCACCACTCTCCACTCTATCTAATAACACTGATACACTCAAGCACATATATGCTGAAAAGATAAATAATCACCAATATACATATTTCATGCTAAACTAGCAATCATCAGTTAGTCCAGATTATCATCTCCCACACATATATACTATAAGTGCTCAGATATATATTAAGATAGACAATCTTCATACTTTAATGGACAAGCTCCAATCTACTACACCCTCCAACTCTTCAACTGTCCATCCAATTAAATCTAAAAAAAAAAAATTGTTAAAGCAATCAATTATTACAAAAACGATAGACTGCAAACCTGAAGTTTTTGTATTCCACCATTCTCACATTTATAATCTTTTGCTAAATTTATATCAAATCTTAAAAAAAATTTGTTAAAGCAATCAATTAAAAAACCCATGGCCTTTATAAAGTCAGGTTCATCTGGTAATGCCTCTTATACTTTAAAAGCCCAATTGTTTAATTGGAGTACATTTTTGAATGATTTATTTAAGGAAATTGGTATTGGCAGTTTTTAAAAGTCTCAGGTCATATTATGGGAAAGCTTCCCAATGCTAAATAAACGTAGGTTGCTACGAATATGACATATCTATGTTCAAAACATGCTAAGCATGAATAAAAGTTAACTTGTCTTTTCTATTAAATGTACATGAAATTTAAATAATCTATAACATATAGACTTATAATTATATATCATAGAAATGTTACCCGATACTACTTTTCTAGGAAAGTCAAGATTATCATTATTTTTATACAAAGAACTTATCATCATGTAGTACTTGTTCTGCATAAATATCCTTAATAAATTTTTGTAATTCTTCTCTACACTAGCTCTATTTTAAACATTGTGTGGCTTAATACTGTGAAAGAGCAGTGGATTTTGAAGCTCAAGGTCCATGACTTGTGGTTCCAGCTCCATCATTCTTAGAGGGCTAAGTTTTTATTAACTCCCGAGGAATAAATGAAAGCATATTATTATTGAAATATTAAATCTGTGGGCAAGTATTAACAAATTACTCTATCATCTGTTAATCACTAATTACTCAGGCTTACAATAGATGTCACTAGTGTAGAAATTGTTTACTGTAATAAACTCTAAAAAAAAAAACAAATGGTGTTGTGTTGCTAAAAGACCTAAACCCCATTAAGACTATAAACTTTTTTAGTATTTAGTATATGGTCTCTATTATATATAGTATATGATCTCTATTATATATATATAAAATTGAATTATAATTTTAAAAAACTTTTTATTCTACTATTTACTACATATTGTTTTTTTTACTTATATTTTTAATCAACTTCTAACATTTTCTTATATTTTTTATAATTAACTATTAATTTTTTTCACATTATAAATTATTTTTTTGTATTACAAATTACTCATCTCTTTACAATCCTATTTCTAAAAACCAGCTGACAAAATTTTTATACTTGCTTAACATCTCCCTCTATCATCATTTTCTTCAACTTTATTCTTTTACCTGTTTCATATTCAAACTATTATTAACAATAATTGTTTATAAAATTGTCTTTACTCCCAAAATCTCTATCAAGATTTGGTTTTATATTTTTAATCAATATTGCCTCTTTAATTTTCATATCCTTTCTATTATTTGCATAATTAATCATTTTTATACTATCTTTCTCAAACCTATGACTGTTTCCAATGAATGCAAATAAATAGGTGATCTCTTATCATATTCATGTTGAATTAATTTTATAAAACTTGAATTCTTTGTTTCTCCTACATAATTAGTTTTTATATATTCCATTTACGCATTTACTACTTTTCTTACATATTTATTATCTAATATATTAAGTATATTCTTCCTTTTTTTATTTACTACATTAAATTTTATTACATTAAACTTTTTATTAATTTTAATAATTATTTTATTCATACTTTTTACAATACTATTATTATAAATTTTAATATCTTTATATTTATTCTTATCTATTTTATTTTTTCTACATACTATCCCTTTATTTTTGTTAAATTTTCTTTCTGATTTTCTTATACTTTCTTCTATAACTTTTACTGGATATTCATTATCTTCAAACTCTTTACTCATCAATTCTACCTGTTTACTACAATCTTCTTCATTTGAGCAATAATTCCAAGCTCTATATATTTTTGAATTTATACTATTTATTTTATATTTAATATCTATATTCAAATTCCAATTACTGTACTTATATATATATATGCCCCTATCCTGAATTTACTATTTTTATATTTCTTTAACAAAATATCTAAATATGATAACTTATTATCATTTTCTTTTTCTATTGTAAATTTTATATTTTTATCTAACTTATTAATCTCTTCAAGGTACTTATTTATTTGCCTTCGACTCTTATTAAAAATCAATAAATAATCATCAACCTATTTTTTCATAAAAATTGGACTATTACTATTATTAATCATTAAAACTTCCATATTCTCCCTATATATATTACTAAGTACCCCACTTAATGCCCTCCTTTTGTAATCCTTTCGTTTGTTTATAATATTCTCCATTAAATTCAAATGTAATTTCCTTACAACTAATTCTTATTATTTCTCTTAATTTCTCTTTTGGTATTTTAATTTCTTTATATTCATCATTTCTATATCTTTCTATTGATAACTATTGCTTTTTCCACATTTATATTTGTGTACCATATACAACTTATACTTAAGCCAATAAACATCACATGATCATTATTATTTCTTACGCTTGCTCTTCACTGTTATTAAAACAGGCAAAACTTTCGATACGTATTGTAACTCAGTGCAAGCTAGAGTAATCAATGGATGCCAGAAGGCTTGTGCATAAAATCCCCATCTAGTGCCTACTCATCCAATATCCCCAAAGACACCAAAATATATAGGTACTGAACAGAGTTCAGACCTATATGACTATATAAGCTGATGAGTTTGGATTGAAAATATTAGTGTTTTCAATTTAAGTCTCATAGTTTGGTAATTAAGTAAAGATAAAAGTGGCTGCTGGAGGGTTGCATTAGATCTTAAGATCTAGGTGCAGTGCTCTCAGATCCAAGGTTTCTCACTGACGAAAGCCTAAAGCCAGAAACTAGTCTGGGGATATTGGATGAGTAGGCACTAGGTGTAGATTTTATGCACAAGCCTTTTGGCATCCATTGATTACTCTGGCTTGCACTAAGTGGCAATACGTATAGAAAGTTTTGCCTGTTTTACCAACTTATACTTATTATATTCATTTATTTTATCTTTTATTAACTCTTTATTTTTTAATATAAAAACTTTTATCATTAATATATTTCTTAAAAATATTATTTAATATTCATTTAGATATTCTACCAAAATATGAATTTGTATCATTTATAATTGGATTTAAAGGCACCTCGTTTTTAAATATTTTTGGTGCTCCATATGTATTTGCCATACCACAATCTTTATTTCCCAAAAATGCAAATATTTTTCTATTTATTATCCATTATTATATAATCTTTTTACTAACTCAAAAGCTCATTTTATAATTTAGTACCATCTTTTTTTATTTTAATAAAATACTTCTCTGACAATTTATTCATTTTACCAATGTATTCTTTTTTATTCATTTATACTAATTAATTACCTTTATCTGACATTTTAAACACTATTACTTTCTCATGTTTATCCCTTATTTCTTTAACCTCTTTTATTTCAATTACATTATTTATCTCTTTATTTTTCTTTTTATCCTTATTTTTTTAATATTATTTTCAATACTTATTTTTTTAATTTTATATACCATATTATTCACTTCTTCTTTAAAACTTTACATCCATAATTTATCCTTCATATTAATTACATTATTAATATCCTTATTTTCATAATAATATATAGTATAATTGCTATCTAAAAATTTTGGTAATTTTTTTCTCTACTACTGCTGGCAGTTCTATTATATCCTTATTTATGCACACTCCATATGGTACATATTTTATATCTTTACTTACTATATTATTCTCTTCTTCAGTTACTTCATCTGTTCATATTTATTCTTCAACCTATCCCTTTTCTTCTAATGTCTTATTATTGTATTTCTATTTATAATATATCTTTTCACTACATAATTTCTTAAACATCTCTTCTTTAACAGTTATCCTTTTATTTAAAAACCCTGTTTTGAGATAGTATACAAATAATTAATTATACAAATAATAGCAGGGATAGAAAAATTAAAGAAGCAATATTGATTAAAAATATAATAAGGATTTTGGGTTAAAGACAATAATTTCATAAACAATTATTAATAATTTGAATATAAAAAAGGTTAAAAGAATAAAGTTGAAGAAAATGATGATAGAGGGAGATGTTAAGCAAGTATAAAAATTTTGTTAGTTGGTTTTTAGAAATAGGATAGTAAAGAGATGAGTAATTTGTAATCAACCATTATCAATCCACTGCAGGATGAAGGTCTCTCCAAGTTCAATCCATCTTTTCCTATCTTTAGCTTCTCTTCTCCACATCATCCCTGCACACTTTCTTATTTCAGCCATCCATCTCACATATGGTCTCTTTCTGGGTCTTTTACAATGTCTTGGAATCCAGTTTAAAATTTCAATTGACCATCTATTATCATCTCTTCTGGCAATATGTCCAGCCCAAGTCCACTTCAGTCTTTTAATTTTTTCAATGAGGTCAGTAACACTTGTTTGTTCTCTTACCCATATATTGCATTTTCAATCTCTTCTTGTTACTCCCAACATCCATCTTTCCATACTTCTTTGAGTGGTCTGAAGTCTCTGTATTGCTCTTCTATTAAGTGTTTAAGTCTCAGATCTATAATTAAGAACTGGCAAAACACATTTATTAAAAACCTTTCTTTTCAAACACATAGGCATAATTCCTTTTAGTATCAAGTTATTTATACCAAAAGCACTCCAACCAAGTTTAATTCTATGATTAATTTCATCCATTATGTTTCCATCTGTATTAATAATCCAACCAAGGTATTTGTAACTGTTAACTTCTTCTAACTCATCATAATCAATCTTTATTTTCATATTTTGAGAAATCTATTAATCATTCCTTTAGTCTAACATTTATCTTTAGTCCTACTTTCATCTGATAACCCCTGCAACATTTCCCGTAGCTCTAAAGCATTATTTGCAAAAACAACTACATCATCTGTAAAATCTAAATGACTTAAATAATCTCCATTTACTTTCACTCCTTTAGCTTCCCATTTTAATCCACAAAATACTTCTTGCAGCACTGCTGTAAAAAGTTTTGGAGATATGGAGTCACTCTGTCTTACACCCTTTTCAATGTTGATTTTCTTACTATCATTATGTAAACTAATTGTTGCTGTTGCATTTTTAAAAATATTCTTTAAAATATGACAATATCCTGGATCTACACCTTGATGATCCAATGCTTTAATCACTGAAGAAATGTTTATAGAATCAAATGCCTTTTCATAATCTACAAATCTTAAGCATAATGGCAACTCATATTCATTTGTCCTTTCTATAACTTCTTTTGTACCAGCTATTTTTGTTGCAGTTCTTAATAGAGTATCAGTTATCTTCTTATTAATCTCATTCAAATTTGAACTATGTTCTAAAGTTCATAAATATTTTAAATGATTTACAAGTGTTAATTTAAATTCACCGGAATGTTAGAAAATCAATTGTTAATAGTCTTGTTTGATTAGTCGATGATTACTTCCTGTATTGAATCTACTCAGAATATTACGATCTTAAAATATGTATTTATCTTAGTCAAAATATAATCCAATTCTACTGTATCTTCATTTGGATATTTCCATATTTATTTCTGTTTAGCATTTTTCTCAAAAAAAAAAAAAAATCCCTACTTTACAATTTTTTTTTATCTGCAAGTTTATGTTAAAGGGCAAAAGATTTGTGCAGAATGAAAGGGAGCCATAACTATGCAAGTTTATGTTATCACACGTTTTTGTTACTATAGTCAAATTTACCCAGAGCACTTTCATTATTCAATCATTTTCCCATTCTAGCATTTGACTCCTACGACTATTTTAAACTTTTGTTTGGTACAAAAGTATTTTGTACATCTAAATTAAAATTCTCGTATTTCTTTATTACAATGAGTCATTGTTGGGGCGTAAACCTGAATTATTTGCTTTTAGTATCTTGCATTAAATTGAATAACTAATTTTGCCATTTTGTCTGATATATCGTTAAAATCCACATAATTTTTCTCTCACTTTTATTTATAATGAATCCTACTTCACTTGTGTTCTCAATGTTTGCATTCAACAAAGTACATGCCTATTTGTCAAATCAAGTGCCATTTTATCTTTTCTTCAAAGTGCATATATTTCATTTCTATTTCTAATTTTGGTATTCCAATCACTGATCATTAAAATAAATATTGCCTACAAGTTTTATCAATTTCTGCCGAAATATGGTCTTTATTTGCTCGATTTGTTGAGATAAAGACTCTCATTATAGAAATGGTGACCAAGCATTTATAAAACTGATGTCAATTACGCATTAACAGGATTATAAATAAGCATTTATTTTTATAGCGTCTGTATACAATTGTAATTACATTCGAATATCAGCCTTTCAAGCTAATTGTGCAAACGCTTTGCGAGTGTTAATAATAAATGAATACTTTCTCACCAATACAAGATATAGCATTTATGCAGGAATAAAAGGAATCCTCTTATTCCTACGACTCAAATATTTATATATGAGCAAATCTAAAGTACTGGCAAAGAAAGTGTGACGATGGAACAGTCACTTTAAATTACTCTATACGATATCTGAATGAATAACGTCGATGAAATTAGAATTTACTAAACGTCACTCCAACTGAAACTTAATCATATGTAAATAAGCATTTATTTTATACAGCATCTGTATATAATTG
Organism: Epiperipatus broadwayi; assembly: GCA_028023455.1. Classification (NCBI taxonomy): domain Eukaryota; kingdom Metazoa; phylum Onychophora; class Udeonychophora; order Euonychophora; family Peripatidae; genus Epiperipatus; species Epiperipatus broadwayi. The sequence goes on from JAQFVV010006353.1 coordinate 1,330,533, forward strand.
TATTACATTCAAATATCAGCCTTTCAAGCTATTTGTGCAAACGCTTTGCGAGTGTTAATAATAAATGAATACTTTCTCACCAATACAGGATTCCTGTATAAATACTATATCTTGTATTGGTGAGAAAGTATTCATTTATTATTAACACTCGCAAAGCGTTTGCACAATTAGCTTGAACGGCTGATATTCGAATGTAATTAACAGGATTATAAATTAATGGTATTTGGAATATTTTGCCCCAAATAAATATATTTATTCTTGCTTATCTAAGGTATGATAGCAGACATTATATTTTTCTGAATTAAAAATCTCAATCTATTTTCATTTTATTTCAGTAATTGCTACAATGACAATATTTAAGTGATCTGTTCCCATCTTCACTATATGTAAAAAATTTCCGTCGATTCTAACTCTGCGTATTCCAGGTTTCAATAATGATCTCTTTGTAATTCATTATAATTAATAACATTTTCTTACAATTTCGACTGTCTGTCAGTTTTCTTCACAGATACAAAATATTTAAATGAAAATGACTAGAGAAATGAAATATTATACCATAATTATATTCAAATATCCATCATTTAAATTTTATTTACAATTGTATTAACATTTTATATGCCTTATAATTATTCTTCTTAAAAATCTATCCTAAAATTATATTTGAGTTTTATTTTATATTCATATATTTTGAATTTTTGGTAATTTTAATTACTTTTTCACTTTTATATATATATCAACCGCACACAGCTATGATTATGAAGCCATAGAGCTTTGAAAGTGCTAAACTTTAAATAAATTTAATAATATGTATAACGTCTTTAACGAGCTATAAGCCATAATTATTGATATTATAGACTTAATATATAATTTATATTAACTTTTATATATATTATTTATTAAAACTCTTTTTAAATTAAAATCATGCATTATTTAATTTTTATTCCTTTATGTTTTAAATTATTTTCCATTAGTTGTAATATTCACCAACAAAATGTTTAAATTTAAAATGTTTCCACTTGATATTAATACCTACCTCTATATTTATTTTTCGTAATTCTTTCACTTATTCATTTAATTTATGTAATTTTTATTGTTAAACCACTAAACATCACTTGCATTAGATCCTAAGATCTAGGTGCAGTGCTCTCAGATCCAAGGCTCCTCACTGATGAAGGCCACAAGCCAGAAACTAGTCTGGGGATATTGGATGAGTAGGCACTAGATAGGGATTTTATGCACAAGCCTTCTGGCATCCATTGATTGCTCTTGTTAGCACAAGATGGCACTACTATATGGAGAGTGGTGTTTTGTTTTGAATTGTTTAATTTTTATTGTATTAGTAAAATCTTTATTTAAACTTGGGTTAATTTTTAAAATTAATATAGCTTCTTTAATTTTACTATCTCTTTTATTATTAGTGTATTAAATCATTTTTATACAATTTTTTTCAAAATTGCATCTTGTTTCGATTTATTGCATAAAAAATAATAGATCTTTTCTTTGCCAATTTTGGGCTTTCCATTTTTTTGTTACTTTGTGATAAGAGCAACTGAACACCCAAACGAGATTAAATTTAGTTGCATCATATCGGCCAGAAGTACATTGGCTTTTCTTCAAAGTCTGACAAAATAACATTGCTTTTTGATTTACTCAAATGATTTTTAAAATAATATATGGAAATTATTTACAAATACTTTCTCCTGTATAGTTTAAAACATTTAGCTGTTGATACAAGTTAACTGAAAAAAACATTACTGATCTCATTCATGGAACCACATACTTTGCAGTCAAATGTGGGAATAGTGATAGATTTGAGAAGTATTTCAGGATCAAAACTAGAGCTCTCACTTCATTGTTTAAACATCATATGACCTCCTGAATAACTGATCATTCAATTATTTTGATTTATTTATTGAAAACAATATTTAAAAAGAAGCCATGAAGGTATATTGCTTCATAGAGTAAATTTTTACTAAATATTGAATTTTGTAACCAAAAAATTGGAGTATTTTATGGATGACATTTTTCGACAGACTTGGGTCGGCTTCTGTTGAAATCTGGATTGGATTCCAATTTTTGTCTATTAAAACTGCATGCAATTAACTTTTTTTTGTTGCAGTTGCATACGAGTAAAATTCATATGGGGTCAAAGTTATTATAATTAAGTATCCAGTGAATTATTCTTAGATTATCCTACGCAAGAGTTTCTTATATCATTTCTCTGTCAGTGCAATGAAATTGTAGCCTCCTTTTCAGAATGTTTTTAAACAAATAACAAATATCTACAGATGGATCTAACAACTTTTATAATACAGTAATGTGATGTGATGTATTTGGCTTCTCCTTAAACGAAGTCAAGAATATCTCAGCAATTATGCCCAGAGAAACCTGTTAGCCATTTTATTCTCCATTCCCCACTCTTAAGTCTTTCCATATTCTGCCCCATCCCATTTCCACAACATAAATTTTGTTAACTCTATGGCCTTTATATCTAAATCCCCCTTATCTCTTCGCAAACCCAGCATAAAAACTAATAACTCACTTTCAGTATAGCCACTTTTTTCATGTCTATCCTCCCATAATTTCATTATCTGTACCCTTTCTGCTTTCAAGCATTTACATTCAATCAACAGGTGCCTAATATTTTCTATACCTTCCTTACACAATCTGCACACTAAATTATCCATGGTTTTCCATTTACATGTATATTCTCTTGTTGTTAAAGATCCCGTTCGAGCCTTAAATAATAAACTACTTTCCTTACTATTATCATAAATTAACTCGCATCCAATATTCCGTTTACTTCAATATATATTTAAACTCTTCTTACCCTCCATACTAGTTCTCCATCTCTCCAACTCCCTATTTTTTATTAATGCTTCTATTTTTTATCCCATTCCTTACCACTATAACACTCAACAATCCTCCTAACACAATCATACCACCTTTTATACAAGTATACTGATATAAATTCTTTATCCAAATCTTTCACATACCGCATTACCTTTCTCACCCATCTTGTTACCTGCCCTTTACTGATAACCCAATTGAACACTATTTTTGCTATTCTTTTACTATCCATAAACTGCAACCTACCATACATTTTCATTTTACTTTTTGCATCTCTCATATAAAAACTTGACCATCCCATTTCTCCTTGAATTGCCTCCTTTGCTGTCCACATCTCTGCATCTAATGCATGTCTTCCTACTTCTTTGTACTTTCTCTAAATAATATAAAACCCTTTTACTAACACATAATGCATCATTACCATATGTTAACCTTGCTACTGCAACTCCCTTTCATACTATTCTAGCTACATCATATTTATGATATGAAAATACTGTTAGTTTCTTTACCAAACCCTTTCTTTTCTTTGCTTCATTTATCAATTTTTTCTCCCATTCATCCAAGCAATTTTCCTGATTACATAAGATGATTCCCAAATACCTATATCTATCCACCACACTTAACTTTATATCCCCCAATAAAAATTCTACATCTTCTCTTTCCCCAGTATTAACCATCATTATATTAAATTTTTCTTCACTAAATTTAATCTCCATCTCTTTACCCACCCTTGCACATGTCCTCAACATAATTTCCATATCTTCTCTTCTTTCTGCACACAAAAAGATATCATCTGCAAAAAAAAGACCCGACAAAATATCTACTCCCTTGCCACCTATTAATGGTATCTCTACCCCTCTTCCTAGTCTTTCTATTGCTTTCTCCATTTCACTCAAAAACAAAATAGGTGACATAGGGCATCCTTGCCTTAACCCCACCCCATTTTTAACTTTAACTGATTCTATATCCCCTAACTGGTAAGTATAATAATTATTTTCATATAATTTCTTAATAATATTTACTAAAGCTTCATCCATTGCCAAATTGGTTAACCTTACCCATAATCTATTTCTATTTACTCTATCATACGCTTTCTCTACATCTATAAAACTCATATATAATGATCTACCTGAATTCCTACTCATCTCCATAAGCTGTGTAACTACAAACAAACTATCTCCTATACGCCTATCTGTCCTAAAACCTCCTTGCATTTTCCCCCACTATATTATTCTCTTCCATCCATTTTACAACTCTTCCAGCTACCATATATGAGAAAACTTTATATAAAACTGATGTTACCGCTATTGGTCTATAATTATTTAACTTTCTATGATCCTTACTCTTCCCTTTAAATAATAATCTTATTCTTGTATTACTCCAACTAACCGGAAAAACTGTCTTCTGTGCCATTTTATTAAAACATGATAATAACTTTGCTTTTGCTCTATGCCCTAAATTCATTACCATCTCTGCTGCCCATCCATCTAAACCTCTCACCTTTCCACATTTCAATCTCTTCCCTGCCTCATTCAATTCATTTTTTGTGAACCTAATATTCCCATTACTAACTGCTTTCATTTTTTCTATCATTACTTCCTTCACATTTTAACATCTTTTCTATATCCATTACATATCTATTTAAGATTCTCTCTACCTCTTCTCTAGAGCTTCACTCTATTCCCTCATCATCTATTAATACTATCTCTCTTTCCCCTACATTTCTCCTTTTAATGTAATTCCAAAATTTTTTACTCCCATCTATTCCACTTTTATTAATATCCTCCAACAATTTACTATTTAACTTCATCCTCTCTCTATAATTATCCATTTTAGCCAACTTCTTCTTTTCTAAGTACTTTCTCCATTCAGCATTAATATCATTTTCACTATGTGATGTGATGTATTATGGCTTCTCCTTAAACGAAGTCAAGAATATCTCAGCAATTATGCCCAGATAAACCTGTTAGCCACTTTATTTTCCATTCCCCACTCTAAGCCTTCCCATATTCTGCCCCATTCCATTTCCACAACATAATTTTTGTCAACTCTATGGCCTTTAAATCTAAATCCCGCTTATCTTTTCGCAAACCCAGCATAAAAACTAATAACTCACTTTCTGTATAGTCACTTTGTTCATATCTATTCTCCCATAACTTCATTATCTGTACCCTTTCTACTTTCAAGCATTTACATTCAATCAACAGATGCCTAATATTTTCTATACCTTACTTATACAATATGCACACTAAATCACCCATAGTTTTCCATTTACATGTATATTCTCTTGTTGCTAAAGATCCCGTTTGAGCCTTAAACAATAAACTACTTTCCTTACTATTATCATAAATTAACTCGCTTCCAATATTCCATTTACTTCTATATATATTTAAACTCTTCTTACCCTCCATACTACTTCTCCATCTCTCCAACTCTCTATTTTTTATTAATGCTTCTACTCTTTTATCCCATTCCTTACCACTATAACACTCAACAATCCTCCTAACACAGTCATTCCACCTTTTATACAAGTATACCGATATAAATTCTTTATCCAAATCTTTTGCATACCTTTAGCAAACTCTGCATACAGTAGCGCCACCTAATGCAACCCTTGGTAATATACCAACATAACCTCACAAATTATACAATTTGCAATATCAAAATTGGATATAGATGTTGAGGTATAACAGACTACATTGTGTTGCTGCTTGTAAACAAAAGATATTTCCTTACAGAGAAGCAACTATTGCAATTAAATTAGTTGAATATTGTACTGAAGCAAAACTTGGATAATAACATAAAAATATTAAAAAAAATTTTGATGGTACTTCATAAATTTTTTAAAAATACAACAGTAAAATCACCAGATCAATCAACGAACATATTTCAATAAGGTGCATGTGTAATTGCTAGTCCACTAATATAAAATGACATCTTCAATAATTTAGATGTACGAAATGAATGAATAATACAATACTTTCTAAAAAGATATTTTATCATAAATATAGTTTTTATGGGGAAAGGTAATCTAAAGAAATACTACTTTGTTTCTATTGGGAATATATGGCAGAGAATATATTGGAGAGCTATAATTAGATCAGTTGTTCAAGTATTTCAGGAAGAAAAGTTTGCTGCAAATGTTAAAAACCAGCATCATAAAATATAAATAACGAACCAATATGTTCTACATATGGATATTTTTGTGCTTCATATAATGGTTTATGTAGTCATTCCAAAACTCATCTGTAAAATATTACTGGGTTTTTTTTTTACAAATGGAATGGCCTAATTTGCAAATGGGCTTCTTAATATCAAAATATTAACAAATATCAATTGGGATAATTAGATTTAAAAAAAAAAAAGACACAGAAAATTTATATAAGAACCTCAGACTAATTAAAATAATGTCTTTTTACTCATTTATTTAAACTATCCTCACTTTTTTGTCTTCACCACTCCTTTAATGCTAATTACTCACACTTTTAAGCATTATGTCACATTACCATTATTAAATAACATAAATCTTTGAGCATTCTCTATAAAGACATACACTATTGTCATATTTCCAGTTATCAAATTCCAAAAGCTAAGAAATAGCAAAATCCCATCTAATATGCTTAGCAATAATATTGTTTACACAATTTTAGCAACTTTCCCATGCTATGTAATGGTATCTTTTGAAGCTATGAGAACACTAGAATGTCACCACTGTTTCTTAAGCTTATACAATCTGTTAAAGCAGTAACAACTTTCTCCATACAATATCCCCAGTAGTTCCTAGTTTTTGGCTTTCATCAGTGAGCTTTGGATATGAGAGCAATGTACATTGATCTTTGGATCTAATTCACCCCTGCATGGACAATAAGAATGCCATCTAATGAAGACAGTAAGTCTCAAATACCTTGCAATAAAATGCATATATATATATATTAAAAAACAAATTGAAAATCCTTTTTTTTAAAAAAAAACCAAAAAAAAAACCAGGACATGTAAACACGTTGTCTATTCACAACACTGTAAATATTAATTCAGTATATCTTCATCCATTATAATATTAACAATTTCTTTTGGACAATTTGAATATTGGCAAAATATTATACACCAAGATGAGACTTTGAGCGTAAGTCATATAAAGTGTGATGTTAAAAAATTAGTAGTTTTATTAATTTTTTGTTGTTGTTGCAACAAATAAGATTCAATGACTTTAATAATAATAAAATGATTTGATATATACTACGCAATACCAGACTTACCTTATCTACAATAAATATTAAAGACCTATAAAACACGCACAAGGGGGGGGGTATTATTAACTGTAAAAGCAGGCTACAAATTAGGGACTTCACGCTATGGAAGTGATACACATGGATGTATTAATATAACTTTTTATTCTACGTATACATTTAAAACCAAGCTTTATCTTCAGAATTTAATTTACTAAAACCTCTTCCCTTTGGATTTTACGTTCCATTACATAATTATTTTATACGTACTAACTGTTTTACAGATATTCAACATCTTATCTTTTTCTTTTATGTGTTATTTTTCTTAATTTTCTAGATTGTCGTAAATTTAGTAGAGACTTTTCCTCCCCCCCCAAAAAAACAAAAAAAAACGCCACCTACACTTGAAAACTGATCTGCCAACTCGGCAGGGAATTTTACATAGATTCACCAACTCACCTAAATATATGTCTTTCAATAACTATACCTATTAACTAATTCATTAAAAAAAAAAGAACTGTATCAGAACCAAAATCTATAAACAATCTTAATTTCAATAACTTTTTTTAAAAAAAGTTTTCTTTAGTTGTTTCGATTTTATGTGTCTGTTTTTATTTTATCACTTACTCATGTCATGATCAATAAATTTCTTGCACATCCGGTTTTAGAATTGCCACCTATTAGTTAATTGTATAACGAGAAGGCTGCGTAAGGATGATAAAATTAAATGTTTTATAGAAACAGTAGGCTGATTGAAATGATTTGTGACATTTTTTTAATGTTAAATTTGTTTAGAAATAAGTAACAAAACATATGTTACTTTTTTTTTTAACTTTCCCGATCCCCGAGAAATTAATCGTGTGATATATATAAAGTAGGCTCAAGCATTCAACATGGCTTCATTTTATCAAGTCCATCGTTTATCACTATTATTTATTATATATATAAATTGTATTTCCTCCCTTAATGCTGAAGAACCGTCGCTTAATGGGAATAAATTATCAAAAGAGCCGCCAAAACGATATTCCAAAGTCAATCCTCCAAATGAAGTACCGTTAGATAAGTCTCCTAATTTTATTTCAAACTCTAAATTGTCGAATAATGATCAAATACCATCCTCGAGTAGGGCTAACATTAATCTTTTAGCCGAAGACCCAAATTGTAAAGAAGATGTTAGACGTATATGTGATAATAAATTAAGGAACAATAATTTTGTTATTTTAGATTGTTTACATAATGAGGAACGGGTAAGTAGATCGGTTTAATTTATTTTGATTAATATAGATGTTTTAAATATAACCAAGTTTTGTAAATTATGAATATAATGTATCTGTTAGCCGAGTTACATTTTTGGAGATATCCCTAGTAATATACAATCTCCACCCCCCACCCCCATAAAAAAAATTCGTTACCTTTTTTTTTTTTTGATAAGTGGGTGGAGTGGGGATATGGAAAAATTAAATACTTTTTTATAAAGAAAAAATAATAATCAGAAATTGTATATAAAAATACGTGATTAACAAATGCTTTTGCCGCATTTATCAATGGCATCTTTTAAATTACAATTTTGTAAACCCAAATTTGAGCTGTAAACTCAATACAATCTATTCTATGTATATTTTTCAACATTTAAAAGAGATTAAGGATTTATTGCTTGAACATATCCATGGCATGGATTTCAAGTAAGGAATAAAAGTTAGGTTTTTTCCAAATAGCTTGGCCATATCGTACCCTGGTAGCTATTATAATGCTGTCTGGAAATAAATATTTAGTTATTCTTTACTAGAGATCGAGTACGTTTCAAATTTAAGTGAGTATATGTCTCAACTTGTCGATCGTAAAGAAAAACGCATATACCAATGCGTGAGGGATCATTCTACCTCTACAGTTACTTAGGTCATTAATTTTTAAAATTGATGCTATTTGAAAATGTAGGATTAATTTATGTGGTTATAAATCATATGCAACCGTTACCAATCTACTGCAAAATGATTTCCAAGTTAAATTCGTTTTTTTTCCCAATGTATAGACTTCATATCACATCAATAAGCTTCCTTACTTCATCCATCCATCATATGTTTCTAAATAAAATTCAGAAAAACTAAAAGTTAGTGATTTTATTAAATATTTATTATTCCTGCTATATGTTTTGTGCATTCTAGTTCTAGTGTCATTTAATGAGTGATATTTTGCAATTTTTATTTTATTTTAATAACTTGAGTAATAATAAAAATGGGGGGTTGGAACACATATTTTCAAGCTCCTTTCAGCTATCCACTCTATCTAATACACATGACCACATATGTGAAAAAGATAAATGATCTTCAATATACGTATTTCATGCAACCAGCACTGTCACTTGGTCCAAATCATCAGCACACACACATATATATGTACACAGTGCTCGGTTATATTAAAATAGTCAATCTTGGCTTCACTCTACTCCCCCCTCCAACTCTCCAGCCATCCATACTATTGAAAATCTCACAGATGGAACATCCAAATCTTTTGCTGATGCCAATATTATGATCATACCCATATTGACTTTAAATCACTCTGACCCTTCATGTGTAGTACCATGTCCCTTTAAATACAGAAGAGGGATGGACAGGATACAGGCATACAAATACAATTTATATACTTGGAGTTTAGATGCAATTATAGGTGATTTGAACACAGATGTTCAAGCTCTCTTTAGCTATATCAGTTCTATGAAATAGAGTAGGTAGCTGAAGGGAACTTGAAAGTCTCTTCAATCCTCTATAATTGTGTCTGAACTCCAAGTATATAAATTATAATTGTATTTAAATATTAACTTTAGTAGTAATATAATGGCCTATTTTTGGGTTTTTCTGAAATCTTCAGTGAAGTTTGTTGAGGTTAAAGCCTTAGTAAATTGCGTTTAAATAAATTTATAATTACAACTTTAAATTATCGATTTCTAACTAAGATCTTTCCATTGACTCATTGTAAATCGAAAGATTTCGCGAGTATTAATGTGTAATAAGAAACGTGGACTTAATCAGTGAAGTAGTGAATAGCTTCACGCTCTTAGATCTAACTGCTTCAGCTTCACCTATTTAAATAGAAAGTAGGTTGAAGTAAAGAAGGGTTCCCCTCTTTTCTTCCAAAGCTTAAGCTTGTGGTTAAGATCTGTAGAGGTCCCTAATATCGCATTTTTACATGCATATTCTTGAGGTTAAAGCCATAGTAAATATTACTTACGTAATCAATGTGCGTTTAAATAAATTTATTAAACTGAAATAAGGAAAATACAAATTTTGTCAATATATAGAAAGTTTGAATTAGCAAAATAAATTGTATGCAAAATACTTATAATAAGTAATAAGAGGGATTCCTGGGGTTCCTTTTATTGCTGCATAAATTCTATATCTTGTATGGGTCAGAGGGTATTCATTTATTATTTAACACTCGCAAAAAGCGTTTGTACAATTTGGTTTGAAAAAGCCGATAGGAATGTGATTACAATTGTATACAGACGCTATAAAAAATAAATGCTGATTTATAATCAATCTCGTAACATTTCATAAATATTAAACACTGCATATTATTTATTGTATAATAAATTGTTTGAATGAATAAATATTCCAAATATGGATGCAAAACAGTTATGTATATATTTATTAAAATATTAATAGTTCTTTCAAAGTTCCCTTCAGGTATCCATTCCATATAACTGATGCACCCACATACATGTGTAAAAGATAAACGATCTCCAATATTTATATTTCATGCTGAACCAGTACTGATCAGTTGGTCCAGATCATCATCTCCACACACATATATAATTAGTTTAAATTAAAATAGCAAATCTTCAAATTTTTATGGACAGGCTTCTCCACTCTCCAACTCTTCAGCCATCCATATTAATTGAGCACTGATTATATATATATATATGGGAGATGATTGGACCAGCTGATGATTGCTGCATCAGCACGAAATATGTTTATTGGAGATCATTTATCTTTTTCGCATGTATGTGATCATGTATATCTGTTATATAAGATGGAATGGATAGCTGAAGAGAGCTTGAAAGTCTGTGTTCAAATTGCTTCTAATTGCATTTAAAGTTTAGTATGCACATTACACTTGTATTAAAATATTAATACTGAAAATCTCTTTTCATGGGTGGATTGCTCAACTTGTCAGAACTTCCAAAGAATAATCTGAAAATATGATGAGACATTTATATATGTATAACATATATGAATATAATTTGTCCAAACTTCAAACACTTTTTAGCAAAACTCTTTATTTGTACATACACAGACACCTACGTTTTGACTGACCTGCAGTCTTCTTCAGAGCAAGTTTGTTTTGATCTTGCTCTGAAGAAGACTGCAGGTCAGTCGAAACGTAGGTGTCTGTGTATGTACAAATAAAGAGTTTTGCTAAAAAGTGTTTGAAGTTTGGACAAATTATATTTATAGGATATTACGGCAAACATAAAGAAAAGTGATTTTGATAATATTTATAACATATATGCTTTATATATAATAGATATCAGATGTAAATTTTTTATCATTAATTTGTATATTATATATTTAAATGCGTGCAAATTATTCTTTGCCATATCTGTTGGTTTAGCAATACATTTATAAAAAGAGCGTTTTAATAATTATATTTTAATAATGAGTCTGTGCTATTTTCAGTGAAGCTCAATTCTTTATTCGTATACTTCTAAAATAGATGGTTTTCTGATCGATGAGATGCATTTTCATCTTTAATAAAAAATTAAAAACTATTAAGAGATTAACGGTTAATTTCTAATTTAGTAATGATTTATTTGTTATTTAGCATATGGTGTCAGCACATTAAAATTTAACTCCAATAGTTCTTAACCAATCAAAAGCCAACTCCTCCGAGATAGGTAGAACAAGGAGGCCAACAGGGGCCTGGTAATTGGACCTCCCTATAAATATATACCATAGTTTATCGTCTTCCAGACAGTTTGGAGAGTCTATAAATCTCCACTTATGCAACACACAAAGGCATCTACCCTGACCTGTGGGATCTTGTAAATCTTCGATCAGTTTCCTGGAAGTAAGAAACTAGGTACTCAGAGAGTAGGGTCAGCTATTAGAGTACGATTATTTATATTGGAAATATTTCACTCATGTGTCCACACACTTTCTGTTGGTATCCAATGTGATTGGCTGCTGAGAATTACCAATAAGTCAAAAAGGCTGCCTTCGTTTAGCCTGACAATGGGGGGGGGGGCTGTTTCAAATAAGATTTATTAGATGATTTAATAGCTCAATAAGCTTATTGAATTCATTGATAGTTATCAACCTGCATATCTGATGTTAGCTGGAGGGATATTTGGGAGTACAAGTAACCATTCTATTGATGTTGATTTAAGAGTTCCAGAAATAATGTGCAAGGTTTCACTAATCTGAATATCCCCAAGATTAGTATGTATACTTCTGCCATACTGGAAAGCAGTACTCGGCCACAAAGTAAACAAGTGCTAGTCCAGAAGTTCTAAGGAGGTGGTGTCTGTAAGGTTGGAATGGATAATTAACTACCCAAAAATGAGGATGGACCTTCTAACTCCAAAAGGCAAAGAAAAGAAAGGAATGGGAGAGAAAGAGAGAGAAAAAAAAACTACTTTAGAAATGAGTTTTGTGATGACAATATAAACCAATCTGAATTACATGTATATAGAATATGCTGGTCCATTTTCCTGTTTACTTGATATTTTGCAATATCGTCTTTTAGTATCTGCAGCAAAACACTTCTTTTTGAAGTACTTCAGCATCATGTCTAATTATAATTCGCAAATGTATTCTATTCTCTGCCATATTTGCATAATGGAAACAATTAACATTGCTCTTCTTTAGAATATTTTTTGAGATAATCTTCATTACATAAATGGGGTCTACCTTTCTATAAAATTCCTGCTCAAGTTTATTATTAAACACCCCTTTAGGAAGTCATCCATTGTTCATTTTTTTTTATAGTCCGACCCACTGAACTCTATAGTATCACATACAACAAGCTGAAGGATATATTGATTGAATATATGATCTTACCATTGTATTTTTGATATGCTTAAAGGAAAGTTTTTTAATGCCTTTATATTGGAGCAATAAGGTATCTAAGTTTAAGTATAATAACAGCTCTACATACTGTTAACGTTGTGCTTTTTTCATTTTAAAATAAAAAGAATATAGCTTCAACATTAGTTTATAGCAAGAGAAACTGCAGGGGTCTTTTTAATAATAATACCCCATATAACTTAATAATTTTAAAAGATAGAATCAGTGAAATCATAATGAATAAATTAATTACTTATAGCTGTCAGTTTCGAAATGTATATAGATATTAGAATTAACGAGTAATAACTGAAAGTTCAAATCAACTAATAATTTTATGGTAAGACAAAATGCATACTTATCTCCTGATGATCTCTCAGCTTCCAGTAATTTTTCAGTTCCATCATCTTTATCATTTCTTTTAAATAATGTGAAATTAGCATTCTTTCATGACTAGATTAAATGCATGGCTTATATACATTGTAGGAAGAGAAGCACAAGGAAGCAAAAGGATAATCTTGCTCTTAGGAAAAAAAAAAAAATTTAGACTCGTTAAAAAAAAAAAAAAATTGGAGGACTCAGGAGGATTTGAACCACCCTCATATATAAATATATCAAATTTCTACTATATGTTGTCTTTGACAGAATAGCTCAGTTGGTAGAGCATTTGCCTTAAATTTAATATTCAAGAATCTAAAGGTGCGAGTTCAACTTCTAAGCGAATATTGTCATTGTGCATGTAGGCCAGCAACACCTGAAGAAGAGTGGAGAATAATACTTTTCGAAACGTGTAATTACTAATCTGTATTGTCTATTTGTGTATTATTACTAACAAGTTGTTTGTATTTGGAAAGTTTAAATAAAGTGTAAAATTTTCTATACATTCAACATTCACTCATAAATGATGGAAATAGTCCAACATATCACATCTTATAATATACCATCATTACAAACCTTCAGACAAATACAAGGATAACTGTTAGCTTTTCATCCTGTTATTAAAAGATGACAAAAGTGAAAACTAATTAATTTTCTTTTCCTTCTTTTAAATTTTAACACCACCACCCTTTTTTTTTGTTTTAATTTCATCACAACCATCTTTTTTTTAATTCTGCCTTTATATACCTGTGCATGTATATTTTTGCTGCATTATTTTCGTATAACATCCTATTGTCCAATCGAATTAAAAATATTATAGGCAGGACATTCAATACTGGCATCAAGCTGATCTTTTAATTAATTTAACAACCCGTCTAAATAAAGAAACTTCTAAATCACATGATGTCTAGACCTTTTACACAATTACCTTTAAGAAAAAAAATTATTTAGCTTAACAAAATAATATATTTATTATACTCTTGATTAATTAAATACCTTTTTATTTAAAACATTTATTAACTTTATTTTAAATATTAATTCTTATTAAGCGCAAAAACTTAAATAAGGCTATAACCTTAGTACATGTGCCTTGAGTGCTTAATTTGTTTCAAGAGAGACCTTTACAAATCTAAACGCAAGATTCGACTTTATAAAGATAAGAGTGGCCCACTCAAGGCGCATGTACTAAGATTGTAGCCTTATTTAAGTATAACTTTATTTTACTTGAGAATTTTTTATTATAATTATCGTTATTCAATACTATTAATATATATATATATATGCTCTGTGCACAGATAATGAAGCTATTAAACGTAAATAAAGTTATTAACATTACAGTTCTTAACCAAATACAAATCGCCATGAATATGGGACTATAAACTGTCCCAAAGCGCTTGACGGTAACTTAATAATTTTATTTACGTTTAATAGCTTCATTATCTGTGCGCAGAGCACATATATATATATATATTAATTGATTTCAAATGCTAATGAAGTAAAGCCTTAACTATTTCAATACTATTATAAAGTATTATTTTCATTTTTAAAATAATTCTTTTATTAATTCCCTGTCTTACTTTACGTACAGGCACTTAAGCATTACACACACACCTATTTCAGGAAATAACTTTTAAATCATAATAATTCAACTACTTATTACAATTTATTAAATCCCAAACTTGTAATTTCACTCAAATATCATCCAGATAATCTAATACTTTATTTAAACATTATTTTAAATATTATTTTTAAAAACATTTACTATTGAATAAGTTCCGTCAACAGTCAAAAAACTACTTCGTTTGGCACCTGTGGAAAAGGTTATAGCCTTTCGCTTTATAATACACTTAATAGACTATAATGGGCAAATATCTATATAAATTTATTTAATATAATTACTTTAAAACATTAGACCCTAAGCTTATATTTACGTCAGTTTAGACTTTGAAATTGAAATTCTATGCATTTACCAACAAACGAAATATTTTTTTAAAATGACTATCAGCAAGCATATTTAATAAACTGTTTTATTGACAATTGGTACATTTAACTAATACTTATATTATTTAATTAGAACAAAGTTAACTGTATTTAAGGATAAATAAATAAATTTTGAATTATTATTATAAGTTATATTTAACCCTTAGAGATAAATAGTTATTTCCCTATGATGAAACAATCTTTTAATTGTTAGAAATAGCAGTAGCATATTAGAGTCTGTGTTGGAACTCAACATCTACATCCACCTTTCTCCTTATAAAACTACTAAGGTATTTAAATTGGTATACGTTCTTAAGTTGATAGCCATTCTAGTTGAAAGTTATGGAAGATTTTTTCTCTCACTAACGGATAAGAAAACAAATTTTTTAAAACATTAATTAATAAACTGAGATCTTTATAAGTTGCACTTTAAAGCCATTAAATTGTCTTTTGAACAGGTAACACAGTCATCGACATATTGTAAATCCAGAATCCAAGAAAATGAATTTTTTGTTTTGCTTTAATTAATCTTAAAAAATTTAAAATGTAGTGAAGATTATTTGTTAATTGTGTGTTAATTAAAAGACTGTAATTGTCAATTAATGCATGCTAGAAGAGTGATAATAAGGTAGATTGATCCGTATATATATATATATATATAGTTACACGGAAGCTCCCGGAAATAATACTATGACTTCATCTTTTATCCGTGAGAATATTAGAATTAATATTGTTTTATGCTCATACTTGGAATATTTATTTATATAAGTTTTAACAAATTACAAAATATATTATGATTTTGATTTATCTACTGTTTGAATATTATATTGATAATTAGTTATCAGAATGTTGAATAAAGGTACAATTTAAAAGTATATGTAGTTATTATGCATTTATTTCTAATAGTTCTGGTATTGTTGTTTGTTTTAGAAGCATAACTTTCCCACTTTTTTTATGCCACTTACAAGTGACAAAGAAAAAATGGAAAAGTATTCTGCTGTAACGGCAGTTTGTAAATTAGTCATGCGATAAGTCATCATTGTTTGCATAGAATAATCTTAAAGATATCCAATTATTCACTTTCATTTAGATTTACACCTGTGACTGTATAGTAATGCAAGAATAAAAGGAACATTGATTGTACTCTACAATAAATATGACCAATGTTTCAAAATTTTATTTTTCCAAATCAATATATCTACCTAGAATACAAATGTATAGACACCTCGAGCAGATTTTAATTAGATCCTTCATGTAACGAGATTGTTATCTTTAATAGAGTCATATCATTAGTTAGGCAAACATAATATTAGCAATAGTGAAAAAATTGAATAAAATATCAATATAGGATTCTCACTGTTAAGATTTCATTATCTAATTTTAGTGCATATGTATTAATTAATAATAGCGATTTATACACTTATGAAAGATTGTGGAAGTCGACTTTTCTTTATACATGCACTATAAAAATTGACACGCACCGTCCCATCAATAGATATTTTAAAATCATAGGTGGGCCTCCTATGCTTAAGGTTTATTTTTCAAATAAAGCGACACTTATTGACTATGCTTTAATTGATAGCTTGATTTTTAAATAGGCATATTACTTGCAGAAACTAATTGATTTCCACAATATTTCATAAGTGTATAAATCACTGGATTATCAATTATTACACATATACCAAGTAATAAGATTCAGAATTGCAGGTAATTTAAAATGAGAAACTTTCTTCCTTGTGAAATATAATCTGAACTTCTGCACATAATATGCCTATTTAAAAATTACTCTAACTTATAGGGCAAGCTCTCGATTCAAGAACGATCAATAAGTGTTGGTTTATTTAAAGACTAAACTTTAAGCATAAGTGGATCGTCTACGCTTTTAAAATAGTTATTGATAGGAGCGTGCATGTGTGAAGAGAAGTCGACTTCCACGATATTTCAAAATAGAATATATTGACAGTGATTTAAAAAATAATTTGCTACATTCCACTTTTTGCATTTGGTTTTATATATATTTGTATTTTTTGTTTCTGTCTAGTATTGTTTACCCAAGACTGTTTTTTATGTAAGATTGTATTGTAATTCAAAAAATAATTCAAAAACTTTGCGTGAAAAATCTACTTGTAAAAATAATATAGGCGCTATTGCACCTGAACGCAAAGCTATTTTATGCTTAAAACAAAATAAAATTAAACTATTCTGCGAGCGCTTTCAAGAGATGTGCTCTCATTATCAAAGATCCAAGTGAATTAATGATATGCAAATTATGCAAAGTTTAAGATTAATTGTTCCATTTTCTTGAAATCGTGAAGCATGTGTCCTTGCGGTTGTTGGCGTTGCAATCCATCGCTATGTAGCAGGCCTACTTCCCTTTTCTTTTCAAATCGTGCCTCTCTTTGCAGACCAGGCTGACATCTTGAGGTTCACACTGGTGTCCAGTTATTTTTTAAGCATTGCAAAAATTGAATAAGTGATGGCTCTGATTGAGCTTTAATATATGCATATTTATGTTGCTGTAATCTGATTTCTATTGCTTAACAACACTAAAGATAAATTAGCACTGTCTCAAACACCTCAAGCCGTTTATAATATTGCATGCACTCATGCAAATTGTAGAGCCTCATATTATGGGGAGATCAAGGCAGCAATAGAAACCAGATTACAACAACATAAATACGCATATATTAAAGCTCATCACATTATTCAATTTTCACAATTCATCAAAAAATAACCAGACACTAGTGTGAACCTCAAGATGTCAGCCTGGTCTGCAAAGAGAGGCACGATTTGAAAAGAAAAGTGAAGGAGGCCTGCTACATAGCGATGGATTGCAACGCCATCAACCGCAAGGACACATGCTTCACGATTTCAAGAAAATGGTGCAATTAATCTTAAACTTTGCATAATTTGCATATCATTAATTCACTTGGAGCTTTGATAATGAGAGCACGTCTCTTGAAAGCACTCGCAGAATAGTTTAATTTTATTTTGTTTTAAGCATAAAATAGCTTTGCGTTCAGGTGCAATAGCGCCTATATTATTTTTACAAGTAAGATTGTATTATATATTAAGCTTCTAAATAAGAAGTTCATTCAAGCCATGTCTTCTAGAAAAAAATATATTTATTTTTGAGTGTATTTGAAAATAAACATTGGCTTAATTTTTTTAATATATGGGTTATTCATATTTTTATATTTCTGTAATTATAATAATTTCCACAATTAAAATAAAATAAAAATTATTTTAAAGTATTTGCATAAAAATTTACAAGATTTAAGTATTTGCTCTTTTTTATTTTTAAATCAATAATGTAATGAATCTTTATATAATATAAAAATTAAAAAAAAAATCTTTATTAATACTGTATATATAAATTTATAATTGCAGTTTGTAATGTTATAATTGATTATTTATTATTTAAACTTCTTTGCATCAATAATTTCAATCTATGGTCAAGTTGCAATCTTTAATGTCTATTTAAGTATATTAGATCATTAATAAAGGCAGGATCCCACCCTTTATTGTTGATAGGTTGCCATGACAACAGTTTGAAATTGTTGATTGCTATTGATATTGGGATTGTCTAAGTGTTGACTTGTTTTTAATGATATATATAATGAATTATTAATAAATACTTAACTGCAATCATAAGACATTTTTTTTTATCAAATTACATAAAAAGTACATAAAGAAGTGAATTAAATATATCTAACAGGTACCAAAATTTAAGGGTTTTTAAAATGAATATTTAAATTGCAAATCAAATGATATAATGTTAATAAAGACAACTATTATCAGGTTTTTCCTCAGAAAGTAATTTCTCATCAGCAGGTTACTGGCAATAAAGATTAAATTACATTACTTTAAAATTATTAAAATTTTTTTTGACTATTTTTAATTGAATGACTTTTTTAAAATTTATAGCTATATTAACCTAATAGTTGAGAATGTGAGAATGATAAAAAATTTTAAAAATTTATATTACGTTTTATTCTAATTGGCTTTCTTGATTTTGAAACTGTCCTATTAGCTGCTAAGTTTAATTATGTTAAAAAAAATTAACAAAATTTGAAATTATATTTCATAATTAGTACTTTTTTTAAAAAAGTATCTAATTAGAAAAGCATTTAATTTACAAAATGAAATGTTTTTTATGAAACATTGTTTAAACTATTTTATAAATATTAGCTTAAATCATTTATTAGAAAGATGTATATATATTTAAATATATAAGACAAACTGAATCAAATTACTATTTATTCCTGTCAATATAAAGAAATCGTGATTTTCTTTAACACAAAAATTTGCATGAGTAAAATTATCGTTTATTAGTGCAATTTTTTTGTGACAAAAAGAAATAGTTCATTTGTCTTGTGTGTGTGTATATATATGGGTGTGTAAGTCACATGACAATCAATCCCATGAATCTAGTCTGTTGTCGTAGCAACCACTATAAATAAATCTATGTAATTGGAAGATGTATGCTTATTTTAATAATAAAAATCTTTATTTTTTTTAATTATATTAGTATATTATAAATCATAGAAGCATAGATTATACAATACTTTTTTTAAAATATGAATTTTTTCTACAGTACAGGTTTTTCATACCTGCACATCTGTATGTAATATATAGGGGGTTTGAACTCACTTTTACACGACCTTCAACCATCCATGCTATCTCATACACGCTGATACACTTGATCACATACAAGCCGAAGAGATAAATAATCTCCAATATACGTATTTCGTGCTAAAACAGCACTCGCCAGTTTGGTCCAGATTATCATCTCCACACATATATACAATCAAAGCTTTAATGGACAGGCTTCAAACCACTCTACCGCAAAACTCTTCAGCCATCTATTTCATTGAAAATCTGAGATGGAATGCTCAAAGCCCACCTTAATGCCAACCTTTTTAGAAAAGGGCAAACTATTTAGCATAGGTTGTTATATATACCTTCCATTAGTACTTTGTATTTATCTATAATTTTGTTAAACCTATTGATAAATAGAAAAAATTAATCTATTATTATCATCAAAAGAAATTTGCTGCTTGTTATAGAAAGTTTTGGGAATTTTATTTTTCATCTTTGCAACTTGTTTGTAGATGCTATTTTGAAAATAATTATTATTATTATTATTATTATTATTATTATTATTATTATTATTATTATTATTATTATTATTATTATTATTATTATTATTATTATTATTATTATTATTATTATTATTATTATTATTATTATTATTATTATTATTATTATTATTATTATTATTATTATTATTATTATTATTATTATTATTATTATTATTATTATTATTATTATTATTATTATTATTATTATTATTATTATTATTATTATTATTATTATTATTATTATTATTATTATTATTATTATTATTATTATTATTATTATTATTATTATTATTATTATTATTATTATTGTTATTGTTGTTGTTGTTGTTGTTGTTGTTGTTGTTGTTGTTGTTTTTATACAGCACAGTATTTATTGTAATATATTAGGAAATAAATCAGTCTTCGTATATGCGCTATTCACATATAAATTGACACGCACTCGCCCATAAGCAAAGATTTCAAAGAGCAAGTTATTTGGAAGTAAATGCATCTTCACACATGTGCTGTTTTAATATAAATTTATACACACTGGCCATAAGAAATCTTTGCTTGCGGGTGAGTACATGTAAATTTATATTAAAACAGAGGCGTGTGAAGATTGATTTACTTCTGAATATATTATTATTTTTATAAATGACTTCAAAACTTGTGGCACTGTTAGTAAAGTGAAATATTCTTCTATTGAAAATTTATTTATAAATGTTTGTTTTCCATATCGTGAGTAAAAGGAATGTTTTTTTATTATCATTGTCATCATTCTTTATACAATTTTCTCTTCGTTATTTGCGTTGACAGACAATCCATGAGTTTTTTTAATACTTGATTCCTTGTAAATTTACTTCTCAGTCTTGATAATAAATTAATTTTTTTATTTTATACACTTTCACGTAATGTAATCTATTTTATCGGGGGACTGTCCGATGAAATCTTAACTTTATTTTCGCTCTTTTCCCAATTTCCGATCTAATCGAAACATTGCATACATATGTATTCCCAATGACAATACATTTTCCAGAAATTTTACCATAATCACTCTTTCCTTTATTTTGCTCTATCTTATAAATATCACATGACCACCATTTCTTATGCTTGCTCTTAACTGTTATTAAATATGTATAGAGAGTTTTGCCTGTTTTAATCTTAAATACAATTTATGCAAACCACTTTGAACACTTTTTAGCAAAATCCTTTATTGTACATATAAACTTACACCTTATGTTTCGATTGTCTTTCAGTCTTCTTCAGAGCCAGTTTACTTTAATCTTAATACATTTTTTTAGAGTTTGCAAAGAATTTTAGCAAGAACACGAGGCAAAAATGTAAATTTTTAATTTTTTTATGGGATTCAATAATTTATAGTTTTGCCATTTAACAGCATTAATTAAATTGGATCTAAATTTAATTTCTGGAACTATATAAAAGTAAAATAGAAAACAAAAAATAGGAAAAAAATTTAAAGAAACATTTTTATTTACATAAATATACTAAAAAGTAAATAAATACTTTGATAAATAAAAAATGAATTTTCGTCTACTGTCTTTTGAATACGCAATCTAAATGAAAACGTGGAACTCGTGTTTAGAAATATTCTGTAAACAGGAGCATCACATGCTTTTATTTTAGTCACATTATATCATGAACACTATTAAAGCTGAAGAAAATTTTTTTTGCGGATTTCTTAAAAAAAATATTTTAGTGCATTTAAAAAATTTTTTATTTATTTATTCATAATTCGATTTCATATTCGAAAATTTTATATTCCCAGTTTATTCATGTTTTCTTGAAATAAATTTGACAATGATTTATAGGAATTATGCATCACAAAGCGCCACTCAGTGCAAGCCAGAATAAATATCGAATGCAAAATTTGTGCATAAAATCCCCATCTAGTGTCTACTCATCCAATATCCATTGCATCCATTGATTACTCTGGCTTGCACTGAGCTGTACTACTGTATTGAGAGTTTTGCCTGTTTTAACAGTGGAGCAAGCATAAGAAATGGTGATCATGTGATATTTAGTGGTTTTAGATCAATCCTGCCTAATAGGATAGTGTTGACTATGGTTATTAAAGAACCAAAGACACCAAAATGTATGGCTACTGAACTGAGTTCACATCTATATTAGTTGAAAACATCAAAAAAAATTAGAGAAGTTATAGTTCATTTCCATTGAAAAAAAAAAAAGTTATTAGAAGAAAAAGGATATTATTGTCCAGAGACAATTTGCTGTTCATTTTATACTAAAAAATAAATATATGGTGCAGTGAATTATTTTTATTTTTTGAATGAATATGAGTGAGCATATACAGTATATACTAACTATATATTAAAACACGCTCTCTCACCTTATCATTAACAACATTATTTTTTTAAAATTATTTATACTATAATCTTTATGCATGTTATAGACAAAGAAAAACATCTGTTTTGTGTGTTTATATATATGTCCAGTTAAAAAAGGGTACATGTACAGTTCATGGAACAATATATTTTATTGTAATCGAAGTTGACAAAATGTGGTCTATTATATACGATGTAGAATGTGTGTGAGAAACATTTGGAACAAAAAGTTGCAGACACGGCATAGTTGTTATATATTGCTTGTACATACCCACAATTTTAATATCTACTGTTTTATCTCTCCACATTTAAAAAAAAAAAATTATAAATTAATAAAAAGTAGTTTAATTTTTTTATATAGTTTACAATTATAATCATTGGGCAAGCATTGGTGGTCAAGAGGTCAGCGACAGCTGCTTTACATGCAGTTGTCCCAGGTTAGCGGGTTCGCTTCCTGGCTGATGCTATGACACATGGGAAAAAAAAACCTCATGGAATTCTGTTGACTAAATTAGATTGAATTTTCTAATTTAATGGATTACTTATCTTTCATTTCATCAGTCTTTTTATAAATTAAAGAAAAGAGGGTAAAGATAATTAGTGTTTAGCTATGACTTCTTATTCAGAGAAAAAGCAATAAAAATTACTTAATCTTTAGTTAATTTACATTTTTTCTTTTGAGGAAAGGGTGAAAGTGGGTGGTTTTTTTATTTATCTATACAAAAGATAAAAAAGGTAAAAAGAATATCTTTTTAAATTCTTTTATTTTTGAAAGAAGATAGTGGGTATATAGGTATACAGACATACATACTTATATATATAATATTAAATGAAATACATATATAAGAAGCCAGATAGAATAGGGTTTCAAAATTGAATGGACCCTAGATAGTGGAATTTGGATTCCATGTGTAAAAAGGAATGGGGCGAAAATCATTAACTTAATTATAAAATTACTAATTATAGTTTAATTTTTAATAATTGTTTCTGTTGAAGTCTTAATATATATATTTTAAAAGGAATTTTATCATAAGAGTGTATACAAATTGAAAACATCTACAATATATATATATATATTAAAAATGCACATTACTTATGGTTCATTTCTGTGAATATGAGATTTGAGCTAAGTTTTGGAAATGAATGGTATGAATATGGGGCATTACTATATTTGTTAAAAGTTACTTATCTAGGATTATTGGCTGGCTTAATTTAGTTGTATTCAGATATTATTGTATGGTTGCATAAATCATTCAT
Organism: Epiperipatus broadwayi; assembly: GCA_028023455.1. NCBI lineage: Eukaryota > Metazoa > Onychophora > Udeonychophora > Euonychophora > Peripatidae > Epiperipatus > Epiperipatus broadwayi. Next base: position 1,354,769 of record JAQFVV010006353.1, read on the forward strand.
AATTATTTGTTTTATGCTATAAATTCTCTTTTGTATATTGAACTATTTGGTGTTCCTCTGATAAGCAGAACTTATATTCCTAAGTAGAAAGTTCCTTAGTGATTCCAATAAGTTTTTTTTTTTGGGGGGGGGGGGTGTTGCCATTTAATGTGGGGATCCGCGTTAACTATACATTTTGACTTCACCATTATCTTAGGCTAAACATTTCAGTAAGAAGACATAATGATAAAGATAAATTTATTAATGATTTAACAGATAAAATATATAGTGAGGAAGACAGAAGGATATTAGAAAACGGTTTAAAGTATATTCCAGAAAAAAGAATTAGTATAGAAAAACTAGGAGGCATACATGGAATTAATAATGAGTAGGTAGAGAAATATAAAAAAATTATTTATAATTTAATAATATTTTAAGATGTAATGTTCATTTCGCATTAAAACCAATCAAAACACTCCTTGTTTCTTTCCAAAAATTTGATTTTCTCATCACCATATATATACATTTATTTGTTTACCATTAGTTTTATGAAACATTGTTTGTTTTTTAGATTACAAACAAAATTGATTAAATGATACCTATATGTATGTGTTATATAGAGAAAGGAGCAAGTTTTGAGAAGAGTTAAAGGTATAAGTGAAAAATTAAGAACATTAATTAATTTATAAGAAAGAAAGTATTTTAAGGGATATTTTTGTATATAGAATGGGATTTTTTATGGATAAAGTGAATTTAAGGCATAATAGAAAATTAGAGAAGTTAACAAGAAATAGAAATAAGGAATATATATGTATGAGAATATGAATGGAGGTAGAAGTAAATTTAAGAATAGGAATAAAAAATATGATAATAATAATAAAATTTTTATAATTATTTTAACAGATAAGATTTTTAAAGTAAATTAAAATAAGATATTGGAAAAGGGTTTAAAACATATACAAAGCAAAAAAATTGATGTTAAAAAGAATTTTGAAATAGAAGCAAAATGTAAATTAGTAGTGGATAAATTAAAAGATATAAATAATATGAATAATAGTAATGAAAGAAAGAGTAATGGTTATATGATGGTGAAGAACGTTCAATATAGAATGGAAGAATTAGAATATGATATGAACAGCAATAAGGGAGATGAATATGTTAATAAAAATGAATGGAAAATTATTAAGGATATGAGGAGTAAATATAAAAATGTATTGTTTTTAAAAGGGGATAAAACATCTAGCATGGTTGTAATGATGAAAGAAGAATATGCGGAAAAGATGGAAATTTTATTAAGAGAAGATTATTTTGAAAGGATTAAGAAGAATGAGGGAATAGCAAAAAATAAAAAAATTAATAGGATTATAATAGAAATGTATGTGAAAGGGAAAATTAGTAAGCAGGATTTAGTGAAATTGAAGAGGATGGAATTTAAAGATGCTGTGTTACACGGAGTACCAAAAACACATAAGATAGGTATACCATTAAGATCTATAATTAATAATATGGATACATATGAGAAAATATCAAAATGATTATTTAATAAGATTTTGAAAAAATATGGAGAAAAAAAAAAGAAATTAATGTTAGTAATTCAAATGAGTTTATAAAAAGGTTAGGAATGTTTTTGGAAGGAAATAATAATGTTAAAATTATGTATTTTGTTAAATTGGATTTATGTGACATGTATATAAATATAGATCCAAGAAAAGCACTTGAAATAATTATGGAAATGTATATTAAAGACAATAGTAAAAGTATTAAAATAGAATGTAATCTATTACATGACATTTTAAATATATGTTGTAAGGTTGTTATATTTGCATACAATGAAAGATAAGAAATTTAAAGGTTTGGGTATGGGTAATTACTTAAGTAGAATACTGGCCTCATTATATATGAATTGTTTTGAAGAAAGATTTTTTAGTGGAACACAATGTATGGGTAAGAGAACAAACAGGTGTTACTGACCTCTAAAAAGTTAAAAGATTGAAGTGGAGTTGGGCTGGACATGTTGCTAGAAGAGATGATAATAGATGGACAATTGAAATTTTAAACCGGATTCCAAGAGCTTGTAAAAGACCCAGAAGGAGACCACATGTGAGATGGATGGATGAAATAAGAAAGTGTGCATGGGTGATGTGGAGAAGAGAAGCTAAAGATCAGAGAAGATGGATTAAACTTGGAGAGACCTTCATCCTGCAGTAGATTGATAATGGTTTATAATGATGATGATTTTATATGAAATATGTTGATTATTTTTCAGTTTTTAATGGTAATGATAGGAAATCAGAATATTTTTTAAAGTATATTAATTTCATAGATGAACCCATTAAATTTACCATGGAAAAAGAAATAAATAATTCAACTAATTATATGGATGTTAAAATTTAAAAGGTCATAAAGAATTATAGGGTAAAGATTGAGACAACTATATTTACTAAAGGAAGGGTACTTCTTATGGGTTACTAAGTAATTGGAAATCGGATATTGGATATATACATAAAATAAATATTGTTAATAATAGAATAGAGAAATAAATTTATGTTCAGAGGAAAGGTTACTTAAGGAAGAAATAGATAAGATGAGAGAATAGACAATGGAAAATGATTATCCAATTAAAATTATTAATAAATTATATGGAAAGAAAAATATTGAAAAACAAAATAAAATTGGATATATCAAAGGAAAGAAAAGGAATTAAGGTGTCAAAAATACTTTTTTTAAAATTAAAAAGAAAATGAAGGATATAAATAGGAAATATGGAAAGGAATGCAATTTATTGTTGAAACCAGTATAAAAGGAAATATTACCAAAATCACCCTTTGCTTTATTTTTGCTATAATATCTTATATAAATCCAATTTATCCAAATCACTTCCAATACTTTTTAGCAAAACCTTTTATTATATAGGGTATATGAGCACAGACTTTCACATGACCCACCACTCTCCACACTATCTCATAACACTGATACACTTGAACATATGTATGTTGAAAAAATAAGTAATCTCCATTATACGTATTTCATGCTAAACCAGCAATCATCAATTGGTCCAGATATATATTAAGATAGCCAAACCTCATACTTTAATGGACAGGCTTCAAACTACTCCACACTCCAACTCTTCAACCGTCCATCCAATTGAAAATCTGATGATGGAATCCTCGAAGGCCACCTTGAGGCTGAGATTCTTGTCACACCCTAAGGTCAATCTGACCCCTCATATACAGGACAATCCATTTAATACATATACAAGGGATGGGAAGACATCTCTACTATGTAATAACTGAAACACACAGGCTTATTATATACCTGTGTCTACATATGTGGTATATAGAGTATATTAGCACAGACTTTCACATGACCCACCACTCTTGCTAAAAAAGTGATTTGGGATAAATTGGATTTATATAAAAGGAAGTGTAATTTAGGTAATGTGATAAAGGAAATAAGAAATAGCAATGTTGAAAATATGAATGATATATTTATAGAATTGAGTGTTTAGATTGTAAAAAAGATAATAGGAATGTGTCATATTGGTACATCAAAGAATAAATTAGGGACAAGGTGAAACAACATTTGAGTGATATAAATTCAAATGTTAACATACACAGTAAGGAATTTGGGCATATAGATTTTAAGATAAGAATGTTGGAGAAAGTAAGATGAGAGAGAGAGAGAATGCTAGAGTTTATATATAAAAAGAAATAAACCTGTTATGAATAGAATAAATTACATAAATGATATGTTTTAAGTATATTTTAAGTAAAGAATAAATTTGTATGTAAAGATATTGTTTTTAAGTAAGTACTTAAGAGGCGTAAAAAGGAAAGGGAAAAATATTTGTGGTTTGTTTTTATAATAAAAAGAAATGTATCAGTGAAAAGGAAAAAGTTTGAAGAGAAAAGAAGAGATATGGATAAATGAAAGGAAAATGTTAATTGTTTTTTTTTATGATAATGATAGATGCATTTTTTGTGTTTTTATTTTATTTTATTTTTAATTGTATGGATTATTATAAAAATATAATATGTATTTTGTGGATTAAAACAGGAAAAACTCTCCATACAGTGCCACTCAGTTCAAGCCAGAATAATCAATGGATGCCAAAAGGCGTGTGCATAAAATCCCTATCTAGTGCCTACTCATCCAATATCACCAGACTAATTTTCTTGCGGCTTTCATCAGTGATGAGCCTTGGATCTGAGAGCACTGCACCTAGATCTTAGGATCTAATGCAATGCTCCAGCAGCCACCTTTTATCTCTACTTAAGTATAAAACTGTGTCTAAAATTGAAGAGTATTTTCAATCTAAGCTCTATAATCATATAGATCTGAACTCAGTTCAATACCTATACATTTTGGTGTATTTGAACTGAGTTCAGACCTATATGACTATATAAACTAATGAGCTTGGATTGAAAGTATTGTTTTTAATTTTAGACTCGTAGGTTTGTAGTTCAGTAGAGATAAAAGGTGGCTGGTGGAAGGTTGCATTAGATCCTAAGATATAGGTGCAGCGCTGATGAAAGCCACAAGCTAGAAACTAGTCTGGGGATATTGCGTGAGTAGATAGGATTTAACGCACAAGCTTTCTGGCACCCATTGATTACTCTGGCTTGCACTGAGTGGCACTACTGTATGGAGAGTTTTGCCTGTGTTAACAGCTTGAGCAAGCATAAGAAATGGTGATCATGTGATATTTTGTAAATTTTTGAAAATGTCTATAAAGAAGTTGGTCAAAACCGACGTGGTAAACAAATAAATGAATATATATGGTGATGAAAAAATGCAGTTTTTGGGAACAAGGAGAGTGTTTTGATTGGTTTTAATGTGAAAAGAACATTATATTTTCTAAATCATATATATTTTGAAAGAAAAAAAGTTGTGTGTTGTTATTAAAAAGTTTTTAACATTGGTGATAATAAGTAAAATAATATTTTAAGATTTAAAATTTACACTTATGGTGTAAAAAATAGAATATAATACAGAAAAGTTACATCGATATTAATGTAATGAATATAGGTATATATTGAGTATTATGATATAATATATGGTAAAAGGTTCTTTTTTTATATATTAAATTCCTTTATTATTCAACCAATGCTCCTACAATCATTTCTTAACAGTATATAATAATTGTATACTTTATATACGTATTACTAATTTCAGTAGCATGTGAATAACTTACTACTGCCTTGAATATGTAACGTTTTGAGATTATAATCATTTTGTTCCAAATACTGAATGAATGAATGGGCATCGATAAATGAAAAGTAAAATTATTCGCAAGTTTATTAAAATATCTTGTGAGACTGTCTGCAAAATAATTCTTAGAAAAACACATTTGGAACGAGAATGTTTATATATGCGAATGTAGGTAAAGTATATATTAGTGGACAGGTATCAATGATAAAAGTTATATTTAATTATATATAATTAAGATATAGTAATCTTATAGTTCATTTTAAATTTATATATTAAGTTTGAAGAAGACTGCTGGTTAGTCGAAACCGTAGGAAAGTTTTGTCAAGTGAAGAAGAAATATTTGTATTGTAAAACGAGGAAAAAGATTTTTTATTTATTTAATTGCAATATAAAAAATAATAAAAAAAGATAAAATATAAAGAAAATATATGATGTTAAAAGAATTAAAATATAAAATGGAGGAATTAACATACAATGTAAAGAATAATAAAAGTAAAAAAATGTTAATAGTAAAGAATAAAAAATTATCAAAGATTTTAAAAACAAATTTAAGAATGTAATAACTTTAAAAGAAAATAAACATCTGTTATGGTGATATTGAATAAGAAATGAAAAAAAAAAAGGATATTATGATGAAGGAGAATGTAAGCATAAAAAAAGTAGAGAGGGTTAATAAGAAAATTACAAAAATGTATTTAAAAGATAATATTAAAAAATATGAAATAATTAAATTAAAAAGGGCGAATACATGGAAAATCTAAAATACATAAAATAGGATTTCCAGTTCAGTGATAGTGATAACATATTTTGAAAAAAATTCTATATAGTTGAATCATAATATTTTTTAAAAAGATTTATATTCTAAATAAGCATAATTGTAATAATTCATATGAATTTGTTAAGAAATTACATAAAATTATAAATAAGAAGGAATAAAAAAATATATTTGCCTGATGGCTTGTAATATTTTAGATGTTATAATATGTTGGTCTATTTCCGTCATCTATCATTAAATGCGGAATGTCTAGAAAATTTTTAGATTAGTAGACTATGCAATGTTTCGAGTGGTATTCTCCACTCTAGCGCAGGAGTTGAACTCACACCTTTAGATTCTTGAATATTGAATTTTAAGGCAATGGAATGCACTAACCATTAATATTAACATACAAGTCAAACTTACACTGTTAGATTCTTGAATCATCACCTTAAAATTCAATATTAAAAAATCTAAGGGTGTGAGTTTGACTCCTATGTTAAAATTGTCACTTGGTCAGGCAGCAAAACTGAAGAAGGGTGGAGATCAATATCACTCGAAACCTTGTGCAGTCTACTAATTTATGTTGTGTATTATTACTGTGTTTGTATTTGAAAAGTTTAAGTAAAGTTTAAAATTTTATTGACATAGGTAATGGAAATAGTCCAAGGATAACTTCTCTTCCTCTTTCCTTCTTTATTTTTGCTTTTCTAATATATAACATATAATAACCACATTCCACTCTTTTGACACTTTGAAACAAAATATATTTATTAATATTACAGTTTCGACTGTTCCTAACAGTCTTCGTCAGATCTGACGCAGACTGCTAGGAACAGTCGAAACTGTAATATTAATAAATATATTTTGCTTCAAAGTGTCAAAAGAGTGGAATGTGGTTATTATATGTTAAATAGTCCAACATATTATAACCTATAAAGAAATATAGATTGTAAAGTTAGATATTAAAAATATGCATACAAATTTTGATCTAGATAAATCATTTAAAATGATTATGGAATCGTATTAAGGATAAAGAAAAAAAGATCAAAATAGAAGGTAATCATTTATATGAGATGTTGATTGTAAAAATGTATTTGAATATGAAAATAGTTTTTATAAAGAAAGAAAACGGCTTAGAATGATAAACAGTTTAAGACTATTTTTAATAACTTTATAAATGAATATTTTTGAAAATATTTATTTTCATTGCAATAGATATAAATTAAAGATATATTGATGATTGTTTTTTAATATTTAATGGTAATAAAAGAATGATCGTGTTTTAAAATATATAAACGGAATATATAATAGTATTCAATTTAATGTGGAAAAGGAAATAAATAATATGGTTGATTTCATAGATATTAAAATTAAAAAAAGAATAAATATTATTAAAATATATACTGAAGCAAATATTTTTAGGAAAAAAACTTTTTATGGATTATTAAATAATTGAAATTCAGATTTAAATTATATTTATAAAATAATTATCATTAATAATGGAATAAATAAAGCAATTAGAATATTCTAATACTAAATTATTAAAATAAGAAATTGATATAATAAAAAATGAGGCAAAGAAAAATGATGGAATTAATTAATTAATTATACGGAAAGAAAAATACTAAGAAGACTAAATAAGGATAATAAAAAAGTAAAAAATAAATTCGTTGTAGTTTTCATATATCAAAAAGTACTTTTTTAAAGATAAATAAAAGTCATAAATAGAAAGTATAAATATAAATTGACAGTTAAATCAGTATATAAAAAGAAAATGAATTTAAATAGAATTGAGAATATTAGAAAAAGAAGAGAATTAGAAAACGCAAACGGTATTTGTGTAGTGAATTATTTAGATATGTAAGAACAGTAAAAAATAAAGGTACTTACGTAGAATCTCTGCTGGCTTGCCGGACATTTTATTTTAAACAATCCATTTTCAGTGTCGAAATATTTGTTTATATTTTTTTCTCTCAAAATTACTTTCTTAAATATGTGTAGCTTGTTAACTTTTTAAAAAATATTAACAAACATATTCTAAATTGAATGTTAATTTAAAAAAAAATTCAAATATACATTTTAATAAATTCCATTCACAATTTAACTTGTAAATGTTAACATGTGGTGAACATTTAACAAATGGCAAACAGTTAACTCGTGACTAAATTATTGTGACTTTTTTAACATTCATTAACTAGAATTATGTGGTTTTTGTTCATTCTTTTTTTGTCCTGTCATTGTTGAAAATATGATTACAGTTTGGAATCTTCCATTGGCAGAACGAGATGCAATGGAATGTTTTAAAAACTACGGGATAGTTCCCGTCCGAAAAGCGATGACTGTTTGCGGCTACCATGAATAACCACATTTGTTATAGTTTGCTTAATTTTTTATTTTTATTTTCTTTACTACATTTACATTAAAAAAATTTTTTTTTAATTACAACATTTTGGTCTTATGTGTTTCTTTATAATTTTAATAAATAAAAAAATGTAAATATTGAATACGATAACTTAGAGTCAGCCATATTGTTTACAACATGTTTTGCTCCTAAAAATGAATTATTTAAAATAAAACATCTGGGAAGCTTCCAGCAGGGATTCTACATAAGTATCAAAATAAAAACTAAGTTAAGACAACATCTAAGAGGCAGATATTATATATATATTTAAATATGAAAATAAAATTTAAAATAAAAATGATTGGAAATGTTAAAATGTATAAAGTGTAATTAAAGAACGTAGAGGGAAAAACAGTTTTAAACTGGAATAATGATAAGAATTTAATATCTAAACAGTGGCAAAACTCTCCTTACACTAGTGCAAGCCAGAGTAATCAATGGATGCAAGGTTTGTGCATAAAATTCTACTCATCCAATATCACCAGGCTAGTTTTTTAAATGAAAACAATGTTTTTTAATCCAAGCTTCTTCGCTTGCATAGTCATATAGATTTGAACCCAGTTCAGTATCTATATATTTTGATGACTATCATTTCTTAGCCTGGATTGGCATTGCACCACTAAACATCAAGTGAGCACTATTTCCTATGCTGACGCAAGCTGCTAAAACAGAGCTAAAACTCACTGATGAATGCCATACACGCAAAACTAATCTGGGGATATTGAAATGAGTAGGTATTAAATAAGGCTTTTATGCACAAATCTTACATCCATTGATTACTCTGGCCTGTGACTGAGTGGTACCACTGTGAGGAGAAATTTTACCTGGTTTAACAGCGTGTGTAAGCATAGGCAAATGCTGATCATGTGATGTTTAGTAATGTAATATTTAAACAATTACAAGGGAATAATTATTAGCAATTAATAGGAATTAAAAATGAAGGTCAATATATAAAGATATAGTTTAATTAAATATGTATATACAGAGAATTTAGAATATAAAAATTTGTTCTAAGAAAATGTGAATAATCTATCTATATAATAATGATAACATTGATTTTCCTCTTCATTTGTATTTGTAATTTAAATTTATATATGTTTGTCTGTGTGACAAAATTTCTTTTTTTATATAATCTGAAGCTGAGTCACTTTTGGTGAAGTTCACCATAATCATAGCTATGATTATAATCTAAAGCTGAATGCACTTTTGGTGAAGTTTACCATAACCATATTTATAATTATAGTCTAAATCTGAGCGCACTTTTGGTGAAGTTCACCATAACCATAGCTATGATTATAATCTAAATCTGAACGCACTTTTGGTGAAGTTCACCATAACCATAGCTATGATTATAACCTAAAGCTGAATGCACTTTCAGTGAAGTTCACCAAAATTATAGCTCCCTTAAATTATTTCTGCTGCTTTATTTATACGGTAATGTGATTATACATGCATTTTTATTTAAAGTAGTCCATTTAAATATTCGATTTGTTAGATAATTTGACATTGTTTTCTAATACGTTTCTGTGGTTGGCTATAAACCATATCTCCTTAACCTTTTTCTGTCATCGTACTGCATATACCAAATTGACTATCTGTGGTCAAAGTTTTAACCAAATTGTTTTTCACAATTCCAAAAAAGTCTTGTATTCTGATTTGGTCCATTTAAATATTCCATTTGTTGGATAATTTGACATTGTTTTCTATTATGTTTCTGTGGTTGGCTATAAATCATATCTCCTTAACCTTTTTCTGCCTTCATACTGCATATACCAAATTGACCCTCTGTGGTCAAAGTTTTAACCAAATTGTTTTTCACAGTTCCAAAAAACAGTCTTGTATTTTGGTTTGTTTTTAGCTAATATCTCAACTAGATTAGCGTGGCACAAATATATATATGTGATAAAAACAAAACAATGTAAATCTGTTTTTTGTAACCATGAAAAACAATTTGGTCAAAGCTTTGACTCACAGACAGTCAATATGGAATGCAATGGAGGGAAAAGAAAGTTCAAGGAGGCGTGGCTTATTGCCAATCATAGAAATGTAATAAACAAAAGAGATAACAGGATTGAATTATCTAATAAATAGAATAATGGATTAATTTAAATAAAAAGACATGCATAATCACATTACGATATAATTTAAAGCAGTAACAATAATTACTTTAAACAGAGGTTTGATTACGGAAAACTTCATCAAAATTATTGTACATTTTGCCGGATCAGTTTTCAAAATAAAGCGTTTTGAAAGTGGTCTGGTGACAAATTTGAGCACTTTGCCGACTTTAAATTAAGAATAATTGCTTTTTATCGATACTGAAGTTATTGACAATAAACTTATGCAATGCAAAGGAAACTTAGAAATGCTTTATAATGATTTGGGGAATAGGTTTCAGGAGCTAAAAAAGATGAAGCTATGTTTTGAATATATCGTGAATCCTTTTGTCATCAATATTCGATATTCTGTTGCTGATCTTATACCACAGATGTGGCTTCAATAGAGACAAGAGTTTATTGAATTTCAGAAAAATGTGGATTGAATCCTGAACTTCAGAAAACTGGATCTGACTTTTGGGAAATATTACTACTGTGAATCTCATCTTTGTAATAAAATTTGTCCAATTCAAAACATTGTGGTAATCTCTTAACAACTATCTCATTGAGTTTCTTAAACAGCTTAGTCATTCTATCAGATTTAGATCATTAACTGCACAAATGAGTCAATCAAAGGCCTTAGTGACTAGAGATTATACATTTCTTTTTAGTGAATATAATTACCATGTCGTTATAAGTAAATAATATAAAATATTATAGAACAGTGATAACCATATATATATATTTATGACAATACAGAAAAAATCTTTTTCCAAACATATTTTTATGCCTTTCTTATTGTAATTATGATCTATTTTAATCTTTAATTTACATTACATGCATAGTAGTGACAATTGCTTTTTTTTTAATGTAAAATTTTTTAGAATGGGCAAAACTCCATACAGTAGTACCACTCAGTGCAGGCCAGATTAATCAATGGATGCCAGAAGGCTTGTGCATAAAATCACCATCTAGTGCCTACTCATCCAATATCCCCAGACTAGTTTCTGGCTTGTGGCATTCATCAGTGAGGTGCGTTGGATCTGAGATCACTGCACCTAGATCTTGGGATCTAATGCAACCCTCCAGCAGCCACATTTTATCTCTTCGTAACTACAAAACTATGAGTCTTAAATTGGAAAACACAATAATATTTTCAATCCAAGCTCATTAGCTTATATAGTCATATAGGTCTGAACTCTGTTCAGTACCTATGCATTTTGGTGTCTTTGGTTCTTTAATAACTATAGCCACCACTATCCTATTAGGCAGGATTGGTTTTAAACCGATATACATCACATGATCACCATATCTTATGCTGGCTGGAGGGTTGCATTACATACCAAGATCTAGGTGCAGTGCTCTCAGATCCAAGACTCCTCACTGACGAAGGCCACAAGCCAGAAACTAGTCTGGGGATATTGGATGAATAGGCACTAGATGGGGATTTTATGCACAAGCCTTCTGGCATCCATTGATTACTCCTGAGTGGCAATACTGTATGGAGAGTTTTGCTTGTTTTAATAACAGTTGTAAGCAAGCATAAGATATGGTAATCATGTGATGTTTATTGGCTTAAAATTATTTAGAACCAATAATAAAATTATGATAAAGTCATTTAAATACTTATAAACATAGCAAAAGTAAAATGTTTTAATTATATAATATGTAGTAGTCAACGATATATGTACGATACAGACTATAGTAATATAGTTTTAAAATATTTTTTTCAGTAATTCTTGAACATTCCTTAGACTAGAAATTATCCACTTAATAAATGATATTTTTGCAGTTAATTGTCACTACACCATTTTCACACAAGGTAGAAAGTGGTTTCTGTCAACTTTTGATGCCTTGTGGAGGAGTGTAATCATAAACATGGCCAAAGACATAAGAAAAATATGTGTGATCCCTAAGATTCATATTTTGTGCTGAACTAGCACTCATCATGATGTTGGCCCAGGTCACAATCTTTACACATATCTTTATCATTGTACAGTATATACAAATAGCCAGTTACTACAATAATTCATGTATCAAACTTACTGTCACACATATCTTTATCATAATTGTATATATGTATTGGAAAAATATTTATCATTTACACAAACATTCATTCTGCCTTATCAGGCAATGAGAAGAAAGACCATGGTGTTTCTTGATCTTAAACTAAGAGGTAAAAAGCCAATAAACTCACCACGCTGGCTAATGCGTGTTGGTGAGCAGCCCATCCATGTTCGTATACTATATGAATAATCACATAGTAATAACAGCTGCAACGACAAGAACGTATGGAGTGGACATTAGGAATTTGCCCTGCTCGGTTCCTTTAGGGTCTCCTTTCAGTTAATAGCAAACTCCTTTCTGCAGAAAGAGACCACATGTGAGATGGTTGGATGAAATAAGAAAATGTGCAGGGGTGTTGTGGAGAAGAGAAGCTAAAGATCGGAGAAGATGGATTAAACTTGGAGAGACCTTCATCCTGGAGTGGATTGATAATGGTTGATGATGATGATGATGATATCTTTATCATTGTACAGTATATACAAATAGCCAGTTACTACAATAATTCATGTATCAGACTTACTGTCCTCGTAAACTTAACACAGACCACTTAATGGAAGTGTATGAATAATTTTCATTAATCATTAGATAAAATTATCCACTTGATAAATCCCTATCTGTATGTGGCTCTTATTATTGAAGAATCTACCGCCCCCATTCTAGCCCACTAAAAAAATTCTGTAATAATTACTAGTGTATTTATTCAAAGTAAATGGTGTTAAGGTAGTGTGTGGGAAATTTTGGCACTTGTTAATCAAAGCACAATAAATAAAATTAAAGCAATGGAGGTGAAGAATACTCATTGGGAGTGCTTTTAGCTGACAACGGAAGAGATATTAGAATGAGAATTACAATGGCCGAAAAGGTTATAAATTAACGTAATGTTATTCTGAGGGTTACATTTAATAAAGATGCTAGTTGAATGCCTTGGATAAGGAAGAAGATTAGAAGCTTTAGAATTATGGATTTCAAGAATGGTAAATGATGAAAATATATAGAAGAGATGGAAAAGGAAATTGGGAAAAAGATGTTGTGAAATAGGGAGGTGGGTTAGGTATGTCATCATCATCAACCATTATCAATCCACTGCAGGATGAAGGTCTCTCCAAGTTCAATCCATCTTTTCCTATCTTTAGCTTCTTTCCTATCTTTAGCTTCTCTTCTCCACATCACCCCTGCACACTTTCTTATTTCATCCATCCACCTCACATGTGGTCTCTTTCTGGGTCTTTTACAATCTCTTGGAATCCAGTTTAAAATTTCAACTGTCCATCTATTATCATCTCTTCTAGCAATATGTCCAGCCCAACTCCACTTCAGTCTTTTAAGTCAGTAACACCTGTTTGTTCTCTTACCCATACATTGCGTTTTCGATCTCTTCTTCTTACTCCCAACATGCATTTCTCCATACTTCTTTGAGTGGTCTGAAGTCTCTGTATTGCTCTTGTATTAAGTGTCCAAGTCTCAGATCCATAAGTAAAAATTGGCACAACACATTTATTAAAAACCTTTTTCAAACAGATAGGTATATTTCCTTTTAGTATCAAGTTATTTCTACCAAAAGCACTCCAACCAAGTTTAATTCTATGATTAATTTCATCCATTATGTTTCCAGTTTTTTTTTTTCCAATATATACAACAATCGTTATGTATGTATTTAGAGAAAAATGAAAGGCAGGTTGTTTTCAAGAAATAGATAATTATGAATTAAGGCTAGAACAAGGGCAAGAAAACTTGTAATAGCATAGGGTAATGCATCTTTTTTACCAGCAGTTATCCATTTTGTCAAATAATAACTATTATAAATATCTTTCTTATTTTTTAATAAAGAGGGTAAAAAAATAATTTTATTTTATTTGGTTTTGTGCTGATGATTATTATGTGTTTTTTTTTTAAAAGTTACTACCATAATTTCATAGATTTGAAAGTGTGGGAAGGAATTTTTGATTTTATTAGATTAGTTTTACTTTTACAATTGGTTATTTATTATGGAACTAATCTGCCAAAGCAGGTTTCAATTACAATTTATTGTTAAGCATTTCGAATTGAAAATTTGAATTTATATGACAACTGTTTTATAAATTACATATAAAACGACTAAAAGCTTTAATATATATATGTATTAACAAATTTTTGTGTTAAAGTATTTGTAGGTTTATTATGTGAATAGCTAACTGAATCCTTATTTCCACATGTATTCATATGTTCACACACAATAAATAAAATATATAAAAAAAAAAGTCAAATGGCTTTGTGGTTCGGGAGTTCAATAAGTTTGTGCCCCAGAAATGCCTGGAGTAATCTGAGGATGTAAGCTCCGGAGTCTGATACTACCACTGCACTAAATCAAGCAGAACATACCATAAGGTATATTCTCAAAGAAAAATTAAATTTGGCAATAGATCTGTCTATCCAAGCAGTAATAGATATTGATTGTTGGCTGTTTTTTGCTATAAGCCTCAATTGTAAGAATGCGGAAGTATTGAAAACCCCCAGCAAGTTATATGTAAACTAACCATCAATAGTCATAAGTGTAAAATGAGCCCGCATTTTATATTTACGTTTATTGATGGTGGGGGTACATGTAGCTCGCTGGGATTTTCCAGCACTTCCGCATTACTACAACTATATTTGAGCTATTAAAAAGTTATGTTTACTAGTCTTATTGTAGCCTTTTTGCGTAATTAAAGCTTTTTGGTGTTAAGAGTGTATAATAATGGGGGATGTACTTATATATTTGCACATACATGTAGAAAGAACTCATAAAGTGGTACGGAGAGTTTCAGCATGCCATGTTTAAAATCTGGGATTCCATTGCAGGTGATATGAACTTAAGCAATTTTCAGGTGTCAAGCAAGTTTAGTTGTCTCATAGTCAAAACTAGCTAGTTGTCTAGTATCGATTGATAAATGGGTAACTATTATTTACTAAAAGATAAAGGTAACAGAATAATCCGGGTTGATCATGTGAATATTGATTAACTGACTGTACAAAGAGAAAATAAAAATTATAATACAATACAGACTTTACCTCTGATGGGGGGAGGTGTTATACACTACTTTTATCATAACACATGCTTTCCAATTACTTTTGGAAGTTAAAGGTAAATAGTTGAATATTTTTCCAAGTAAATGCCCTCAAATTTAACTAAGTCAACATCTTTTTTGAACATTGATATTGACTCTACAAATGAAATTGTTTTGATCCTTATGAATTTTAAAAATCATTGGTAAAAAATCGGTAGCCATATATAAATATATTTTGTATTACTAATTCAAAAATTACACAGAGGTAAAATTTTCCATACAGTAGCACCCCTCATTGCAAGCCATAGTAATCAATGGATGCAGAAAGATTTGTGCATAAAATCCCTATCTAGTGCCTACTCTGATAGTTTCTGGCTTATGGCATTCATCAGTGACGAGCCTTGGATCTGAGAGCACTGCACCTAGATCTTAGGATCTAATGTAACCCTTCAGCAGCCACCTTTTATCTTATTAGATGACTATAAAGCTTGCACTGAGTGGCATTACTGTATGGAGAGTTTTGCCTCTGTGTACACGGCTTGTGTAAGCATAGAAATGGTGATCATGTGATGTTTAGTGGTTTAATTCAAAAGTTCTTGAATGGTGAATAAAAATCAGTGAAATTGAAGGATTTCTGAAAAAAATTATTTACTTATGATAAGTAAAGGAGGGGGGGTAAGAATAATCAAATAGTTATTGCTGGGGAGTTGATAAAAAGTTTGAGCATCAGAAGTGACAGAACTGGAGACCATCCCCTGGGCTTTAAGCTGTTGAATCTGCCACTTTACCACTGCGTTAAATCAGGGAAAGCAGAGAAATAAATACAATGTTAGTGAAGTACTATAATTCTAAGAAATGTAGGGGGAGAAAACTAAAAAAATTACCTTTAAATAACGCATTAGATAAATACCCACTTCATTACATCATTTGTGAGAACTATGTAAGTGGTATTCAATGGGGTCTGTAATTATTTCGAGAAATTGCCATTAAATCTTTTAATCAATGAAATAAATACTTTATTAGAAAGTATGCTATCACTATAATAATAATAATAACAACAATGATGATGATGATAACAACAACAACAACAACAATAAGAACGAAGACGACGGCAGCAACTACAACTCGTAAATGAGAATGGCCATTGTAATTAAAAAAAAAGAAAAGAAAAAGAAAGATAAAAGAAAAGAAGGAATGGAGAGGGAAAGAGAGAGAGGGGGGAAACTAATCTAGAAATGAGTTTTGCAATAATTATACAAACCAATCTGTGAAACATAAATATGTCCATATATAGAGCATGCTGGTTCATTTTTCTGTTGACTTAATATTTGGTGATATCTTTTAATTTTTTTCAACAGAAAACTTCTTTCTGAAAGATATATTAATTAATGAGTTTTACTTGAGTTCCTTATCATCCAGTGATGAAGGAAATTCCTTGGCCACTTTCAGCTTCGATGGTTATCAATTTGGAAAAGGAAGCCAGTTGAAATATATCTTAATAGTTTTATAATTAGAAAGTTGAACTTGGATATTAAGGTACAAAATAGATTCCAATCTTGCTGATGCTATTAAAAGATGGAATATTTTGTCACAGTGAAATAACTACTTCAAATAAGTTAGATATATGAAGAGCTGTTATCTTGTTTATTGCATGAACGTGAAACATGGTTACTCTAACAACACAGTGCAAAGACATTGGAAAAGTTTCTTTTAAGGTTATTCTGTAACATTTCAAAAGTATAATGGGAAGATCATAAAACCTTATCCATATTTTTTTCAATTTGCTGGATGTGATGCTAAAGGATCCACCATTGTAAAATATTATTTTGGTTCCATTGGACATGTAAAATGAATTGAGAATGGAAGATTTTCTAAAAGGGTGTTATATGGTAGACTTAAGCATGGTTTTCATGAAAGAGGTAGACCTCGTCAATGTTATAAGATTGATCTCAAAAGACATTCTAAAGTTGTAATGCCAATTTTTTCCTTTGGGAAGATATGGCAGAGAATAGAATACATTGGAGAGTTCTAATTAGACATATATCCCTAAAGAAATAAAGTATTATAAAGAATTATCTGTTTGATGAAGCTGATTTAAGGTTTTTCATTAATTACAGTACAAGAAGTCTTAATTAAATATTTATCTATCCTATGAATAGCATTTCTTTAGAATGTCTTATTGTTTGTGTGATTTTGTAGGCTTTACAATATCACATTTATTATGATAACAACAGAGTTCATACATCACTGACTGTTTTTGCTTTCTTCCTAAGCTTTCTGAATTTTATACACTTTTACAATGACTTAGATTTTCAATCTGTCCAAACTAGGGCAATTTCAGTGATCATTTGTTCTTCAAGAAAGAGTTCAAATTCATCTACTTATTTTGCAGTCCCTGGAATTTTTGGATCTTATCACAATTAATCAAAAACATCTATTTTTTATATCCACAGAGAAGTTAAAGGAACAGCATAGATCTTTCAACTGAACTTAAAATTTGCCATGACCGAGTTTTCCTTCTGTTAAGGAATCTCCGGAAGTAATAAGAACTTTATAGTAGCACTGAATTGAAATGGTAAAACATTCATGAAACTAAGTTTGCTTAACATGCAGAACCATCTCCGAATCAATATCAGTTATGTAGCAACTTAGTTTAGTTATTCACTATAAAAAAATTTAAGGTGGCGCCACATCTGAATCACTAGTTACAACATGGAATGCAACAGTATGTTTCTTACTTTAACTGACAATTGACCAACACCCTAACAGTAAAATTTTGTTATAAATTGAGCAAAACTGCTGCTGAAACACTTGAAATAATTCATACTCTTATATGGCAGTGAAGGCATAAGTCACGAGAATGTTTTCAAATGGTTTGAAAAATTTCATGATGATAGGGAGATCTTTAAAGACAATCTACGAAAGTACGATACATGCTATCACATTTTATATTATACTTGTGATCCAAACATTCTAGTGCTTTGAAATTTTTTTATGTCAAATAACTAAACTATATTGTTGATTCAGAGATGGCACTGTGGATAGTTTGAAGCAAGAACAGCTGCGTTTTCACTGGACACTGTGATTAGTTTTCGATAATAGAAAATTGAGAGCAGTTTTGCAAGATTTTAATTAGACAAAATTAAGTATTGGTTAAATATATCAAACTTTTATTTTCCAGAATATTTTTTTACATGGTTTAATTTGGTATTGTAAAAATTACCATTACTGTTTTTTTCCATTGTGTAAACTCACTTCCATTTTGACTTAAGATAGATTCTCTATAAAGTTTCGTAAAATCTAAAATTTATATTGCCATATGAAAATAATCTTTTTCACTTTGGCTTGGGGTAATTTTGGTGGTCTGCATTTTTCTGGATATAATTATTGGAAAATTGTTACTATTGATGGATCTTGCGATCTGATTATGAATAGTCATGTGATACATAGTGATTTAAAAAGTAGGTGGTTTACACAGTTGTTTTTCAAATTAAAGAATTATTATAACATGGTATCTATAAACTTCTGATTTTTATAAAAAGTTAATGGTAATTCGTTCTATTCCTTTTGAAATTTTTTATCATTATCAGTACTTTCGATCAGTTGTTACTCTTTTTAAAATCTTAAAAACAATAGTTTTTAGATGTCATGTTGGCAGCCCATATTTTTGATAAATGTACAGTTTCGAGGGCCTGTAGTCTACGTAATATAGAGTTAGTTGTTAAATTAAAACAAAATTAATAAATTGATTGCTAAATTTAAAAAAGGGAATAAATGTCGTCATTAAGAAGCTTTATTTCAATTTTTTTTTTGCACTTATAACGTGGGAAATGATGAGAGACTCTTCCGCATTGTCATATTTTGGTTCAATTCAGTGCGCTTTTTTTTTGCCAGCAGGTTTTTTTGGGAAATTGTCATAATGATAAAAAATTGAGGCCTTCCTGTAAAAGAAAGGGATGCAGTAGACTTATTTCCAAAGGTACAGATCCTGCCCTCCCAAAAAGTTAGCATTAGTGGTCATGATATGATTGCACACCACTGATATGAATTAAGTATAAATATTGTATTTATATATATATTTTTGTTAATAAGTTAATCCAAAAAAAAAACTATAAATATTATAATTAATTTTTCCAATAACACTAATGAAAAATAAAATATAAATATTAAATATGAGATGGTAGCCGAGAGGTCAGTGCAGCTGCTTTGCAAGCATGCAGTTGCTTGCAGACAGTTGTCGTAGGTTCGCTTACCAGCAGTACTTTGACATATGGAAAAAAAAAAAAAAAGATTTCCTAGCAGGCATTTTTGTAAACAATTTTGGGAACACTAATGAAAAATAAAATATAAATATTAAATATGAGATGGTAGCCGAGAGGTCAGTGCAGCTGCTTTGCAAGTATGCAGTTGCTTGCAGACAGTTGTCGTGGGTTCGCTTACCAGCAGTACTTTGACATATGGAAAAAAAAAAAAAAAGATTTCCTAGCAGGCATTTTTGTAAACAATTTTGGGGGCCCCCAAAACTGTAAGTTTATCAAAAATATAGGCTGCCATATTGGTTTACGTGAAAACTCACAAATACCTTTTTTTTTAAATATATATTTATATTAACAATTTCCAAATGATATTATATTTTATATTCAGATCACATATTTTCTCATCATTTTCTTTGTTATTTGTTAAAATTATAAAACTGTTCAGACCTATTGTAATAGTATTTTACATAGCCTGTCTTTATAATACTGACTCCCCTATTCCCCGCCACTTTAGTAGTCATCTTATTAACACTATACCCAAGAGTAGTTATTTTTACCTTACTCTAAATCTATCTATTGTAAGTTTGAGTAATCAATCAATGGATATTTTCATCAGCGAGCTCTAGCATTCGAGGTTGGAACTAACATGCACATAGAAGCCATCTTTTATCTCATTGTAATATTTATGCCAATGACTTGAAATTACAAGAAAAATGACTTTCAAATCTGTGCTGAGGTTAAGCTATTCAAGTGACTTAGTCTGGGTTGGAAACCTTAAGTTTTAAAAAATTTTGATTAATAAAAAAGTAGTTGCAATGTTGAATTCTAGTCTTTGCTAATGATGGCAAAGTTAGAAACTGATCTGGAAATTGGAGATTTTATAGCACCACACTACCTGGTGTTAGTGACTTATTCAAGATTACAATAGATTGGTATTCTATAGGGCATCCAACAGAAATTGTGCAATAAACACAGCCAAAATGTGCATTGTATCCCAATGAAAAAGTAACTTAATTCTCTTCCCAAGCTGCCTGCAGCCCATCTCTAAATCAACATATTATATAGCGATGTAGTTTAGCTATTTGCCACAAAAATTTAAGATGCTGTGTATTTCTATTGTTAGTTATGATATGGCAGTACTTTTCATGCCTTTGTAGATTGTCTTCAGTGTTCTTTCTTTCATTACAAAATTTTGGAAAACACATGAAAATATGTTTGCAAGTCATGATTTTACTTCTCTACACAGTTTAAATCATTGCAAACATTTCAGTCATCGTTTTACATAATTTATAACAGAAGCTAATTTTAGTGTGTCATTCCACATGGTTCAAAGTATGAATCATACTACTGCATGCTGTAACATTTTATGTCTACTCATGATTCAGATACATTAAAACCTTTTGTAATTTTTGTGGTAAATAGCTAAACTATGTCCACTGGGCAACACGGGTTAATTCAAATAAGGTTGCAAATGACTTAGAGAGAGAGAACCATTCCTTTTTCCATTGGAATGCACTGTGTTTATTTAAGTATTGGATTAAAATGTTTACACACAAAAACATACACAGTTAACTGTTTGTCAAAAGTTATTATTTAATCATAATATCCTATTATCCAGTTACTCCATCTTGTTTTCAATGCGGTACCATCAGGAGAATACATATACAGTACAGTTACTCTAAATCAAAACAATTTTCAGACGGGTGATAAATTTAAATAAATATAACATAGAAATTGTAAAAACTTTATTTTGACTGTAACATATAAACAGTACTTATTAATTGAACCAGAGAGCCATTAAAAAATATGCTTAGTTTCAGACAGCAGTACAATAGCTATTATTTCATCTTTTAGCTGTTATGCAAAGTCCATAATTCATTTGCAAAGCATCATATTTGGGTAGTTAAAATTCATCTAGAAATTTTATTCATTTTTGTTGCATAATTAATTTACTTATGCATTCAGTTTTAAAGGTGTTGTTGTGATTACCCCTTGTTAACATTATATGCTGCGATGTTTTCAGATTATCAGTGATGTTATAGGGTAATGACTCAAGGTTGAGTATATTTGCACATATAAAGTAGAATATACTTACCATAGATGTGATTCTGCCATTCATTATATAACGTCTATTTAACTTTTTTTTTTGGTCTGAGACAATTCTTACTACTTCCAAATTTTTGATTATTTTGCATACGTATATGTTCCTTACAACAGTATATCTTTTTTTAGAGTTTGCAAATAGTTTTAATAAAATAATATATATAAAACATATTTTATAAAAAAAACATTTAATTTAATGCACTAAAAAAAAATATTTAGTCTGTATTAAAAACTAAAAATTATTTTTCTTCAATGACAATTTTGATGATTATATGTAACTTGAAATAAAAGCATAGGGTAATGAATTAATTCAACTATAATTTTGGTCGTTGTACATAACTTGAAATAAAAGTGTGGGGCATCTATAAATTAATTAATTCAATCACTATTGTCCAACACTTTTATTTCAAGTTCCATATAATAACTAAAATTGTAATTGGATGAAATATTTTTTGGTCTTTAGTGCATTAGAGATAACTATTCATATTCAAATTTAAAACTGAGTATGTAAACAATGTTGCTGCATTTTCTGTATTTGAACTGAAATTCAGAAACCTTAAAAATCATTCACAAGATATTTGTCTTTATTAAGTCAGTATCGTAGAAGATTTCAGTCCTCATTTCTTTCTATTTTAATTAACTGTAAACATCTTGTTAATGGATTAGTCATGAAATTCATTGAAAACTTATTTTTAAAAAATATACCGCCACATATTGTGCATCACTGAAAACATACTAATTTCATATCATCATGGTTTAAATTTTGACCTGCTAACATTGTGAAGTTTAGACAACCCTGAGATAATGTACCACCTTAAATACTTAAGACATGTACAGCGTATTAAAAAAATCTATTCAATAGAAGTACGTAAAAAATCGATTACAAACAGTTGGAATTTCGAAGTTAAATAAAAGCGTATAAAATATAATGAAAAATTTTATATGGGATTTTATATTTTTTACGATACTGCCATCCAGAATGATTAAATAGTTTCTGGAATTATATAAAACTAAAAAGTATTAAATAAAAAAATATATAAAAAAATTTTTTTATTCACACATTGAAGGGTAAAAAATAAATTTACTTCAGCTTTTACAAATAAAAGCTTTAGGAGATCATATTTAGAAATTGTATCAAGGCCAATGTATTCATCAAATTACTTGTAACTGATGCCTACTTACTCGTGCCAGTGTCAGATGGGTATTAGTTGCAAGTGATTTGACGAATAGATTGGCATTACTACCATTTCCAATAATAATCATTCCGAGCTATTATTTATGAAACCCGAAGAAAATTAATTTTTTACTTTTACTGCATTTATGTGAACCAAAGCTTTAAAAAAAATTTTTTTTTTTGGTTTTAAATGATGGTATAATTTAATAAATTAATTGGATATTAATTGTTTTGTATACACCCTGTCAAAGGAAACATTTGGCTGGAAGAAATAATCAACAAATGGAACAAGTTCTCTGTCAGAAGGGTCACCGATACCATGGTTGAAATAGGACCAAACTATTTTTCTTTTGGTCTGAAGTTTTTTAAATTTGATTGATAAAGTTTCACCAAAAGTTGTGTAAATTTGCGAGAGAGCATAGAATTCTGTCTAGAGAATTGATATATTAGCAGTATCTTATGAATCTCAATGACATTTGGAGCTATTCTTTGAAATAGCTCATAAATTATTTTGATGGTAATGTGTTATGTTTTTTAATAAGTGACATCAATGTTTTGAGCAAGTTTTTTTTTTTTTGGTTATTAGAAAGATTATAGTTTTTGTATATTTACATTAATCTGCAAGTTGATACCTACAAAAGAGATAAAAAGTTGAGATCTCTCTTCCCTTCCCCAAATAATTAGGTGATACAATATATCACCAGTGTGCACTCAATTATTTTTAATATACATATATTTATATGTGTGTTTCTTATTATACTTTATCACTATTTACTATCTTCAGGTGGGAATACTTATTCATCCATACCCATATTCATATAGCTATTACACACTTTGGGTTACAGATAATAGATTGATTGTTATGAATTTGCAAAGTTATTAAACACTTATTTAACTTGGAAATTCCATTTATTTATTTACGTCAAATCTTATAACTGATTTTTAACATACTTCTATCAAATATATTTTCTTCATATTTTGAACATGTTAGGTTTTGATAACACTGCAGTGAAATAATGCAATTGCAGCCTGTTGTCCAGACTAATAGTATTGTCAGTGTTAATATTGGTTCAGTAAGTTTTCAGCGATTCTCAGTAGATAGCGATATATTTTTTAAATAAAATAGAAAGCAAAAGAAATGAAGGTTAAAATCGTAATTTCTCTTGATTATTAAACTACAACTTGCTTTTTGTGAAAAAAAAAACCCACTGCCTGCATAAAGAAAAAACGATTGCAAACTATATCTAAAGCTCTGCAAATTTCATTCCAAATACTAAAAGATGGCAACATTGTTTAAATGGAAAAATATGGGTGATTTAGTCTGCAAGTTGTGTAAGGAAGGCATAGAAAATATTAGGCATTTGTTAATTGAATGTAAATCCTTGGAAGCAGAAAGGGTACAAATAATGAAGTTATGGAAGAATAAATATGAACAAAGTGATTATACAGAAAGTGGGTTATTGGTTTTTATGCTGGGTTTGGAAAAAGATAAGGGGGATTTAGATATGAAGGCCACGGAGTTGACAAAGATTATGTTGTGGAATCGGGATGGAGCAGATTATGGGAAAATTTAGGATGGGGAATGGAAAGGGAAGGCAAAGTAGCTAACAGGTTTCTGTGGGCAGAATTGCTGAGAGATTCCTGGCTCCATTTAAGGGGAAGTCACAGTGTATCACATCACATTTTAATTTTAAATATGAACAGTTAAAAAAAGTCCATTGCAAAATTTTCAAGTTCAAAAAATAAAATATTAAAAAAACATTTTATAAAAAATGCTTCTATTTAATTTGATTACTAATGCATTAAAAACCACACAAAAAATTTTTTTTTTCAACCACACTTTAAGTTGTTATATTTAACCTGAAGTAAAAGGGCAAAGAACATCCCACACTTTTATTTCTGGTTAAAGTGTATCAACAAAAATTGTGGTTGAAGAGAAAAAAAATGTTTTTTGGCTTTTAATGCATTAATCACCAAATTAAACGGAAGTGTTTAATCATAAAATATTTTTTGTATATATTATAATTTTTACTTGTTTTTTTTTAAAAAAAATTACTTAAGCAGAAGATAATTTGATTCACTTGTATTTATTACTAATATTTCTAACGAATTTAATTGTCATTATGGTTTTTGTTTTTTCTATTTTCCTTCCTTCTATTATTGCCATTCATTAGTCATCTCTCTGCGCTATGATAGTAGAATTTTGTATTTGGCCAATATTTCTATTCCTTAATTACATACATAGCAGTTCTCCGTCTAGTATTTTCTCTTTTGTTTTTCCTTTTTTCTGTTTTTTTTTTTTTCATTTTGGAAATAAGGTGACCATTATAGTTTATGGGATTTGTATGAGAAATTTAGTACTTTTTTGAGTCTGCTGTTTGAAATGCAGACGTTATTTATTCCCAGAGGGCGTTGCTGAAATATCAAAATGTTTGGGTGGGTAATTTGAATATTTTTATATATGGAATAGTATTGCCCAATTTTTATTTTTAATATTTGAAAATGGCCATGACCCTGTTTTTTTATTCTATATGTTCAAATATTTTTTCTGACGGCTGTTTTTTTGTTGTTGCTTCAAGTTCAGTTATGGTGAATGAATTTTGGAAATTTTTTCAGATCGCAAATAGGGTTAGGATTTTTTTTTTCTTGTCGGTCAGTCCTAAGTCGGTAAATGAGTGTCATTATTATCTAAAGAGAAAAAGTATGCTAATTATTGGTCAAATAAAAACTGAAATATCTACAAAAACAAAAAAATATAATGTAGAATTTTTACCACTGGTTGTGATGATGATAAGACTACGCATAATTTATAGCCTTTACAGTAAATAAATAATCAAATGATTTATTGCCTGGGAGATCATAAGAAGTTAAGGCACTAGAAATGATGCGATGAAGAGACTTTTGATCCCCAGAATCTACCAATTCATCATTGCAGTGTGTAAATCTGTACTAACATCACATGATCACCATCTTTTATACTAGCACATAATTGTTATTAAACAAGGCAAAACTTTCCATACAGTAGTGCCACCCAGTCCCAACCAGAGTAGTCAATGGATGCCAGAAGGCTTGTGCATAAAATCCTTCTCTAGTGTCTACTCATCCACTATCCCCAGACTGGTTTCTGGCTTGTGGCCTTTGTCAGTGAAGAGTCTTGGATCTGAGAGCACTGCACCTAGATAAGGATTTTACGCACAAGCCTTCTGGCATCCATTGATTACTCTGGTTGGCACAGGGTGGCACTACTGTATGGAAAGTTTTGCCTTGTTTAATACTATTAACATTCTTATATTTTTTATGTTGTGTTTTTCATATTTCACTTGAGTTTAATATATCACTGTCAGTCTTTAAAACAACTTTAGTTTCGACTCATTGGGTTATTTTCTTTATTTTATCTAACTACTTTATTTTTAAAAAAAATATATTCCTACTTTGCATGATGGTGGTGTAGTGAAAATTACACTACATAAATATTATTTATTATTGGATGATCTCTAGTGTAATGATTGACTAAAAAAAGTAACTTGCTATCTGTATATACTGAACAATGATAAAGGTGTGTGCAAGAGATTGTGATCTGGGCCAATTGATGAGTGCAGGTACAGCATCAAATGTCATCTTGGGGATTGTACATCTTTTTCTCTGTTTTTGATCATATGTTTATGATTACACCATCCATAGGGTGTAAAACACGAAGAGAAACCAGTCCCTATCTTACATAAGAGTAGTATAGTGAAAATTATGTGAATTTTTTATTAAGTGGTTATGAATGTGTAAAAAAAAATTATTAATGTACTTTCATTATGTGATTTGTGTCAAAGTTGTGAGGGCAGCACATTTGACACTTATCAAATAAACTATAGTAAATTGCTAGCTATATGTATACCTAACTATGATAAATGTAGGGGATTTGAACTCAGACTTTCAAGCACCTTTCGATTATTCACACTATCTCATGCCTGTATTTCTATTACTAACTATGATAAAGATATATGTAAAAGATTGTAGTCTGGATCAACTGATGAATGCTGGTTTAGCACAAAATGTACTTCTTGGGTGTCATCTTTTTTACATGTCTCCCTCTGGTCATAGGTTTATGATCACATCCCTCTATAAGGTGTTAAGTGTATAGAAGCCAATCCCTATCTTGTATGAGAATGATGTAGTGAAAATTATACTACAGAAATATTAATCATTATTGAATAATCTCTAGTCTAATGAATGACTTTAAAAAAATGTTAATATACTTCATTACATGATTTGTGTCAAAGTTGTGAAGGCAGTACATTTGACACTTCGAATAAATTGTAATAATTTGCTATCTATCTATCTATCTATCTATCTATCTATCTATCTATCTATCTATCTATCTATCTATCTATCTATCTATCTATCTATCTATCTATCTATCTATCTATCTATCTATCTATCTATCTATCTATCTATCTATCTATCTATCTATCTATCTATCTATCTATCTATCTATCTATCTATCTATCTATCTATCTATCTATCTATCTATCTATCTATCTATCTATCTATCTATCTATCTATCTATCTATCTATCTATCTATCTATCTATCTATCTATCTATCTATCTATCTATCTATCTATCTATCTATCTATCTATCTATCTATCCATCTATCCATCTATCCATCTATCTATCTATCTATCTATCTATCTATCTATCTATCTATCTATCTATCTATCTATCTATCTATCTATCTATCTATCTATCCATCCATCCATCCATCCATCCATCCATCCATCCATCCATCCATCCATCCATCCATCCATCCATCCATCTATCTATCTATCTATCCATCCATCCATCCATCCATTTATCTATATATACTGAACTATGATAAGATCTGTGTAAGAAATGATAGTGTGGACTACCTGATAAGTGTTGGTTCAGCAAAAAATGTGTATCTTGGGGATCATAGATCTTTTTCACATGTCTTTGGACATATGTTTAAGATCCCTCCACAAGGTGTTAAAAGTGAATAGAAACCAATCTCTATCTTGCATGAGAGTATTGGATAATCTCTAGTCTAATCAATGGCTAATAAAAATTAATATATTAAAGTATGTTTCAATTCTTGACAGTATTTATTCAAAATGAAGTTATTTAAAAGAAAAAAAAAAAACAATATTAAAAAGTGAGAAATTATGTAATAATTAGTCTAAAACTATTGTATTACATGTACTAGAATTTTAATTATTCTTGTTTTTATATATGTTTCAGGATTATCAAGTTTCTAAGGAATGTCAACATGTAAGTATTTAATTTAGTTTTTTTTCCTTCAAATTGACCAGTGATGTTTGTAATCAATTCATTTTCAAAAAAAAAAAAAAAAAAATCTAAATATATTTTGAGTGATATTCTAGCAATTTTAATAAACCTGTAAATAAATTATAGCATATAAATATGTGATGCTGATAATATAAAGTTATTCACGGAACAACCAAGTCCAAATATGTTAGTAAAGTAATTCTCAAGCCAGATTTCCAAGGAGTCATTTAAATAAACTTGCAAATAATGTTCCTTTCTTATATCAATACTAAATCATATCCTTTTCTTATGTCGATGCTCATTGGTATTGTTGTAAGAAAGGGACATTAATTGCAAGTTCATTTAAACGATTCTCTGGGAATCTGATTTGTAAATGATCATAATAATATTTTTGGACTTGGTTGTTTCATGATTAGGTTTTGGAAGATGAATATTTAATGTCTGGGTTGTATGTTTTAATGCCTAATATGCAAATAGTCAGTCTGTTAGCGGATTTATACTTTTAGCTCTGTTATACAGACATACGTGTACATGCAGATGCTTTTATTTTTTCTTGAGATGTCTAATAAAATAAATTTAAACATTTCTTATATTTTCTTTTAATAAGTGTTTTAATTTAAAAAAATTCAATCATTTTCTTTTATATGAGAGATGCAGTTTACAATATACAAACTTGTTAACATCTTTTGTTGTAGTCATCATTTTTCAAATTTCCACCATGTCTATAATTTAGCAAGGAATCCCTCTTTTCTTCCTAGCGTAAGCTTGTGGCTAAGACCTGTAGAGGTCCCTACCTTCGAATTTTTCAGATGCTTATTTCTAAAGGTTTCAGCCTTAGTAAATATTACTAAACATTTATTATAACTTTTTTTTTCTCATTTTATTAGATTATGAAACGATTTTTTAAAAAAAAATATATTGAACTGTGGCTTTTGTTACATTTTGTTCCAAGATTACTAGTGAATAGTTAGTTGCTCATTTTGTTTATAATTCGTATTAAAAGTGGATTCGTTATTGGCAGTAATAACCAATTGCCAAAATCAGTCGGACGAATGAGGACTTCTTTTTTCTGGATATCTCTCTACATCAGAGATAGCTTGGAAATTACCGTGAAGCATCAGCATAATTTCTAAATGGAAAAGAAACCATAAAGAGTAAATAAAAATCTAGGATCTCTTTCTTGGATTGTTTGCCTCAGCCAAAATGACATCCCTGAATATTATCTTCCAGGCTTGCTTATTGATAATCATCTAACTTCAAGAATCATCCAATTTAGGAAAATTCGACTGACATTTATTAAATATGATACCTTGTGCAAGTATTATAAAATTCTCGATCATGCATTAAACATTATAGAATTCAGAGAGGATTTAAGTAAGGACTCGAAGGTCATCTGGAAAATGTAATTTTTTCCTCACTCTTCAGGTTTACTTTAGAAAAAATGTAATTCTTTATTTGATACAATCTTTTTCTTATGCCATATATTTTTTTTATTATGGGTAAAATATATACTTTAAATTTAGAAGTCACACTAAGACAAAAGGGGATGCAGAAGGTAATTATGTTGCTAGTAATATTATGTAATGATTTAATCTTGGTTGGGAAATAAATAATAAAGAAAACAAAATTTTAAAATGTTTTTCTGATTGTTTGTGATGATGGTGTTCTAGTTGTATTTTTATACTGGACTATATCCATAATCTAATATGAGTATGGAATGTCTTGAGAATTTTATTTAAATATTCCAAATACATTCAAATGTTAATAATAGCACATCATACAGGTTAGGATATGCACAATGTTTCGAGAGGTATTATTCTCCCCTCTTCAGGTGTTGCTGGCCTGACCAGTGACAATACTAGCATGGGATTCAAACCTGGGTCTTTAGATTCTTGATTATTGAATTTTAAGATAATGCTCTAACCAACTGAGCCATCCTGCCAAAGGCAACAGTCAGTAGAAATTTTATATACTTATCTATGAGGTTCCTCCTGATTTCTCCACTCTTTCCTAAGAGCAAAGGTGATTAGTGGTTTCCATACATTATGTATAGTTACACTAAGTTGACTTATTGGGATTTTTGCCATTGTCATGTGAGCAGCTTCTGTTAATTTTCTTCTTTGTACCTTTTCTTCTCTATCCAATATTTTTGTGTTTTCCCCAATTGAACGTATGTTCTTGGCACGTACATGGTTTGCTACCTTAGACACATGTGTTTTCTCTCTTCTGATCATCAGTTTGTATTCTTGCAAGCGCTTTTCAATAGCACGACTGGTCTCACCAATATATGCTCTTCCACATTCACATGATATTTCATAGATGCAGTTTTTTTTTCCAGCATTTCAAGTTTAGGCTTTGTAGATGTTAGAATTTCTCATAGTGTGGTATGGCTCTGGAAAGCTGTTCTGATGTTATACTGATTGCAGATTTTCCTTAATTTGTATGCTATTTTTGGAATGTATGGGTACACCAGTGCATATACTAACCTGTTTGATATGCTATTACTAACAGTTGAATGTATTTGGAATATCTAAATAAAGTTAAATTTTTCTAAAGACATTCAATATTCATATTAGATGATGGAAATAGTCCAATATAAAAATACAACTAAAATTTTAAAATGTATTTCTTTAGAATGGATAAATTGATTTGTATATTATCTTAGATGATCCTTCATGAAACTTCAGGTAGAAGTCAATGACTTATATATAAAAGAAAATAGAAAGGATTTAAGTAAAAATGAGCTTATTGGATAGCTTATATACAAAAGGTTTATCTACTTCACATTAAACATCACCTAGGATTAAACAATCTTGATTACTAAAATAGAATTCATTTAATATTCGTGCGTGAAAAATCTACCCATGAATGCACATTTATAAAGCAAATTACAGTGCATTAAGAGTGTGTTTTTGGAAATGAATTAAGCTATTCATTTTGAATGTTTATATTGATATTGGAAATATGTGAAATTATTTATGATTTTATTTTATTTAAGTGTAATAGAATTAAAAAGGAGAGGAAGTGTTGAGTAATCAAAATTTATTTTTATAAAATTTGTCATTTATGATTTATTACTAATATTTGATTCAATTTGGGTTACTCATAATGGAATGCTAGTAGTGGGATTTGAAGAATTAAGGCAGAGTTGTTTATATGTTACTTCACATGATCACTACTGTATAGAAAGTTTTGCCTGTTTTATATGGTACTTTGTGGAGTAATATTGATTTTAATATAATCATCCTTTATTTGTTTGTCATTGAATATACTTGCTGTTAAGAAATAAATTTGCTGTTAATTGAAAGGAGATCCTTTGATTCCTCTTGGAGGCCTTAAAGGACTTCCTAATGTCTGCTCCATATGTTCTTGTTGTTGCAGCTGTTATTACTATGTGATTATTCATATAGTATATGAATATGGATGTGCTGCTTACCAAAATGCATTAGCCAGCGTGGTGAGCTTATTGGCTTTTTACCTCGTGAGTTTAAGATCAAGAAATACCATGGGCTTTCTCCTCAATTGCCTGATAAGGCAGAATAAATGTGTGTGTGAATGAATTTTTTTTTCTCATAAATGTATACAATCATGACACACAAAAATAAATCATGGCCCTTATTTCCAAGAGGCTGTAAAGTCACCAGCTGAAGATGAAGGGTGCTAAGAATCCCCTGTTTGTGGACCCAGATTCTCATTTGATGATGACTTTTTATTTAGGTATTTACAACAGCAGATCACTTTCCAGTGAAGGAAGATTGCAAGAATTGGAAGAACTGTCTCATATTAAATGGGGCATTATTGGACTTTGTGAAGTTAAAG
Organism: Epiperipatus broadwayi; assembly: GCA_028023455.1. Lineage (NCBI taxonomy): Eukaryota > Metazoa > Onychophora > Udeonychophora > Euonychophora > Peripatidae > Epiperipatus > Epiperipatus broadwayi. Next base: position 1,386,952 of record JAQFVV010006353.1, read on the forward strand.
AAAAGGTGAAGAGACAATTGATTCAAAAAGTAGACATATACTATACTATAAAGGCACAAATATTAGAATTACAAGTGAAGTAGGATTAATTATGAATAAAAAGTGGAAGAACAATATTGTGGAGATTGATGGTGTATCGGACAGAGTGGCAAGATTAGTTATACAACTTAATAGCAGATACCAAATGCAGATAATTCAGGTTTATGCCCCAACAAGTTCTCATAGTAATGAAATAGTAGAAGATTTTTATATGGATGTACAAAGGGCTTTTGATCAGAGTAAATAACATTTTAAAATTGTTATGGGAGACTTTAATGCTCAAATTGGTAAACAAATAAAAGATGAAAGTGCTGTAGGTAATTTTGGTTATGGTATTAGAAATGAGAGAGGACATAAACTTGTGGAGTTTGCAGAAAAAGAAAAACTTTTCATCCAACTCACGCTTCTTATTTTTTATAATTTAGTGCGGTTATAATTTATTTTAAATGATATTTTTATATTTTTCATTTAATTTTATTTGTAAGTGCTAATCAAACCCAGTCTTACGAACTTCTATATCCTGCTGTGGAGTAGAGGGGGGGGGGGATTCATGAGTTCTTGTTAGTTATTTCTAAACAGCTCGTAAGATTGAGTTTATATTTTAAATAAATATATGGTTTTAAAAAAATATTTGATAATAAATCTATACAAAATGTATAAATACTTTCAATCTGGGGTGGTGTCCGTTAATTTTGTTAATTTCTTTATTAATCATCATCGCCAAAAGGCTGGCAATTTAAATCAAATTCTATTTTGTTATTTGCATTTTTAAGTGCATGAATTTTAGTTTTTTTTAAAAGTTAAACAACATAGGATTGATTGAAGAAAGGGGAGCAATGTACGCTTCATTAATTATAGTTTTAACTTCTGGTTAATGATTCTATCTTACACGGGCCATTTTTCACGTATATAATATTATTGTTAGCGAGATTCTATCACCTAGTAAATTAAACCTTTTATATAACATCAAATATTATTATTATTCAATAAATGAAACAATGACTTTGATATTTAGAAATATATATAAGATTTATTAAGTTAACTTGAGATATATATGATTGATTACGTTATTTGTGTCAAAATACAAATAAAAATGGGTATTTATCTCCCTTAGATGACATTAACCCCTCTTACAATATTATAAAACGAGCATATTTATTCAAATTATGCTGCAATAGCAAATAAATTATCACTTTGTTCTAATGCGGCTATTTAAATGTCAATAATTAACAGATTACATGGTATACCTAAGATTTTTAATAGCACTGGATTACAGTTATTTAAAAATCCATCATTAATATAACAACAGCACTCGAACCAATACATAAGATTATTGAGCTTGATGGCCAACAGTAATTATATTTGATTAGTAAAATACTATTTGCATTTGCGAAATAAGAACGTATGTGGGGAAGCTAATTTAGAAACAATAATTGTGGCAGGAATAGCGCATATGAAAGTATGAATGAAAATATAAAAATGAAAATCCATTTAGCATAATCATAACAGTATGATTAGGAGTATTGATAGGCTTTAGCGAGAATGAAATATGGGAGAGCGGTACGTGCATGATGGCAATGAAGAGATCCATTCTAAGATCCAGGAAGGTGCTTCAATTTACGACTAAAGAAGGTGACTCTCTGAAAACGTTGGGTCGGTACTAAAAGAAGCAGATGAAGAAATCGAAAATTTTTTGGCAAAGTTATATACCAAATGTCTAAATGATAAAGATGTATCAGATGAATGAAAGAATGCAGTATTAATATTTAAAAAAGGTGATAAAGAAGATTTTAGAAATTACAGACCTATCAGTCTTTTATCAATTTTATACAAATTTTTTACCAAGATAATTATAATTCGTCTACAGAAAACATTGGATTTCAACCAACCAAAAGAACAAGCTGGATTTAAAAGTGTTTTTAATACAGTAGATCATAACCTAGTAAGTTATAGATAGGACCAATGAATATGCTTTGGATTTATAGATTATGAAAAGGCATTTGATTCTATAAGCATCTCTTTAGTGATTAAAGCATAGGATCATCAAGGTATAGACCCAGGATAACTGAAGAATATTTATAAACATGCAACAGCAACAATTAGATTACATAATGATATTAGGGAGGTTAACATTGGAAGGGTGTAAGACAGGGTGAATCCATAGCTCCAAAACGTTTTATAGCAATGCTACAAGAAGTATTTTGTGGATTAAAATGGGAAGCTAAAGAAAAGTAAAAGTAAATGGAGATTATTTAAGTCATTTAGATTATGCAGATGATGTAGTTGTTTTTGTAAATAATGCTTTAGAGCTTCAGGGAATGTTGCAAGAGTTATCAGATAAAATAAAAGTACATGTTAAAAAGACTAAGTAATGTTCAATGTATTTTCTCAAAAGATGAAAATAAAGATCGATTATAATGAGTTAGAAGAAGTTAGCAACTATGAATACCTTGGACAGATTATTATTATAGATGGTAACATAATAGACTAAATTAATCATAGAATTAAACTTGGTTGGAGTGCTTTTGGTAGAAATAACTTAGTATTAAAAGGAAGTATGTCTGTATTTTTGTAAAAGGTTTTTAATACATCTGTTTTATCAGTTCTTACTTATGGATCTGAGACTTGGACACTTAATAGAAGAGCAATGCAGAGACTTCAGATCACTCAAAGAAGTATGGAGAGATGCATGTTAGGAGTAACAAGAGAAAGGATTTTAAATGTAATAGCTGAAGTGGAGTTGGGCTGGACATATTGCTAGAAGAGATAATAATAGATGGACATTTGAAATCTTAAACTGGATTCAAAGAGATTATAAAAGATCCAGAAAGTGACCACGTGTGAGATGGATATATGAAATAAGAAAGTATGCTGGGATGATGTGGAGAAGAGAGACTAGAGATTGGAAAAGATGGATTGAACTTGGAGCGACCTTCATCCTGTAGTGAATTAATGAAGGTTGATGATAATGATCCATGTTTTGAGTTTAAAAAGTTTACCGTGGATTTATTTTTATTTGCTTTCATGGGCAGTTAACATAGCCCTATACCATGAGCCCCATTCAGATGTTTGAGTTAATGAAGTTAAATATTATATTAGTGACTAAATTTTTTTTATTTTTGCCATATGACATTAATATAACTCTGATATATCTGCATTTATGAAGATATTTTAAATGTTACTTTGCATGGCTTGCATATTGATTAAGGATCAATAATTTATTTGTGTATATGTTTGGTTATGTTTCCTGAATGTTGATTGATGTTGTGAATATATATATATTTCTTAGTGATGTTATTGTCAAATGTATTTCACTCTGATATATTTTAATAGTATTACACAGTATGGCTAATTGTGTTAAGCTGGTGTTCTGAAATAGTTTAGAAAATTTGAAGTTATAAACAAGAAATCATGCCAGCCATACGAGAATGTGTAAAACACCAAGGATAAACTCATTTCCTAAACAGTGTTGTTGAAAATCATGAACATACACATGCCTAAATTAAAATTGCAATAGTATGTATAATGCACTCACAACATTGTAGAAATTACATTAGAGTCAACAAGGATGTGATAGAAAGGAAAGCCAATTCCTATAGAAAGCTAATATATTTGTTGTATTAAATTGAAGCAAGAACATATTGGTTCATCAATTAATGATGACATGGTTTTTGTTAAAGAATATTTTCTTATATGTGTTTTTTTATTGGTATATTATTCAATATGTTCAGAGCGAATCATGATCTCCTGCCCTTTGCTATAAATAAAAATGTTATGATAGTTGTGGAGGGATTGCCAAAAATGATACTTCATTTATTTCTTTATTACTAATTTATTTTATAGTGCTGAAAGAGGATATAATAATTGGAGTGTCACTCATTACATTTAGGAAAGTCAAAATAGCAGGGTACATTTTTAAGAAGGTGGTGTTTAACCACTATCTAAATCAATCTTCCAGGTTTCAGAAGAACCTGGTGTCTTCCAACTGAATCAATAAGAGTTTCTGAAACTTAAGATAGACATTAAATGTATAGCATCTCTAAAGCAGTGGTCTTCGACCTTTTTACAATTGCAGACCAGCAAAAATAAGGATAACATTTCACGGACCGGCAAAAATAAGGATAAGATTTTGCGGACTGGCAGATGTCTGCAGATAAATTTTCTTCAAGATTTAAACTGCATAGCCTTAGATGAGCATAATTGTTATAACTGACCAAAACAACACACTAGTTACTGTGTATTGTAATGATGTTGCTTACCTTCATATGCTGAACACTCTTTCTCGAGTTGTGCAGTCATACTGCTACAGAAAACAGTACATTCTCATTAATGTGCCTGCATTGCTATGTTATTTCATTATTAAAACATCCAAAAATAAAATGTTATTCACCTGATTTTTGGGAAATATCACAGCTAGTGTAATTGCATGACAATGATTATGATAAATGTAATATCTGTATTTAATGTTAAATATACAAGATGAAGTTATATATATATGTAGTTTGTATAATAAACTTTTTTTTTAAATTTTGAATCTGGTGTCATTTTAATCTCATTTTTACCCAATTAAAAAAAAGAAACAGAACAAAAAGTTGTTTTGGTAAAGTGTCACATAGAAATAAAACAATCATTATAAAGATGTCATTTTGCTAAAAAAAAAAAAAAGATAATAGATTTACATTCTAGATGAAGGGAAATCATCATTAATGATCTGTCTCCATTTTGTGAAGTTTACAATTTCAAAAAGAAATGTCGCACACAAAATTAAAATATGTTACAAATGCAATAAAAAGCTTTGCTATATGTGACCAATAAATGAGCTGACACAATACAGAAATGCCTACTAGGTATAGAAATTGATGTGTAAGGAGTAATGCAATTATCATGAGATTGACGCTTTGTCTTTTAAAGATTGCATTTTCAGATAAATTCCTTTGATTATTATTTAGTAATTATAGTATTATCTAATAATTTAAATAAAATTTTGATTTATAATTAATTTTATTTAAGAAATTGGGATGAAAAAATAAATAAAAATTGTTTATATTAATTAAAAGTTTAAAATCTTATTATTTTGTTATTACAAACTTTCCTGCCAGTCTAGCGTGGACCGGCAGAAAACTTCTGTGGACCGGCAACAGTCCCTGGACCAAGGGTTGAAGACCATTGCTCTAAAGCATCTCCTTTCCAGCATTTAAGAATGTTATTGTAGTATATATAAATTATATTACTATAGCTTTCATTCATAAAAAAAAACAATAGACATTTCCTTTCAATATTAATTTATTTCTACGAAAAACACTTCATCCAAGTTTAATTCTATGATTAATTTCAGCCATTATGTTTCCCTCTGTAAAAATAATCTGACCAAGGTATTGTTAACTTCTAACTCATCATTGTCCATCCCTATTTCCTTCTTTTGAGAAAATTCATTGAACATTACTTTAGTGTTTTTAACATATACCTCTAGTCCTACTTTCTTACTTTCAACTGATAACTCGTGCAGCATTTTCTGAAGCATTATTTGCAATAACAGTTGCATTATCTGCAAAATGCATATGATTTAAATAATCTCCATTTACTTTTAATTGCTTAGCTTCCCATTTTAATCCACGAAAGACTTGTTGCAAAGTTTTGGGGACATGGATTATGGATTTGTATTGTGATGATCCAATGGTTTAATCACTGAAGAACTGCTTATAGAATCAAATGCCTTTTCATAATTTTACAAATCCAAAGCGTAATGGCAACTCATACTCATTGGTCCTTTTTCTAACTTCTCTCAATATTTGGATGTGATCCACAGTGTTAAAACCACTTTTAAATCCAGTTTGTGCTTTTGATTGGTTGAAATCCTAAGTTCACTATAGACCCAAGCTAGACTCTAGTCTGATAATATTGGATGAGTAGGTACTAGATAGGGATTTTATGCACAAACCTTCCATTGATTATTCTGGCTTGCACTGAGTGGCGCTACTGTATTGAGAGTTTAGACTCTGTAAGCTATCACATATAAATATCTGTATCCACTTTTACCTTCATTAAACTACAAATTAAAACGAGCGACCAGTTACTCTAATAGTTTTCAGTTTTGTTAAGACTTGGTTTTGTGACAATTTTTAAAACGAGAGTGAACTTTAACCTTAAGCCAGATGTAAATATAGTATTAGTAATTTTAATTTATTATTAAATGAACAAAGGCAGAAGCAGAATCTCATTACCTAACCTTTGTAAATAATAAGTAGAAGCTAAATATTTATAACGCAGAACATTTTCGTTCAAAATATACTCCTCAGAATTCTTTTGCCGGCAGACTGATAATTAGTCATTTTTAATAAACTTTCAGTTTATTAATGCTTATTCTTTCACTCATTATGAGACTGCCTGCAAAATAATTCGGAGTAATGTATTGGAAAGAGAATCTTCTTCGATATAATTATAATCCTACATATTCAAGCAGTAGTAAATTCTTTATGTGCAGCTGAAATTGGTAATAAAAGTTCAATACTGTAAATATTTGAATAAACACAGCACTTAAATGTACATGTAACTGAAGTAGACTAAATTTCAAGAGCTATCAAATATAAATATCTATACCCACTATGATTTTCATTAAATCCCAGATAAAACTAATCAATTGTTTAAAAAATATTTATAACTGCGGGTAAAAAATAAAAAATTGAATAGCTAAAATCAAGAACGCTATAAATTATTATAATCTTACTTTTTTGATAAGTTAAAATAATTTATAAAAGGAAAATACTTTGTTTCGATTGTTTGTAAGGATTGCAGCCATCTAGATAACAACAGATTTTATAGAACAAATAGTGATTGCGTTACTTATAATTTCAGATTTGTTACAAAGAAGTGACGATAAGTAATCAAAATAGAATCTTATTTTTACAAAGTGTGTATGGAAGTATTAAAGTTTTGGCTTTTTGAAGCTTAATTTGCTCAATTAAACATCTTTTTTTTTTGATAAATATGGACTGCAAATTTTAATATCATATGAGAATATAGTACAGGAAGGGCATTCTTATCTCTTACAGAATGCTGATTTTTGGTTTAATAAATAATTATATATCATACTATTTCCAACTTTCTTATATACTTCAACAATACTATTTTTTATATCAAAACTTTATTCTTACAGTTTCGACTATCTTGCACTCATCATCAGATCTACAATATCCAAATATATAATCCTACAATTACTACATTTTATACACATATTTATACACAATCATATTTTGAAACTGATTATTATACATAATCATTTTTCATTTTATTATTCTACCCTTAATTTTATTTACATTTATTTATATTATTTTATTTTTAATTATTTTAAATCTATTATGATCTTAGAATTTCAATTCTATTTTTAATTTTTTATCATTTTACTTACACTTTTTTAATTACTTCTAACCTTATTTTTATTTCTTTATATATTTTTTTAACTAACTATTAATTTTTTTACGTTACAAATTAATAAAATAATAAAATGGAAAATGATTATGTATAATGGACAGATTGAGATGTATGTTTGATTATGTATTTAAATATGTGTATAAAATGTATTAATTGTATGATTATATATTTGAATATTTTAGCTCTGATGATGACTGCAAGACAGTCGAAACTGTAAGAATAAAGTTTTTGATATAAAAAATAGTATTGTTAAAGTATATAAGAAAGTTGTAAATGGTATGATCTGTAAATATAAAAATCAATACATAAGAAAAGGAAGAAGAAAATTGTACTATAATAAATAATTCACAGGCAAAATTCAATTTTTGACAATCGTTGTCAGACGTTACAAAAATTTTAATTTGAAGTCTAATTTGAAGCCATAGAGCTTTGAAAGCACTAAGCTTTAAATGAATTTAATAGTATATATAACTTCTTTAACGAGCGTTATAAGCGCATAATTATTGATATTGTATATTTATTAATAACAGAAACATCAATCTTAAAATTTTGAATTTAAGATTCCCATTAATAATTTTAAATAGTTAAGGTATAAAAGTATAGATGTTTTTATTTCACGTAACAGTCTATGCCATTAATCATATTATACCACAATTTGTTTAATTGGTTAAATGAAACATACTGGCTTATTATATACCTGTGTCTATATATGTAATATATAGGGTATATGAGCACAGACTTTCACACAACCCACCACCCACCACTACTTGAACACATATATGTTGAAAAAATAAATAATCACCAGTATACGTATTTCATGCTAAACCAGCAATCATTAGCTGGTCCAGATTACCATCTCTACACATATATGCTATAAGTGCTCAGATATATATTAAGGTAGCCAAACCTCATACTTTAATAGACAGGCTTCAATATACTCCACACTCCAACTCTTCAACCCTCCATCCAATTGAAAATCTGATGATGGAACGCTCAAAGGCCATCCTGAGGACGAGATTCTTGTCACACCCATGTTGACCTAACATATATGTGTTCAAGTGTATCAATGTTATGAGATAGTGTGGAGAGTTGTGAGTCGTGTAAAGTTTGTGCTCATATACCCTATATGTTAATTGATTAACGTAATTCCATAGCAAAAAACAAGTAAATAAAAAATAATATTGGGACTGTATATGAAATTTATTAATTTTATGAGAAAATGAATAGGAGTTATGGTAGCTAAAGCAATATGCATTTTATTGGTGTGGAGTAAAAGTAGAGAGAGATTCCTATGATTAAGAATTTTTATTATATTTGTTAGACTAGATTATCCACTCAATGAAATAATAATTTTATAGTATAATTTTCATTATAGAATATTATTTATTAAATGGATAATCTCTAGTCTAATGAATGACTAATAAAAATTACTAATATAATTCCATTAAGTGGTTCATGCCAAAGTTGTGAGGTGGTAAGTTTGACATCAGTTAAATTGTAGTAATTGGCTATCTATATATACTGAACAATGATAAAGTTATATATAAGAGATTGCGATCTGGGCCAACTGATGAATGCTGGTTTAGGATGAAATATGCATCTTTATGCTTATACACATTTATACCTCTCACACAAAGTATTAAAAGCAGATAGCAATCGGTTCCTACCTTGCGTGAGAATGGCATTGTGAAAATTCCACTACAGAAAATATTCCAATTAATAAGATTTTATTATTTTTTTGAGTGATGGTTGGTTGTGAAATACACGCATAATGAGAGGGGGTGTTCTGCTTTCTGATTAGTAGATGGTTGCAGTATAATAGAGATGTGAGATGTACTGATAAAAAGCAATAGATGTTAAAAACTTGATATTAATTAATGGAGTACACATCTAAGCATATTAGCAGCGTTTGACTTTACTCCATAATAATCATGTTCTTGGAATACTCGTATAATGGTTTACCCCCATATTTAATAATAGACTATAATCATTTTTATTTTTTTAAGGAAAAATCTCATTATCACCCCTTTCAAAATACTTTAGAAAAATCAAAGCATGGCTGCAAGGTTTAGAGCCTATATTTTAAGACTATTTGGATAAAATAGTCGATGAAATTCATAAGCAGAAGTATTTGGGTTAGGGGTTTAAAACTGGATGGTTAATTGGATTTTTTTTTTACTAATCAATTCATTTGCATTAAAAACAATCTTATTATACATGAGTGTAAGACTATTTACTATAGGCAAAAGGTTTATAAATGAAAGAAATTATGACAGGTAGCTGGTTTAGTATAGTAATAGAGTGATAGATTTTGGAGCTCAAGGTCTATGGATTGCAGCCTGGCTCTGTCACTTCTGATGCCAGAAAGTCTTATGAACTCCTGAGTAAAAACCAATTACTATATTCTTTCTGAACTCCCAGCATGCTTTGCTACAGTGGTGGGGTGTCAGACTGAAACTCAAGGTTCATGGATCACAGTCCAGGTCTCCGCTGCTGATGTTGGAATGTCTTATGAACTCCTGATTATTGAATCATTCTATTCAGATTTCTCAGCATGCTTTGCTACAGTGCTAGAGGAAACTAAAATCCATGGAATGCAGACCAGCTCCGTCACTTCTGAAGCTTGGAACAACATTATTAATTCCTGAATAATAAACATTCAATTACTATATTCTCTGAATTCCCAGCATGCTTTGGTGCAGTAGTCGAATGGCAGACTGAAGCTCAAGGCCCATGGATGCCAGCCCAGCTCTGTCACTTCTGATGCTTGAACTTCTTATGAACTCCTGAATAATAAACCATTCAATAACTATAGTCTTTCTGAGTTCCCAGCATGCTTTGCTGCAATGGCAAAATGGAAGACTGAAGCTCAAGGTCTATCGATTGCAGCCCATCTCTGTCAGTTCTGATGCTTGAACTTCTTATGAACTCCTGAATAATGTCATTCAATTATTATAGACTTTCTGAGTTCCCAGCATGCTTTGCTGCAGTGGCTGACTCGGTAGCTCAAAGTCTATGGAATGCAGCCCATTTCTGTTATTTCTTATGCTTGATGTTATGAACTCCTGAATAATAAACCATTCAATTACTATATTCTTTCCAAGTTCCTAGCATGTTTTGGTGCAGTTGTAGACTCAAACTCAAGGTCCATGGATTGCAGCCCAGCCCTGTCACTTCTGAAGCTTGAAACATCTTATTAATTCCTAAATAATAAAACATTCAATTACTACATCCTCTGAATTCCCAGCATGCTTTGCTGCAGAGACATAGTGGCAAATTCACAGTTCAACTCGTAGAGCATGGCTCTAGTCCATTATTTCTGGTGCTACGAACTCCTGAGCATAAATCATTCTCAAAAATAAATCTACTATTTCTGCCCTCGTTTTTTTTGCAATATTTAAATTTAACTAATTAATTAATTTGAAATTTCAATCTTTCAATCTTCAAAGAATCAAATTTGAACATTGCAACAACAACAACAAAAAAGGCATACAGGAAATTGATTACTAAATATTGAATAATGTGCAATGATAACAGAAAGGAGGAGAGTTCCTTAAAGTAGTAACAAATTGAAACTTTAATATAGGGTTTGGATTGTAGGTAGATCAGAATAAAAATGCTTACTTAAATATTCATTAGCATTGTTTTTAGAATCAGGATGAGAATTACTGTTGAAGATAATTTTCAAAATCAAGATTTAACATTACCATTTTTTTTGCTTTTAAAGGATTGGCAAGTGATATTTTTTTTTTTAGTCATGACTCAATTTCAAATAAACGTGAAATACTTCTCAGATTTTTTTGTGTGCTTTTATTACAGTTTGTGATATTTCAACTAATTTTTCATTAAACTATATTTATTGGATTATTTAAAACTTTTTTTTTTTTTGTCTTTAATATTGAATCCTGTTAAAGTCTCCAGAATTTATCGACAAAATTAGATTTAAAACTGATGGTCAGTTATGTCGGCCATTTTAGCCTGGAACTAGAAAATATTGAAACTTTTAAGACATCTTACTGTTAATGCCTAAATGATTGTGTTTTATATATCTACGCATAATTTGAGCAATTGCGGCCATTTAGCATTTAGCAAAATCCCAATTAGCTGCCGTAAAATTACTATTATAAAAGTCAGGCCTGAGATCTGGTCTACGAAAGTCTGCATTAAAGTTATTAATCTATCAAAATTGTAGCATAGTAAATTACGAAAGTCACTAACTAATTTGGTCTGAAAATTTATTCAAGTTTACTTCTATAAAAAAAAAAAGAAAAAAAAGAAGGCAATAAAATATTCCATCCAGAACCACTCTGAATTCTTTTCCCCCAATTTAAATCATTTGTATCTGATGTAATGGTAAGTTTATTTTTGTAGTAAGTTCATTTCTAAACCAACCCAATTTATTTACAGTTTGGAATATATAATTTATACTTATATATATATGTTTGGAGGGAAGATAATATCAAATTGATTTGAGAATTTGGTAAATATAGCTGTCTTATCTGATTTCAGTGAATGTTCCTAGTTATTTAAATAGCAAATATGTAAGCCTAGAAAAGATAAATTTTATAAGAAATCTGTAAATATATCAGTAAATGAAATATTCATTAAAACTGTAGATATAATTATTACAAGTTTATTTTAAGGGTACATAATCAAATTTATTACATGAGCCAGTCAGTATATTGCAATTTAAAATTTAGCGATTTTTTTTTTGTCATTTCATAATTAATTTTGAACAATTTTCACAATAGTTTGGCATAATTATATAATGAAATTACTTGTCATTAAAATAATTAAATTTTTTATGCACATTATAATAAAGTGATTAATGCTTTAATTTTAATTTCAATATTCATCAATTCTAGATTTGCATATTATAAATGAATAACTTTCTTTATATATATATATACACACACACGCAATTAGAAAATGCAGTTAGTATAAGGATCACAATTCCATCCAAATTCTAATAGATATTGTTTTTTATTTCCCAAATGTTGAAATATATTTCTACATGTTATTATTATTGAAGCAAGACTTCAGGTTAATTCTTCGTTTTCACTGCCTGTAATCAATTTTTAAGCCAATAAACATCACATGACCACCTCCTCTTTTGCTTGTGTATAACTGTTGTTAAAACAGGCAAAACTCACTATAGATATGGCCACACACAGCAAGCTAGATTAATCAATGGATGCCAGAAGGCTTGTGCATAAAATCCCCATCTAGTGCCTACTCATCCAATATCCCCAGACTAGTTTCTGGCTTATGGCCTTCATCAGTGAGGAGCCTTGGATCTGAGAGCACTGCAGAAACTAGTCTGGGGATATTGGATGAGTAGGCACTAGATGGGGATTTTATACACAAACCTTCTGGCATCCATTGATTACTCTAGCTTGCTGTGTATGGCAATATATATAGTGACTTTTGCCTGTTTCAACAAGTTATACACAAGCATAAGAAGAGGTAGTCATGTGATGTTTATTGGCTTAAAACCAATCCTGCCTAATAGGATAGTGATGGCTATGGTTATTAAAGAACCAAAGATACCAAAATGTATGGGTACTGAACTGGGTTCAGACCCATATGACTATATAAGCTAATGGGCTTGGATTGAAAATATTAAGGTGTTTTCAATTTAAGATTCATAGTTTTGTAGTTAAATGGAGATAAAAGGTGTTTGTTGGAGGGTTGCATTAGATCCTAAGATCTAGATGCAGTGCTCTCAGATCCAAGGCTCCTCACTGATGAAGGCCATAAGCCAGAAACTAGTCTGGGAATATTGGATGAGTAGGCACTAGATGGGGATTTTATGCACAAGCCTTCTGGCATCCATTGATTACTCTAGCTTGCTGTGTGTGGCAATATATATAGTGAGCTTTGCCTGTTTAATCAATTTTTACATAGAAAAAAAACTAAATTCTTATGAAAATTAAAATGTTTTATTTTTTTTAAAAAGTAGCAAATAAAGTTACAGTGTGTAGCAGATTCCTATGATGAATGACATTTTCCAGCTGTCTTTCATACATCTTTCTTTAATGATTTGGCGTCTATGTATATCTACTGAATCTCAAAAAACTAATTGGAATAGTTGTCGGAGGGAAAGTCTTATAGTCTCTATTTTGACTACAACTCATTTTAAATTCTTTAACCAAATGGAATTGACATTTCTCTCACTTTTCTGTATTAAATATTCCACATTTTTCTCCATAGTCTGTTCGATATATGTTCATAAAATCACATGCTCTAAAATAGTGATTGATAAATCTTTTTTAATCAAGTTTGTCAGTAATGAAAAATATCCCATATATAGACATCCAGAAAGTTACAAAAAGTAAGAAAAAGGAAAGAAATTGAAAAGCACTCTAAGCACAAGACAATCTTATAGGCTGCATTATTTTTATGTACTATTGCTTTTTATTGTAAATAAAATTAACATTTGATTACTGAGATAAATTACTTATTAAACAGTCAGTCCTATCCGGGATTCGAACTCAGACTTTTGCATGATCCCCTACTCTTGATGCCATCTTAAATTACTGACCCACGTGATCACTCACATGTTGAAAAGATAAATAATCACCAATATTCGTATTTTGTGCTAAATCAGCACTCATCAGTTGATAGGTCAGCAGTATAAGATGGCACTGAGAGTAGTGGGTCATGTGAAATTCTGAGTTTGAATCCCGCATATATTACATATATAAATGCAGGTTTAAGCCTGTACACTGTATTAAACAATCCTATGTAAATTATTTTACCATTTAATTTTTAATGAAAGTTTACCCACCTATTATTACTAAATTTTACAAATAATAAAATTTTTATAATTTTATTTGAAGCCATTCTGGAGTTAGAAGCTTTCAAATTCTTCCCAAATGGACTAGTTATTAAAACAGGCAAAACTCTCCATACAGTAGTGCCACTCAGTGCAAGCCGGAGTAATCAAAGGATGGCAGAAGGCTTGTGCTTAAAATCCCTATCTAGTGCTTACTCATGCAATATCCCCAGACTAGTTTCTAGCTTGTGGCCTTCGTCAGTGAGGAGCTTTGGATCTGAGAGCACTGCTGTATGTTTTGCCTGTTTTAATAACAGTTATGAGCAAGCATAAGAAATGGTGATCATGTGATGTTTAGTGGTTCAAATTAACTAGTGTTTAACATTTAGTAATTTTTTTTTTTTGTTGTTGTTGAGTTATTAGGTTTAAAGAAAATGAAACATATTAATTTATATCCATGTAAAGAAACTATAGGGTTTATATAGAAAATCTAAATATATTTGTTTGCTCCAGATTTTGTAAGTTCCTTAATAATTGTATACATGTCCTCTGGTAAGCATTAAATAAAATTCGTTTTCAATTCTACTTTGAGCATTCATATCAGCATCTTTCTAAAAAGTATGCACAGAAACTTCATCACAAGACACTTATATTAACTCTGTTTCTAACATGTTGGCAACACTGTCTTATGACAATCATCAATATTCACACAGACAGTATATATTTATATGTTTTCGCTCTGAAGAAGATTGCTGGTCAGTTGATGCTTGTAAGAAGATTTTGTCAAGTTAAGAACAAATTATCGTATTGTAAAAAGTTATAGAAAGGAATATTGTTTAATTGTTATTTAAAGAAATTAATGTTTTCAATCAATATGTCGTTAATTTTGAAAGTTAATTTCTCAAAAAAAAAAAAAAAAGATGTGATCTAAAATTTTGCAAAAAAATTCTGTTTATCCTTCATCATTGTGAAAACATATACAAAATTTCAAATTAGTATTCTACTTTTTCATATGGTTTTTGTTTTTTTAAAAATTAGTATTTTGATTTTATTTCTTGGACGTCAGAATTACCAGAACCGAAATTGATTCGAGACTATTACCACAAAAGAATTATGGATTTGTCTCATTTGTAGAAAAATTAAATAAATTCTTTTTGTTTTGTTGAACTAAATTCATTTTTTTATTTCAGTAATAAAAGTGACAAAACTTATAATAATTATACCAAAGCTGTTGTTATATTTTGAGAATAAGCGTGATGATCGTATCATGTGATAGACCCTTTATATTTTGCAAATGGACTTATCCATGCACCTCTGTGCATTGTTGAATTGACAATTACCAAAATGGAATCTGATAGTTTAATGTGTTCTTCGAGTACTATGTTAAACTTGTACAAGAAATATTTTTAAAGATTGCTCCAAATCTCAAAGTAAATTTAAAGTGTAAAATCGTAACAGAAGGCAGTGATAAATTTGATTTCAGTATATAATAGTTGCAATATATATATCATAATCATCAACAACCATTATACACTGCAGGATGAATATCTCTTCAAGTTCAATCCATATCCAATCTTTAACTTTCTTATTTCATCCATCCATCCATCTCACATGCGGTCTCTTTCTGGCTCTTTTACAATCTCTTGGAATCCAGTTTAAGAGTTCAATTGTCCATCTATTACCATATCTTCTAGCAATATGTACAGCCCAACTCCATTTCAGTCTTTTAATTTTTTCAATGAGGTCAGTAATACTTGTTTGTTCTCTTACCCATATATTGCGTTTTCGATCTCTTCTTGTTATTCCTCACATGCATCTCTCCATACTTCTTTGACTGTTCTGAAGTTTCTGTATTGTTCTTCTATTAAGTGTCCAAATCTCAGTTCCATAAGTAAGAACTGGTAAACACATTTATTAAAAAACTTTTTTCAAACACATAGGCATATTTCCTTTTAGTATCAAGTTATTTCTACCAAAAGCACTCCAACCAAGTTTAATTCTACGATTAATTTCATCCATTATGTTTTTATCTGTATTAATATGTATTTATATAAACACTATAATTTTTTTTAGACTAATTGGATTTACTGTATAAACTAGTGTAAAAACTAAGATAAAAGTCTTGAATATTTGTAGGAAAAAGTAGACAAAAGAAGATTACATAGACTACTTTACTTTGTTCAAGAAAAGAACCATGTTCTAGTGTAACAAATACAGAATTTTTCTTCCAAGATTTAAGCATAGAATCTTTAAGTAAATCTGTTGATAAATCACTATTCTTCAAAAACATGCAAATTCCAATGAATCATGAAGTAAAAGTAAAATTAAAAGCACAGAAGTCTTTTGCAAAAAAATTATCGGATGAAATTTTTAACTGATAAAATGAACAAGACGTTTAACTGATTGAGAAATAATTTTGGAGCACATTAAGTGAATAATTTCAAATTTTAATTGTCATTTAGTAAAATCAAAAAAGACAAGTTCAAAATAGGAGAGCTAGAAAAGTTTAACTATAGTAAAAGAATATTGCTAACACGATGTCAAACCAGTTAAGAATATTGATCAGTCGTCAAATGAAAAATTAAGAGAATTGGTAATAGTGATAATTTAAAGTTGTAATTACAAATTTATTTAAATGCACATTGATTACGTTTAAATGAATTTATAATTACAACTTTAAATTGTCACAATAGATTTCTAACTATAAGATCTTTCCATTGACTCATTATAAATTGAAAGATTTCACAAGTACTAATGTGTAATAGGAATTGTGGACTTAATCAGTGAAGTATTGAATAGTTTCACACTCTTAGATCTAATCGCTTCAGCTTCACCTATTCATATAGAAAGTAGGTTGAAGTAAAGAGGGGTTCCCCTCTTTTCTTCCAAAGTGTAAGCTTGTGGTCAAGACCTGTAGAGGTCACTACCATCGCATTTCCATGCGCATATTCTTGAGGTTTACAGCCTTAGTAAATATTAATAGTGATAATATATATATCTTTAAAAAGAAAAAATGAGTTCTTCTAAAGGAACAGACTATATCTTTAAAAAGAGAAAATGAGTTCTTTTAAAGGAACAGACTAGTTTAAGTAGTCCTAAAGGAATTTGTGCACAGTTTGACAATAAATTTCTTTGAGAAAAAATTGTATTTTCAAAATTTGTTTATCTGTGTTTTAAGAATGCATATCAAGAAATTCAACCAATCGTGTAAATGGTAATTTCTCTTTGTATGTCTGGAACTTATCAAAGTGCCAAATTAGTGATTAGTAAAACCAAATAATTTGTTTAACAGATTGAATAGAATTGGTTCATTATAAGCAACTTTTTTTTATGATTCATCAGAGATCAGAATTAGCTAATTTTTAAGAATGATTAACCAAAAGTAAAATGTGCTTCATCAATTCCAAAGTGAGTTTAGATAAATATAGAGTGCTTCAATTTTTTGAAAAATTAATGTTTTACTAGAAATTCTCAATTGGAACTTAAATTTAATGAGAATTTGAACAAAGTTGAGTCAGCCATATTGATTGAAAATTTGAAAGTGTATAATGCTGAGAAAAAACATTCCTGTTACATGGTTAAGCCAAATTCAATGTATAACTAGTATTTATTTGAAATTACGAATTTCTAAACCCCTTTCAAGCAGCGGGAGAAAGGTACACTTTATATTCAACACACTTTTTATGCACTGCAAAATACAGTATTTTATTACTCCACACTTTCAAAAATTTCTGACAGTTTCGATTGACTAACAGTCTTAGTCAGAGCTGCAACATATACAGAATATATATCATCCTATTATACATTTTTTGTGGAGTTAATTAATGCAGGAAATTGTAGACAACACTTAAGAGAAATTACATTTATTTATGAAATATAATGAGATTGAAAGTGTAATAAATAAATTTTAATCATACATATAAATTGCAGTGATTTTGTTAAACTTTATATATTGGAAATTTGCCTTGAAATCACAATACCGGAGAGATTAGATATGGTTCTTAATAAAAAAGTTAACTCAGCATTGGAGTGAAACTTTTTTTTTGTCTATTACCTTTTTGGAAATATTAAAAAAAGATAGAACTTGTGGAATATCAATTTTGGAATTACATTTGACCTTAGCATTTTCGATTGACTATTTAATAAATCTTAATGAAATGAGCCATGAAAAAATGAAAATAATGGAGAAGATAAATAAATAGTATGTAATCAAGGATGTCAATGTAAAAGATTTTCAGTTGCCATAATCTTTTATTTATTCAGTATATAGGAAATAAGGTTAAAAATACTGCCAGGTTCACACAGACAATGATATTGACGGCCATGTTTATCAGAAAGCTTGTGACGATGGCGATTTACTTATATGTGTTGGATTTTTTCTGTCATCTAGAATTAATTGCTAACTTTATTTAAACTTTCCAAATGCATTCAACTGCTCATAATAGCACAGATTAGGCAAGCAATATTTTAAGAAAAGAGGAGGACATTACCACTCAAAATATTCCAAATAAAGTTTGAATTTTCTAAGGCATTTCACAATTTTAGATGATGCAAATAGACCAATATGTCACTGCAATTACTGATGACTATTTTGATAAAGAGCTGACTTTCAATATATTTGAGGTATAGACATTCAGATGATGTGGTTTTTAATGTTGGACGGATGATAAAAATGTGATAAATTTGATTAGGTATATTTTGAAATGATGTTTTACTTATTAACACTCAGTTTTGAAAAGTTAATATGTTATTGGGGAGAAAAATTAAACAATTTGTATTTCTCTAAAGTAATTTGTAATTATCCATTTTTTTTTTAACACTAATTTTATTATTTTTTCAAAATATTTCTACATTTTATAAGTTATATTACAACAATTCGGTTGAAATTATCTTCATACAATATAAGAACAGCCTTTTGGTCTAGTAGTGTCTAATATTAGCTTGAGTAATTCATGATTATTCACGCTTACACCAGATGGCCTTAGATTGGAGAACTGCTCGTGTATTATATTATTTTAAGTTCACATTTTGATGATTTGTTTTATTCTCTTTCTGTGTTAATGCATGTACATTTATATAACTTTCTTTTAAAGGTTATATGGAGTTATAAAAGAAATCTCACAGTTGATAGCCGTTTTACTGATGCAACTACTCATGTCTGCCGCTCTGAAATAGAACGGGTAAGTTAGAGAAATGTTATTAGTTCTGGGAAAAAAAAAAATATATATATACATATTTTACTAATTATATTTATATTATGAAATTTTTTTTTAAGCTATAAAATTAATATTTTCAATTTTTACAAAGTACATATATTTTAGACTAATTATGTTGCTGATTTTAGAAATGTTTTGTATTTGAAACAATTGTTGTCCAAGTTTCTTTTTACATGGAATTTGGTTTTCAAAAATTTGTAATATTTCTTAATCGATACTTTTTTTTTTTTTTAAATCATGTTTATTTTCAAATTCGTAAAAATATTTTACACAAATGTGGACATTATCAAGGTACTTGCAATACATACAGAATGAACACATGAAGTCAACGGAAATTCGGCATTATATATGAATAAAAATAAAAATTCTATCTGTATCAGAAATATGCACAAGTTAATTTTATTAAATATCTTATTTTGCAGTGATCTTGTTTTCAACTCATCTCGGTCTGGAAAGGAAAATTTATAATAGCCATTAGGAAACTATGAGGATTCACTTTCAAAAATAATTTGCGCACATTAGAATTAAATGTAATTAAATTTTAAGTTAAATCTTAGGGTAACTCTGCTGTATGCCATTTTGCATAGGGGCAAAGTGTCAAACCCTGGAGGCGGAGATCCACGAATCACACTGTAGCTTTATTATTTGGGTGCTCTGTACAATTGATGCCATGTTTATCCGTTTTTTTTTTAAAATAGACATTGCATAGAGGTCTTATTTATTTCGTACTTTGTTTTATATATTGTAAATATCTTGGCAATATAAGTGGTTGAAATCACTGATAATTTACGTAATATTTTTTTTATGACTGATTGAGAAGAATTATAAAATTTAAAACAATTATAAATAAATAAAATTGTTTTAATGTGTTCCCGCTAAAAGATGATTGATTCTCTCGCCAATCTGTGTGTCTGTGCCCATTTCTAAATCAATGCTTGTGTTATGTAGCAATATTGTTTAGTTATTCACTGCAAAAATTGTAAGATGCAATTATTTCTGGATCATGAGTTATGACATGAATTGTGTGTTTCCTATCTTCATCGATCATCTTCAGTGTTCTCCTTGCACTTCAAATAATTTCAAATATTTCAATAGCAGTTTTTTCCAATTTAATGAAAAATAATAATTAATGTTTGCATGTTGTTCTATCATAGATTAAGGTACAAATACTTTGTTAGATTTTATGTGGTAAACATGATTCAAACACTTCAGTATCTTAAAATTGTACGTGGTGAGTTGCTAAACTATGTCATTATATAACACATGCGTTGATTCGGAGACGTTCATTGCAGGCAGTTTGGAGAGAAAATTACCAATCACCTTTTCTTTTCATTGGGATATACTGCACATTCAGGCCATGATCAAGTAAAGTACTGCTTAAAAATTCAATACTCTTTAATGAGGACTTTACCATTTTCTTTCCAAATGTGGTCCATTAATTTCAATATAGTTAAAAAAACAAATTGGCAGACTTTCTTTTCGAATCTTGTTTTATTTTATGAACCATTTTTCATTTCAGTATTTCTCCAATGTTTCAACCATATTATATGATCATTGTCAAGTATTATTTCTATAAAACGTATATATTTATGCAAATATAAGTTTACAAATAATCTACAAAGAATTTAAAAAAACAACCTAATGAAATATTTTTGCATAAATTATATTGTAACGGGCACATGTACTGTTACATTATTCTAATAAATAAAATTAGAAATCAAAAATAAAACAAAAAAAAAGTTCACAAATAAAAATTTGTTTTTAAGAATTAAAAATTGAAAATTAAAAGTCATCTAAACTCATATATATATATATAAAATCGCACAGATGGAAAACTATTAGAACTATCTAAAAAAAGAAGAAAGAAAAAAAATAAGGAAAAATAAATATTTAAGAAAAAGTACCTAAAAGTTGTTAGCCGAGAGGTATCGCAGCCTCCATGCAAGCAAGTAGTTGGTTGCAGATGGTTGTGGGTTCGCGTCCCGGCCGATGCTATGACATATGAAAAAAAAAAAAAAGTAAAAAAATTTAAAGATTGAAAGATAAGATTTCTTTTAAGAATGTACAAAATTTAATTACTTCTATTGTGTAAAAGGCTAAAAATGGAAATGATTATTTTTAATTAGTCTAAGTAAACTAGCCCTTGGGCATCTCAAAATCTATAATTAAAGGTCTGATAGGAGATAAAAACAATAAGAACAGAATAATCATTTTTTTAAAAAAAGAACAGAATAATCAATAAAATCCCTCAGGAAACGGACCATAGTGAAAGAATCATCATCATCATCATGTCATCATGTTCAGTTAATCAGAAGTTTTGATATAAAAAGGAAAAGATTGGAAATAAAGTCAGTTTTGGGAGATTTGAAGGAGAAGGGATTGAAAAGATGCACTTTCAATTCCTTAAGTTTTTCCAAAAGAAGAAATGAAGTATCATTTTCCTATATTGCAGATCCCAGGACACCAGGGTCCTGCAATAAAATCCTGCAAAGAGCTATACCAGCTACAGCAAAGGACCTCCGGATGAATACCAATAGAACGGCTAACAGCGCACTGGTCTCCCCAGGACGTCATGGGAATTAGAAACAACACGGGATCCAAATCACAAGCAACTATAAAGTATGGACTTTTAAACTGCAAAAACTCTATATAACTCATGAACTTTAGATATAAAACTTTTTCCAGTATTTAAATAGAAATATGAATTCCTATCTGACCAAACTAAATCACTTATTAATAATTATTTTTGTTATATGTATTTTTAAATCATTTCCATTAATTTTTTTTTTTCTTTTTGAATGTTTATTATATATTTTTTTATTATTAAACTAAAACTTTTAAATTATGTTAAATTTAAGTTGGGTGTGGATGGCTGCATAGATTCATAGAAGTTATGTTAGTTTAAGGGAGGGTTGATCACAGGTTATTTGTTTCGCAGTTAAATTGGGTTAATGGGTTGGATGTATTGGTGTAATTTGTAAATGGAGTATGAAGATTTGCTACATGCAGGATCACATTATACTCCGCACTTTGGGCAAAATAATCCCATTTCTTATTGACCATCGAAGACAGACGGTATTCCCTGCTCCTTGGATCACTCCTTTAGCCTATGGAATGGGATGGCAAGTTAGCAAAAAGGACCACAATCTCTTTCTATGGAGTTTTTTTTCTTATTGTTTTTCTCACCAGACAGACATAGTATACCTGTACTGGACGAGGGACATTTCTTCTAGATAACTATGCTGTTCAGATGTACATTCCTGACAGTACAGTATTGTGCTGTCGTATTCATGTTGCATTGAATACATCGATATATCAGATATATTGGCATTAGTTTGACTGCGAACTTTTGGCCTAGAGTTAAATAAGGGATATAGAATATTTTCTTTTTCAAGTGCAATCTATGTAGTCTATCCATACTCGACACTCTAATAAAATATTAATTAATCTATCTGTGCGAACTTCTAAAATAAAAAGTTAAGATGTAAATTAAATCAAGTTCTAAATTAAACATTATACTAAAATAAATAATTCTGAATTTTATATATGTGTAAAATAAATGTTTTTGTGTATTGTTAATCTAGCAATGGCTGATTCTTATTTTTTTATTATCTTTTTTTTTAAAAATAAAATATGCATTATCTCTGCTGCTCCACGAGCTAGTGAATGGGGCATTACGGTCATATTTATTTAAATTCTGGATCTTACTGTAAGTACCTGCCGGCCTATATAAATTTTCAGGTTCAATTGGCCTGATGGCACTCTGGTCGAGAATTATAATGTAAGAGTCTCTACGTCTCCGACCATTATAATACATATATATTTTTATAACTTTTATATGTTTCTTCATCCTTTTTATTTAATTTTTTTTTAAATTTACTTTTTTATACAAAATACTCTTATAATTACTCTTCTATAATCACAGCAGATTTCTAAAAAAAAAAAACAAAAAAAAAACAAATAAAGGTATTGGAAAATGCTAGATCTTATAAAGAAAGGTTAGTTAAAGAAAATTTATATATAAGAATGAGAAAGCCAGTTTTAAATGGAAATAGTTTTAGGAATCTGCTGTAATTATAGAAGAGTAATTATAATAATTGAAGAAATAAATTTAAAACATTTTAATTGCAAAAGGATGAAGACATATTTGAAAATAAGCAAGAAGTAAGTTATAAGAAAAATATATATAATTTATGTGAAAATATTTTATTAGGTTTTTGTAAATTTTTTGTAAACATATATTTGTATATATATTATATGAATTGAAAAGAAAATGGTTCACAAAATAAAACAAAATTTGAAAACAAAATTAAATTAATTAGTTTTTATATATATTGATCAATAATTATATTGCGCTTTAACGCAAATTGGTGAAGTTATTAAACTAGTAAATAATAATAATATTTGGCTTAGTGCTTTCGGGGTATTCTAACTCCCATATTTATGGCCTTTGTCGTTAGTGACGCAGAGTAATGTTTTATATGCAAATCTATGCAAATCATTTAACTCTACCATTTTTTTTGAAATCGCAAAACATGTATCTCATCAATTGATTACATTCTGGTCATTTGTGATAAAATATGCTTTTATTTTTCTTTTAGTATCATTTCTCTCAGAGCACATAATCTTGGCATTGTTGGGTTCAAACCTGTGGTTAGACACCTTTTGGTGGTCCAATGATAATCATTTGTCACTCATTCCATAATGAAAAAAAATCTTTTATTCTTCGTAGTATTACTTTGTGACTGTTATATTTTTGTGAGTATTGGTATCGAAGTTTATAATATTTTTGCTTTTCTGTTTGCATGAAATGGACACTCAAAAAATAATATTTTTAAAAAAATTATTTGATGTGATTCAATATTCCAAAAGTTAAATTAATAGTTCTGGGATTTGTATATATACTTGGAGTTGTTATGTGAATGCATATGCCGTGTAATTACATTGCACGTGATAATAAGTATCGTGCCCCTTACAATGATTTTGTTATTGGCTTTATTTTGATTGTTAGCAATTACAGCGAAGTCTGAAAAAGGTAAATATTAGTCAAGTTATGGTTTTTAAGCATAAATACACAGGATCCATATAAAAAGTTGATTCAGTTTTAAATTTTTAAAACTTCTGTACTATAGATTATAAAATCAGTTTTCAAAAAGAATATAGGAAAGAATTTATTACAACTTTGCATTTATTATTTTTTGTTAATTTTTAATATGTTCACCATTGCTACTTCCATAAATTGAGATACGAATCTGAGGAAATTCTATAAAAATATTACCACAATAGTTTTAAATAATAACATAAGATATTAATTATTCTAATCTGTAGATCAACTAAAGAGGGAAATGTTGTTAATGAGCAGTAATCTTAACATGTTTCTATAGAATAGAAGTTATAACATTTTAAAACTATACAAGAAACTTTATAATGATCTTGTATTTATATAATATACAGAAATAATGTTAATGCAATTGACTAATAGATTTACTAGCACAGTTTCAAACTGTAATTTTAAATAGAAGGTAACCAATCCTTTACACTTGAGCTGTTGAATGTGATGAAACTCTCGATACAAGGCACAAAGTAGAGACTTTGAAAAGGTAAGAGTGGCCTTATCTTTGAACCTAAATTCAATTATATAGGCCAATCTTAAGTATTTTGGAATGAGAGTGTGAAGATTTTATACTCTTCACTTCCATTTTCTTTATAGCACATATTACATTCTTTTCAAAGTCTAT
Source organism: Epiperipatus broadwayi (assembly GCA_028023455.1). NCBI lineage: Eukaryota > Metazoa > Onychophora > Udeonychophora > Euonychophora > Peripatidae > Epiperipatus > Epiperipatus broadwayi. Next base: position 1,412,151 of record JAQFVV010006353.1, read on the forward strand.
CTTGTGCTTTGTATTGAGAATTTCCTCAAATTCAATAAAAATGTTGATTTAATATAACAGCATAGGTGCAGATTACCTGTAGTTTAAAATTAGAAATAATATTAGTAATATTAAATAAATGATACATCAGCAATTATGATGTCATATAATATAAATTTAAAAAGAATTTCAGCATTGCTAATTGGACAGAAATGATAAGAAATACTTTCACAAATCTACATTTTATTTCTAAACAGACGTTATTTGTGGTTAAAGTCATATGCAGTATATCGCTCAGAATTCAGTTTTATAACACTGAACATCATTTTAATATGTACTTTCAAAAGTGTGATTTGAGTTTATTAGTTGCAGATTTTTATGAAATATAAATCGTATGAATATTATGCAAAGTAGGCATTTGAATATGCATGGAAGTATGACATGCATATATATTTAGATTAAAAGTAATTGCCTACTATGTAAATATGTAATTTATTGTTTTTTTTACTTACGTCTTCTATAGAAATTTATAGAAATTAAATGGTCACATATATAGCAATTTTTGATGAATAATTAACTAACCTCTTGCAGGACGTGTGGTTTTTTTTTCATGTGCCAAAGCATTGGTCGGGAAGCGAACCCGCAAACCTGGGATAACTGCTTGTAAGGCAGTTGAGCTGACCACTCGACCACCAACGCTTGACAAAGACATGTGTTTTTGTCAATTAAAAATGTTGATGTCATCAGTTGTTTGTGTATATCAGTATTTATTAGATATTGACTTTTCACATTTCTACGTTGAAAAATCAGATTTTGATCTAATTACACATCTACGCTATTTCACATATTTATTTTGAATTGAGAGATAAGCTGTTAAATATTTGATTATTTATTAAGTTTTCCTCATACATTATTTTTTTTTATATATATCTCATCTACTTATTACTTAAGGCGATTTTTTTTACTTTCTCTAATCTACTCCATTTTTCACTGATTTTTGTTTTCACTAAAACATTGTTACAAATGTCATTAAGTCTGCCATTTCCTTTATTTTGCTGTAATGTTTTATATAAAAACAGTTTGCGTACTTTACTTAAACACTTTATAGCAAACAGTCTTTCCTCTACGCTACTACTATTTCAGTTTCTTGAAGAAAGTGAAATAGTAGTGGTTCTGAGGACTACTTCAGGACAGTCTAAACATCAGATATATAAAGTAAAATTTTTTTGCTATAAAGTGTTTGAAGTAAAGGATATAAGTTGTATTTATACAATATCTTTATTTAGTTGTTGGTGGGAGTAGTTTTTTTCTTTCAAAATAATTTATTTATTTTTTCAAATCTTTATTTTTAATCATATAAATGGTTGACAAATATTATTAAATATTAGAAGCTCTGAGAAAGACTGTTGAAGAATCGAAACTGTAAGCCATTTACAAGTATGAAAAATAAAGTTGCATAAAGAAGTGATTTTATTATTATTATATATTTGTAATAATATGTTGCTATTTAGTTTTCATTTTTAGTACTAGTTTTTTTTAATTATATTATTATATCTACTTTATATGCAGAATTTAAAATTTCTATTTTCAGCTTAACTGTTGTAATTTCGGAGAATGACATATTAATACATTTTACATCAACAAATTTCCATTCAATTAAACATCACTTTGAGGAATTATGCATATAGTAATACAAATGTTTATAAATCTGTTTTAGTTTCCTGAATGTAAAAATGTTCCTGGCCATTTAATATCTTGTCTTATGGATGAGAAGGAAAACATGACGGACACACAGTGCAAGCAGTACCTCTACAAAATGGGGACCATCATCTTCAGTGATTATCAGTTAGTTTATAAATTTACCGATGATTGTAGAGATGACATAGAGCAATATAGATGTGGCAGGCTTTCTAATAGTGAGGTTTGTATTTAAACATTATTAACACTATTTCTTAGTCAGTAATTGTACTGAATAAAAACGATTATTGTCACTTTGAATTAAATATTATTAAAATATTGAATATTTCATATACACCTAGGTCTCTTTTTACGCGGACTTATTTAACACGATTTTGAAGTTACGCGATTCGTCTTTCACCGGAAGTCGAAGTCCGACAATGCGCTATTACTTTAAATAATAAATTTCGCGCACTTATGTTATATTGAAAGTAATAGCACATTATTGGAATTCGACTTTCATCTTAGTAATTTCAATATTTTCAGTGCTTTATAATAGTAAGATTTTATGCAATAATGAAATTAAAATCATGATTTCCACATTTTATGTATACACACATTAAATTTTACAAGATTATAATGTAAATTTGTTCAAACATTGTGCGTGTTAATTTTGCATTTTAAATCACATTCTGTTTTTGCTTTTTAAAAAAGAACGTAATCAATTATTAATCATTTAGTGTCCACAAGTTTATTTATAAAAGGTCAGTAATAGCAGTGGGTACAATTAAAAATTAAAATCTGATTTTTAATTGTAATTAACAATTTAAAAATTACTTACGGGCGACTTGAAATTAATATGATGTAAAACGAAATTTGATTTTTAAACGGAATTGAAAATTAAAGACAAAAATAAGAATTTAATTTTTAGTTGTTAGTTTTAATTAAATTTTTCCCAGCAGTGGTGAATAAATGTCTTTTTATTATCATAAATCTAAGTTCATAAACAATTAATAAAATCATCGTCGTCGTCAACAGAAAACCATTAACACAACATGAGAGTGAACTTGGCGCTAGTTGTATTTCCTCTTGTGAGAATAATTGCTGAGATATTCTTGACTTCATTTACGGAGAAGCCAAATACATCACATCACATGAGAATCTGATTTTTTACTAGTTGGCAAACGAACGTCTTTTTGAGCAAATAGCGATAATAATTAAAACGTGTATAAAAAAATTTAAATTATTGTACTGTAAATTATGCATAAAAATATATTATTTTGAATAAAATTAAATATTATAGTTAAAAAAAGTTTGTCTTGTATCATTTTTTTTCAAATTTGAAATTTTTTATTAGTCATATTTTATTTCCTTATTTTTTTTTTTGTGTGAATTTTAAAGTAATTTTACGTTGGTGCTTTGCTTTTACGCAAATTTTGAAAAATCACAGACCGCACCCCCCCTTTTTCAATGTAAGTTACCTCTATTTTTGTGCGATTTCGTTTGCGCGTGTTTTCTGAGGAACCTATCTATCGCGTAAAATGAGACCAGGTGTATATATATTGTAACGGGGTCCACCATATATATAAAAGCTTTTTACAAATTATTCTAAGTCTAATTACTTATTATTTTACTATATTTGAAACATATCAATCTCTAATATGATTTTATAGACCCCGTTACTCAAGCAGAGTAGTAAATATGATTAATATTTACATACCAATCATACCCTCGGTCAGACCGAGATTTAATAAAAATATTAAACTGACAGCCACTTTTCTAGATTGAGGTAACTCTCTGACTGCATGAAATATGAAACATGTCGTGGAGATTATATATAATGGGATTAAACCCTGGGCACCATCCATTACTTAAACTGAAACCCATGAAATGTCATTAACATGTTTCAAGCGCTTGACCCATGGCTAGGTTTTAAACATGAGATCAGCAACATATTTGCTTAGATAAATGTAGAGAGAGATGTAAACGACACTAATAATTTACATACATTTAATTAAAAGACAATAAAAAAAATAATGAAATATAAAAACATATAAGAGATATTCAACATTTAAAACAAATATGCATGTTTCTGAGTGATATCTAAAGTCTCTTCAGGGGAAGATTTTAAAGTTTAATACTAATATTGAGAACTAAAAATTCTAATAATAACGTCAATAGATAATAATTACCTAGGTTCAAGTACAGTCTCTGGGTTTTTATATGTGGGTGATCACCCTATTTCTGATCCAGTTATATTCCTGGTGAGTATTTCAGCATGAGTGAAGCTTTTTTTTTGGTTCTTCATCTTACGGCATGGGCTGTTTTCCTTGATTTGGCATGGTGGGTTCAAACATCGGCAGAAGGTGAGTCAGAGCGATAATATATCACGGCATTTAAATGGCTAATGGCACACGGGAGATGAGTGGGGGAAACAGCTGAATACTAGCTTTTGGATCTAGCTACTCATTTCTCTTATGGTACGATAGTAGAAGAATAGTTTCTTTGTGCTGGACTTTTAGCGGCTTGTTGACTTTGTTCACTGCTGCTGGTTGATCTTGGTTATATCTTCTATAATATTTTCTGAATAGTTTCAACCTTTGAATCGATTGAAAAAATAACAATCTCACTAACTGAAGAATAGTCAGTTTTAGCTTTTTATATTCTCTGATCCCACTTTTGCTCGAGTTTTCACCCACGCTATCAATACATTTGATCTTTAAATTTTTTAATTTTGTACATTCTTTTTTTTTTCAATTTAATTTCACTGAAATTGATCCATATTGTTCATTTAATCAGTCTGGAATCTTAATCTCCAGAACCTGATTAGTTTTGTACAAATTGTTTTAATTAATTATAAAATCTTTTTAATTACAAAAAAAGTGCTTTTAACAAAAGTATTTTTGAAAGAATTATATAAAAATAAAAATTGTTAAAAGAAAGATAAGTTATAATTACTAAATAATTTCTAACTTATTTCCAACATTTTTTTTTTTTTTTTAATTTTTCCTTTTCCTCAAACTATTAAATATAGATTTTAATTTGCTATTTTATTTATTAAAATTTTATTTTAAAAAAAATTAGTAAATCATGTAACTCGTATATATACACACACGCAATGTGTATAATATATACATGTTATATTACACCCCTCCCCAATTGAGGATTTAAATGCATCAGTCCCTTTTCTTAGGTATTGACCGCTTTAAATTTTTCATTTTTAATAACTTTAATTATTTTTTCAAAGTGTCTGTCAGTTTTATTTCACTATTAAACAATAAATGGTAATATCAAGAGAAATAGACTGTAAGGTGTTAGGCAATTCAACACAGATCGATTTTGTGCTGATTAAACCAACTTGTAATTTCTTGTGGAAGTTATGACTACATCACAAGCCATTTTTGTGCACAATGACCACGAACATGGTCTTTAACCCTTTTCCTGCCTCTTACGAGACCTCTCGTCAACAGTTGACGTCACTCTAATTCTGTTATTTTTAATGCTAGGATATTCGTTTGACAGTTATTGATTAGGTTTTTAAAAGTTCTGTAAGATGGTGCCCTCTTCTGAATTATTTTACAAGTAAAAAATTAATAAAACGGTGTTTAAAGCTAAACAAATAAATAAGCTTGTCGGTGATTGGCTCTCAGCTGACAAAGACATTCTGATTGGCTGGAAAGAACAAAGAAACCGCCTGATCAAAGAAAATAAAGAAAAACGCTGAGATTTTCATTTCGAATATGATTTAAGGTATTAATAAAGTATATCCTGAGAAATTAAAATCATTTTCACAAAATATACTAAAAAAACAAAATTATTTTCGAAAAATATTGAAGATTTTAGTAAAAATATTTAAGATTTAGCAAAAAAAAAATTTACTTTTCTATAACGTGAAACACAAAAAAGAGCATTTACGTCAGCAATTCTTTGTTTGTATGTTCGCTTTTAAATTTGCCGAAATTGAATATTTTATAATAAATAAATAGCAATTTATTTTTGAAAGAACTTTCATTCACTTTCATAATCTGACAAATTATTAATATACTTTTTATAAACAAATCTGAAGTGAATTTAATATTATAAGTGAATATATTTTAACAATTGGCTTTGTCTTCAGTTTGTGAGTTGGCCAATTAAAAGCTTTGATTTTTACCTCATACAACCAATAATATAATTAGCGGGTTAAGGGTTAAGGCTGCGAATGACCGGATTACTTTTACTGCCTGTTTGACTTACGAAAATATTTATTTTATTTAGCTACTGGGAATTTTTTTTTTAGATTTAGTATTACATGGCCAGGACTTTTCTCACTGGCGCATCATCATCAATATTATTTGATCTTTGCACCTACCCACATGTAGAATGAAGTCATTGTGAGAAAAGGCTCAATCCAGCCCAAAATCTGACCCGAAATTAATAGCTTTGCCCAAATACTCTCACAACCGCAATCTTAGTCTACATTTTTTTTTTTATTCAATAAGGATTTATTTTCATTGTTACTTTTATTATCATTAGTTTCATGTTTATTTGTTTGTCTTTTATTTTGAACATGTCATTTTAATTTATTTTATCTTTTTCAAAAAAAAACCTTTTTAGTTTTACATATTTATTTAAGTCAAGTTCCGCTGTTTTTTTTACAGATTTACGAGTTGGGTTTGTCATTGGTTATAACTTGTTTTGACATTTTCAAAACACTAAGTTCTCTAAGAATTTTTATTTATTTATTTAATTTTCCATTTATTCGTGATCCTTGGTTGTTATTAATTAGGTCAAACTGGTAAATCCATCAGATTTCTAGCTTTTATCTGGTGTTTTTTTCTTATTTTTTCTTTTTATTGAATAGCCACTCATACTGGGGGATTGTGAATCACCTTTTGGCCTTTCTTCTAGTCTTCTATGAGTGATATCAGAATCACTCCTGATTCTCCGAAAGATTTTTGTTTTTTTTTGGGGGATATTCCCCAAATTTGTTCTGTGTCTATACCTTATGGCATTTATGGCTGGCTCTCTAGGTTGGGGTTTAAATCCCTGCTCTTTCATATCATATGTAGGTCTTGTGCTGTCGAAAGCACTCAATAATTCTGCCATCTGTTTCACTGTTTTCCTTTCGGTACCTATGAGCATTTGTTTGATGTAAGGGAAATTATGGCGAACTATCCTAATATGTTGTTCGGATAGTGGGTTGGCTATTAAGGAGTGTAATTTCACCACTCGCCTTCTGAAAAAGGAAATGAATGGTTCACCATGTTGCCAATTTATCTTGTAACAACTGGTGATGAATATTTTCCTGACAGTCCTGGCTCCAATAACTATCTAATAAGAGTTTTTCTATATTTGGCAACAGTGATGGGTTTATGATATAAGGAATCCTATCAAGATTGAGACCCCCCCTTGTAAGTGGCTATACATTATTGCGATCATGACCTCTTCACTTAGTTGATTCAAGGTGAAATATTCCAAGTCACTTAAATGTTCCATTGGAGCTTCCCCTAGGTGTCCAGAAAATATCCGGATTTTTAAAAACTGATTCACATTCGTGGGATTATTTACCATGTGCGTGCTCACATTTGCACTCAGCTGGTCAGACTTTTTTACTTCTGCTTGCATGCTATCTTTGCTATAATTCATTTGATTTATTTTTAAAGTTAAATTAGTAATTTCGACTTTTATATCCTCAATTACTTTGCTATTTTCTATCTTGGTTTCCTCTACTGCCTCTCTCACTAGCTCTATCTTTACTTCATGTTCTATTGTGTTTCTATTATTTGATAAGCAGTTTCTATTTGATCCTCTACTTGCGTTTCATTCTTGTTTATTTCTTTCCTAATTTTTTTCATTTAATCATAGCCCATTATGATTTGATCTTTAAATTTTTCAAGCATTTCAGCTTGCACTTGTAATTTTCTATTCCTTTCATTATTTTAGTTTTTAAGCTCTTCGGCTATTTTTTTACTTTCTTCAGCTGCTTCTTTTTGTTTTTTAAACACGCAAGTTATTGATGCTATGATTTCACTCTTCTCTGGTTTATTCATAACTTCTTTTTCATTTTTACTTTGCTGTTTCCTGCAAGTAACATTCTCCGTTTCCTTATTCTTGGTTTTATTTTACTTCCTCATCAGGAACATTTTCTACTTCGTTATCTTGAATCTCCATTTGTTCTTCGCTAGGCAGTTTCTATTTTTCTAACTGTAGCTTCCATTTTGGATTTGTTTCTTGTCATCATTTACAATTTTTAGACAACTTTTTATATATCTTTTTGCTTTTCATACCATCTTTAACTCACAAACAGTATGTTTGCTAATTTATTTATTTAATAATTTTAAATTTAATCGCTTTACTAATATATTATTTTATTCAATTTATAATTAAATATGAGTGTTTGGTCAATTTTCTCAACTACATTCCCCCTAATACCCTTTGCATGCTGATTTCTATCCTATCCACACTTATTTACTTATATCTATAATTTATATATTTTTTCTTTTCTCTAATACCGACTATACTATTTCAATAAACTAATCCCATTTATCTTTCTTTTCTAACATATAGAATTATCATTAATGTCATTTGTTCTTTTTCATCTCTCATAAATTTATTCACCTTAATTATTATATATATATTTTATTTATTTAAGTGAGACGATTATTTATATTACACATTTTTTTTTTTTTAAAATTTGGATGAATGTTCAAGCCCCATGTTGTGAACCATTTGTAACGGGATCCACTATATATATATAAGCTTTTAATGAATTATTCCAAGTCCAATTACTTATTTTACTGTATTTGAAACATATCAATCTCTAATATGATTTTATAGACCCCATTACTCAAGAAGGTGAGAAGATATGATTAATATTTACATACCAATCATATTCCCTGTCAGACCGAGATTTAACAAAAATATTAAACTGACAGTCACTTTTCTAGACTGAGGTAACTCTGTCTACATGAAATGTGAAATATCTCATGGGCATTATTTATAACAGGATTAAGCCCTGGGTGCCATCCAATACCTAAACTGGAACCCATGAAATGTCATTAACACGTTTCAAGTACTTTACCCATGGCTAGTTTTTAAACATGTGACCGGCAACACATACTTAGATAAATGAAGAGAGAGAAGTAAACAACACTAATAATTTACATACATGTAATTAAACAGCAATAATAACAAAAATGATAAAATATAAAAGCACATAAGAGATATTCAACATTTAAAACAAATATGCATGCCTTTGAGTGATATCTAAAGTTTTATTCAAGGGAAGTTTTTAAAATTTATTACTAGTATTGAGAATTTAAAAGTTCTAATAATGACATCAACGGATAATAATTACCTAGGTCTTGGGTAGTCCCTTGGTTTTTATATGTGGATGATCATCCTATTTCTGATCTGGTTATATTCCTGGTATTTCAGCATAAGTGAAGCTTCTTGGTTCTGTGTCCTATAGCATGGGTTGTTTCTCTTGATTTGGCATGGTGGGTTCAAACCGCAGAAGGCGAGTCAGAGCAATATATCATGGCATTTAAATGGCTAATGGCACACAAGAGATGAGTGGGGGAAAATGGCTGAACACCAGCTTTTGGATCTAGCCACTCATTTCTCTTTCTTCATGATAGTAAAAGAATAGTTTCGTCTTGCTGGACTTTTAGCGGCTCATTGACTTGTTCACTGCTGCTGGTTGATCTTGGTTATATCTTCTATAATATTTTCTGAATAGTTTCAATTTTTGAATCGATTGAAAAAAATAATCTCACTAACTGAAGAATAATCGATTTTAGCTTTTTATATTCTCTGACCCCACTTTTGTTCAAGTTTTCACCCATGCTATCAATACATTTGATTTTTAAATTTTTTAATTAGTACATTCTTTTTTTTTTTTTCAATTTAATTTCACTGAAATTAGTCCCATATTGTTCATTTAATCAATCTGGAATCTTAATCTCCAGAGCCTGTTTTTGTACGAATTGTTCTAATTAATTATAAAATCTTCTTAATTACAAAAAAAATGCTTTTAACAAAAGTACTTTCGAAAGAATTATATTTAAATAAAAGTAGGTAAAAGAAAGATTAGTTATAATTACTAAATTATTTCTAATTTTTTCCTAATATTTTTTGGTAACTTTTTATTTTAACTTTTCCTTTTTCCCAAATTATTAAATATTGATTTTAGTTTTCTATTTTATTTTTTTTAAATTATATTTTTTAAAAAAATAAGTAAACCATGTAACTCGTATATATACCCACACTTACGCAATGTGTATATATATACACATCGTTATAATATATACGCATGTAATGTAAAATTATTCAAAATAACATATCACATGAGACAGCCTTACAAGCAAGATCATTTTAAAATCTTGCAAATGTTAATTGTTACTTATTAGCTATTTGGATGTTAACATTCATGAGCTTTATCAAGCCATTTCTTCCATAAAATTATTTCATGTGATCTTATATTTATTTTATGTTGCAGCAACTTAGAATGAAATAATAAAAAAAAAGTTAATATTTTTATTCATTTTGTTGTAACAAATACATATATCAGTTGGTAAAGTAATAAAAGATAATAATGTGATGAAGCATAAACTGTATATAGTTCTATATTTAAAAATTTCTATGCTTTTATGACAATATCTTTTTTGTTGTTATTGTTACATCAAAACAAACATGTTGTTATTGATAATTATTGCTATCATCTATTGTTTAAAAAAGTCACATGATATGTCAATGAAAGGGAATTTTGATAGAAATAAGAAATTTTCTACCGGATTTTACATTTATTTTTTTATATTTATCAAACTGAAAATTGAATAAAAAAAGTATGTACAAAAATAAATGAAATCTAATGTATATCTATCAGTAAGATATAACAAATCTAAATTATTGAATTGTAATGTATTTAGTTAGTTTATTACAAGCTCTTCTTTGCATAAATGTCATATTAAATCCCTCTTTAAATAACTCTGTACAAAAGTAAAAATAATACAACTGCTAGTTGCTTGGGACGTCATGTGGCAATACAATGACTTGAAGTAACAAATTGAACTTTGATTCAGGAATTTTTAGCTATTGAATACATCACTCCAACATTGCATTCAATCACACAGAATAATTGATTGGTTAGTGACTTGAGGGGTCATGTGATGTTTAAGCTCTGGAAGTGAGTGATCAAGCCTTCATCTAGAAATCTTCAGTTTCTGAATCATTATTGTACCATAATGTTCTATTCCACAGTAAATAACTGAATGGTTTATTACATGAGAGATGTGTGTGTGTCATGTGATGTTTTTGCATTTGAAGTAATACATTGATCATTGATCGAGAAATCTTTAGTTCTTCATTCACTCATTCTAACATTGTACTAAATAGTCAGGACAAAAATAAATTCAATAGTTTCTCTAGATGTATTGTTACATAATAAGCGTAGCAGAAGGAAGTAATAAGCTCAGTCTAGGAATCTTTAGATCTTGGTTCGTTCACTCTACTGCTGCATCTGAATTACTCTACTACTGAAATATAAACATATACAAGTTATTTATTAAATGCCATCCGGCAGATACAGCGAAGAATTATATTTTCACAGAATCTTACAAAACACACAAAAAAATTAATTTGCAGTTCATTGAGTGATTTAAAATCTACTGTGTTGTAATCTGCAAAATGGAAAAAAAGGTAACTTATAATAAGATTTAGTATATTATAATGTGATAAAGATTCATTAATAAAAAAATAGTCAAATGGCTTTACTATTCAAGAATTTGTAAGAGCTTCAAACATCGGAAGTGCCGGCAATGTAATCTATCCAAGGACTTCATATTCCAGAGATCCGAGAATCTCACATCTAGTGTCTGACAACTCTATCAATGGACTAAAGCACATAGGTTGTAAAAATTCATTATTATAATTATTGCTGCCTAAACTAATGATGCACAGTCTGTGAGTCATGATTCTTCCAAGAATCATGGAATTCTCAAGAAATGTTAAAGGTAAAGATAAAATATAAATACAATACTGCATCTTATTTTATATTAATCTGCACTAAGTACATTGTTGTATCACGGTAATGATATTTGTTATTCAGTTTTAATAGAAGATACCAAAAGCATATAATTCAGGTTCATGTTCTAACAAGTCCTCATTGTTGTGAAGAAGTAGAGGGTTTTTATAAAGGTGTACAAATGCTTTTGATTAGGCCAAACAACATTTTAAAATGGTCATGAGAGACTTTAATGTGAGAATTATGGAACAATTGAAATGTGAAAATGATATGGATAAATTTGGTTACGATTATAGAAATGCAAAAGAATACATACTTACAAGAAAAAGAAAAACTGTATATTACGAGTTTGAGAAAAATGCTGAATAGAAATGGACATGGAAGGATCCAAATGAAAGTACAGCAGAAGTGGATTGTATTTTGACTATCAGAAAATATGAATTTCAAGATCGTAATGTTCATAATAGATACAACACAGGAAGTGATTATCTGTTAGTGAGATGTAAGATAACGTGCTAATGTAAAAACTAGAAAGACAAAAACTATCGAGAAAATCAATATTAACCATTGGTATTTCTAGTCTTCAGAAACTCTCCAATGAATGTAAATTAGAACTGAAAATCATTTTTAAGTGTTAACAGATTTTAAAGATAGTTGAATTCAATAAGAAAATAAGTAACCCTATTAAGAATTGCAAGAAAGATAGACAAAAAAGTAACAAATTGCCAGAAAATTTTCTATTAACGTTAGAATGATTATGAAAATTTTTAAAAATTATCCATTAAGGAGAATATGTAGGAATTTATAAAATGATATGAAAAATAGTTAATAATATAATTATAAATTGGGAAAGAAAGCTACAAAAGAAAATAACAGTCCCAAAAATGCAAAATAACATCATTGTATTAGAAGTAAATCTCTTTTTGCAATAAAAAGAAAAGATGGAACTATTACTAAAAAGAGAGATGCCATCATAAAATTTTGTAGAAGAGATTATAAAGAACTAAATAGTAATAAAGAGCAAGAATACAAAGTATTTCCTATTTTTCAATTACCCAGCAGTTTAAATGAAGCAAGACATAATTAATTGTATATAAAAAAAGGAAAAGCTCCAAGCAATTGTAATCAATATCTTAATAGAAGCAAGTGAAGAAATAGAAAAATTATTGGCAAAGTTACATATCAAATGTCTAAATAATAAAGAGTTTTATATAATGAGTGTACTAATAGCTCTTAAGCGTTGCAGAATATCCCTGTCCTCAGACCGTTTTCTAACTCTGGCTTTCATCAGTGAGGTGCTAGGATATTCAAGCATTAGATTGAAAATACCAGGTTAAACCCAGCACTTTATCTAATGGTTAACTATTAAGTAGAAAATCTGAAGTTTATCTAACTTAAATAGTCATATGGGACTAAACTAAGTTCAGTTACACCATATATTAATAGCTTTAGCAATATAAAATCACCAAAGTCTTAAGAGCAATAACAATAATTGCATATAGGATATTCTGAAAAGCCCAAGAGCTATTGGCACGCTCATTACATAACATTTGTAATACAAGCTTATTAAATTAAGTCATATAATGTATGACTTGATTTCCTTGCAAATAATAAAGATGTGCCCGATCATTGGAAGAATACAGGATTCATATTGATATTTAAGACAGCTAATAAAAAAAGTATTAGATGAAAATTTTATCAGTTTTTTTACAAAATCCTCAAGATAATTACAACTTGTTTGGCAAACTTTCAATTTTAATCAATCGAAAGAATAAGATGGGTTTAAAAGTGGTTTTGGACTAATTAATATGAATTGCTATTCTTTGGATTTGTAGAATATGAAAAGGGATTTGATTATAGAAACATTTCTATGGTGATTAAAGTATTCAATTCGTCGTCATATTTTCAAGAATATTTATCAGAATACAACAGCAACGATTAGATTACATGATAGTACTAGGAAGATTAACGTTAAGAAAATTGCATGTCATGGTGATTCTATATCTCCACTACATTTTAACAGTAGTTTTATATGAAGTATTTCACAGATTAAATTGGGAATTTGAGAAATAAAAGTAAATAGAAATTATTTAAGTCATCTGGATTTTGAAGATGATGGACTTGTTTTTGCAAATAATGCTTCAATGCTTCAGGAAATGTTAACCAAAATTGTCAGATGAAAATAAGAAAGCAGGATTGAAGATAATTTTTAAAAAGGCTACAGGAATGTTCAATGGATGTTCTCAGAAGAAAATAAAGATTGATAATGATGAATTAAAAGAAATTGATACCGATTATTACTACAGATGGGAAGATAATATATGAAATTAATCATATAATTAAACTTGGCTGGAGCATTTTTAATGGAAATAATTAGATATTAAAATGAAATATGCCAACATGTTGGAAAAGGAAAATTTTTAATAGCTGTTTTGTATCACTTCTTATTGAACTGAGACTTGGTCATTTAACAGAAGAGTAATACGGATACCTCATACTACTATGAATTATAAATATGAAAAGCATAAAGCTAAACTAGACAACAAATAATTAAAATTATCCCAAATTCACAACTCAACTAGTCAAGAAAATAAAATCTAAAACACTACCAATAGTTTCACTGCTACAAGCAGATTCCTCAAGTGTAAAGAACTATAAAATAACAACATATTTAAACTAAACATTACCCACAATTCCACTTACCTCCCATCCACCCTTAATATTAAAAGAACTTTTAAATAAGTTAACTGCTTCATAATCATAAATTTTTGATAATAAAGAGTCTTTAATTCTTCTTATTTCATTTCTCTCAAAGAAGACAACTTTAGCTTCATCAAAATTAATAGTATGACTTGTATTTTTTTATTTAAAGGTTCTTTTAATATTAAGGGTGTATGGGAAGTAAGCGGAATTGTGGGTAATGTTGAGTTTAAATACGTTGTTATTTTATAGTTCTTTACACTTGAGAAGTCTGCTTGTAGCAGTGATTGGTAGTGTTTTAGAGTTTATTTTCTTGTCGACTCTGGTTGAGTTGTGAATTTGGGGTAATTTTGATCACTATGAATTATAGAGAGATGTATGTTAGGAGTACCAAGAAAATATTGAAAACGAACGTAGTGAACAAATAGTTTGTATTGATATCATTGAAGGAATTATGAAATGGAGCAAGGCAGAATATATTGGTAGAAGTCAAGATAATAGCGGGATAGATACATTTTTAAATTGGATACCAAGGGATTGTAAAATTTTTTGAAGGAGACCACATGTGAAATGGAGGGATGAAATAAGAAAGTAAGTTTGCTAGTGTGTTGTGGAGAAGAAAAGCTAGTTTAAATTTGGAGAGATCTCCATCCTGTTGTGGATCAATAGTGATTGAAAATGGAGATGATGGTCATGTTGATATGCATAATAAAACAAATGGCAAACTTGGATACGATCCTAAAACAAAATTAATAACTTTCAGACTAGTTTAGCCTGGTAGTATGGTTGCACTAGATGGAATACATTCAGTAAAATTTAACACAAAAAATTATTCCCTAAATTACACATTTTATTGTATATTCTTATTAGTCAAAAAAGTTTTAGGTGGTCATGTAAATATTCTGTCTAAGAAAAGGAGCTGTCGAAAAAAAATACATTGCACGTCACTGGCTTAAATTATTGTCCGATTTTAAACAAACCAAGTATATATATATATTTGCTTATATATTTGTAAATGAGTTTAATTGTTTTGATCTTTTATAACATATGTATTAGAAGGAGGTTAGATTTTAATTTTTGATAAAGAACCTTGCTTAACCAACACTGACATAAAAACATCAATACTGCTTAACCTACTAACAGACTGATACATATTCTCAATATCTAAACTGCCAAATACCCAATTACTTTCCATTTTAAAATTATTAATCTTATCAAAAGATGAAGAAACTGTAATAACCAAAATCAACAAATTGTTTTAAAAAATTATTCAAAAATCTAGAAATATCCTCTACAACACTACCTGTAAAATCAAAAATAAATCTTAAAGGAAAACCATCATTATGAGTCTTAATATTTACAAAAAGAATTGTTTATATTTAAAGTTATTTGTTAGATATGTAGATGATTGTTTGTTTGTAGTTGTGAATGATAAATTGAAGGAATTTTTAAATTAGTTTAATTGCTTTTAATCCTTCTATAAGATATGTGGTAGAAGGAGGGTGGTTAGATTTTGTGAAGTTAAATTTTTTAGATCTTTTGGTGATTAGAAATGTAAAGGCTAATTGTTTAATATGCAGTCATTTTGTTAAAAGTAAAGAATTAAGATCTATAATTAAACCTGATAGTTATCAGTCTGTATCTCATAAAGTAGCTGTTTTAAGAAATTATTGTTATAGGAATGAGAAATTAAATAATTCTAGTGGGGTAGCTTTGTTTCAGAAAGATCAATTTTATAAAGATTATTTGAGTGTTGGCTACTCTGATAAATTTGTTAAAAGTATTTTATTTAATAGTAATATTGTAAGGATGTGAAGAATAAAGAAAAATATTTTATTTCTTTGTCATTTAAATTGTCTTTTTATAAAATTGTATGTAAGAATAGTAATTTGTTTGGAAATAAGAAAATTAATTGGAAAAGGGGTATTACTTTGAATAATTTATTAAATAATACAAAGGAAATTTTTGATAGGAGGACTATTCCTGGTGTAGTGTATTTTATTCATTGTTTTTGTAAGAAGGTTTACATAGGTCAGAGTAGTGCCAGTTTAAATGAAAGAATAAAGGTTCATAAAAGTAGGGTTAGAAATAAATATCTTAGTTCTGCTTTGTATGTCCATGAACAAGATACAGGACACACTATTAATTTTGATGAAGCTAAGGTTGTCTTCTTTGAGAGAAATGAAATCAAAAGAAGAATTAAAGAATCTTTATTATTGAAAATTTATTATTCTGAAGCAATTTATTTAAGAGTTGTTTTAATATTAAGGGTGGATGGGAAGTAAACGGATTTGTGGGTAATGTCTAACATTATATATATGGTATAGTTTTTGTAGTTCTTTACACTTGAGAAGTCTGCTTGTAGCAGTGAAACCTTTGGTTGTGTTTTAATTATTTTTTTCTTGGCTAGTCTGGTTGAATTTTGGATTTGGGATAATTTTAATTATTTATTGACTAGTTTAGCTTTTTGCTTGTAATGTTTATATTTGCTAATATAAATATTTTTTAATATTTAGATTTAATGATGATTATAAATATTTCTTAAAAAGTTATTAATATAGTCTACACACTAATTAAAAAATATATGTGTAAAAATCAAACATGTTTTAATTTGTATTAAATTTTAAGGTGGGGGTCGAACAACATTTGAGTGGACAAATTTTTTTTATTTTGTTTTATTTTCAAGATTACTCATTTATTAGTTAGTAAAGATTTAAAATAAATAAATAAATAATTTATCATCTAATTATTTAAATTATTATTTTTTTAAACATATTTTGTGTTGTTCCAATTTTGATTCCCATTTTTGTTATAGTAGTTTTAACGATATTGTAATTGGATTCACAAAGCAGACATAAGGAAATGATAATGGTGGGGGGTTTTAACTTCAACTGATTAAATAGAAAAAGAACATCTATTAGGCATCTAAATTTATAATCTTTTGATGATTGTTAGTTTTGCCAATTAAAGAGATGTTCGATTGCTATCTATGAAGACTTTGGTGCAATAATTAGTATTAAAAAAAATTTTTCGATTCTATTATCAGCCTGTGATAGGAGAAGACTCTTCAATGACTTTTAGCTAAGATGATTGACAGTTTGAGTGTGGCAGAATTTAAATATTTTGGTAATTGTTTAAGTAGAAGGCAGGTCTTAATGTTGAGATGCAATGTTAAATAGGGTAATTTGTTATAGTACTATATCTATCACAGTTAAATTATTTACATTGCCATCATATGAGAATGAAACATGAACTCCTTATAAAGGTACTGGAATATTTTCGTTAAGGATGTTTCATAAAATTTTAAAAATATAAAGACAAGATCATGAGATGAATCTCTATACTCTTTATTTGGCAAATGTGATATTAAATTTATTGTTGCAAAAACACATCTTAGTTGAATTGTGCATGTGAAGTAGATGAATGCCAATAAACTTCATAAAAAATGTTCTGTGGATGAACTTGAGTATGGTTTTCATGGGTAAGGAGACCTCATTTATGGAATAAAGATTATTGCCAAGACAGTCTAAAGAGGTTCAACATTTTATGGCTTTCTTTGGTAAGATAAGACTGAGGATAATGTAAAGTGGAGAACTACAGTTAGGTAAATGTTAACGTTTTTAAAAAGCTTGCCATTGAAAAGGTCTGTGTTGCAAGACATCTGATCGAAAGAAACAATATGATATGTGCTGGCATAGTTACAGTTTATGGATTAGTTTGTATATAAGCATAGAGAACTTACTTTGTTCTTTTTATTATTTTATATTTTTTTTGTCGCTTTTGTATTTTATGAATAGATTTTTTTTTTAGTCTTTTTTAACTTCCCGTTTCATTAAAACATGAAGACTTTGCTGTAAATAAAAATAAACATTCATTTTATTGTCTATAGTTTTTATATACACCTTTATTCTGGACAGCAAGCTCAATTGACTTCTCAAAATGCCTCTTATATAATTGAACAATCTTGTACATAAAATAAACAATTGTAATGAGTTCCTATGAGGGAAAATCAGTTCGTTATCTTAAATTCAAAATATATAAAAACCTGATTAAATAAATAAAGTATTAAGCATATTATTATTAAAAAAGAGAACTAACCCGTGGGTAATTGTACCGTATAAAAACATTAAAAATTTTTTTCCCCCATTGATAGTCCGCAATTTTACTTCTAACGTGACTAGAGAATGTTATTTCCAGAATCATGCTTTTTTAAAAATTAAAATAATGTGTGTAATTAAATAAAAGTTAATACGGTGTAGATTTTAAAATTTATTTTTAATGTTCGTCAACATTTTTTATTTTTGTAATATTTAAATAATTAAATGGAATTTTTTTTTTGCCGCGCTGTTAATTTTTTATTTTTCTTTAAAAAGCAAAAAGTTCATCAGTTTATTTTACACGTGGTCAAAATTAAATAAAAACGAGATGAAGAATATGTATTTTGATTGCTGTAGTTTTAATAATGTAAATGATTAAATCCTTATTGTTTTTTCTTTTGTTGGCAGATACTCATCCTTATTTTGACTATATCAAACCAATTATGAGATTATCGTTTAAAATTGACCAGATAAGTGATATTTTTAACTGATGCTTAATAATTTTTGATCATATAAAATTGATTATTAACTGCATAATGTATTTATAATCACAATGATCATATTTTGAAATTGTGATAGAAAGTTAATCCAATATTGATTGATTGAATATATTTTACCTAATGTACACATTTAAAAATTTATTATTAATGCACTTTCTTCCTATATTATGCATTTTACTGAATGAAACTGGCATTTTTTTGTCTTTGTAATCGTTAATGATGAAAATCTTCTTTACTTTAGACATGTCATAAATGAAAGTACTGATTATCTTCCAAGAATACCGGATGAAAATTAAGTGAAAACAGTACTTGTATTTTAATTTTATAATCAAAACAGTATTGTGTACTGTCAAAGTCTCCATATTATCCACGGATGACATAGTTTTAATGAAATCATGGCAGATTTTTAAAAAAAAAAATGTTAATTTTTTTTTGATGATTGATGTAGTGAATAACTGTTTGTAAATCAAAATATTGGATACACATTCGTGACGATCACTATGGTGAATCCTCTTATAAAGATCTGTCATTTTCCAGAGTAAAGGTGTATTTATAAAAACTTCACATATAGAATCTAAATTAATTTTATTAATAACACTATAAAATTTTATATATGTGTATTTTTACATTGATACAAAATTTGTATAACAGTAATTAAAATTGTAAATGAAAACGATGTTTTACTTTTACTGAATAACTTTCTCTCTTTTTTTTATATGCCATTATTCAATTTATTCTATTTTTATCTGGCTATGAAATCTTGTAACTCAATATTTATCCACTTCCCAATTTTTTTTTTTTTTCATATGATAAATGCATTGACCAGAAGCGAACCCAGGCCAGCTGCTTGGAAGGCAACTATGCTAACCAGTAGGTTACCAACGCTTGACATCCACTTCCCAATTTCTGATCTAGCTGAAGCATTATATACAAATTATTCCTGATGGCAAAAAGTTAGTGAAATAATTAAATTTTTAATTCTATATAGGATGCGATGCATTATGGCTTCTTCTTTATCGAAGTCAGGAATCTCTCAGCCACTATGCCCAGAAAAACCTTTCCATTTCCCACCCTAAGTTTTCCTATATTCTTCTTTATTCTGCTCCATCCCATTTCCATATCATCTTTGTCCTCCCCATGGCCTTTATATCTAGATCCCCCTTATCTTTTTTCAAACCTAGCATAAAAACCAAGAATCCACTTTCTGTATAATCACTTTGTATGTATTTATTCTTCCATAATTTCATTATTTGTACCCTTTCTACTTATAAGCATTTACATTGAATGCCTTCCTTACATAACTTGCAGACTTAATCACCCATATTTCTCCATTTGTGTGTATATTTCCTTGTTGCTAATAATTCTATTTGAGCCTTAAACAGTAAACTACTTTTCTTGCTATATCATAAATTAACTCACACCCAATATTCTGTTTACTTTTATATATATTTAAACTCTTTTTGCTCTCCATATTAGTTTTTTATCTCTCCAGCTTTCTATTTTTTATTATTGCATCTATTCTTCTATTCCATTCTTTGCCATTATAACACTCAACAATTCTCCTAACACAATCATTCCACCTTTTGTGTAACTATACTGACATAACATCTTTATCGCAAGTCTTTTACATACTATACTTTCTTCCTCACCCATCTTGTTGCCTGTCCTTTACTCGTAACTCAATTAAACACACTCTTACACACTTATTTCTATTTTTCTTTGCAATTACATCTCCACATCCTCTAATTAGTGAATCCCCTATCAGGAATATTTCATAGTTTACATTATTCATCCATAATATTTTCTTCCACCTTTTGATCTTTCTTATCTACTTTTTCCTTATCATTTCTATTCATTAATTTTTTGATTTGCTCACACTTTATGTCTAATGCTGTTAATTTTACTTATACATCCTTTATCTTTCTTATTTTTTGCTTAACTATCTCCATTGCACTACTTATTTTATCATCCATATCTCTTGTCACTCTACTCCATTCTATTATTCTTATCTACATTTTCCTCCATTTCTTCCAACTTTCTCTTTAAATTATCTACACTTAAAAAACATTTTTTCACCTCTTTTATTGCATTTATACATGATCTACACAAACGTACATCTTTTATAACCTTCCTAGTCTTATTTAAGCATTTCAAATGGAAAATTACCGTATACTCTACCAAAGAAGGCCTAATTTTCTTCTGACCATCATACATACATTTAGTGCTCTATGCTATTGCCATCTAGTGGTGTTAAATTGTATGAAAACTTCTTTCATTCTCTTTTCTGGAACTATAAAAAACTAAAAAGTAGAAAATAAAAAATATAAAATATTAATTTTGGAGAAATATATTGATTCAAAAAAAAATGAATTAATAAATTGCAATGCATTTAATTCCAAATATAGTCACTTCACTTTTTTATTTACGAAATTGAAGAAAATTTATTTTTAACTTTTAAATACTTATATGTGATAAAAGGATTTCTTTAAATTTTTTTTAATATTTTTTATTTTTAAATTGCATGTCAGCTTATTTAGTGACTTTTTTTTTGTCTCTTGCACTTAGCAATTCCATGTAATTTCTTTTAAAAATCTAAAAGTTTTTAAAACTTTAGTCTTCTTTTTGAAGTCATTCACTTCCTAATTCTTTATTTTAAAAGCTAAATGTAATTTTTTTTTAAAGAATGAATTAAATAGATTTATTTGACTAAAATAAGAAAATTACAATTCATTTACTGAACTTTATAATTTTTATTAATGATTCATTAGCTTAGAAAATGTCTATTTAATAAATAATATTTTTGTAGCGTAATTTTCATTACCCCACTCTCATACGAGGTAGCGACTGGTTTTACCCACGTTTAACACCTTGTGGAGTCTAATCATGAACATATGGCCAAATGCTAGTTACGCAAATATATAATAATATAGCTTGTACAGCATGGGTTAGCTCATTTATATTGTTTTGTTTTTTTTTTAAAGAAAAGTCTGTAATTAAGCTTCTTTTTCAATCTTGGTAAATTTATTTATGATTTACGATTTAAGGATAACTATATGCTCTTTGCTCATAGGATATACATTTATATACTAGAAGTGAAGATGGTATCGTATTACAGTCTTTTTTTTTAATTTTTGTAATTTTCATATTTAAATCAGAACTGACCAAGTCCAATCAATTCTGGGATCATTATCCACAAGCTGATAATACAACGATTTTCATTTATTGAGTACTTTTTGATGGATAGGCTCTATCTGAAAAAAGAAAATACACAGCTTGTTTATGACCTGAAAAAATGTTCAAGGTTTGTCTAACTTGGACTCAAATCCCAGGCCATGATCATCATTGGAAAAAAACATATTCCACCTAAAACTTTCATTTAACCATTACTTAATTTATATGTTTATATTGATTGGTAGTATTTTTACTATTATTCGAATTAAATATATTTCAAAAAAATTTGTTTTTAATTTATTTATGAATGTGTTTATTTTTAAGGATCTTCACAGTCAAGGAGCAACGATTAATTGTTTAAGTTCGCATGCTGACAGACTTGCGCCAAATTGTAAAATGCAGATTTTGAGGATAGCGGAACTACAGTCTGATGATTTTCATTTGGATAGATCTTTATATTACGCATGTCGTGATGATCGAGAAAGGTTTTGTGAACCGGTAGTAGCTGGTGAAGGAAGAGTATACAGGTGTTTAATGAAACATAAAATGGATCGTGGAATGTCTGATCTGGTAAATTTTATATGTATTTAAATAATGATTTTGATAACAGAACATAAAGAAGCATTTACATTGGATTTTATATATATTTTCTGAAATAATCGTCACAACAAAAAATTAGGGAAGAAGGAGGGAGAATATGTATAAATGATGTATATATGCTTATTACATTTATATTTTAGGTGTATCAGTAATTAATTTACATTATATGAATTGTTAATATTATTTTCATTTGTCTATTTTTACCTTATAATGAGCATATAAATTGAATGTAAGTGTTAGTTATAGATTTTGTCAAGAGAGGGCTCAGTAGTATATACGAAAACAAATTTGTATTTCTGATGAGTGCTATCAAGAAATAACAGCATTACATATTATTTTTCAGCCATTACCAATCCATTATAGGATGAAGGTTTTTCCAGGATTAATCCAGTTTTTGTAATCTATAACTTCCTGATTTTCACATATGATCTCATTTTAGGGTTTACTTTCACTAGAGATCAAGTTTAAGATTTCATCAGTTCATTTATTATCAATGATCCCAATTGATACCTATTTGTTCTCTCACCCAAGTATTTTTCTTTTGATCTATTCTTATTATTCCTAACATAAAAATCTCTCCATACTTCATTGAGTAATCTAAAATCTCCAAATTGCTCTTCTAGTAAGTGTCTAATTCATTATGGGATCCTGAAGTAAGAACCGACAAAAGTCATCTATTAATAACTTCCTTTTTTCAAACATATAGGCATATTTTCTTTTAATATCAAATTATTTCTATAAAAAACCTCCATAAAAGTTTGATTTCATCCATTATGTTTTCATCTGTAGTAATCTGATCAAGATATATGTACTTATTAACTTTTAATTCACGATTATACATATTTACATATACATATATAAAATACATATTGTAACCGGATTGCGGTTTCCACCCTCTCTGATAGTTAATTTGATTCCTGATGAGCATATTGCAGGAGGGAAAAATGATTGGCATTATCCAGTGCTGATGTGACCCCCTACAACAATATTTCCTGCTTATCAGGAGATGTAGCATTAAAGAGATTGACAACTGCTAAAAATTTATCTGGTTTCCCAAATGGTGCCACTAGAGTTTCAGCTCTCTACAATCTTACCCAGATCAGGTTATGCCGGACATAGCTCAGGAAACATGAGATCTCTGTGAATAAATACACTGAAAAATGGATGATGTGAAATGAAACTGACAAGATATATTAATTTTATGTAACAACAATTTATTTAAATAACAATAATTTGGATAATAACTCCTAACAGTTCACTTCCATGGATCAATTAGGCCATCCCATTGGTAACTTCTCTAATGCTTAATTCCACCGTTGGTACTTATTCAGTGTCCATCATTTATATAACAGGTGTAGACGGATGTCTATATCTCCACAGTAAGACTAAGTTCATGTTTCATGCAGTGCTTGGTCAGTGATCCTGTTTGGCCAGCAGTCATATAGTAGGGACTTACATATTCGTGTGCACATGACGGATACTTCTCTTAACATTCTACATGTTTAAATTCTCATTCTGTAAATTTACATTCTCCTCATATTCACACACATATATAATTCATAGATATGTCTGTTAATTCCCTATTGCAGTACACTCCTAGGCAAGCTTGATTTGTATTTGAATTAATCCTTTCCATTCAATCATTTAGTACTCAATAATCATATCACATGTTCGACTTATGTATATAGGTGTACATCCTTTTAGTAAGCGAACTCACATATATAAAATATTAATCCTTTCTCGATTAAATATTAAGCATTTACAGTGTATACATATATCATGTATGTCTACTTTAAATTAATCCTCATATTATAATTTCTATATTTTATTTAGCAAATTATAATTTATCACTTTGACACTTATAGCTTTATACTCTTTATTAAAGAAAAATCAGTGAATGAAATTATATTCCTTATTACGTTTCACCATTTCTATCGGCGTATTCCAGTTTTATCTTCTTTGTTGTAATAACATTAATAGCAATTATATTATCTCGGTTTGTAACTGTTTTCATATAACCTTGGGTTTTATCATTACGACATTTATTTCTAAATTTGATACGAATATTTTATTATTTTGTCAAGTTAATTATTTTAAATAATTACGTTTTACTCTGCTCCTACCAAAATACTTTTTTCACTGCATTTTCGTGAATATCTTTAAATATTTCAATTGTCAAAACAACTATTTCATGCAGTAATGGAGGTTCATCATTAATAAGTAATTAAATATAGATAATGTCATTACATTACATCACAATTATGTAAATCTTAATTAAACACATTTCCATAACTATTTAGAGTTTTATTACCTCATCAAATCTCGGTGATAGTTTTTATGCTTGACGTTTCATCGCTGGTAAAATCTTCACATTAAAAAGGGGATTTGTTTTGAGCTGAATGGTTTACATATGGTCACTTAGGCATATTTTTCCATCCTCGTGACTTTTTTCATGGTATCGGAAGGAAAGTGAGTTATTCTTTACTCACCAAACATTTTAGTGTTTACCGTATTGATAATTTGTTTCTTGATATCGCAGTTTTATGGTAATTTTGGGTTTCTCTTTAACTGCAGCATTACTTTCATTAATGGCTTCGGTGGCTCCAAACTTAGTTGGTCTGATTATCTAAACCCTTCGCTGTAGAATGCTTGAATACTGAACTGCAATTTATTATGAAGTAACTACCATAATCAACAAAACTAACTGTCTGCAATTGATTGATTCCTCTCTTTATATTCTCCTACTTTCCATGTTTTTTAATATCTTTATTGATCTTGCCCACATCAACCAACATGTTTACCAAAAATGTGTTAACTTTTTTTGCCTAAGGCAAGAAAGCGACGCTATTATTTTTGATAAACTAATTACAAAGTTTCTGCACTTTAATTTGGAAAACATCCAGCCCCAACAAATAAATAAATATATATCGATAACATTTTAATTTGAAACCGCAAATTTTTACTGTTATTAAAGATTCATTAAATAAATGTGTCATCTAGATTTTAAATATTGATTTTCTTCTTTTTTTTCTTAGAGAATTTGAATTCACACATTTGGTTTTTATAACGTGAGTGAAAAACTGATTTTAAATCACTATCGGTTATTTATCTATTTTTCTAAATTTCACTCACTAACTGCCTCAGCTTGTATTTTCACTTATATAATTTTAAAATGGGGGAAAAACTTCTGGATATATATGAAACAACATATCTGTTTCAATATATATATATATATACAATTTGTTTTTACTGAAATGTATATATATAAGTAAAGGATTTGAATTTAGGATTTTTCATTCTATAACTCCATCTCCAGCAACCGATACACTTGACCATATATATGCCAAAAAGATAAATGATCCCCAATATACGTATTTCATGCAGAACCAGCACTTAGTTGGAATCAGATCATAATCTCTCATGCGTATATACAATCCATGGTCTGTCTATATTAAGATTGAACAGGCTTCAACCTTCTCACCTTTCCAACCATTCAACTGGCCATTTCATTAAGAAACCGACCAATGGAATGCTCAAAGCTCTTATTGGATTTGATATTGTAGTCCAGTAAAGTTTAAGGGATTGCTATCTTAATATAAACCGATCACCGATTGTATATATGTGTGGGGGATTCTGCATGAAGTACATATATTGGCATCATGTCATATGTATCAGTTGCTTGAGATGAAGTGGAGAACCAATATAGACTGAAAAATCCTAAGTTCAAATCCCTCTACTTAAATATATATATATATATATATGTCAATGATAAATACTTTGATGTTACATTGAAACACTATTTAAGTAAAAAAAAAAAAGAAATGCATTATACATTATTTATTTAATTAAAGATACAGTGTTTTTAAAATTATAAATATTAATTACAATATTTGTTAGTTATTGTTGTTTATATTATTGATATATACATATCCGTTTCGGAAAAAAGTTAATTTAATCCGATTGTCATTTCTGATTAAAACTTCATGTTATAAGGCAAGATTTAAAATTTTACAACAATATATATATATACTTAATTAAATACTGCATAAATATGTAATAATGCTAGCATTATTTATCTACACCTTTTATAGAAAGTTTCTGATATTTCAGGCAGCATTGTTTCGTGAAAAACTCAACTGACATTTTGCTAGATGTATGTTTATGTTATCAAATCTGACATCATCAGTAACTTGGGAAATCAATTGAGATTCCAATAAATATAGTAAATGTAATCTTTTAATATATTCGCTAAGTTCAACGTAAAAACAATAAGATATTCCATGACCCAGTTTATATTGTGCAGTTCAGCAGCAAATTGTTTTTTTCCTATCACATAACATTTAGGGTAAGCTTTGTAATCAATAGATGCCAGACGGTTACTTATTAAATTTCTATCCAATGATGTACCTATCTAGTGACCCCAAAATAGATTTTAGCTTATGACTTACATCAGTGAAGAGTTTTTGTATTTGGAAGCAGTGTGCCTGGACCTTTGGAATTACAACCTATTTCTTCCAGCAGTTATCTTTTACTTCTTTGTTTTACTATCAAGCTATCAGCTCAAATTGAAAAAATATATTAACGTTTTCAATTCAAGCCAATTTTGCCTGTATGGTCATATAGATCTGAAACCAGTTCAGTATCTATATATTGTGTCGTCCTTAGTTTTTTAATAACAATGGCATCCTTACAAGTTTAAAAATATTTGTCATTGGAAAAAGAAAAAAAAAAACATATTTGTGGAAGATGTGTGATCTATTCAAGGAATAATCAAGTAGGAAAATTTTTCTGAGATAATTTGCAAGACAGATTTCAAAGAATCATTTAAATGTGCTTGCAAATAACGCCACCTTTTGTGAGCTTGCCAAAAATTGTTGAGATTTGTGGTAAATGAATAAATGAATCATTTTAGCTTAAATAACAGCTTTAAGAATTATATAAAAAAAGTATTTTTTCTTTATTTTGCTGAAGACTATTAGTTACATAAATATTATTTAAAAGTATATCGGTTTAAAATATTTTGTTATTTCAATCTTGTCAGACATTTATGAGTGTATGTGTTTAAAAGCTGTTAGCAAGAATTTTAAGTGCACAGAATGTAAAATGACACAACTGGATTTTGAACAAAGTTTGCTTTTGCCCCACTTAAATCATTGAAAAATGTCCTCTGAGATTTTCAATAAAGACTAAGAAAATTTAAAAAATGTCTTAATAATAATTGCAATTAACATTTTGTAAAGCGTAAGAGATATTCTAATTTGTAAGATGTAAAGGATATATTAGGCCATCTGTATATTAGTAAAAGAACGTTGAGAAGAATTCTTGCCAAATTTTGGCAAGGTGAATCTCTAGAACTAACAATAGATCTTAATGGAACATGATCCTTACGGATTTTAGGTAGACCACAAAGATGAGGAATTTTGCTGAAGTATGATGTTATTTTTCTTTTTTTCTGAATCGGTGAATTACCTGCGATGCTTTCTGAGTAATGCTTGTGACTTTTGTTCCATACTCGGTATCGTATTTTTTGCACTTTTCTATATTGGCTTGCTGTGAGGAGTTCTTGTATTTTGTTGTTGGCAAGATTTCTTCTCAAGGTTCTAAGTCCTTTGGCATACAAGACCCAGTTCTTTGTCAGGGATTCTAGACCCTTTGTAGAATTAATCAAGAACATGAAAATTGAAAGAACTGACTTACTGGTAAGCTTAGATGTTGAAAATTTATTCATTAATGTACCATGTGAAGAAGCATTTTCTATTGTAAGGAAAAGATTAAATGGTGATAACAGTTTACAAACCAGAACAGCTCTTCCTAATGATAGTATAATGGAACCATTAACATTCTGTATAAAAACAACCTACTTTCAATATAACACAGAATTCTTCCTATAAAGTCAAGGAATGGCTATGGGTTCACCACTGTCTCCTTTGATTAGCAATATTTACTTGGAAGAACTTGAAACCACAGCCATAAAAACTACTCCATATCCACCTAAAGTTTGGCTTTGCTATGTGGATGATACATTTGTTTTATAGCCATATGGTGAAATACTGCTTCAAATTTTCTGGAAACACATAAACAACATATCCTCTTCAATTAAATTTACAATAGAATCAGAACTAGGAACAAAAATGTGGCATTTTTAGATGTTCTTGTGACAAGACTCCCTCATGGCAAAATCAACTGCAGTTTACCGAAAACCTACACATACAGGAAAATATCTAGCCTATACGTACAATCACACCAGAAACACAAAACATGGAGTTATACTATCACTATGGAAAAGAACAAAAGAGGTTTGTTCAGAAACTAGCGATTTGGAAAAAGAAAAGATCTATATAAAACAAACTCTTATGAAAAATGATTATCCATCAGCTGTTATTAAGAAAACTTTAAATAGACAAAAAGATCCATCAAGAGAAAAGACACTTATTAGTACTGTAGTGTACCCATACATTCCAAAAATAGCAGACAAATTAATGAAAATCTGTAATCAGTATAGCATTAGAACAACTTTCCAGAGCCATACTACGCTATGAGGAATTTTAACATTTATAATGCTGAAAAGAAAAAACTGTATCTATGAAATATCATGCGACTGTGGAAGAACATATATTAGTGAGACTAGTCGTCCCATTGATGTAAGAACATAAACTGATGATTAGAAGAGAGAAAACAGATGTGTCTAAGGTAGCAGACCATGTATGTATTGGGAAAATTCAAAAATATTGGATAGAGAAGAAAAGGTACGAAGAAGAAAATTTAAAGAAACTGCTTACATGACAATGGTAAAAAATCCCATAAACCAACCTAGTGTGACTATACATAATGTATCGAAACCATTAAACAACTTTGCTTTTAGGAAAAAGTGGAAAAATCAGGAAGAACCTCATAAATAAGTGTATGAAATTTCTACTGACTTTGGCAGGATGGCTTAGTTGGTTAGAGCATTATCTTAAAATTCAATAATCAAGAATCTAAGGACCCAGGTTCGAATCCCATGCTAGTACTGTCACTGGTCAGGCCAGCAACACCTGAAGTAGAGGGAGGAATAATACCTCTCTTAAATATTGTGCATATACTAACCTGTTTGATGTGCTATTACTAACAGTTGAATGTATTTGGAATATTTAAATAAAGTTAAATTTTTCTAAAGACATTCAATACACATTAGATGATGTAAATAGCCCAATATAAAAATACAACTAGAACACCAACATCACAAACCTTCAGGAAAACACAAAAATGCAGTTTGTGTCAAAAAAAATCGGCATTGTCTTGATATTGAATTTTATTTACCAAGCTTTTTTAGGATATCATGAATTTGACACTTTCATTAAATCTTTTGTAAACTTGTGTTTTCCTCAGAATAGCCTTTTTGTAATCTGTTTCATACATTACAACTATTTACCCTGCCGTTTGCTCTAAAAGGACACAGAATTTCACATTATTCCAACTTTTCAGCCATTACAACAATCAACAAATGCATGAAATGCACTTTACAAAAAAATGTGCCACATGGTACCACAATTTCACATGCTTGGGAGATTGATGCAGAAGGACCTCTGCAAGATAAGTAGCAGTGGGAGCATGTATGACAACAAATGCATTTACCAGAGATCGATTCCGGTTATTTTTGGGTCCCTCTTCATTTAGATCATGTATTATGAGATGTGACAGTGTGTTTTGTTTCTTAACCCATGATGGAATAATGTGTCAACGTTAAATCGGGCAAAACTACTGTTAAAATATTTGAAATGACAAACTGTATATAGTAGTGAACTGTAAGTCGCAAGAACATCTTCAAGTGGTTAATAAGATTTTGTGATGGCAGGGAGAACATTGAAAGTGATTGTTATATTTCATTCCATAGCTTATGATGTAGATACTAAAATTTTTGTGATGAATGGCTAAATTTTGTAACATTGTAATAAGTGCATTGGTTTAAAGATGGTGTTCCAGGCAGTTTGGAGAAAGAATCAGTTACCTTTTCACAGGGATATGTTATGTGTATAAACATGATTACAATTTATTTTGCATGTTCCAAATGTACTGCACACCTAAATATGATATAATCTTTTGCAAATAAATATTTTAATGATTATTACTAAGAATTGAAATACCAGGCACTCTTAAACCTGGAGCCTAATTGTAAATATAAGGGATTTGAACTCAGATTTTCAAGCCACTTCACTATCCATACTATCTCACACTATGAGATAGTATGGATTGTGAAGTGGCTTGAAAATCTGAGTTCTAATTCCCTATATTTTGATTATTACTAAATATTTTTTGCCATAAAATTCTCACAAATATTTCTGGCCTTGATATATACTTTAAAATTAATTTAAAGATGAATGTGTCTATTATTAAACACTACCACAGAAAAATTAGGTCAACCCAATTCCACTTTTTCCATATGTTATAATATATAATTGTATATATACGTCTTCCTTCTTCAGTAATTTGGCTTATTCATATACAACAATATATCTTATTAAATAATCATGGTCTTCTTACACCTTTATACAAATAGTTTTTATTAATATAATAACAGTTTCAACTGTTTCTCACAGTCTTTTTCAGATCTCTATCTATTGCCCTACCTTTCCCTTTCCACCATTGTGGAAAGGGAAAGATAGAGCAATAGATTGAGATCTAAAGAAGACTGCGAGGAACAGTCAAAACTGTTATTAGAGCAATAGATTGAGATCTGAAGAAGACTGTGCGGAACAGTCAAAACTTATTATATTAATAAAAATTATTTGCTTAAAGTTGTAAGAAGACTGATTATTTAATAAGATATAATGTTATAATACTTAAAACATTCAATTTATCACGGAATAACAACAATTGGAAAAAGCTTGTAGATCCCAAAATGCATTTCATGTTGAATCAGCATTCATTCATTTGGTCGATGGCACAATTTGTCATATGTCCTTATTACCTTTGCTGTGTATTTATCAATATAAAATTATTACAATTTATTGTGGAAGTACCATATTTATCTTACAATGACACCATAAAGCCCCAGATAAATAACATTACGATTGTTCCTAATAATTTTTTGATCTAGAAATTGTCATAACGTTTTTTAGCGTTGATATAGACTTTAAACTTTAATTAAAGATAATCATTAAGTTATTTGTCTGGATCATTTGCCCTTTTCAGATATCTTTTATTCATATAATTAGAGCATATGTGGTAAAATGAAAGGTCTAAATTACATGAATAGGTTTGTAAAATTGATTTTGTAAAAACATTTGTACAATTTTAGAATCATATCCAAAGCAAATATTTGAGATAATATGACAACAGACAGAATCATTGGAACCCTCTTTAATAATCATTACAGAATGAGATTTTTTTAAAGTTATTACCGTATTTAAATTTTTGTGATTAAATAATTATATTATTTTATAATTTGATTAATATTATTATTACTCTTACTGTTGTGCATTGGATTAATTTTAATCTGGTTATGATAATGTTTATATTATTAGTATTAATTTATGTTAAGGCTGGAAGTTTCATTTAATAATCTTGATTTTATTTCAGTGTCGAGAAAAATTAATTACTCGCCAAAAATTAATTAATCAAGATTACAAAGTGAGCCACGGTCTAGCTCAGGCTTGTCGAGATGATATCAAGGCTTATAAATGTCGCAGTCGGGCTCCACTCAATACCCGTGAAGTGAAATTGAGCTATATTCTTCTTTGCTTAGAAGATGCCATGCATAGAGGTAAGTCTTAGGTATCATGCTTATGGCAAATAAAATTAAAATCTCATTACCAAGAACATCACATGACTTTTGTCAGTTTATTCATAAGCTTCTAAAATTAAATATCTTAATCTTACCCCAGAACCATCTAGTGTAAGCCTGAGTAATCAATAGTAATCAGATGGTATAAGGCTATATCCATATGACATATTATTAAGTAATAATATATAATTAACTGAAGACTACTAGATGTTTGTACTAAATTATCCTGATAATTGTAAAGTATTCGGACTTATTTGTTTCATTAATATGTTTATATTTTTAGCGTTACATATTTGATGTATCTTAAAATTATTTGCATGCTTGTTAAAATCTTTAGAATTTCAGCGAAATTAATATTTGAAACTATAAGCTGGCTTTATTTTTATATTGGACTATTTCCAACATCTAATATCTGTGTTGAATGTTTTTAGAAAAGTTTAATTTTATTTAAATATTCCAAATGGATTCAACTGTTACTAATATCACAGCAAACAACTGTTAGTAATATCACAGCAAACAGGTTAGTATATGCACTGATGGCTCAGTTGGTTAGAGCGTTACCTTAAATTTCAATAATTAAGAATCTAAGGACCCAGGTTCGAATCCCATGCTAGTACTGTCACTGGTCAGGCCAGCAACACCCGAAGAAGAGGGGAGAAAAATACTTCTCGAAACATTGTGCATATACTAACCCTGTTTGCTGCGATATTACTAACAGTTAGTGCATATACTAACCTGTTTGCTGTGATATTACTAACAGTTGTTTGCTGTGATATTACTAACAGTTGGTGCATATACTAGCCTGTTTGCTGTGATATTACTAACAGTTGAATGCATTTGGAATATTTAAATAAAATTAAACTACGAATCTAACTTCACCAGCCAGGTGCACTCAGTAAATTTAACAAAATTGACATACGAAATAAACCTTTACTTAGCCAATGTTTGAAACGTTGAAGCAAACCAATTACAATAAGGAAAAGGAGAATAAGATGAATATTACAATAGAAATATTAATAATTTTCAATTTAATATACATTTTAAGTTGCTTTTTTTTCCTTACTAAATTTAACAGGCTGTAAGTTGAACATTAATTTTTGAAATTTGCCAACATTAAATTTCATTATTAAACAAAATAATTATTATGTACAGTGTTATATGTATATATATATATTTAAATTCTCATTATTAGCAATAGTTCATCAAACAAGTCTTTTCTTTAATAAATATATTTTTGCAATTAATAATTACTTTTCTAAGTGCAATTTAAACTGAACTTGTACTACTTAAAAATTTTCCCCGTTCTCTACTTTAACTAACAAACAAAAAGAAAATGAACTTATTATTATTTTTATATTATTAAAGTTTTCCAAGTATTTTTCAATCAATATATGGTTGAAATTGGGCTTTTGATCTCTGGGAATTTGTATTTATACCTTGGCCCCACATTGGGCGTTAACTTATAAAAATATCTGTAACTATCAAAATGTACAGCTCGCACACAAATCATCTAAGGACAATTTGCATAGAATCTCCACATTCCGGCATCACATGATCAGCAAATATTTTTTTTTATCACTTGCTAAGATTGGCTAGATATGTGAGACTATCATAATTTATTTAATCTTAATTAACTTATTGATTGCAAAGTAATGAGAAAAACTAAATATAATCAAACATTACAATTTAATACATTTTTACAACACATATGATAGCTTAATTAGCCACAATCCATTTTACCTGGGATTTAATTTACATGTTTATTTCACTGCCCTATCAATTTTTAAAATAAGTTAATACAATTAGCCATTTATGGATTTTAGGTTTATGCATAGATATTGTAGAGTATAATACATTCATAATTGTTTATGAACAGAGATAAACTTGCTGTATAGACCAACAATTACAACTAATTATTATTACAGTTTTAACATGCACTGTATTCATTAACTGCGATAAATCATTTCATAAACTGTTTAAAGAACTGGACTATCATAAATACTGTCAGGATTTAATGCAGATAAGTAACTAAATGCTATATAAGGGAAAACAACATCTGCGTTATGTTATTCATGAATATACAAATACATGTAAGCCAGTAATACGCTATACGATATGAATTTGTTTCTATCATGTACTACAGAAAAGTACTAAGTGTAAAAAGGACTGGCAATCACAAACCGTTTCATGCAAAACGTATAAAAAACAAGGCAGATGATACATGGTACAAAGGTCTGTCCACCACATACTACTTCTATAAATAAAATAATGACTGCCAAGTGTCCGGCAATTGCAACTGTATCACAATCATTTATGAATAAATAAAACACGCACAAACGAGTCTCATATATAAACAAAACAGTCTGAAATAAAGTTGCAGCAGTTTACTTATATTAATATACCCAAATTCCTGTTCCCAAAACTGGGGGATAATTTGCTTAAAACTGTAAACTATTAAAAAATAATAAAAAGACAATCTTAAATTAGTCTGTCTATACAGACTGTTTTGTACCTGATCTACAGTTCATCAAGCTACAATTAAATTATTATTTTGACAACTTTTTATATTTACAGATGGTGGAAATGACTGGTTTCAAAATATTAAATCTGTAAAAGTATTGCGATAAAGAAAAAAAACTAAATGCTCTATATAAAAAAATTACTCTTAGATTTACGCCGATTGAATTGTGGCATGATCAAATAAGACAAAATATCAAATCTGTCATACTAGCTTATAAATAGATTTACAAAATCAATAATAACAATAATTTATAAAATACTTACAGGATAATGGAGATAAATATGTAATGTTTTAGACAATATATTTTAAAGGTCATATCTATTTCCTTTCATCAGTAAGAGTTCGAGCTCGGACTTCAGGTATTAGTAGGCTTTTAGCAGACTTCATTTGTTTAACCATAGCTATAGCAGTGGTAGGTTTTAATCATACTATTCTTAATTCCACAGGCAGCATTGGATAGTAGTTTATTGGTTGACTGATAACTGGTTTCTCCTCAAAGCAGTAGACTCTTGGAGTTTAGGCATGTAATAGATACAATGCTTCTTAAGTTGTAGGTACATTAGCTGAAGGCTCTTTTCTCATACTTATGGACTTTCGGCCTGCACTCTACTAAGTGGCTGGAGTGAAGCAGATGGCGGCTTTTCTGCTCCTGCATGATATTTCAACGCCAAGCACAATAAATATAATGGAATCACAATGAAAGACTAACCAGCAGCATAAACTTCTATCGAAGCAATTCAGCAATAAGCAATCGGCAATATTAATCACAATGATTTCCAAACACTATTTATAACTCCTGAAGTTCACTTGTTAGCAAAATTGGATCCATCATTGGTCATTTCAATCCATTGATCTATTGGTGGGAGATAACTCCTGAACTCCTGATTGGTCTTGCAGTTTATTTGTCCAATCAAAGCCTTTACAAAATTTTATCTTTGAAAGGGATTACCTGACTAATTTACATCAAATACGTATCTCCTTAATTAATTGATCTGTTTATTAGAATTTTAATTACAGTTTTTAAAAAAATGCCATTTTCACCTACCTAATTATAAAAAACCTTTACAAATATTAATAAAAGAACTATTTTGCTTTAAATTACTTTTAAAATGAACTTATAATTAATACCATATGAAAATTGCTGAAATTATTGAATTTAAAACATCCTTCGAATTTTTAAGTTACACATATGGAGCATATATAAATATCGCTTCACTACCATCACAGGAACGTTCAAAGAAAAAAAGTACTGTTGATTCTTAATTTCCAAAATGCACAAATTCTGAATAATCTTGACTGTTAAAACTTTGAAGTCACAAAGTAAATCTTGGATTCACTAAAAGGAAAACTTATAAATGGTTTTTGTCAATAGATGTAATATACTTTTTGTGATTAATTTAGAGGGAATGTGATATTTTTAATTTGATAGTATTATTGTGAAACCAATCTTTCACTGGTTTTACCAGCACGGAAATATTCGAAACTTATCAAAAATATTTGAATATCTAATATTAAAGACTATTATCAGAAGGGCGAAATCTGAAAATTTCTGGCTTTATGTTGCAAGTGCATATAACAGCATGTAACATCGATTGTATCAATTACCATGTTATTTGATACAACATTAATATATAATTTTAATGAAGTATTTGTTTCTTTTTTCTTTTAATTTTCAAAATTTGAATGATATTAATTTTTATAATTCGTTTCTTTTTAACTCCTTTTTTTTTTTAGGTCAACCCGTAAAAGGAGAATGTCAGGCTGAAATGCTGGATCATCGTCGTAATCTGATGGAAGATTATCGCATTAATCCAAACATTGTTTTACATTGTGAGCTTGAAATTAGGAATGGTTGTAATGGATTGGAAAAAGAAGGTCGTACCATCCATTGCTTAATGAAATTAGCAAAAGATTCTTGGCGCGATGATATATCGCCAAAAATTGGACCAGAGTGTTACAGAGAGGTATTTTTATGAATCATAATTTATTATTAAATAAATGGATTGTTTAGGTTTTGTTTTCACCATTATTTTTTCTGATATAAATTTGCTGTATTTTGTAAACAAATACTTAGATGTATATTGATATTTCAAGAAGTTTTAGACATAAATGTTGTCTCTAGAGTATTGACGTTAACACATAAAATCTGATTTTTAATTTGTTTGTAATTCACATTAGAGAGAACATCCATATTTTAAAATTAAATTGATGCTATGATTTATATGATAAAATGCATTTTTGTAGATATATTTTATTGACAATATAAAAAAAGATATTTTTTTTTGTCAACCGATCTTTGGAAGTAAAATGGTCCTGCTTATTCTTGGAAGCTTATTTCTCTGACAGATGTTGGGATTATGGCATGATTTTCAAATTTAAACCAGATGCAAATGTATCATTGTTAATCTGGACTTAATAGTCACATAAAGGTAAAAGACGTAATCTAAATTGTCAAATTGAATGAGGAGTCATAGGATGGTGAGGTTCTTAAATTGTCTCCATAAGCTTTTGTCTTAATTTATTAAATAGCTGTATTCTATTTTTTAGTAACTCAGCAATCATTTAGTAAGTGTTCTGGGATTTTTCTACATATATGGGGAGTTACTGAACAGCCTCTGAACATTAATGAAAATAATGAATGATAAATTTGATTGTACTTTTGAATTAAGAGGTACAGTCAGAAAGAAATTGTTTGGGTCTTTTTTTATCACTCCCCTTCGCCGTCCACTCCAGCTAAACTGTCAAAAAACCAGACCTCCCATATCAATTCTCAGTACTTGTTACGTATAAAAAATT
Source organism: Epiperipatus broadwayi (assembly GCA_028023455.1). Taxonomy (NCBI): domain Eukaryota; kingdom Metazoa; phylum Onychophora; class Udeonychophora; order Euonychophora; family Peripatidae; genus Epiperipatus; species Epiperipatus broadwayi. Next base: position 1,449,961 of record JAQFVV010006353.1, read on the forward strand.
GCAAAAAAAATCTAGATCGTGCTTGACTTAAAAGTGATGCTAAACTAAAAAGAAAGTTCTAAAAATTCTAGGAAATGCACAATTTATCAAAAAAATAGTGGTGATACATTCTGAAAATTTTTTTCTAAACTAATAAAATCTAGAAGATGCTTAACTTGAAAGTGGTGATAAACCCAAAAAAGAAAAGTTCTGCAAGCCTTCAAATATTCTTGGTCATTCTGCTACCTACCCTCACCAACAAAAAATTACTGTTATTTGTTCAATTGTTACTAATTTTTTTCTTTTCTGATCCAGCGTAATGTCTGATAAAATGAAAATACACGCAGAAAAGGTAGTTTTTTGTTATTTAGCTTTATTACTAAATATTATTAAGAAAAACTACATTTTCTGTGTGTATTTTCATTTTACCAGATATTGTTTGTTTGATAAAATTGTTCTAAAATTTTTCTTACTACGTAGACCAAGGGTAGGGTTCTTAATCTTTTTGGTTCCTGTACTCTCTTGGCTTTTAATAAATTATCTGGTAGCCCTATTCATTACAATAAGAAATAAACAATAATTAAGTTTTCATAAAAGCTTTATTTGGTAAATGAATCTTAACCGGGCATTTTGAGTTATTGAACCCTGCAGTAAGAAAAAAGTCTATGCATTCTCGTTATCTTCATGTCCGAAAAGAGATCTGAAATGTTACTGATATGGCTGACAGACAGTATGGACATGGAATAACCCAGAAATATTGATAACATAACTATTTTTATAATATATTAATGGCATTATATACTTATGTACCTGCTATTCACCATATTTCCTGGATGAGCTTCTCCTCTGGACATATGGGAACCTCTGACATAGACCTTTTTTGTGTGTTTTTTTTTAACTGATAAAAAAAAACATTAACACTTTAAAAACTGTCTAAAGCTTTCAGTTTCAAAAAAAAAAAAAAAAGACACTTCACACACTTTATTTTTGTCTTTACGAGCAAAACAAAAAAACATCAGTTAGTAATTGCAATACTTTTCTGTGACTTTCCCAGATATGTAGAAAAATCCCAGAATGCCTTCTGAATGATTATCAGTAACTGTCTCTTCATATAATAGATTTTGCATAATAACACATACAAGTATAAAAATCATTGAGGAGTGAATCTTTACGCAGCACAAGCGCTAGCAGATTTAGGTCTAAAACTTTACCAAGTTATTTTCATTCCACAATTTAAAGTTGTAAGATTAGTCCAATCATTTTAATTTATGTAAGAATTTAATTTTATTATTGATTGTATGAACTTAATATGTATATTCTCTTATTTTTCTCTTTCACTTTCTTTGCATATCTTTATATAATCATATATATATATTGCTTATAACACTTCTTTCATATACACTTCAATGCAAACAAATTTTCTTAAAATCTTCTTTACTTTCCTTGCAGTTTTGAATAATATAAATACTTAACCATCATTTCATATATATATAAAATACATAACCATCATTTCACATATATATAAAATACACACACACACACATATATATATATGTATCAGAAGTTTTTAAGAAAATTTGTTTGCATTGAAGTGTATATGAAAGAAGTGTTATAAGCAATATATATAACTTAAGATACATGTGTAAAAATTGTATACGAGTTTAAAATAGAGCTTATAGTTAAGTAAGTATCAATTATATTTGACTTAATATTGAGACAAAATCGATCAACTATTTTACATCATTTTTTTAAAAAGTATGGCATCCTGGACACCAAGGTTGATTATGGATATTAAAAAACATATTCAACAAATTGATTATAAATTCTTGCTAACTTTAAAAAATAACAATAAATGTATTATAAATTACGGTTAGTGTTGATATTTCATTCATTAAGGTTCCCAATTCTATATTTGAATAAAATGATTATATGGTTGATATTATTTATTTAGGTATTTATGTATTAGACCTGCTGTTTGTGTTTGCAATGGCAGAATGCGATACCTTTCTCCGCTGAAATGGGTGGGTGGCATGTTTACAATGGCATAATGTCATAGTTGTGGGTTTTTTTTAATACGGCATATTAAAAAGTCACAACTTTTAAAAACATATTAAAAAGTCACAACTACGGCATTCTGATGTCGCAAACATCTCCATGTGTATGGCATTTTGCGTTGCAAACATGGACAGCAGGTCTAATATGAAAGTACACACCTTTACTATGGTCTGTAATCAACACTTGGTGTCCAGGAATATCATTAAGTACTGTCTAATCTATTATTTCTTCAACATTTACAACATAAAATCTCATTCAACCAGGCATTTCAAAATTCATTTTATATATTAATAAATGGATAAATCTTTATGCTTTTATGGTTGTCAAAAAGAGCCGATAGTATGTAAATAACCTAACTAGAACAGTATTTGTATATTAACTTTTCAGTATGATATCTCTTTAATTGGGATGATTAAATATTAAACTACACCTGGGTCTTGTTTTATGCGGATTATTTTAATGCGATTTTGAAGTTATGCGATTCATGTTTCTTCTTAATATCTTTTATATTTCACTATATTTATTAGATATCAAGAAATTTAAATTATTAATAACTTATTTTGACTTGAAATACTTTTTTTTTCTTTCAAAAATATAACGTTATATTAGCAGCTAACGTGAATATGGCCTGAAGCTATATTTAGAACGTAGCTTCTATGTAAATTACCTATTTATACTAATGAGTAAATAATAATAATAGATTTATAATTACATACAAAAATATCGCAATAAATATTCAAAAAATTTAAACTTTTAAAACATATTTTGTTATATATAACAGAAATAAATAATCTTTTAGATTTTTAAAATAAAAAACCAAGATTTTATAAACTGAAAATAATCTTTCTAATGATAATGTATAATCTTATTGTTTTGATTACGATCGCATTTTTTTAAATATAGAAACAGAAAACCATTAACACAGCACAAGGCTGAAAATGGCGCTAGTTGTACTTCACATCACGAATAAAAATAAAGTGGCTAACAGGTTTCTCTGGGCATAATTGCTGAGAGATTTTTGACTTCATTTAAGGAGAAGCCACAATACATCACATCACATCGAATCTGATTTCTTACCAGTTTACAAACGAACGCTAATGGCAGTGATTAAAATATGTATGAAAAATATAAAATTAAATACTGTATTAATAAAAAAAGTAAAAAAAGTTTGTCTTGTATTAATTTTTTTCAAATATTTGAAATTTTTTATTAGTCATACTTTATTTGCTTATTTTTTTAATGCGAATTTTAAAGTAATTTTTTCTTGTTGCTTTGCTTTTAAGTTAATTCTGAAAATTACAGCACCTATTCCCCATTTTTCAAGGTAAATTAAGTCTATTTTTGTGCAATTTTTTTTAATGTGGATTTTCTGTGGAAACTATCTACTGCATAAAACGAGACCCAGGTGTATTACTTTATATCAATTAAATTTTTAAATAGAGAATTTTGTCAAGCAAAGCTCTTTTAAAGGGAAACATTTTTTTGGCCGCATTTGAATGTAGACATTTAAATATAATTTTTAACGTATTTATTTAATATTTATATAACTATATATTTCAAAATTAAAATAAAAAGTAAAAAATTAATGTTTTAAAGAATTTTTATAAAAAAATAACTTTCAGATATTTGAAACAATGACAATCTCTCCTTGCAGTAGTGCCACCCAGTGCAAGCCATAGTAATCAATAGATGCTGGTAACTGGTTATTGAAGAACCAAAGACACCAGACCATATAGATACCGAACTGGGTTAAGATCTATATGACTAAACAAGTGAATTAGCTTGGTTTGAAAACATTGTTTTTATTTTGCGCTCATAGCTTAATAGTTAATTAAATAAGAAAAAGTGACTGCTGGGTGGTTGGATTAGATTCTAAGATCTAGATGCAGTGATCTCTGATTCAAGGCTTCTCACTAATGAAAGCCACAAGCTAGAAACTAGTCTGGGGATATTGGATGAGTAGGCACTAGATAGGGATTTTGTGCACAAACTCTCTTGCATCCATTGATTACTATGGCTTATACTAGGTGGCACTACTGTATGGAGAGTTTATCACTAAATAAAGACTAGGGAGTTAGAGAGATGGAGAAATAGTATGGAGAGTAAAAAGAGTTTAAATATATTTAGAAATAAACAGAATATTAGGTGTGAGTTAATATATGATAATAGTAAGGAAAGTAGTTTATTGTTTAAGGCTCGAACGGGATCTTTAGCTACAAAAGAATATACATGTAAATGGAAAAATATGGGTGATTTATTTTGTAAATTATGTAAGAAAGGAATACAAAATATTAGGCATTTGTTAATTGAATGTAAATGTTTGAAAACAGAAAGGGTACATATAATGAAGTTGTGGAAAAATAAATATGAAAAGAGTGATTATACAGAAAGTGAATTATTAGTTTTTATGCTGGGTTTGGGAAAAGATAAGGGGGGTTTAGATATAAAGGTTATAGAGTTGACAAAGATTATGTTGTGGAAATGGGATAGAGCAGATTATGGGTAAATTTAGAGTGGGAAATGTAAAATAAAGTGGCTAACAGGTTTATCTGGGCATAATTGCTGAGATATTTTTGACTTTGTTTTAGGAGAAGCCATAATACATCACATCACATCACTATTTTGTTTTTGTTACATTTGAAAGAAATAGAGAGAGCAATTGAAAGATTAGGAAGAGGGGTAGAGATCCCATTAATAGGTGGGAAGGAAGTATATATCCATTATCAGGTCTTCTATTTGCTAATGGTATCTTTTTGTGCACAGAAAGTAGGGAAGATATGGAAGTTATGCTGAAGATGTGCGCAAAGGTGGGCAAAAAGATGGGGATTAAATTTAGTGAAGAAAAATCAAAAGTAATGATGATAAATGTTGGGGAAAGAGAAGAGAAAGAATTTTTATTGGGGATATAAAAGTACATGTGGTGAATAGGTATAACTATTTTGGAATCGTCTTAAGTATTCAGAGAAATTGCTTGGACGAATGGGAGAAAAAATTGATAAATGCAAAGAAAAGAAAGGTACTGTTAAAGAAATTAACAGTGTTTTCATATAATAAATATGATGTAGCTAGAAGTTATATGGAAGGAAGTGGCAGTAACAGAGTTAACTTATGGTAACAATGCATTATGGGTTAGTAAAGGAGTGTTAGATTACTTAGAAAAAATACAAAGAGAAGTAGGAAGCCATGTATTAGATACACGTGTGTATGGCAAAGAAGGCAATTCAAGGAGAAATGGGATGGTGAAGTTTTTATATTGGAGATACAAAAAGCAAAATGAAAATTTTTGATAGATTGCAATTTACGGATAATAAGAGAATAGTCAAAATAGTTTTTAATTGGGTTATGAGTAAAGGACAGGCAACAAGATGGATGAGAAAGGTTGTAAGGTATGCAGAAGATTTGGCTAAAAGACTTTGTCAGTATACTTGTACGAAAGGTGGGATGATTGTGTTAGGAGAATTATTGAGTGTTACAGTGGCAAGAAATGGAGTAGAAGAATAGATGCATTAATAAAAAATAGAGAATTGGAAAGATGGAGAAATAGTATGGAGAGTAAAAAGAGTTTAAATATATATAAAAGTAAACAATATTCAGTGCGAGTTAATTTATGAGAGAAGCAGGAATAAAATATGGATAAAAAAGGAATTAAGGAATGGAATAAGATAATAAAAAAATTAAGATATTGCGTAGAAATAAGTGAAATGAAAAATAAGGTTAAATATACGAATATAGTAGCATAAGAAAAAATTCATAAATATTACATTGAATTTTTAAAATTATGGCAAAGGTAAATGGTGAATAAATAGAATTGTTTTTGCAAGTGTATTAAAAAATGATTCATTATGAACAAATTTATTAAAAATGTTTCATTATGAGTCTGTTTGCAAATAATTATGAGAGAACAAGAATGTTCTGTTATATGATTATACTTATTGTGTATGTATTCATTCATTCACAAACATTCAAATCGCTTTGGATGATATGCTTTTTTTAAATAACTTTTTTCCCGCCTATAGAAACATTAATTACAGTCTCATTAATAGCAGACAATAAACCTTTCTAGTTGTTTTGATGATTTTAAAATCTATATCCATTTCAAGATTTATACAATCACATCTATTGGCAGTTACTCATTCAAATTCTGGTTTAAATTCCTCAAACCTTAAGTTTTCTGATGCATTAGCAAAAATTTTTAGCCATTCTTATTTTTTGCCACTACAAAATCAATAACCTTCATTACCACTTAACGAAAGATATTTTATATATATTATTAAATTTCATAAAACTTTTAGCTTTATATTTAAAAAACATTTTATTACATGATTATTGTACTACTTCCAAGATGACTTTCAATTTAATCCGAAGAAACGGTAATAAATGTGATTACATACAGTACTCCTGAGGCAGAAAATAGACTGCTATGATATCGTAAAGCATTAAATTTATGAATTTTAATGTTTTTATTTTTTGTTTATTTACATTTTTTTTTTTTTGAATAGCATATAATTGAATTAGTATATGTTGATAATTCATATATCATGGTTTCACTGTATCTAAGTAATCTTAGTTGGAGTAAAGATTTCAAGGTAATTTGATTTGGTATGCTGACCATAAATTAAAGACCTTATTGTAAGATCATCATCATCTCCATTAAAAAAGGGGGCATTTGGCTTTATTGCTCAGGAGTTCATCAGAAGTTCGAGCAACAGACCCGCAAGCATCAGAATCGATCCTGGGATCTCCCAATCTTATGTTGGAGGCTCTACCAATTACTTCAAACCATGTAGGGTATTTTTCCCACTAATGAAGAGGCATATAAAAGTCCTCAAGTTGTGGCTTTTTTATTTTTCAAATATTCCAATTAATAAAAGCTGCACTACAGATGAATTCAAACACAGAAAGAATTCATATTCAAAGCCAATGCTTATGAATTGAGACTGTCATTACAAATGGCAGCTGGTACTCCTTGATATATCCAAAGTCCATGACATTTATGAATGTGGTAATTCAGTATATACATTAAAAAAGTTTTATATATTTATAACATATATTTCCTCGAGTCCTATAGATGTTATCCAAAAAAAATATTTTGATCTTTGAATATAATAAGAGAAAAATAAATATTTCTGTTAACACAATTTAAAAAAGAGTAATGGCAGATTGTTACGTATTATTTTTAGTTTTCGACAGAGCTGTCAAATTATTCACCCGTGGGTCTTTTTCTTTGAAAAAAAAGCTGTATCTCAAAAATTTTGACTGTTATATACAATGTAAATGTCAAACCTTGTTGTATTTTGCCAATTGATTTTTGTTTTATATCAGAATACAAGATCTTGAATAACATTATCTTTCTTACCATTATTATTATTTTTTTTTGTGACGGTGCTTCCCTTTATTAGACAGAAACTGTTTTTTGTCAGCCATTTCATTTAAAAGGTTTATTTGAATTATTGCATCAAAAAGTGAATATAATTATCAGAAACAGTTTTTTTAATTATCGAAAAAGCAGGTATTTTCATTATTGGGTCTTACGTAAGGAAAACTTTACTAAATTTTTTAGAAAATGTCAGAATTACTCGAAACCATCTGGAAAGAATTATGCTTCCTATTGCTGCAAAGGTCAGGAAAGAAAAACTTAATTTGGAAGCAAACTAAAATACAGATAATCAGATTTATGCCAAAAGAACTTTATGGAGATGGATCTTGAAGAAATAGAAACATTACTGATGATATGACCAAAAAAAATGAAGATTGAAAAAAGAATGGAATAAATAAAAAATAGTAGATGATAACTCAAATAATAAAATCAATTGCAGACCTGCCTAGAAATATTGCGAGGGAACCATCATCAAGCACCAATAAAGTTGAGGTTGAAGAAGAAATCGTCAATAAAGAAGTCATTTACCATTTTTGAATAGATGCCAGTTTTTCACAAATATCAAAATCATTTTTGTTTACAATTTTTAAATATCCTTTTGTGACATGATCACTATTTCCTATGCTTACACAAACTGTTAAAACATTAGCAAACTCTCCATACAGTAGTGCCACTCATTGCAAGCCTTACTAATCAATGGATGCAAGAAGGTTTGGCATAAAATGCATATCTAGTGCCTACTCATCCATTATTCCTGGATTAGTTTCTAGATGAAAATCACATGCTAAAAACTGGTCTGGGTATATTGAATGAGGAGGCACTAGAGAGTGGCTTCATGCACAAATCTTTTTGCATCCATTGATTACTAAGGCTGACACTAGGTGTAGTACTGTATGGAGAGTTTGGTCCAATTTAAATATGCTTATTTTACCAAGCTTACCTGGCCTTTTTTGCTAGAATTTTATCAAACTGTTTTCTTATTTTTCATCTGAAATTGTAGCTGTGGCATATTTATCCCAAATTACCTAAATCTGTGTAGGAAAAAAGATTACAATATTAATCAATTTAATGCTACTGTTGGACTTGTTGTTCGACTTCAAAAGCACCGTGAAATTTTAAACAAAAGATGAGATAAACAAAAAACAAGCCGTGATACCCTAATAAGTGGTACAGACTCTGGAAAAATCAAACGAATTTTATCTTTTATTCTCGGTATTTTTCTCTATCAAATCTTTTTTTTATTATTATTGTACAGTTATGATTTAAGTTTTAAAGTAACTTTATTTATTTGTAGAATGTTAGATAGTTCTAGAGTTATTTACAAGAAAAACACCAAGATGTATACAAAAGAAAAAAATTCAGTCATAGTTTTTCAGTTTTGTAATGTTGTTTTTCTTTGTTACATGACTATTTACATTAATTATTGTATTTGTTGTTGTTTATTTAGTTCTGTAAGGTAATGATATCTTGTTACAAGCTTGAGTTCAATTGTATTAGGGATCAGGTGCTTGAATAAGTGTTTTGTTCTACTGTTTTATAATCTCTGTTGGATTTTTTTTACTTTGATGCGAGTGTGCTGGGATGTCCCCTGAGATTGTTGTTGAAGATAAATGTGCATCTTGTGCACCATAGTACATATAGTAAAAAAGGGCATGTCTGGATGTGTGCATAGCTTCCTGACTGAAAGGTATTAAATAATTGTTATTATATTTTGCAATTAATAGCTCTAATGTCAAGTTATCAAATTTTGATAGCGAGATACCTTTAAGAAAAATGATGTTGTTGGGTTTCTGGTTCATGATGACATAAAGTAAATACATTTTCTATTTTATTGTAGTTTCTTTTTGTTTTAAGAAAATAGAGAATAGGCCGAGCTTCCATGGTGATTTAGTTGATTATTGTTTAAGTGTAGGATGGTTTCTTTTTCTGTCTGAGGGGAAGGATGAATTTAAGCCAGCATGTAACCAGGGTCCCAAACTGAAATTTTCTATTTAATTGTTTATTGTTTAGGTGTAGAGTTGGTTTCTTTTTCCGTTTGAGGGGAAGGAAGAAATAAGTTAAATACTTCTCGGTATGTAAATTTGTGTCATGATTTATTTCATTGGAAATATAGCTCTTTGTATTTTAGAACAACAGTAGAGTTGTGACTTCTAGAGCTTAAGATCAATGGATCATCACTGAATTATGTCATTTGCAGCACTTGCATTTCATGTAAATTTTCATGCGCATTTCCAAACTACAAGTCATTCAGATATTTTATTTATTAAGTTTTACTGGAAATATTCATAATAAAATTGTTTTTTATGTAAAACATAATTATGACGTAAGTTATATATCGTTTTTTTTTTCCAATAGATTCAAGCTTTGCTGAAAGAAACAGATCCAGGGGGTGATATGACTATTGATTCGGTTTTATTGATGGCTTGTCAGACAGTTGTAGACGCAGCTTGCCACAACGTCAAGCCTGGAGATGCCAAGTACGTTTTTATTAAAATTTAATAATACATATATTAACTATATTGCCGAAACTGTATACGTAATAAATTTTGAAAATGTTTGAATAACATAAGTTTGGACATGTGACAGAAATAAACTTTTGAAGAAAGTATAAAACAATATGTTGATGATATTTATTAAAAAAAAACTTTAAAATAATGTTGTTATAAAATTTTTAAATTTTTTGTTGCTTGAATTAAAGTATGTAATAGAAAATAAAAATATTTGATATATATAAATAAAGTAACAGTGAGTATTGAATAGTAAAGTATTTTGGCAATAAAAGAATAAAATAAATAAGCGATTAGCTTTATTGCTCTTAAGTTCACAAGCTATTTGAGCGCTAGAACTGGAATCGATCCGAAGACTTTGCACTCCAAGGTTGAGCACTTTACCACTTCACTAAACCATGCTGAGCAAAAATAGATGATCCTAGTGATATGTGAACCCATTAATATTAACTAAGTCTTCTATATTACTTTTCATGCCATCCACTTGGGTATTACTTATTTGGAGATAAAACAGGCAAAACCCACTATACGTATTGCCACACACAGAAAGCTAGAGTAATCAATGGATGCCAGAAGGCTTGTGCATAAAATCCCCATCTAGTGCCTACTCATCTAATATCCCCAGACTAGTTTCTGGCTTGTGGCATTCGTCAGTGAGGAGCCTTGGACCCGAGAACACTGCACCTAGATCTTAGGATTCAATGCAATCCTCCAGCAGCCACCTTTTATCTCCACTTCACTACAAAACTATGAGTCTTAAACTGAAAACACCTTAATGTTTTCAATCCAAGCCCATTAGCTTTTGTAGTTATATGGGTCTGAACTCAGTTCAGTACCCATACACACACTGCAAGCTAGAATAATCAATGGATGCCAGAAGGCTTGTGCATAAAATCCTCATCTAGTGCCTACTCATCCAATACCCCAGACTAGTTTCTGGCTTGTGGCCTTCGTTAGTGAGGAGCCTTGGATCTGAGACCACTTTACCTAGATCTTAGTATCAAATGAATATGGTTATTAAAGAACCAAAGACACCAAAATGATGGGTATTGAACTGAGTTCAGACCCATATGACTGTAAAAGCTAATGGGCTTGGGTTAAAAACTTTAGGGTGTTTTCAGTTTAAGACTCATATTTTTGTAGTGAAGTGGAGATAAAAGGCGGCTGCTGGAGGGTTGCATTGGATCCTAAGATCTAGGTGCAGTGCTCTCAGATCCAAGGCTCCTCACTGACGAAGGCGACAAGCCAGAAACTAGTCTGGGGATATTGGATGAGTAGGCACTAGATGGGGATTTTATGCACAAGCCTTTGGCATCCATTGATTACTCTAGCTTGCTATGTGTGGCAATACATATAGTGAGTATTGCCTGTTTTAACAACAGTTATACACAAGCATAAGAAGTGGTAGTTATGTGATGTTTATTTGTAGATAGTTACTGTTATTAGGTATTTCTCCATATTTATGGGCTTTCTGCTCACCCATCACAAGCCTTCCACATTATAATAGTAGAAACATTTTCAATAGTTAAGTAATAGAGTTGGATCACATTTACATTCGAAAGTCAGATGTAATCAATGCTGGTTTGGAGATCATGTTTTCCATATTTCTAAGCAGATTAATTATCAGGTTAAACGTTTTTGATGATGTATGGCACTTTCAGGGCATACCACGAAGTGTGATCTGCACGTTATAAAACAAGGCGGATGGATTTTCATAGACTTGCTGTTCATAAATGATTACGAACCTTTAGCATCCCAGAACGATTAAGTACCTTTAGCAACCCAATCTCTGTCATCATTAACTGCCATTCGTAACTCCAAAAACAAAAACAAAAGGAGAAAAGTGAGATAAAGAAAAACAGAAAGAAAGCACTTTGCAAGGATCGGGCAAGCCAATTTATGAACATAAATTCATTCATATGAATTTGAAATTGCTTGTTTAGTAGGTTTGGTTAACTTATTGCAGCATTGTTTTTTAACCATGTCTGTAAATAAGTTTTTCTTTACAAGAAGCTTCTTTGCTTTACCCAATTGTTATTTTCTGTTGTGCTCTATTCTTAGTCTTATGCACCCAGTGAAAGTAATCGGCACTGCATCTTTTTTAAAAGTGTCTTTAAGATATATGTTGAACATAAATGTGTCCTCCATGAAAACTACGATTGATTTTACCATAAAATATTTTTTGGGAAGCCTATTTGCTTTACACGACCTATCCAATAAAAATGCAAACATCCTACAACTAAATACCAATTGGTTGTATAATTTTGCCGTCAAATTTTTAGCATATTTTACAACATCCGTAAATGAAAAATTTCCAATGCCTTTATGTTTTAACTATATGGGCCCATGTTTTATTTCCATACAATAATTTTATTAGAAATAACAGCTCTATATATAACTGATTTAGTTGAAATAATTACATAAATGCAAATTTAGGTACAGAAGACGGCCATTCTTATCTTTTCAAAAGTTTCTATCTTGTATTTTGGTTCGAGAGTATCCTCAGTACTCAATAAGACCTTGTTGAACTAGTATAACAATATTACAGTGGGTGTGCTTAATGTGTAAATCCCTTCTGTTTAAATTACATATGATATCTATGCTAGTAAATAAAATTGAATATTACATAAATGCAATTTATACATCTTACATCTAAGACTTTATAGCAAAAAAGATAAATAAAATAAGTATATAAATAATATAATAAACTAATGGAATCAACAAAATGAAAAAAAAAAAGTAAAGAAAAATAAGTAACAGAAAGTTATATATTAAATAGTCAAAATAAGAGTCATAGATCACATGACCCTATTCTCTTAAGCTTGTAAGTTATAAACAATGAGGATTGCCAATTCCTCAACAAGCTTTGTGATAAATGCTTAGCTAGAGAAAGCATTTAAAATATCTCTGTCAGGACCCCTCCCCCAAACCTCTGACCATGGTTTTGTGCTCTGGCACTCCTCAGAGAGGTGTTAGGATAGGTTCAGACACTAGATCTAAAAACACCAACCCAAAGCCAGCATTTAACTAAAAGTTATTTAGTTATATATTATACTGTCTTTTAGCTTGCTAAATGCACACAGGAGTCTGTGATGTACTTCAAACATCACAATCTGTTTTTCTACCTAAGGAGCGTTTAAGATATTTATATTGATCCAGCATTCTGAAGCTGGTAATCATTCTGGCTGAAAGTTGCTGAAAAGTTTCGTTTCATTACTGTTTGGTGTAGCACCTGAGTTTTTTTTTTTTTAAATATTAATTAATAAAAATTTTTTATAATTTAGGTTCAAAATGTTTAAAAATACAGTGTTGATTATTTTTCCATTTAGCAAGAATAATTTTAGAAGCCAAGAAAATAGTTTTGTTGTTGCTTTTTTTAAAATTAAAAATTCTATCATCGAACTTCTGTTCAAATCTTGATGCCTCTTTCATTAAACTACTTATAAATTGTTGTTGAAGTCTCTTTGCATCTTATAAATTATGTTTTTATTTCTAGTGTCTCAAATTTCTTTTCAAACATTCTTAAAAATTTTCTTAATTAATTCGCTCAAAGGCCTTGATTCTATTTTGCTCATGATATATTTTTTTGTTGCATTTGCCTGGCAATAAGAATCTTTCCAGTCTTCTAGATTCACACTGAGTCATCAGTTTAACAGCTCATTTATGATCGGAAACAATCTACACAATAAAATCCTTGAAGCTATCTTTGCTACAATGTGTAACGATGATATTCCGCAGTAATTACACATGTTTATGGACACCATTTATTTTTTTAAATTTTCCCCTGACTCAATAATAGCATCTCTAAAATCATGCATCACAAATTTATTGGTCTATATATTTTCTAAAAAAAAAAACAACTCAAATAATTTTGAGATTATTTTGAAATGTTTGGAGGTATCAGGACTGACAATTGTTAAATTTCAAAAATGGGAATATTTTTGCTTTAAATCTAAACGAATCTATAGGATGGATATATTATTGAATAGTCACATCAGTTTTGATATTGTTACTTCAAAGATGATCGGATTACATCATTAACATATAAAACAAAATAATCCACTGATTTAATAGGCTTATGATATTGTTTTCAGATTCATAAGTTATTTTCATCACATCTATAAAGTCTAAATAGATCACGTCCAGCAAATGACATTCTGTTATCTAATCTTTATATTTCAATTATGAAACTCGATGAAAATCTGGAGAGATATATGTTTGGATAAATTTTTTCATACAACAATGCCACCTAATATAACCGCTAGTAATCAGTAGATTATAGGAGGGTATGCAACATAACCATATTCAGTATTGTGTGGATTAATTTGCTATTGCTTTATCAGCTTGGGTAAATGTAAGAAAAGGTGATTGGATGATGTTAGGAATAACAAGAAGAAATCAAAAAACGAAATTCATGGATGAGAGAACAAACAGGTATTGCTGACATCTATAAAAGAATTAAGAGGCTAAAATGCATGTCAGCTGAAGATATTTCTAGAAAAGAAGTTATTAGATGGCAGTTGAAGTTTTAAATTGGATCCCAAGAGGTTATAAAAGATCTAGAAAGTAATTGCATGTAAAATGGATGGACAAATTACGAAGTGATGTTACAGACAAGAAAAGCTACGGATTGGAGAAACTACTAAATGTGGAAAGACAAAACTTCATGTAGTGGATTGGTAATGGTTGGAAATAATGATGAATCAGGCCACTAAATAATACAATCATTATCACAGAATCCAACAGATATTTTTTTTTTGCGGAGAACCCAAGAATAGACTTGCTTATATCCAAAACACATTTCTATATGTTGCTACAATAATCAGTCTGAAAATGAAAGTTAGTAATTTTATTCTTTAACAAATATTGAAATTTAGCATGAGTATTAGCCTTTTCTAAATAAATGTAATATTTCCTGCCAATACATTTGGAACAAAATTATTTTGGTGAGACACAAATCTGAATTATCTATATTAAATATCTTTTAATAAGTTGCATAAGAAATTTCATTATCCTTCTTATCTAATTTATTTTTAATCTCCACAATGTTGTTCTTTTATCTTTTATGTATAAAGAATATTCTCGCATTTGGTTTTTTCTTTTTTTAATTGTATGCGTCTATTGCAGTAGTGCACAACCTTTTTACATTTGTCATCCTTGTACTCAGACCGAAATTTTATGTGACCCATTATATGTTATTACCATTTTCTTATAAGCATATAAGAATTGCAATAATAAAAGTCGTTTTACCACATCCAAATATATATCTTCTTTCTTGCTACTATCTTCTTTTCTGAATGTTTGGTTTTTATTACCCATTTATCCATTAAAAATTTTGATTTCTATCATGAACATAAAAATGAGAAACAAAGTTTAAAAATGTTTAATTGTAAATCTTGTGACAAGAAATAAATATAAATATATAATAATACGTCGTTCTTAGTAGATCTAGTGATTTGTAGCAATTATAACTTTTTAGCCTGATTTAGAAAATGTGTACATTCAAGCATGTAGTACCACGTATCAACTTTAGGAGGAGAAGAACAAAATTGAGAGTAAACAGGAAATGAGAGCCATGTAAGCAAAGTGTTATTATGATGTATTTATACAAAGCGGATTGGAATATAAAGAAGGAAGTGTTTAAACACAAAAATGGTCAGGCACGCAGTAATGAGCTGAGCAGTCTTTATGTATTTTTTAATAGTGTTTAGGTTTTTGTTTTTTCAATCAAAAGATTTATTATCTAACATGAGAACTTTTCCAAATTTTCATGACTCTTAACAATTTTTCTGTGATCCCTTGAGGGGTCGCAAGCAACCTACAGGTTGCTCATCACTGGTCTATAGTAATTTATGTATCATCTTTTCAAATTGATTGTCTTTTTAACTTTTCCTTGAATTTCACAAATTCTGGCAATATTTATTTAATGTCATGCAGTTGTACTTTTTTTTATAGTCTTCCTTCACTTGAAAGGAATCTACAGTTGAGGGCAGCCATATAAAAAGCCATTGTTGAATAATATTCTGGATTTATAATCGGGGAATCTCAGCATCCTGCCCCTTTCGGTCGCCATATATTGTTTTGGTCGATGATAAAATGGTAATCATACTTTATTTTTATCAGTCACGATTGCAATTATAAAAAAAGAATCAGCATTCACAAATGCATACCATAATTATTCATCCGGCGTAAAAAACTCAATCTGATTTAAGAACTGCTGGGCATCCGAGAAGGAAGTCCCATGGTTTTTTTGGTTTGAAACTCAACAGTTTCTTATTCATATTTATGAGCAGTAAATACACGTTTCTTTATTATGTGAATAATGAGTTTTAATAACAGCTACAATTACAAAGGCATATGGAGTGGACATTTGAAATTTGCTTTGTTCAATTTTTCAATACTTCAAGAGGAATCAAATAATTCTTTTTCATTAATAAAGCTTTTTGCAATCTATTATTTGTATATTAGCAACATTACTTTTTTGTGCATATATACATAAAATCCATCCTAACATTACATTTACAATGGAAGTAGAATCTGATGGGAAACTTGGTTCTGTATTGATAACAATATGTATAGCTAAATTTAAATAAATCTGTTTTGAGTCCCCCTAGCCAAAAATCTAACTGCTGACTGTCTTTCAAAACGTCTATAATTGAAAAGTACTGGAATTTATCGACTGTGAAAGTGGAAATAACACTTCTAAAGGTCAATTTACCTTAAAAACATCCTTTATTATTTACAAACTATTAAACTTGGATAGAATATATTATTTTCATGACTTTGACACGTACAGTTGTGCTACCCATGTGTGAAGCGAAATGCTATATTAATATTTTTTTGTGTGCCAGTGCCTAAATGATAAGAAATTAGCTATAACCCATTTTGAATTGATATTAGAGATAATATTTCCGCTGTCTGAGTTATCTCTTGTTATTAAAATTATAATATAGTTGCTGATAAAAGATAGCAACTAACCAGAAAATTATTTTATAACTGTCATAATGGTTTGCCTGGCCAACCATTCTTAGTCTTCGACACTGACTAAATAAAAAAGTAATGAAATATTTTAACTTTGGAGTTATGCCTAAAATATAAATAATGAAGGATTAACTTGAGCCTACATGTGAATCAATCACAGAATATTCATTATGGGTGGAAACAAAGGGCAATATAATCAAACTCATAAAATTGTATATGTTGTAATTGATAAACTATTTAATTATATGTTTTACATTAGGTAGTAAGAAAATGTTATTGATTTTATCGGTGAATATTGAATATATTTGAAATATTATATATTTAAATTTAGTAGTCATTTAAACTAGTAAGTATTTTGTTTTGGTTCATATTATATATTATTATATACGTGTATGAAGTTCACGTATATACTCCATTGTGTTTATATATTTAAATTTAGTAGTCATTTAAACTAGTAAGTATTTTGTTTTGGTTCATATTATATATTATTATATACGTGTATGAAGTTCACGTATATACTCCATTGTGCCTAAAATAATTATTTATTAATCTTAATTCATAGGAGTGACCATACGATATAGGGATTTAAGAGAGTCAATTATTAGGGAACAGCGCTTGCATAAATGTTTAATGTTTATTTAATGAATCTATAACATGCATCAACACCATATGGCTTTATCCTGTATGTCTTTCCAGAGTTTTGTTCCTATACTCATATATTTTCTATGTATTATTATTTCACCCATATTTTTAGGCAGAGTTGGTCATTATCTCAACTGTTTCCTATACTAAAGTCTTTAGTTTAGTTTGTCTTAACTCACGTTAGTAAGACTGCACATGCCTCCTAATTTAGCAGATTTATTGATGAGGGTAATTTTATGTCTCTTTTATTTGGAAAATAAATGTTAACCCTATTTTATAATATTATATGGTATTATTCTATGCTGGTGGTTTAATCTGCAGAATAATCATTTGCTATTTTCTATATTCTTTATATTATTCTGTGCTGGTGATCTAATCCGCAGAATAATCATTTGCTATTTTCTATATTCTACATATTCATTTCTGTGTTGGTGGTTAATCTGTGTAACACTATAATTGTGCTTGTTGCTCTGATGATGATTAAAAAACCCACAGAGCACTTATTGCTGTGTTATTCCTTTGTGTGGATGAATACATCCGTAGGGATATTATTGCACTTTGTTGTGTAAATATATGTTTGAGCAGAACTCCATATATTATGGTGTTTACGTTGTTTTCTTCTTCTTTAACTCGATCTCATGCGTTCAGTTACCAGCTATAAAAGGGGGCACTCGAATGAATTATTTTCATTATTTAATATAGATCAGGTTATATGAAATTCCCAGCTTAGTTGAGGTTCAAATTATCTTTTTGATTCATTATCTCATTATGGGCAACTTTCACAGCTTTACCAATACCAATGGTTGATATTCTTATTATAAATCTGAGGTATAGGTATATTGGTTCTGATGTTGACATATTGGAGAAGTTATTGACTAGATGTTTGAACCCATCCTCTCTCCTATAAGAGACTGAAATCAAATCTATTTGTGAAAAAGTCTTGTATTGTGTTTATTTGTAATTCATGTACACTATCCATGTACAGAAACAAGTACATGCGATGGTCTTTTATTTTATTTATTTATTAATCTAATTCAAGTACCTCATCCAGGTATAGACACAAGTATATGTGATAGTCTTTTATTTTATTTCATTTATTATTTATCTATTATTGATGGAGTTGTAAATAAATGTTAATTTTATAATTTAACCTAAGTATGCCGTTGCTATTTGTCATACATAAAACCAGAAAATCAACCATATTAAATAGATCATGTATTGGAGCATATATTGTTACTGATAAATGCGTACAAAGTTTCTGAAACTATAAGGGAATATCTTAATGCTTATGTTCTTGAGTAATTAGTGATATATGGGGCATAATAAAATTTCATTTACCTCCTACATTACCTCCGCTTTGCTTTGTTAATTCTAGAATATAATCCAAAAATTATTACTTCTGATGATGTTCGTGATATTAGGGCCTAAATTAATAGATAAGTTTGCTATCCAGTAGGATGAATGTATCTATTTTCTAATGTTATAATTTATGCTTTACCTATTACAATAAGTCTCATTGCTATTGATTTAATTAGAAATTTAAATTAATGATGAAAGAACTCAAGTTTATGCGCTTACCTTTTATTGCAAAGCAAATATCTTACATGGCATTTCTGAGTATATCTGAGCTACAGCCACTTATGTTACGAGGCCAAATATAACTTTTACTGTCTTGTTAAATAGCCTATATTCACCATGTGATAGTTGGTATTGATGTAATGGATCATACATTTCATCCTGGAAGAGTAATCTGTAGTAGTTTTATAGATCACATCATCTTGTTCATGGTTGGCTGTGAGGTCTTACATAAATAAAATTCGTAAATTCGGGTTTGAAGTTTAGTTTTAAGATACAGTCATTAGTGAGAATGATAATTGGCTCAATAGTCACGCAATTTATGTTGGGTAAGGTAATTTATTTTCATGTAATGCTGCGATGGGTCTTCACGGTGTACCCTGGCCACAACCGGTTTTGCCAGTAACAGTTTTGTGTTATAATCATCAATTCTGCCTGTTACGGTCCAGGTGGACTTTTCGGTTACAATATATATTATTTAAATGATAGAAAATTTATTGGAAAAATTATACAAAATATATTAAAATTTGTTGTTATCCTTTTTATTCTCCAAACTGAAAGCACGCTCAGCTACGTTTAATAAAAATAAATAAATATAATATTTTCTTTTGTCAACCGTAGAAACAGTAAACCATGAATATCCATCAAATTTCTATCATTTCAATCTATAAAAACTTGGGAAAAGCTCTGCTTAAAATTTTTATTATTGTTAATATTTATATATATTTTTTCATATATATATATATGTTTATGTAAAATGCACACTGTTTTATTTGTTTAGCGTAATCCCTTGTCTCATGGATAAACTCGATACTGATGTAATGACTAATGAATGTGAAGAAAGTCTTTTAGAAATTCAGTTTTTCATTTCAAGAGATTTTAGGTAAGAAGCACATTTTTAAGTCAGTATTACTCGAATGTATACTACAATAAAATTTTTTGGTAATTACTTATCTATTTTTTTATCATCAATCAATTTTACAATTCTTTTATTGATTATATAAAATTGTTTTTTTTTTTTTACTAATAAAAAGAAAAACAGATATGAAGGCAATTTACTTTTATTCGTATTACTGCCTCTTTCACATGATTCCAGGTTACGTATTGCTGTTTTAGCAACATTTCTTTCACATCTTTATGTCCCCTACTATAGTAATTAATAATAGGAGCAATGTGATAGTGCTTAATAAATCCCTATCCTGTGCTACCGTATTTAATATTTCCAGATTAGTTTCGAGCTTATGGCTTTCATCAATAACGAGCTGTGGATCTTGGAACAGTGCAGCTGGACTTTTCCTTCTAGCAGTAAACAGCATAGAAATGGTGAAAAAGTATTGTCATTATAATTTTTTTTTGGCGTAAACAATTTGATTTTCACCTTACTCTAGATTCATCTATTGCAAGTTTGGGAACTTAAAACCAAGTTTAAATAAACTATTCAATTAGATCAACGAGAAAAGTACTATCTATGGCATTCACTTTGAATGTCTGGTTACTTTTTAATGGAATGTCAATTTATTAAACCTCTAAAACAGTGTATGATCATTATTTCTTGTGCTTACATAAATTGTTAAAACAGTAGCAAATTCTCCATACAGTAATGTTACTCAGTGTAAGCCATAGTAATCAATGGATTCTGGAAGGTTTATGCATAGAATCCCTATTTAATGCCTACTCATTCAATATCCCCAGATTAATTTCTTGCTTGTGGCTTTCATCAGTGACGAGCCTTTGTTCTAAGAATAGTGCATCTAGATCTTTAAATCTAATGCAACCCTCCAGCAGCCACCTCATAGCTCTATAGTTAAGTAAATAGGTAAAAGGTAGCTGCTAGAGGATTGCATTTGATTCAAAGATCTAGATTCAGTGCTTTCAGATCCAAGACTCTTTATTGTTGAAAGTCGCAAACTAGAAACTAGTCTGGGTATATTGTATGAGTAAGCACTAGATAAAGATTTTATGCACAATCCTTCTAATATTCATTGATTACTATGGCTTGCACTAGATGGCACTGCTGTATGGAGAGTTTGCTACTGTGTCGTTTATTACCAGTTATTTGATCGGCTGATTGGTTTAACTTTGAGTAGTTAATTTATAATATATGAAATATAGTATTATTTTTAATAAGATGACATGAGAATTAGCATGTGAATATTAATTATGTAAAAGAATAATAAGCCATAATTGTCCTATGGTCCCACTAGATTCAATAGTAAATATACTTGGATGGTGAACGCAGTATTAACTGGCTGTAACTTAATATAATTTTATATAATCAGTATTGACATTTTTTTTCCCTCATCACATTTATGCCCTTAGTGTAAGCTTTGTAATCAGTAGATGTCAGATTGATAGTGCTTATTTAAATCCTTTTCCAATACTGTTCTAATAATATCCCCAGATTACTTTATAGTTTATTGCTTTCATCAGTGAGGAGTTTTTGTACCTGTAAGTAATGTACCTAGATCTTTTGGATATAATGCACTTTTTCTCTAGGAGCTTTATTTCCTTGTTTTACTATTAAAACTACCAGTCCAAATTGATAAACAGCTCAGGGTTTTCAAACTAATCCAATTTGCCTATATGGACGTATAGATTTGAAAGTAGTTCAATATTTATATATTATGGTGACCTTAGTTTTTTAATAGCTATAAGCATATCTAGTTGCTCCCCAGATTCAAAAGTTCAATCACCAATGAAGGTCATAAATTAGAAATTTGTCTGGAGATATTAAATAAAACAGTACTGTTATAAGGATTTAATAAGTATTATATTGACATCTTCTGATTACTAAAGCTTACACTAGATGGCGTAAAAATAGTGAGAAAAAAGAAATTGCTGCTTTCACAGCGTTATACAATCTGATGTCATGTGGTTAAGTGAAGTCATGTGATGTGTTATTGATATAAATTTTATAAGGTTAAGCTCAGTTGCATTTCTATATATACACGTATTGCGAATAATTTGATGTTCATTATAATGTCTTATTGTATTTAAAAGTTATTTCTAATATTAAATCTTTTTATCTTTATTATTTTTCACATTTTATTACATTTAGAAGGCACTTGTATATTTTTTTAACTGCTTGCCTTTTCATTTACAGCGAGTACAAACAAAGCATTTCACAAGAATAGCCCAAAATTGTCTAAATCTAAAGACATACCAGGAACAAAATGAGTTCCCCAGCCTTCAAAACAAAAAGTGTATTTATAATTCCCATTAGGCAAAGAAGTCTCAGAATCTAATAATGGAACATCTTATTTAATTTTTGATGACTTAAGAGAAAATGATTTCCAATTTTGAGTAATATCATTCATTTCAACTTCCACATTTTTTTACCAGATACCATAAAATTTTGGAAGTAACTTCTCTACTACCCATTTATAAACCATTTTCTTTCATCCTGAGTTTTTTTATATAATTTAAAATTTTCTTGCAATGATTTTAACCGTAGCTTGGTAAGTTGGATAAATGTCTCAAAAGATGGTTTAAGTATTTTGCTTTACAATTTGTGGGCATGAAATATATACGATTCAGTTGTACTAAGTAATTCTTAAAGTTATTTCTTTTTGCTCAAATTATTGTATCATATAATTGAAAATATTAAAATATGTTTGTTTTCTTTGACTTCAAAGTAAGTAGCCTTTTTTTTTTTGACATTGTCTATTGCTGGTTATTAAAAAAACAACAACTTAAAGGTCATATTAGACTTGTTTGATGTTCGTTAAATTGTATTACTTAATTTTTTAAAGATTTCTTATTTTTACATTCAAATAAGAATTCAAAAATGTTGCTCTTACTCCAGTTTGGATCATTTTAATTTTGAAAAAGACTTAAGTTTGTACTCGTTTTTTCTTGCTGTAAATTAGTATTTGATTCTCTCTCTCTCTCATTTATTTATTTTTTTCAAGCTGCCTAAAAAATCAACCTTGCAATTGGTTTCTTTTTTGTAATAGTTTTGTTTAATTAAAAATTAACATAATGAACAGGCAATTTCATTGTTGGCTATTATTTATTATTTGTAATGATAATTTTCCCAACTGTGAATCACAAATTTATATACATACATAAATACAGAGTGCTTCATTTTTGCAAATGAAAATTATTATCAACACACAAGAATGCCTAAAAACTTAAGCGATGTTTCTAAATCATTGAATGAGTTTGTTTGTTTTCAGATTAGCAAAGAAGGAATGATTTTAATGCATTTATTTCTTATTTAAAAAATATACCAATGTTAAAAATAACTCAGTATTTTATAAATAAATTCAAGCAGTGAATAGTATCTTAGAAATCAGATATTTTGTAAGCGAAAAAGGCTAGTGAATATTTTACGTTTGTAATGAGTAAAAATGCCTTATAAGTAAAGTTTTGATTCAAAACTTAAAGTAATTTAACTGAAATATTTTTTATCCAGTCATGTTTTAGTTAAAAATTTCAAATTAAAATAAATTTATGATAAGTAACTAATATCTTATATAAATGCAATTTATCCATTCTACTTTGAACACTTTTTAACAAAATCTTTTATTGTACATATATGCGTACATTTTGACTGTCCTGCAGTCTTCTTCAGAGCCATTTACTTTAATGTTTTAAAAGTCAAAACGTTAGATTGTGTACGCATATATGTTCAATAAAAAGTTTTGCTAAAGTGTTCAAAGTAGAGTGGATAAATTGCATAAAGGAAGTGAATTTGATAACTAATATCTTATAAGAAAATTAGTATGGAACTCCTATATTGGTTGAATTTAATGTTTCTGCCTTTGAAATTTATTTTTCACAATTTTATTTCAGTTTTTTTTTTTTTTTTGCCATTTATGTATAAAATCTGTTGTTAATCTTTTTTTTTTCTATGTCAGTTTATTTTAAGACCTTTTTTTTTTTTTTTTTTAGAAAACAAATGGAAATTACTTTTAGAGTTTCTTAAGTAAATATGTAAATTTATTCATAGACCAATTAAGTCTGAATGTGTTACTGTAATTAACAAGTCAGATTTCTAACGAATCATTTTAATAGTCTTATAAATAGTATTCCCTTTCTCATTTTAATGTCACTTCGTTGGTCAGCTAAAAAATGAATCTATATTAATGCAAGTAATGGGCTGTTATTTGCAAATTGTTAAAATGATTTTGTAAAAGTCTGACTTGTGAATTATAGTAATGTATTTGAACTTAATTGGTCTCTGAATAAGATCATATATTCTCAATATTACATATTTAGTAGCCATAAATTATTTACAGCAGGATTGAGGAACCTTTTTTCTGCCAAGGGCCATTTGGACATTTATAATAACATTCACAGACCATACACAATTTTTGGCTTAAAAATTATTCTGCTATATTTGATCAAGCATTTCATTAATTTATCCCTAATCATTAGGGGTAGGCAGTCTTTCAGCTGACAGACAAGTTGGTTGCCTTTTTTAAATGAGGGCCATAATCTTTTTGCAGATTAAAATAAAATAATATCATTATTATTAATGACTGTTGCGCATTTAATGATTCCAACTTGCCTTGTAACTATGCTTCGTAACATATTTACACTCCCGAATTATCTTTTTATGTAAAGGACAGATTAATTCCTTAGCAGCTAGGATGCAGTCATTTATAAACTCCCTTTCAGCAAATGGTTTCGAAATTTCTCCTTTTTTTTTTTTTAAAAAAAAAAGTAATTTGCCTTTACAGAATTTTCTGACTTCTTTGGACTTTTTATGAGACATGTCAGCCATTCGATGAACCTCCTTTTCATGTTTTTTATTTTAATATTTTTTCTTTCCCAATAATTTTGTTGGGTAATTAAAATGTTTAATAAAGAGTGTTCTTTATTAATTGAAATACTTTCCAGATATATCAGCCATACCGATTTACTCTTTTTTTCTATAAAAATAAATGCGTCGATCCATTTCTATTGAATTTTCTGTGATAATTTTTTTTTTTATCTTACTCAGTGTAGCCATCACAATAAAATAATAAAATAAATGCAAAATAATAATAATAAAACAAAATAAAATTCTAATTTTTATTTTTGCAAATATATAATTACAAAAGCTAACAAAATGTCCTCAGTGTCGTACATTAATCTATAGCAGATAGACCACATAATGTACATAATTTGTTGGAATATTCCATCTCTGATAGAATGAACTTGAGCTAATGTAAAGATTGGATGTAATTGAGAAAATAAATATTTTATTTTACTTAACTCTTAATTTAATATTTGATCTATGTTCGTATTTAAATACTAGAAATTTTATGCAAAGCCATTTTACATTTGTTTTTAAAAATGTTTGGGAGGGAGAGGGCATATTGAAAGCTTTCAAGGACTTGAGATTCCCCACACCTGATTAACAAAATTATTAAAATTATTATAAAAAATATAATTTTGAAAAGAAAATAGAGCTTTTTTTTTTTGGTGTTTGCAGATTAGACGCTCGGTTGTATAGGCTTTGTCACGAAGATGCTTCTCATTATTGTAACGCACCTAGTAATTGGATAAATGATCCTGATCGTCCCACTACTGATCTTGGTCCATTAGTGTTCCCATGTTTGTATAAATTAGTTTACCACCCTGTGAAAGATAAAAAGGTAAAATTTAAATAGATTTTTAACTAATAATTAATATACAAATTTAATTTAGCAATTTTGTGAATGAATTAGATTGATTTTAATATATGAATAAAAAAAACATAAGGAATTTTTGATTTTATTCACATTCTTCTTCCATTTTTTATTCCCTTTTTCCCGCCTAAAATTTATTATCATGACTGATGTATATTGTATTTCCATAATGTTATATTTTTAATCTTTTCACTTTCAAACAGCCATATTGAATATTTAAAAAAATTATGCTAAGCCACAAATTTTATCATAACTGTAAGTTTTATTAATAAAAAATGACATAATAATATTGTTTTAAAGATTAAACACCAAAGAATGTAATTAAACTGAAAAAAATATAGTCATTGATATTCAAAATAATAAAAAAAAGAGTAAAAATTAATATTTCTAATAATTATTTTCATATTATTTCATAAATCCTAAATTATCATGCAAACAACTTAAAATTATATTTTTGTTAGTAGGTTAGTTGGATTCATTATAATAAAATTTCTAAAAAATTAGTATATAATAACACTTACCTAAAATAATCCATCGCTTGAAAACTTCATAGAATAAAGGTCATTAGTACCTATCAATTTTTTCAGTAGCTCTTCAAAATATATTTCCATACAAGGGTTTGCAATGTATAAGTCACTCCTAGTAACATCCCTTATAACAAGTAGTTAATAATGATCAATAATTAGCATAATTTGAATATTATAATAAAGAACTTCAGTACAGCTTGTAATTTATTAAAAAAATTCTACTAAACTAGTCACTATATATACAAAATAAAATAAAATAAAAAGTGAATGAAATACTAAATTCATTATAGAATTAAGCCTGAGGTACGTAAGTTTGTAGTTTATATTTATACTGTCAAAATCATTACTTTTAGCATTTGTGTATTTTTTACTATTATTAAAATGCAGACAAGAAATTATACAAAAATCTAAATCAGGTCATTATATTTCCAAAATACGTTCATCTTTGTCTCATATCAATTAATTCAAATACTTGCCCAAATTCACATCATATCAAAAAATGCAGATAATTCACGATATAAATGTACACAATCACGAGCTTTTTTTTTTTTATGTTAGTTTCAATAGTAATTTTTTCATATATTTTTTTATCAAATATATATATATGAATAAAATAATAATAAAAAAAATATGCAGCTTTGAAATTTATATTGCAATAGTCTATAATCGGCCTAAGTTTATGTACTGTCAAAATCATTACTTTTAGCATTTGCGTATTTTTTACTATTATTAAAATGCAGACAAGAAATTATACAAAAATCTAAATCAAGTCATTATATTTCCAAAATATATTTATTTTTGTCTCATATCAATTAATTCAAATACTTCATCCACCCAAGCTCACATTATAGAAAAATATGCCAATAACCATGATCTTTTTTTTTTTTTTTATGTTAATTTCAATAGTCTTTTTTTGTTTTTTGTTCAGCAAATACATATAAAAAAAAACAATAATTAAAAAATATATAATAAAATAATGATTAAAAAACCTATAATAAAATAAGAATTAAAAAAATATAGAAAAATAAAAATACTTATCATTAAGCCCCCATAATATTTTCTTCAAAATACAATGGAAAAAGTAAAACTTTTTACCGATATATTTTTCACGCTGAATTCTTCTCCAGTAACTATCAAAAAAATGAGAGAAAGACAAAAAAATTCAACCTACTTGATCACAGAAATTATCATGAAATTTTTATTTTTTATTGTAGAAAAATAAAATTCACTTTCTGGAAAGAAGAAAGAAAGATGAAAACGAAGGTGTAAAAAATGCATGCATAGCCTGTGTAGATTTCCATTAATCTTGGCCTCAACCCGGATGTTTATAATTTGAAAATCATTGCCTGCATTGTACAGGTGTAAACACGAAGAGGTTAATTTAATCAATGTAATATCCAGCTAATATATTTGTTAATTTTCATTTACTTCCACTCTTACTTTATTAATAGGCTAACATAATTATCTAAAAAAAATAACCCCAGATAAACTATGATTTAAAAAATGCCAATTTAATATTTTTATAATTTATTGAGTTCATTAAGCGTATTTTGGATATTGGCATTCTTGGATATTTTTAGTTCATAGTTCACCAGAAGTTGCAGCAACGAGCATCTTTTATAGATTATCTGGATTTTATTAGTAACTATATCTCCAGTATTTGGCAACATCCAACTTTAAAGCAATCTTTTGCACAACAAAATTCAGATCCCATTTCCAAGATTGAAGAGTAACCATATGTTATTTGTCATCTAAGACTTGTTGGGTTAAATTATTCTATTTTTAAACAATACCACCCACTTGATAGCGCTTTTATATGTGCAAAAACACAAAGATGTCGTTTATGCGGCCAAACTTATGCTCTTTAGAACATTTCTGTTCATATTAGCCGTTGCAGGCCTAGATGTTATTGCACACCAATATTACAGCCCGCTGATTTGCTTTGCAAAACTATGCAAATGCACACACTTCACAGATTGCTACCATATCACGTTAGGGTGTATAGAAATCAACCGGCCATAACTCTTGAAATGTACATTCCAAGTAATGATCTTACACTCTACCTGACATAGTATTACATAGTAATAATTTTCAGCCCGTCACCTCACTTCCCTACACAACTTGGAACCTTTAACAATTGGGAAAGGGTAGGGACAAGCACCAGTTCACAGAACTCACATGAAAACTCATGTTTGCATGAGAACACATATGAGACAAATAAAATGGCTGAGGTTGCAGATCATTTTGGAAATCGTCAGGTTGGTTTTCTTAGACTACTGCATCTTTTGGACGAAGCTTCGGATATGCCATACCATTGTCCCCCCCCCCCCCATCCTGCACATTCAAGCGCTATACGCTGACATATCCCCCCTACCTGACCTTTCATATTTCACAAGATTTTGTTTAAAATCAATGCGTTTGGTGTGATCAGCTAAACCATCAGAGTTCCCCCCCCCCCGCATATCGATGCGCTTGCCAATGCCATCTTTCACAAGTTGTTGTCCAAAAGTACTTGTTTGTTTTCAATCAAAAATAAGTACAGTAATTCATTGATCCATATATTTTTTGGGGGTTAATCTCAAAATAAAACATGAAATTGGACAATAAAGACAGAAGAAGTCCGGTACAGTAATGTTATGAAAATAAAAGCGTGTTTTTAAAAGCCAAAACAAAATACAACTTGTTCGGTTCCAATAAAAAAGAAGTAAAGCAATTAAATTATACATGTATTTTTTTTTTATCTCAAAATAATACCTGAAATCAGAGAATAAAGACAAAAAAGTTCGTCATGGCAATGTTATTAAAATAAAAGAATGTTTTTAAAAGCAAAAAAAAAAAAAAAAAAGGAAATTGTTCATTTCCAATAAAAAATAAGTAGATAAATTAATTTAGACTTTTTCTCTTTTTTTTATATAAATATAATACCAGAAAAATTGGACAATAAAGAAAGGTCGGCCAAGTAACATTATATTTATATGTTTTAAACTGTATATAATGCCATCAAGCGGCCTTATGCTTGCTTATCTGTCCTGGTTTTCCCTACCATATTTTTGTGTACATTAATGATCTATATCCTTTGTTATAATATGTGATAATAGATAGTGGCAGATTTGATTTTGATAAAATAAATCTAAAATCAAGTTTAAAACCAAAGGTTATGAAAAAAACTCATCTCTTAACATATTGCAGATCGGTCTAAAATTCAAATTGAAGGTCATATATTTAGTAAATAAAGAATGAGCTGATTAAATGAAAAATTTTTACAATGGTTAGATGAAAGCTATTTCGAGAGATTCAATTACTAAGGAAATATTATTAATCTTTTTAGTACTGTGTTAACGAGGTCAATTTAATTCATAAGAAAATTAAGGGAAAAAAAGCTGTACGATGATAACATAACTTTCGTAATGATTAGGGGGTGAGGGGTACTGTAAAAGAAAATGAAGAATAGAAAAAATAATGGGAATTGTAGATTGTGAATAAGATTACTATATGTATAATTGTTCATTTATTTTTTAATTTTAATCTTGTTTTACATTTTTGGTATATATAAAAATGTTAACTTATCAAATAAAAATAAATTTAAATTTTTATTGTTTGTTGTAAAAAAAAAATGCATTTTTTTTTTTTAGATTTCACCAAATTGTAAAGATGGAGTGAAACGTGTGATGCGCCAGCGAGCTGTCAGTGTTGATCTCATGCCTGAAATCGAGGGACCATGTTTAAAAGACTTAGCAAGATACTGTTCAAAAAATGTTGAAAAAGGAGAAGTATGCTTTTTTTTTTCCATATATAGTTTTTAAAGTTATTATACTTATTTTTACTTTATATTTCACTTTTTTTTTTTTAGGGCTGGGGATTTATTTTTATGGATTTATGTTTATTATAAACAGATATGATTATATATATATTTAACCACTAAACATTACAGGATCACCATTCTTTATGCTTACCCAAGGGGATGTGATGTGATGTATTGTGGCTTCTCCTTAAACGAAATCAAGAATATCTCGGCGATTATGCCCAAATAAACCTGTTAGCCACTTTATTTTCCATTCTCCACTCTAAATTTCTCCATATTCTGCTCTATCCCATTTCCACAACATAATCTTTGTCAACTCTATAACCTTTATATCAATGGATGCAGGAAGGCTTGTGCATAAAATCCTCATCTAGTGCCTACTCATCCAATATTCCCAGACTAGTTTCTAGTTTGTGGCATTCATTAGTGAGGAGCCTGGAGTCTTAGAGCACTGCACTTAGATCTTAGGATCTAATGCAACTTTTCAGCAGCCACCTTTTACCTTTTTAGCTAACTATAAAGCTTTGAATCCAAAATGAAAGCACAATAATGTTTCCAATTCAAGCTCATTAGCTTGTCTAGTCATATAAGGTAAAATGTGGCTACTGGAGGGTCGCATTAGATCCTAAGATCTAAGTGCAGTGCTCTAAAATCCAAGGCTCCTCACTGATGAAAACCACAAGCTAGAAACTTGTCTGGGGATATTGAATGAGTAGGCACTAGATGGGGATTTTATGCACAAACCTTTCTGTATCCATTGATTATTCTGGCTTGCACTGAGTAGCTATTGTATGGAAAGTTTTGCCTCTGTGTGTATATATATTTAACAATAATTTGCAAATTTATATTCTCTTAAATTTAAAGAGAAAATAAACACAAAAAATGCTATCAAAAGTTTTGTTGGTAATCGGTAATAATTTGTTACTAAGAATAAAGGTTTCTTTAAGAAACATTTTGTGACTAACGATTCATATTTGTACAAAAATTAAAGTGGTATATATGCACAGTGTGTTCCTGTGAAAAGGTGATTGGTTCTCTCTCCGAGTTGCCAACAGCACTATCTCTGATTCAATACGTGTGTTATATAGCGAAATAATTTTGCCATTCATCATAAAATTTTTTAATGCTCTACCATGTCTGGATAATGGGATTATGACATGGGATAAGATCATGTGATTTATACCTAAACTCTGGTCGGAGAACTGAGATATTATTAAATTTTGCTTTAAATTAGGTGAAACTGCTAGTAAAATCCTCGAAATGATTCAAACAGTGTATAGTAATGAAGTCAGTGTTTACAAGATTTTATGATAGTGAGATCATTGAAGAAAATATATGAAGATACAAAGCATACTATCACATTTCATGTCATAACTTTTGATAACTTTTGATCCAATCATGCTTATGCTTTTTGTGGTGAATAACTGAACATGTCCCTACATGCACTGATTCAGGGACAGTACTGCAGACAATTTCGAGAAGGAAACAGTCATTTTTCACTGGGACTTAGTGTGTGTATCTTTTAAATTATTTTTCTTTCTTATTCCGAGTGGTTTATTTAATTAATAGCTTTTAAAGTTTTGGATAAAAATACTGATGAAACATATGTAGTTTAACGTAGTGGTTGAAGGACCGATTTCAAACTGAAAGTTTTAGAATAGATTCTCAGCTGAATAATGTAAATAAAAAAAAATGTTTTCATTTCAGTCTTTTAAATGAAACTATTGGGATCAACCTGCCACTAGGTTACTTTAATCTTCCCATGATTACCTGAACCACTAATTATACGATTATTTTTTTATTACCATCAAATATACCTAAGTGTTTATATTTGTTAGTTATATTTAAAGTCTGTACTTCTTTTTCTATTTATCATATATTCTTAGATGCGCTGTGATGATTCTTTTTATAAGGATTCGTTGTGGCGATCATCGTCAATTTTACCTAGTACTCCATTATCAGGCCATTATTTGTAGTAATGAAAAATGTCCACCGCTTTTTTTTAAAGAACAGGCATTTTGTTGTACCATTGGCATAGTACTTTGATTATGCCGTAGGTGCGATACAAGTTTTATTTATTGCATAATTAAAAAAAAAAAAAGATCACAAGATGCTCACTAAAATATGATTTATATGTCTAATTTTTATTTAATATTTTCATAATACTAGACTGGCTATCTCTTCTAAATGCCTAATGCCGATTATCATCAACCTTAACTCTCATGATTAAAAAAAAATAGTTTAATGATTACTTAAATTTTAAAAAAAACCTGATCACATGTATAAAAATTTCTGTCAAAAATGAATTCGAAAAATGTATCCTATACATATATTTCTTAATTTCATTTTTATTTAATTTGACTGCAGTTTCATAATAATTCACAGAACGACCATATTAGTGAAAATGTGACATCTCAATTCTTGGCAAAAAACTGCAAAAAAAGAAAAAAAAAGCATTTATCACAATTCTTAAATAAAATGAGCCAGAAATAGATTATCAAATGTACTTCTATGTTAACCTTTTTTATTTATTTACGTTCTTTATTTAATTTAATATGATTTTAATATAGCAATTGTAAGTAGCAAAATGTTTACAAGCACTATTTTTTTAAAAAAGCATAACATTTGTATAATGTTTATTAACCAATACTTTTATATTAGTATTTATACGCACTGGTATAATGTATATCTTGTGGAAGGAAATGAATCGTCACGTACGCGCTATATTGGATTGGTATATTAAATTTACACACACTCACTCGTCAATAAGGGTTTTAAAAGCATAAGTAAATTACTTATGGTTAGAGCTTATACTTATAAACCAATACTTACTGACTGCGCTTAAATCAGGACTTGATCTTAGTATGAGCCTGATATTTCAATGGACAAATTATTTGTATCAATTTAATTTATATATCCCAGGAAAGAGAAAGTTTCTCATTTTTAACTATGAACAACTTTGAATTAATAACTAAATAAATAATTTAACGATATTTATATACATGTAATAAATCTTGTGGAAGGAAGTGAATCTTCACACATGCGCTATTAGATTGGTATATTAAATTCACACACACCATCAATAAGTCTTTTAAAAGCATTAGTGAATCATCTTGCTTATATCATGCTGTTTAGCAGTAAATATTTTTCTCACCACGTTTTTACGTATAAGCATTAGTAATTAATAGCTGCCAGTTGGCAGCACTTATTAAATGCCTATCAGAAAGGGTACATGTAATGAAGTTATGGAAGAATAAATATGAAAAAAGTGATTATACAGAAAGTGAATTATTGGTTTTTATGCTGGGTTTGGGAAAAGATAAAGGGGATTTAGATATAAAGGTTATAGAGTTGACAAAGATTATGTTGTGGAAATGGGATGGAGCAGAATATGGGAAAATTTAGAGTGGGGAATGGAAAATAAAGTGGCTAACAGGTTTATCTGGGCATAATTGTTGAGATATTCTTGACTTCGTTTAAGGAGAAGTCACAATAGATCACATCACATCAGATTGTTGAGGACATATGCAAGGGTGGGTAAAGAGATGGGGATTAAATTTAGTGAAGAAAAATCAAATATAATGATGGTTAATACTGGGGAAAGAGAAGATGAAGAATTTATATTGGGGATTTAAGTTAAGTATGATGGATAGATATAGGTATTTGGGAATCATCTTATGTAATCTGGAAAATTGCTTGGATGAATGGGAGAAAAAATTGGTAAATGAAGCAAAGAAAAGAAAGGGTTTGGTAAAGAAACTAACAGTATTTTCATATAATAAATATGATGTAGCTAGAATTGTATGGAAGGGAGTTGCAGTAGCAGGGTTAACATATGGTAATAATGCATTATGTGTTAGTAAAAGGGTTTTAGATTATTTAGAGAAAGTACAAAGGGAAGTAGGAAGACCTGCATTAGATGCAGAGATGTGGACAGCAAAGGAGGCAATTCAAGGAGAAATGGGATGGTCAAGTTTTTATATGAGAGATGTAAAAAGTAAAATGAAAATGTTTGGTAGGTTGCAGTTTATGGATAGTAAAAGAATAGCCAAAATAGTGTTTTATTGGGTTATGAGTAAAGGCAGGTAACAAGATGGATGAGAAAGGTAATGCGGTATGGAAGAAGATTTGGATAAAGAATTTATATCAGTATACTTGTATAAAAGGTGGGATGATTGTGTTAGGAGGATTGTTGAGTGTTATAGTGGTAAGGAATGGGATAAAAGAATAGAAGCATTAATAAAAAATAGGGAGTTGGGAGAGATGGAGAACTAGTATGGAGGGTAAGAAGAGTTTAAATATATATAGAAGTAAACGGAACATTGGATGCGAGTTAATTTATGATAATAGTAAGGAAAGTAGTGTGCCGGTCAAAACATGTTTATCTATCTAACATGAGCTGGAACTCACAAAATGTACTTCAAACCCAGTCAAGCCCGAGATTTAAGTCAGGGACCAGCCTGGATTCGAACCCACTCTCCAAGCCCCAGATCAAACACCTAATGGATGACATAATAGTGATGGCACACGAGAATTAATTCTTAATCCGGCCTGCTAGCAAATTGGAGAAACAATAAGACTCATGGACTTAAACACATATATAAACAACTTAATACTAGAGACATTCCAAAGATCAAATCTAATATATTTAAATAATAGGGGCTTTACTAATGAATAGTTATGGTCAATTAGTGAATTGGATTGATTTAATAATGAGACAGAAACTGATATATGATGAATTAAAAATATGTTTATTGACAATTTGAGATGTATTTTGATATAACATTATTGTTTGCAAATGCACGCAGGCATTTTATTTATAAAGTAACATTTCTCCAGGCCATTTGAACAATAATTGATACGTTGGCAAATAGGTTTGTTGCTATTATTTAATGGAAACAAATATCATGCTATACGACCAATCACTACATTCACTAACTTATGTCCTTTTATAATCAGTTCGAGTGGCTATTAGACATGAAATCAAACCAAGTCTGGAGTGAAGCTTAATAATACATCTAATTATAATAAATTTTTATATTAAATATGGGCATATAAAGCACCCCAGATAACTTTAGATCGAATGGGTTTTCAAGAATGCTTCGGTTCAATGCCGAAGATTGCATATGAGGGAGAAAGAGTTGGCTATAACGATTTTACTAATATGCTAGGCACAAGTAAAATATAATAATAAAGTTGCTCTGCGGATGGAAGAATAGTTTTAGGGTTTTTTTATGACCAACACCGGTTTACCCAGTAACCGGTCATCATGCTGCTAAAAGGGAACCATTATTTGATTCATAAGAGGCGGGGGACTTACGTGCTAATCTGGCCCTTAGCTCAGTCTTAGCTACAGCACTATCCATAAGAGAAGATGGGCTGGACTTACCGTGGCTCCATCTTATATAAAAAAAAACAGCATAACGATAAAATATTAATAAGTTTCACATCCGCCAAGCCGAAATATATTATAAATTAAATATCATATATTAAATGAACACAAGTTTATCAGCTTGATCAAAAGAGCCAACTCTTCTGTAGCATGAGAAATATGTATATGCTGCTGACGGGAATATATACAAACTTTACTTTATCCCGGTAAATCTTTTCAGTTATCTATAATTACTAAACTTTTAAGGGGGGGGGAGTATATTTAAAGGACTTACGAATACTTTAATAAGAAGAATATACTTATAATTACACTCCAGGCTAGTTTAATCTTTAATAGTATAGTAAATTAAAGGTTGAAAATTTGGATTTATGGCCACATTTTATATTTAAATTAAACATAAAAAAAGAACACCTATCAGATTCTGCAATGATTTCATCCTAGTTGTCTTATTCAGATGACAGAAACTGTTTTACTGTATTTTTCAAGTGACCCCTTTATTTACGTTAATGCTATCTAAAGTAATAACTTAGAAATTTGTAAAAACTAAAATTTTAATTTTTACTTATTGCTGATTCTAGCCAAGTCATATCAAATCTAGCTGAATAGCTAAACATTTTAATGATTTTATTTATAAAATAACTCTATGCATCTTGAAATTTTTAAAATTTAAAGTGTTTTGTATATCCAAATACTAATTAGTTACGTCGGCTTATTTTTCTAAGACAGTCATCCATAACTTTAGTTGTAAGATATTTAAGCATAACCTGAAGGTTTTTTTTAATATTATTTTGTAAATCTATTATTATAAAGTGCTGAAAATTTTGAAATTAAATCGGAAGTCAAACTCCGATAATGCGCTATTTCTTAAATATTATAAATCTCTGCGCACTCGCCCGCATTATCATTGTTTAACTACCGATTTAATAATTTCAAAATTTTCACAGTGTGTTCCAATGAAGAGTGACCAATTTTCTCTCCAAGCTAATTGCGATTACACAGCAACAAAGCTTAACTATGTATTACGAAAATTTTAAGGCATTAATGTGTCTGGATTACAAATTACGAAATGAAATGTAACTGTATTTTGTACATTATAGATTGTTTTTAATGCTCATTCCGTCATCACAAAATCTCGTAAACCACATTAAGACATTCTTACGACTTATGGCTTCATTGCCACACACAGTTTAGAACAATTCAAACATTTCAGTAACAATTACGCCCAATTTAAAACAAAATTTTATGATAGCATGTTGTCCCATCAAGAGTTAAAATACAAACGTCTTGTTGATTTCCTGTCATAATTTGTGATTCTGACATGCTAATGCTTTATGATTAACAGCTAAATTATATCACTACACAATATGTGTATTGATTTAAAAATGGCACTGCAGGCACTTAGAAGAAATTTTTCATAAATTTTATTTATGTTATTCTTAAATAAGTATTTAATAGATTTTACGATTTTTTTTGGTTTTATCAACAAAGTATATATCATATGTCTCTTCTTATGCTGTTAATGTAAAGAATCAAATTTTCCTCTAACTGTAGTGAATCGTGATTATTTTTTTTCTTGTAGTAAGAAAGTGGCGATTGCTTACTGCAGTCCTAATATTTTATATACGGTATTAAATCGATTGATATTTTAATTTACAAAGCAGAGTTGTTTCTCCTCATTTTAAAACTGGACATAAATGAACAAATGGTACATATGTAACAAGGAGTAATTATTATGCCTAATGTGTGTAACGGATGAGATATTACTGTTAATATAAATATTCCCCCAATAGGAATAAAATTGGTTGAACAGACCACTTCCTCTGGCCAAAGTTATTTAGAATAATCTCGAAGTATGATGACAACTGCAGGGAAACTTAATTATTTATAATAGCAACAGTTGAAGAGTCATATCATCTATTACATATATTTGGTATGGTAATTGTATATCGTAACAAGAAAGATCCTTAAATATTGTTGATTTGGTAACTTTGGAGGTTATCCAGGGATTTAAATGAAACAGTCATCTATATTAGGAATGTGGAGTAAAAATTAATGGGAGTAAAGAAAAATTCTTTAAAGGTAGTCAAGATACGAACTTTAAATTTAAGTAGGAAGAAGGAAAAGACAAAGTAATTAAATATATATTTTATGAAAATGTGATGCAATCCTTTGCAGGTTAAAGATACTTTCAAATTATTATGTAAAGGAATGATATAAGGGAAAACCATACTCATCTGATTAGTTAATTGCCCCAGATGGTGAGGATTTTTGTGGTTTCCTTTTTTGTTATCTGCTTAGCTTGTAATACCTGGTTGTCACTTTACTAGTTAACAATCACATGGTTAGCTGGAACAGTTATAAACCAGCTATATAAAAAAAAATTCAAAGCTTGCTTGGAAATCCTCAATTGTTTTAATTATACTTATAAATTTCACCTTGTTTGAATCCCAAGTCATGGCACAACAATATAATTTATAAAAATTAAAAAATAATTGTAAAATCTTTTGAGGTATAAATATGGAAATAAAAAAAAAAGATTTGAAAGATCATGTTAGAACTATTAAAGTATTAAGAAGATTAAAAAGGAAAAGATCTATTAAGAAAATAAAGTCAAAACAAAAGTAAAAAAGAAAACTGAAATCGATATATATAAAATGAAAAGTTATTATTTATTATTAGTAGTTAATGAAAGATAATCGAAGAAGTGAAATATTTTAATGAAAGAGTAGATATATTAATTTGAAAATGATGACAAAGAATTGGGTAGAATGAATAAGATGGAACCATTTTTAAGAAAATATATTGTTTCACTTTAAATAAGTAGTTGTGTTTATATATTTCTAATAAATATGGGATATTCTTCTTTATCATCTATACATTGAGTATATTAACAAATATAATTAATAACTCCTTTCATTTATGCTTTCTTCAATGCAAACATATTTTCTACAAATGATTTTCTTTTCTTATAGTTTGGATTGTCCAGCAGTCTATGTAGCTGATGAAGAATGATAACATTCAAAACTGTAAGAAAAAAAAAATTATTTATAGAAAAAAATGTTTGAATTTAGATATTTTATAGTTTTGATGAAGATTGCTGGGAAGTCGAAACTGTAAGAAAATAAAATTATTTGAAGGAAAATACATATATCCACTGAATAACGCGTAAATGAAAAAAGTTATTAATCGATTTTATTAAATATGGGCTATGGTTTTAAAATAATTATTTAATTAAAAAAGATACTTTAAAATTTTGTCTTTTGTTAACAGGAATTGGATTGTTTGCAACAGAATTTTAATCAGTTAGAGGATCGATGCAGTAGCATTCTTAAAAACTTTACCGAAGAAGAGGCAGAACACATAGAACTTAATCATATCCTGATGAGGGCATGTAAACCCACCATTCAGAAAGTCTGTGAAGTTAGTCATTAAATTTGTTTTTGAAGTTATCATAGCACAACTTGTAAATTTATTGCGCATTACATTTATTTTTTGTTTTACTTGTAAATGTATTATGCATTACATCTACGGTTTGTTCATTATTTAGGATTATTTAGAAAGAAGCATTGACAACGGGGACTTGATGGAGTGTTTAATTTTAAATAAAAACAATCAGAAGATGAACAGAAAATGTGCAGCTGGAATCGAACACTTTCAATTGGTAATTTTTTTTTTGTTTCATTTGTAAATTTATATGCAAAATTGTAATTGGTGAGTTGATAAAAAAAGTTATTTTTTTTCCTAGTTTATATTTGTATATATTTATTATTTATAGAAGAAGTTGTTTACATGATTTAGTAACAATTTAACAAGTTTGTCAATAATTTTACGAATTCTCAAATAGGTAACGCTGACAATATAACCCCTTCAAATTGAATGGATATCGTGCCGAATTTTAAGCAAACGGATTGAGATACAATTTGTCCAATATCTTCAGGATTAATGCAGTAAATGTTAAGTGTTTTATATAACTAAAAAGAGAAAATGTTGAGGAATATTATAAAGCTGAGAAAATATAGTCATTACTTTTAAAAAAAATTAGAAAAATTAGATTTTAACACTTTTAGAAATGGTATTTTTTTTTAATAGATTCACAAATTCTAAATTTTGAGAGTTAAATTTTAATCCATCACTTTTCTAGTCAGCTTAATTACACTCCTTATGAAATTTACAAAGAAAAGATATATAATATGACTTATCTGAGATAATTCTTAATTATACAGCATTAGAAGTAAGATGTAGGAGAGTTTTATTTTTGCTAGCTGATGCGAATCTTTTTCTTCTGTGCAGCCATCTGCTGCACATGTGCTTCTTTCTAAAATAAAATAAAAAAATTTCATAATAAGTATTGTCTATCAGATATTATGCAAACCGAACTTTAATTAAT
This sequence comes from Epiperipatus broadwayi, assembly GCA_028023455.1. Classification (NCBI taxonomy): domain Eukaryota; kingdom Metazoa; phylum Onychophora; class Udeonychophora; order Euonychophora; family Peripatidae; genus Epiperipatus; species Epiperipatus broadwayi. Next base: position 1,489,805 of record JAQFVV010006353.1, read on the forward strand.
TGTAATTTATTATAAAAATGAAATTAATTATAAAATAATTGCAAAAAAAATATATATATATATAATATAAAAACCAAAGAGAAAAAGTGACAAGATGAAAGACTAAAAGGTTTTTTGGGAGTGTATATATATATATCATATTGAAATCTTAAATTGGATTCCATGATATTGTAAAAGACCCAGAAACCACATGTGAGATGGATGGATCAAATGAGATAGTGTGTAGGTGTGATGTGGAGAAGAGAGGTTAGAGATTGGAGAATTGGGGAGACTTTCATCCTGCAATGGATTGATGATGGTTGACAATGATGATGATGATGTATATCACATTTCTATGCATGGTGAGAACTAAACAGGGAAAAAATTTTTTTTCAATATAGTGCAATATAAAATATTAATTCAAAGTAAAAAAAATTATCCATAGACTGCAAAAAAAATGAAATATAATTGCTTATGTATGTGTAGATGACAAATATATATAATACTGATCCATACAAAACACATGTGAGATATTGTGTACAGTAAGAAATAAATTTGATCTTTTCATTATAATCATTATTTACAATATACATATATAATATTTATACTACAAGTGATAGAAAATATTATTTTCATCTAAAATTAGGAATTGACTAGGTTCAGGAACACAAACAGACATTCTACAATACAAAACAAACCTTTATTCTACAGCTTTATAAATTATTCATATAAAAAGTATATTAAAAGTATTGTATAATTGCAAGTGATAAAAAACATTACCTCTGAAATATATTTACTGTTGGTTAGAATCTAAATAAAAGAATTGCATATATATATGTACTGGAACGCAAACAGACTTTCTACAACACAGAATAAACCTTTATTCTACAGCATATAAATTATTTATATAAAAAGAAATATGAAAATTATTATATACTTACAGTTGGTGGAAATTATTATCCTTGTCATTTCATATAATTATGATTGCTTAAATTCTAAGTCCTCTTAACATTATACATAGGTATCGGAATAATAAGGTTTTTTTACAGCAAAAAACAACAACAACAACAACAACATTGCCATTAATTCTTTTCCAAGAAGTTTAAAAAAATCAAAGAATAAAAAAAAATAAAAAAACTCCATTTAGTAAAACATTCACAAAAAACTCTTAATTTTTAAGATACAGAAAGAAAAAAAACGCTGTTAAAAAGATAATGCAATGATAAAGAATATGGTGTATTTTATGTGTTTGTACTCCTTCCCCCTACCATGCAGTCTTGATTTAATCAATTATTGGTTAAAATTCTGATGAATGGGTTGCATTCGTGGGGTTCGGCCTGAAGTCAATAAACCTATTCAAGGAACAGTCAAGTCTGAAAAGCGTTTGTAATGCAATTCATAAAACAGATTCTCAAAGAATCGTTGAAATTAATTTGCAAATAACGATCACTTTTTCTTATATCAATCTACTTATCAGATAAAAAAATAGATTGATATTGACATAAGAAAAGGTTGACATTATTTGTAAGTTTATTTAAATGATTTTTTGGGGATCTGGGTTAAGAATTCATCTTTGAAACATTTTTGGATTTTATTGTTCCTTGAATACAGTTAATTAAAAAACGTTTTGCAATCAGAAATTTGGAAATAATTAAATTAGTGATAAATATTTTTGCATACTGAATAAAATAAAAATAAAATTAACGCAAACAAAGTATATGATTCTGTAGATTATATTTTGTTAAAAATGTCTGTGGAGCTCATTTAGATTTGCTTGTGAATTTTTTAATAGACAATATAATATAAACAAATATGGAAATATTTTCTATAAAACCATAATTGTTTTGTTGTAACATGATTTATAATTTTAAGGCATATTTGAAGTGGTGCAAGAATTTTATCAGAAAGATATGCACTATCAGAAATGCTATTGTAAATATATGTAGTTCATCGCTTGAAATAATGACAACATAGGATCAGTATAGTAGCAGGGTGTTTATCACTTGTACAAAATTAATGAAATTTTAGAAAATGTTAAGTGTCTCGAAATAATCTTCAATTTGAGAATTTGAATTGGATAGATATGCCATACTATACTGAATTACATTCAACAGAACCCTGTGAGAAACTGTTCTGCAAATCAAGAATCTGAAAGCATATGAAGAGAGAAGTTAAAGAAAGATTGATATTGATCAAGAAATGATTCAGATATAAGTGTTAATTGTAACAGCGAATGAAATTCTTTGGTTTGGTATGCAGTAAAAATTGATGTTTGTGTTGTGGAGACATAGTGAGGAACAGAAGAAAAAATGTATATGTAAGTTTGTTGATGACTTCCCCCTCATCAATAATAATAATAACTTTAATTTCACATTTAATATTAAATATTTCGAAAAATAAATGTTATTTTACATCTTCTTGTTTTGGAATAATAATAAACCAATCTATAAGTTGAAGAACCGTAAAAGGCATCCAAGATCTTAAATCATTGTTATATATTTCTTTTATCATTTAGTCATTATTTATATCAGGTTTGTCATTTTAGTTATGATTCATATTTACTATTATTGAAAGATTAACAAAACATCGATCAAGTCAAATTCTCTAGATCCTGCTTTATATATAACATATTTTGCGATATACATTAAAATGGGTTCTTTACTAGCGAAAAATTTAGGGCCTTGCTAAAATGGGGTGGTGGTATTTAGTTTTGGGTTTAAATAATATTCTTGTTAATTCATTCTAGTTTTGAAATAACTAACGATCGCTATCGTTTAGGTTATTTGTCTTGTCTAGTTTATAAATTCTTATTATGTATATATTCAGTTCTTATTCACATAAATTTTTTTAGGAATTACTGTTATCCATTCTATTAAAAATGTAGATTAGGAAGATTTAGATTATTATACAAATTAAAAAAAAAGAAATGTAGGTTGAATTACACCTAATTCCATACATCCAGTCATCAGCCAAAAGCCTTATTAACAAATTATCATGTGACTTTGCAGTCACTTTCCGTTCACCTCCTAACACCAATAGACTCATCAATAATACCAAAGACAGGATTAAACCCGAACTGACACTTCACCTGCCCCCAAAGAAACTGTATGGCAACATATGGAGAAACTAAAACCAACATTGCAACCAGAATAGCTCAACATAGATACATTTACAACATGACCAAAACTAAGCTTGAAGGCAATTCAATTTTTGTTGAGCACGAGAGAGCGACTGGCCATGCCTTCCTACCCACCACAGCCAGTGTTATCTGCTCTGAAAGAAATGACATTAAACGCAGAGTCAAGGAGGCTTACTACATAGTGAGTGACCCTATCTCGAAAATGGTCTATGTAGCATCTTCACATAAATTTGCATTAACGCCATTATAGTTCTCAAATAAATTCCAATAGCCATGAATACGGGACTATGAAATATCCTGAAAGCGTGCTCAGGCAGCAATATTTAATTTTAAATAGCTTCATTATCTGTGCGCAAAGCATATATATATATTTATTGATTTAAAAAAAGATGATAAAACAAAAATGTAAAAATCCTTTAGTTATTTGTCTTCAAAATGTCTTTAGTGGTTATTAAGTAAATGCAATTGAATTAATCCATATGTGTATGTTTAATTTAAAACAGATATATTCATTTTCAATCGAAGTTTAAAGTTTATACCCAGGCTAGGGATAATCTTTAATTTAGTAAGTGATTAGTGATTATCATTATTGTATTTATCTAGAGTGGATTATGGTCAAAGTTGCGGATTGAATAAGTTTGACACTAATAATTCAAACTGCTCTTGTCTTTTAAAGTCGTTAATCTTCTGTTAAGATTTGTAGAGGTCCCTACTGTCGCATTTAGGCGCATAGTCTTAAGGTTATAGCCTTAATATATATTACTTAAAATATTATATTGTAAAAATATTTCAAATTAGTTCATTTTTTGAATTTTAAATCTTTTTTACTACTTGAGAAGTTTTTTTTTCTTAATAAAAATAAGAATAAATTCTGGGGGGGGGGGGGGTAAGAGTTATAGAAACTGCGAAAGATTTAGCAGAAAAGTATGAAAAACGGACTATATTCAGTTCAAAGACTAAGATTTTTAAGTCTGTGCTTTCTCCTCTCCAGATGATATGAAAATCTATTGCGGTAAATCTGAAAACTTTATTTTTATCTCGGAAGGAATTGCGAAAAGTGATTTATGATGTTTTTCAGACTGCTTTGCTTACAAAGTCAAGAATATCAAAGACCCCTCTCACTCTTCACTTTACTCTAGATCCGTCTGTTGTTAATTTGAATAATCAGCGGACGTCAGATGATAGTGTTATAAAATCCCATTTCCCACTGAGGTCTGGCTTTTACCTTCATTAGTGAAGACTAAAATTTAAAGTTGAAGAAATTTATGCATCTTTCTATGATATTGTTGTTGGTATTATTTATCCTAGCCAAAGGATAGAAAGAGCTTATAGTTACTACAGAATTGAAGTCTATAAAGTATATAGAAACTGATCCACTGTCAGATCTTCCTAACTATACAAGTGAATGATCATAGGTTTAAAAGCTTAGGATTTCCAAAAAATATAAGTTAATACTTGATTAGTGCAAAGAAATAAATGGCGATTGCTAGAGTCGGGAGATCCAGCTTTGATTCCTAGTCTTCACTGTGAAGGCAAGATCCATAAATTGATTAAACAGAAATGATAATTTTGCAACGTTATATCACCTAGGGTCCATTAATTATTCAATCTTGCAATAAATGGCACTAGAGTAAAGTGAACGTAATTGTTTATGAAAAAAAAATATTTTTCTCAAGTATCTGACTAATGATTCTTCAGTTGACTATTTAAATGATAATTTTGCAGGACGATTTGATTGCAAAATGCTGTATTATTTAACCGTTATGAGATTCGACAATCATTAAATTCAGATATATAAAGGCAGTTAAAAATTATAACACCAGGCCAGTTAATGCCATGAAAACTGGAAATTATATTAAACTGTCAACGTATTGAAGAAAAAGGACAAGTTTCAGCTCTTTGGGTAGCACCATCTTTGGGAGAACATTGCTGCTGAGCTTATTGATGATGCATTTAACATTTTATGAGAAATACGTCTTAATTTTGATAATATAGAAGGGAAGCAGTGTATTTATATTTTCAGAAAACTACATATTATCATTTATGACAAACTACAGTTTATAGACTATTAGAATTATAACTCATCGATTGGAAAAGACCTTATAATAATGGTTGCTAATAAAAGAATTTTTTATGATAATGCATAACAAACAAACTTTTATACATAAGAAGATTCAAGGGAAGTTTTTTATAATAACATAATTCATTTTAGGAATCGAAAAAAATTGGGTAGGCTGTAATCACAAGGTGACGATCTTTAACAGATATTTTGTATTTGACTTTATCAGTATCATCATTCTTTAAAATTTCATTTGCATGAAAAAATTTATTAGGTTAATTCTTTATAGAATGTTAGTGGAAACGTTTACGCCATTTATTATATTAATGAATAGAAATTTATAAAATTATTGCTAGTGATATTTAAAGGCTTGGCTTAAGTGAGGAAGGGAATTTCTATAAGTGATTACAATTTAGAAATTGGCTTTTATATGTATATCATCCAATGCCTTATTTCTCCTTGAGCTCAGTAGAGGGTGGTTCATTGTTTGTATTTATACATTTATAGTATTTATATTTATTTCTCGTGTCTTTTTTATTCCAAAGTATTTTTTTTAGATGTTTCATATTTGAATGGAGTTATCCCCTCTAATGACTTTCAACTTGTTTTCTTTCAAGTCTTGGTTTAGATAAACCTGACCATGTGCGATTTGTCTACATGCAGAGATTTGATAATATTTGGATCTTAACCACTAAAATATTTTCACTAATTAATAGGCAGAACAATATGTCTTCTGTAATAGTAGATGATGTCATTTCATTAAAACCTCATTCTCCAAAGGGAATTGTAGCTATTGCTAAAACAGAAGCCTGGGCGGTAACCATTCAAAATAGTAAATAAAATCAAGTCATATCCCACGTGACTTAACTTTATAAGCTTGTAATTATAAACAAAATAATGAGCGTGCTAGTAGCTTTAATAAGCTTTATCGATAAATACCACGAGTATCATCAGATAAGTGCAGGCCTTGGGTTTGTATTTTAGATCTAGTGTCTGAAATATCCTAGCACCTCACTGAGGAGAGCCAATAGCTCAAAACTGGTTTGAGGTTGGAGATAATTTTTAGATAGAGATTTTAAATGATTTCTCTTGTGACCTTTATCTATAAAGCTTGTTAGAACTATTAGCATACTCATTATTTTATTTAACCATTCAAAAGTTTTTGCATTTCCTATATGTTATATCTGAGATCTTTTTTTAAAAATAAGGAATGAAGTTAACAATAAACGGATGGAACATATGATTTGCATATCTGAGAAGAATTAAGCTTATAATATCACAAGTAGTTGAGTCGATGTCTCAATTGCTTTGCAATTGGAACTTGGTAAAACACCATTTCACCATTATTCTTATAACTTCTGTAAATGTAAAAGAAAAGCCATTTTGGGAAAGCTAAGTCAGCAACTGAAATGCATCCTCTGCTTATTTATGTGCTGAATTATAACTCATTTAAGTCGTTAATCAATGTAACTAAGCTAGATAAATAACTAGAAAACATTTTGTATGATATCACAACTGAAAATTTTGAAAGGATTAATCATAACTCTCCACTGCCCTCCAGTAAAGAAAGTTAATTGTAACGTTATCGGTATATATCCGCTTAACATTGGTCAGGAATATATTAATAAAATTATTTCCAGTACTTTCTGTAATATATTCATTTTTTGCATGATGTTTCAGTTAGTGGTCTTATTCAGAGCTATGCCTTACTATCAAAAGATATTACTTAAAAAAATTTTTTTGATTACTATTATTGGAAGTTATCCCCCTCCCAATATTATTTACTGCCTTTAAAGTTAACGATTTTTATTTAGATTGTATTTTAAATAAGTCAAAATGATATAATCATGATGTTAATGCAAAAAATAATATAATGAGTATTTTCCATGGAAGTTGGTTTCTCCAGAGGAATCTTGCTTGATCTTTTCTCTTGTAGCTGATGTAACGTAACACTCTTAATTTCTGCCCAATTATTTTTGGTTTCTTTTTTTCTTTGTACCAATACCAAAGATTAATATTTGGTAAACTCTTTCTAAATCATGCTATTCAAGGGATACCTAAAACTAACAAATGACTTTCCCACCAACTTCATTTTGGCTAGGACAAGACTCTTAACCTTGATGTCATATGTTCACTATGTGGTAGCCATGAAGAAACTGGATTGTTTCTTATCTCATTGCTCCAGATAAACATATAGAAACATTATAACTAATATAATTAATGAACTATCAATAGTCTAGAAAAAGGGCTTTTTATACATATTAGTCACCCATTCATCATCTTCACCTTGTGGTTTCTAAAGTGCCATTTTATTTTCAATTCCAACATAAGCTAAATACAGTAACTATTTTTTAAAAGCTTTTATTTAACTTACAAAGTCTGCTTGATTGTTTTGGATACATTTTGTAATCATGAATTGACATACTTATATAAAATGGATTTACTTCAAATTTTGGACATATATTAGAAATCGATGACAATGCAGTATGGCAATGAAATATTTCAGGTCGTTCGCTCATTCGTTAGCTGTAGCGATTTAGTGAACTGAATTTCAGATGTTAATATCAGTTCAGTAAATTTTCAATGATATGCACGAGATGTTGGTATATTTAAAAAAATAAAACCTAAAATTAAAAAATGTTTACAATAAATTCAAATAGAAATAAAAATAAATTTTAATTTTTTTTGATCATAAAAGTTACTTTTTTAAAATGCCATTTTCATAAACAAAATAGTATTGGAATTAATTTTTAATGCGCAATTTTCTTTCAGATATTACACGGATTAGAGATATCGGCTTTATTTTTCATTTTAATTGAAACTGTTATGTAAAAGATTCCGATACTGTAAAGTTAAAAATAATACACACATAAAATATTTTATAATAAAACCTCTCCTATTGTGCAAATATTAAAAGTTAAAAATATCTTCAGAAATATTTTATAATAAATGCTTTTATTTACTGTATACTAAAAAGCCGATAACAATTAGTTTTTTCAGCCACAAATTGGGTTTTTTATATTTAACTTGAAATAAAAGCATGGAGTTTCCAAAATTCAATTAACTCAATAATTAATTTTTACAACTAGTTATTGAATTAATTAATGGATATCTCACACTTTTATTTCAAGTTAAATATAAAAACCCCAGTTGTAGTTGAAGAAAATAATTATACACCATAAATAAAAGCAGTTTTTAGAAAATATTCTTTGTGTTTATTAATAAAATTACAAAAATTAAAGCCAGAGATGAAACCCTATCTCCATCTGATATTTATTTAGCTTTTGGAAGCCTTTTTTTCATTATCTGAATTTATAATAAATCGAGATACTGCCAAATCTCTAGCGCTCGTTACAATATATAACTGACAGCCAATCAGATGCCAAGGATAGCTGTCTAAAATGACATCCAAATCTAAACACACAACAAAGACAGCTATCCTTGGCATTTGATTGGCTGTCAGTTATGTATTGTAACGAGTGCTAGAGATTTGGCAGTATCTCGATTTATTTCAATTTTCAACTATCGGCGCTTCGCAAATTAAAATATTATTTATCTGAAATTACGTGAACGTTGTCTAAATAATCATCTAACCACATATATTCCATGTTCATAACATCCACATCATGTAATTATATAAATATGAAAATTAATTATTAAATACTGCCTAATGCTATGCTAGCAATTAAAAATAAAATAGAAATCCATATAACACTACAATAATAGCCAAAATAACAAAATTTTACTAAAATTCTTGCACTATAATGGTTTCATCTATTACCAAATATACCTTCAAGTGAAATTCAACTAAACATACAACATATATATATGTACACATGCACACACACAAAATACTCTTCCCATCATTCACTTCCATAGTGAAGAAAAGTGAATTGAAAAGAAGAGTAAAAGAAACTAATGATAAAATTTTTTGAAAATCTGAGGCCATCAATATCATGAAGAGATCCTTTGATGTTAAAGGAAGTTGGTTGTTGAAGTGAATGGTGGGAAGGGCCATTTTGTTTTGTATATATATGTTGTTGAATTTCACTTGAGAAGGTCTATTTATTAATAGGTGAAACCATGGTTGTGTAAGAATTTTAGTAAAATTTTGTTGTTATGGCTAGTATTGAAGTGTTATATGAATTTCTATTTTATTTTAAATTTGAAAATGTATACAAGCATATAATATGTTAGACTTATTTTGCTTAATTGAGACCTTGAAACAATGCAATATTTACAATCTTTTTACCAGTATATCTTTTTATTTCTTTATTTAAATATTAAAAATTGATTATCATAAATCCAAAAAGAATATAGTTAGCTCTATTCACTGATTGACTAAGATGTAAACATCCTGAGTATAAAGGAATTGTTGTTAAAATAGGCAAAACTCGCTATATATATTGCCACACACAGTAGGCTAGATAATCAATGGATGCCAGAAGGCTTGTTCATAAAGGAATTGCTTAGATTATTCATTTACAGTAGTTGGAGACCCATAAGCCAAGTCAAATGCCATATTTTTCTCAGTAATTTTATACATTTTTCCCGATGTCATTGGTGACTTGTGGGATCAGAATTAAATTGTTTAAAATATTTACTTTTTTTTATAAAACTATTGAAATCAACTGTCTTGTGCTAAATATCAATATTAATGCTTTTCTCACATTACAGCGACATTTACTCATTCATGCCGAAAAGATAAAACTTTGTTTTGATAAAATATTCATGAAATATTTATTTCTTTTCATCGTGCTATGTCTATTAATGCTTGTATAATATATCAGAAAAATAAAAAATCACAACTCTAACTCTGGATGATGTTAATATGAAAATAATGTTTTTAATAAATGTCCAGTTTTTCTATACGATTGTGATACATCTTACACTTTTTGGTAGCAGAAATGTGCTTCTCAGATTACTAAAAAACTTAGCAATAAATTCACTATTCAATATGTTGTTAAAAACAGGCAAAACTTACTATATATATTGCCACATACAGCAAGCTAAAGCAATCAATGGATGCTAGAAGGCTTGTGGATAAAATCCCCATCTAGTGCCTACTCATCCAATATCCCCTGACTAGTTTCTGGCTTATGGCATTCATCAATGAGGAGCTTCGGATCTGAGAGCACTGCACCTAAATCTTAGGATCTAATGCAACCCTCGAGCAACCACCTTTTATCTCCATTTAGCTACAAAACTATGAGTCTTAAACTGAAAACACCTTAATGTTTTCAATCCAAGCCCATTAGCTTATATAGTCATATGGGTCTGAACCCAGTTCAGTACCCATACATTTTGGTGTCTTTGGTTCTTTAATAACTATAACCACCACTATCCTATTAGGCAGGATGAGTAGGCACTAGATCGGGATTTTATGCACAAGCCTTCTGGCATCCATTGACTACTCTAGCTTGCTGTATGTGGCAATATATATAGTGAGTTTTGCCTGTTTTTAACAGTTATACACAAGCATAAGAGGTGGTGGCCATGTGATGTTTATTGGCTTATTCAGTTTGTGTTATTTTTTATTTCAGATTAACATTAATGTTGAAAATATTGTTTCAAAACTGATTTATTTCCGAAAAACTGTAGAGAAGGGAATATTCTGCTATAAAAATAGATGTGGTTCTAAGATTTTGCATGAGAGTTTTTTACGTTTTTTTAAAACCAAGGATTATAAGTGATAATTGATAGAGACAAGAATTAATTTATGTCAGTATGTTACTGACTATTGATAATTTTTCATTAGTAAAAAGAAAACAAAAAAAAAATATTGCAAATTCTATCAAATCTTTATTAGTGATTCTATATTAATATGTTATAAAAGGTAATGATACACTAGATCAGCTTCAGTACGAGTCCAATCTCTGTTCTTTACTTGTATTGAAAACATCAGGTTACAATTATATTTTTTGTTTGTATACAGTCACGGCATCGATATCCATCTGACCAATTCTAATTAACTATTATCTTTAATCGTTTTCCAGTATTAGGCACCAACATACTTATTTACTGACAAATAATTAGATGGCTTGCTGGGTTGTGACCTAAAAAATTTCTTAAAGTTTATCCATCCTGAATTTGAATCCTTGGCTGTATCCATGGTAAGGTAGCAAGTCCTGCGTATATTTTGTCCCAAAGATTAAACTGCCTTCTCAAACTGATGAATCGACAAAAAAGTTTCAACGTGTGCTTGAGGTGGAAAGTTAAATGCTTTTTGTTACTACTGCTATTACTATCAACTATCGATTCCGCTAGTATGAAGATAACTATAGTGTTTTCTTTTTTAGTAGCTGCAGTTTGTGGAACAGTACCTCCATTTGTTCGCTTGAAGAAATAAGCCTTCAGTCCATGTGATAAAGCATCGAGGGTTTAATTATTATACAACTGACAACTTTTAAAATTTTATTTACTATTTGTGACAGGCTTAACTTCTATTCACCAACATAATAATCTTTAAGTTTCAATCTCCAATTACCTGCCAATGAAATCTAAAATTTTTATATATAGTTTGTAATCTTGAATAACATTTAATCTGAAACTATTTTCTGTCAATAGTTCTTTTAACAATTGTCTATATGTGTGTGTGTGTGATTGAATTTATTAAATGTATTATATATGTTATGAGCAATAACATCACATGATCTCTGAATGCTTTTTATGGAACAGTTGTTTTTATCACTCTCTAGAGACATTACTGTAAGTTTGAGTATTCAGTAGACACGGATAGTATAGAGCCACAAAGTCTCCATCTCCAGACATCACTTTCTAGCATTTTTCTTTATCATTGAAGAGTAAGATTTTATAGTACTAAGCCATCTGATACCCATCGATTATTTAAGCTTACAGTAGATAAGGTCTTAAAATTATTATCGATGAAGCAAAAAAATTTAATCATCAATAATGGTTTATTATCATTTCCATATATCCAGTTGAAATATTTTATTTTGTGACGTAGTATTATATAGACATTGTAATGGAACTCTTTGCATTGGAGATATAGACTTTTTTTTTTTTTTTAAATTATTTTGCAGATTTCGTTAAAAGACTATCGGTTTAATTTTAAATTTAAGGAAGCCTGCAAAGAAGACGTAATCAAATCTTGCTCTAAAATTAAAACAAAGTAAGTCTTCAATATTTTTTCATTTTATTGTTATCATGTTTTAGTCAACAATTGGCAAAGGTAATTCAGTATATGAGACATTTTTATTAGTTTATATATTTAGTCATCATATACTAATAATTTTATTGCCTTGAATTTTTTTAGTGTCTCATTTCTGTTTATCTTATTGTTTATTTGAAATCTGTTTAATAGCATTGTCTGCATTTAAATCCTTTTGAAAGTCATTTGTTTTGCTGCACTTTTATGGTAAATATTTTGAAACTGAACAGATATTTTTATATTTTAAGTACATGGTAGCCGCCCTACAAAAATAGTAGAATAAAAAAGCTGAGGTCATTTGCAACACACCTTTCTTAGAAAGTTACTCTTTTTTTCTTAAGTTCTAAGAATGTATGTAATCTTCAATATTCATTTTTTACCTTTTTTTTTATTCGTCAATAATTTCGGTTGAAGCCTGTGAAAAGTCATTTGTTTTCTCTAACAATTTTTTCCTAAGTAGGATTTAAAAATTCAGCGCATGTTCTTTTTCCACACTGTTTGGCTTTTTAAGATTCCTTTGAGTCTTTCTTAGTAATCTTTGATTATGTCAATTTTCACCAGAATTTATATATTATGTAATATTAATACTGGCAATATTCTTTATTATTTTTTACAGTGCTTTTTTACTATTCATTATTGATAGTTTCGATTGTCCCTGCAATTTTTTTCAGAACTTCTACTTATATTTTCAAATCTGAGATTTGGAAATATAAGTAGGAGTTCTGAAGAAGATTGCTGGGGCAATCGAAACTGTCAATAGGAGATTTTAAAAAAGCATTGTTAAAGTAATAAAGAATTTGGAAATATATATAGAAGTTCTGAAGAAGATTGCTGGGGTAATTGAAACTGTCAATAGTGGATTATTAAAAAACATTTGGCAATTCAATAAGAAAGATAAATTTATATATCATATTGAAATTTTTATATTTTGCTACTTTAATATATTAATAATTAGTTGGATGTTAGACTTCTTTTTAATTACTGGTCTTTTGTATTCTATTCTCATCCAATATGGAATTACATAGAGGACACTAAATTTTGTATTCCTATTCTTTTTCAATATATATTCTCCAACCTGTCCTATATTATAGTTTTCAGAATAATCTTACTTGCATGGTATATAAGTGATATGGTATGACAGTTTTCAAACCTTCTCAAAACTTTTCTTTTTTTCGACATCATTTATCATTTTCAATCAGTAATTTATTGCAAAATGGTCTCTATATTTATCTCAGTTTCTCTAATCCATAGGTTTCTCTTCTCCACATCACACAAACAAATTTCTGTATTTCATTCAACTGCTTCATATGTAGTCTCTTTACAATCTCTTGAGATCTAGTTTAAGCCTTCAACTATCCAACTCTTATCTTTTTCTAGTGATATATCCAGACCTGTTTTATTTCAATGATATCTATCAGTAATACATATTTGTTCTTTTATCTACATATTTCACTGATTTTTTTCTTATTACTCCTACCATACGTCTCTTCATACTTCATTAAATAGTCTATAAGTCACTAAATTGCTCTTCTGTTAAGTGTGTAAGGGTTCGCGAGTATAGAAATTAAAATTAAACATCACATGATCATCATTCGTTATGCTTATCCAAGCTGTTTACATAGTGGCTAAACTCTCCATACAGTAGCGCCACTCAGTGCAGACCAGAATAATCAATTAATGCAAGAAGGTTTGTGCATAAAATCCCTATCTAGTGTCTATTCATCCAATATTGCCAGACTAGTTTCTAACTTGTGGCTTTCATCAGTGAGGAGCCTTGGATCTGAGAGTACTGCACCTAGACCTTAGGAGATCCTAAGATCTAGGTACAGTGCTCTCAGATTCAAGGCTCCTCAATGATGAAAGCAACAAGTTGGAAACTAGTCTGGGGATATTGGATAAGCAGGCATTAGATAGGGATTTTATGCACAAATCTTTTTGCATCCATTGATTACTCTGGCTTGCACTGAGTAGCGCTACTGTACCGAGAGTTTAGTCTCTGTGAAATTAAAATTGTTAGACTGTTGAGTAATTTCAATATTAATTGGCATAATTTGGGACATTATTTTATTGATATTTCTTCAGTTACCCATAAAATTTTTAATGCGATGTCATCGATATGATCTCAAAAGTAATCTACCTTCTATTTCAAGTATTGAATATTTTTCCAAAATAGATTTTTCATCAAAAATTTTGAAGTAAAGATTTTACTAGTTAGATTAGGCAATTATAATATCTAGCACCACTTTGATAAGAATTTTATAAAATACATTAATTTTACAGTGTAGATTCATGTCTAATAAAAATCTTTTTTAAATAACTAATATTACATGAATGTGTAAGGACGTGAGTGTGGTTGAAACCAACCATCCTATTGAAAAAATGATTAAAAGGGTACATAATAATAATTAGAGATGAAGAAAACAAAAGTTGCAGATTATGCTTGTATTAATCAAACACATATTGATCATTAGAAAGGAATATTGAACAGAAAGAAAAAGTAAAAAAATAAAAATAAACTTTTATTCACATATATGCCCTAAAATGTTAAAAATAATTTTTCTTCAACTTTTACAAATTAAAGCGTGTATAAGAAAATGTCAATATGATAAAAAAAATTCCCAAACAAATCATGCTAATAACTTGCAACTAACACCCACTTCTTTGTATTTATCTGATGAATAGATTGATATAGATACAAGAAGATGGATGTTAAATGCAAGTTTATTTAGATGACTGTTTGGAATCTTGACTTCATGAATTTCATATTTTTATTCATGAGAACTGAAAACAGTTTTTTACTTTCTACTGCAGTTTTGTGAATAAAAGTTTCTTTAATTTTTTTTTCTACTTCTTCAAATTTTTAGTTTCAGAAATTAGAAATAAAGAGAATTTTAATAGAATTTAATACTGCTAGATGACAGCACTGTTTTTGGTGTTTTTGAGAGAAATGGAGAGAGAGCAATAGAAAGATTAGGAAGAAGGGTAGAGATACCATTAATAGGTGGCAAGGGAGTATATACATTGTCAGGTCTTTTATTTGTGGATGATGGATTTTTGTGCACATAAAGAAGACACGATATGGAAGTTATGCTGAGGACATGCACAAGAGTGGATAAAGAGATGGGGATTAAATTTAGTGAAGAAAAATTAGAAGTAATGATGATTAATACTGAGAAAAGTGAAGACAAAGACTTATCATGGAAGATATAAAGTTAAGTGTGGTGAATACATATAACTATTTGGTAATCGTCTGAAGTAATTAGAGAAATTGCTTGGCTGAATGGGAGAAAAAATTGATTAATGAAGCAAAGATAAAAAAGAGACTGATAAAGAAATTAACAGTGTTTTCATATAGTAAATATGATGTAGCTAGAATTGTTATGGAAGGGAGTGGCAGTAACAGGGTTAACTTATGGTAATGATGAATTATGTGTTAGTAAAGGGGTGTTAGATTAGTTAGAAAAAGTACAAAGTAGGAAAGCATGCATTAGATGTAGATGTGTGAATGGCAAAAGAGGCAATTCAAGGAAAAATGGGATACCAAGTTTTTATAAGAGAGATGCAAAAAGCAAAATGAAAATGTTCAGTAGATTGCAGTTTATGGATAACAAGAGAATAACCAAAATAGTATTTAATTGGGTTATGGGTGAGAAAGATAGTATGGTATGCAGAAGATTTGGATAAAGAATTTATATCAGTATACTTATACAAAAGGTGGGATGATTCTGTTAGGAGAATGGTGAGTGTTATAGTGACAAGGAATGGGATAGAAAATAGATGCGTTAATAAAGAATAGAGTTGGAGATATGGAGAACTAGTATGGAGAGTGAAAAGAGTTTAAATGTATACAGAAGTAAGCAGAATATTGGGTGTGAATTAATTTATGATGCAAGGAAAGTAGTTTACTGTTTAGCTTGAATAGAATTTTTAGCAACAAGGGAATATACATATAAATGGAGAAATGTGGATAATTTAGTCTGCAAGTTGTATAAAGAAAGCATGGAAAAAATATTGGGCATCTGTTAATTGAATATAAATGTCTGCAAGCAGAAAGGGTATAAATAATGAAGTTGTGGAAGAATAAATATAAACAAAGTGATTATGCAGAAAGTGGGTTCTTGATTTTTATGTTAGATTTGGAAAAAGATAAGGGGGATTTAGATATAAAGGCCATGGAATTGACAAAGATTATGTTGTGGAAATGGGATGGAGCAGGATAGAGAAGAATATAGGAAAACTTAGGGCAGGGAATGGAAAGGGAAGGTAAAATGGCTAACAAATATCTCTGGGCATAGTGGCTGAGAGATTCCTGACTCTGCAAAAGAAGTCACAGTGCATCACATCACACCCCAGAAAAAGTTAAAAATTTCAAATTTTTTGCTAATTTTTTAAAGATATATTATAATCAAGAATGCAATGATTCAATTTGATTGAAAATTGGGAAATGGGGAGACATTGAATTACAAAATTGTATACAGATTTTTAAAAAAGAGGACATATTAAAATAAAAGCATGAAAAGAAGAACATTTGAAGAAATTGTTCCCATGACAATAACAAATAATCATGAAAGTCAATTAAGTTTGATAACCCTTAATATTAGAAAATGCTCGTTAATACTGTCATTAAGAAAAAAAAAGGAAAATTGGGAAGATTCTTATAGAACCACTAAACGTCACATGATCACTATCTCATACTAGCACATAATTGTTATTAAACAAAGCAAAACTCTCCATACAGTAGTGCCATCTTGTGCCAACAAAGAGCAATCAATGCCTTCTGGTATCCATTGATTGCTCTTGTTGGCACAAGATGGCACTATTGTATGGAGAGTTTTGCTTTGTTTAAGATTCTTATAGGTAAGTATTTAAACTTTCTTCTGGTTATTGGTTTTGTCAGAAAAGTTGAATTGGTTTAAGTGTTAATTTAAATTTAGTTTTCATGAATCTAAAAATCACCATTTTGATTTTCCATACTAATATTGCTGCTGGTCAGGTCAGAAACACTTGAAAAAGAGAAAAGAATAATACCACCCGGAATG
Source organism: Epiperipatus broadwayi (assembly GCA_028023455.1). NCBI lineage: Eukaryota > Metazoa > Onychophora > Udeonychophora > Euonychophora > Peripatidae > Epiperipatus > Epiperipatus broadwayi. Next base: position 1,507,192 of record JAQFVV010006353.1, read on the forward strand.
TTGTATTATTTACTAAATTTGTGTGTTATTACTAATTGATGATTTTATTTGAAGTTTAAGTTTGAATTTTTCTAAAATCATTTAACAATTGAATGTAGGTAGTGAGAATATATATATATTTCTGTTGCAGCCGACAATTTAATGCACATTTATTTATGTTTGAAAAATTCGTAATTTATTCCGTTTTTTTTTTAGTATTACTTATTTTTAAATAGAATTTGTAACAATACATCCTATAATTCACAGAATAATATTTTAGTATAATTTAATTTAGTATTATTTATTACAGTGGCAATTTTTTTTTAAAACAGATCGGATGTTGTAGAGTGTTTGAGTAAAAATGTTCGTGATGATGTACTGACTGATAGGAAACAAAAAATATCTAAGGAATGCAGAAGGCAGCTTAAAGTTGAGCTCTTGCAGAGGGTAAACATGTATTCTGAATTTTGTTTATTGAAGAATTTTTACTATCATATACATATTTCGCTAATTTATTGTAGAATGAAAACATAAAATTGGATGAAAATTTAAGCAAAGACTGTAAGAAAGACGTTGAAAAACTCTGTAGTGATATTAGTCCAGAAAATGCTCAGGTAAAGAAATATTTTTAATGTTGATTATTTGGCGGGAAAATATCAAAATTTGATTTTACATTAATGATTCGTAAATGAGAGAAATTTTGCCTTTAAATATTCAAGAGAATTTCTGAACATGAATCACACCCTCCACATGCACACACACAATTATAAGTACTGTAATTACAGTTGTGAATATATATGAATTGTTTGAAATTATTGATTTATAATAATTACTGTTAAAAGTAACTGATATACTTTTGTTCTTAAGAAAAGGTAGAGAAATCGAGAAGATTTTTATAGATAAATATGCGAAATTTCTACTAACTGTTGCTCTGGAAGTATAACTCAGTTGGTTAGAACATTACTTTAAATTCAATATTCAAGAATCTAAAAATCCAGGTTCGATTACAATGTTAGTACTGTCCCTGAATACTTGGAGAAGGGAATAATGCCATGTGAAAGTTGAATGTATTTGGAAAGTTTAAATACAGTTTACTACAGTTTGAATTTTCTAAAGACATTGAATATTTAATATTAAATGATGGGAATAGTCCAACATTTAATTACTACCAAAATGCCACCAATGTAACCTTCAAACACTGATATACCTTTGACTGTCCTTTATTAAGTTCTTTTTATTCATCACAATCTTCTTTATAAACAAAGAAAACTTAGTAAAAGACAGTCCATTCTTTTATTATATGTGTTGTTGAATATTAAAGCTAGAGGATATATCAGTTATTATAAAATGATAATCTGAAATATTTCGTACACACACACACACACAAATAATAAGGAAAACTTAGTAAAAGGCAGTCAGTTTTTTTTATTATATATATTGTCAAATATTAAAGCTAGAGATATATCTGCTATATTATCTCACTATGCTAGCTCGCTATTTAAGTTGTGTTTTTTTTAACAAATGAATGAAAAAGTGAATTCACCTTTCATTTACTATCTTAAGATTTTAAATAGCGTATAATTTAGATAAGGATAACTATAAAGACAAATCTAAATGCACTTAGATGTTACTACAACTTAACTCGATAAACTTTCTATTTATGTTTACATGGCTGAATTAATTTCTAATCATTTTAATAATTTGCAAACGATTATAATTTAACTATATAACACCCAAATAGAAATATGCATAAGACTAAAATGGCAATTTTATATAAAGAAACAACAATCTATATACATATTATCTATTAGTCTTTTTTTAAAATAGTCAAATGAAAAAATGAACGGATCTATCATGTAGTAAGATCATAAATTAGACAATGATAAGTATAGAGATGAATCTATATAAGTCAAGATGTTGCTTGGGTTTCATTTGTTGAACTTTTTTTTTTTTTTTAACAAGGTAGCATTGGTTTCTAATCATTTTAATGAATTTCAAACCTTCATAATTTACTATGTAGGAAATACAGATGTGCATAACACTAAAATGACATTTTTATTCTGTGATAGAACGAGGTCAAACCCGGTCACAACAAGTGCAAAAGGTGGTCATCATCATACGAATATGTTGACTATTAAATTTAGCGGTCTTAAATTTGATTAGTTTTATTTTTATTTTATTGCGTGGTTATGGTTGTTTAAATGTGTATATAGGAAGGGGGGGGGGGCATGCTATGTTGTTTCGAAACAGTTATGTATATGCGGGTTATGGATGTGTGTATGAATGGGTTTAACTGTTGGGAGGGGAGAGATGAGGTTTTCTCTTGCTTGGTTGTTTTGTGAGAAGCATAGAAATTGACAGAACAATTAAATTTGAAAGATGCTAAAAGCGTTTACGTTTCTCAGTAGGAATCCGGTTGGGCATAAAACAAGACAACAGGAAATAGGAAACTAGTGAACTTTCTAGAAAGAATGGAGGGAGGTATAAACGGAAAGGACCCGGAATGCTAGGCGTCTTGTCTCTGCAGAGAATGAAGTAAAAGTATAGAGATATAGCTAGCACAGCAGAAATTGATAGAATAATTTTCACATCAAATCGCGGTCGAAATGGAAATGTGGGGGTGAGTCTAACGTATCGGGCTCAAACCTTATCCCAAACTAATTGTGTGCTGCTACGACTAATGAAGAAAGAATATGCCTCATTGGATTAAAAGCTACCGCCATTATCAAAGCTGTGAATCGTCAAGTTTCTGGAAATGGAGATCGGAAAATTAAAGAAGAAACCTTGCTTGTTGTCATAAATTTGTCTGGATTCATATTAAACTGGTAAGTTTTATTTTACGAGATCCCTGGGGAAATGCAGGTAGTATAAACTTTTGTATCGATTTCAGTCTAAATTTCATAACAGATTCCCTCGACTTTGTGAACAAAATTCGGTAAACATGAAATTATCAAGTCATGACAAAATTTTGTAGTTCAAATTTTTTTCACCAGAGTGTTTCTTGTCGAATTATTTAAAAATTTGTTACTGGGCGACATAAAATTATATTATAAAAAAATAATTAATAACAAATAGTTATATTATAAAAAATATCTGATAAAAAATAATTTATTAAAATAATAACAAAATAAACGGCCCGGATATTATGCAGTCAACATTTTACGCATATTCTGTAATAAGTTCATTCATAATTCCTGTCCATTATAGTTTTCGCTTATAAATAGCGATAAAATTTGCAAAGACGACCTGCGTTGGATGTCGCTGAAAATATGTTGCGCATTCTTCGTGGCAAAAATTGTCCAGTCTATTATAGTATGGCAACTTACCCTTGTCTCGTGAGCAATAAAACATTGGCAAATTATATGACCAATAATATACTATAAGCATAATTGTCTTTAGGGACAAGCGGCTTTAAAAAAAAAAAACCCCACCCTTTCTGATGGATACACGGCGGCGACAATCTCCATTGCCACCTGTGACCATCTCCGCATTCTTGCTGTCTGATCAGAGAATACTGCACGCCGCAATGCTGGCATAGGATACTATTCTTAAGCAGGCGCCTCCTTGCTAACTCCGGAGTTCAAAGTTCATCCATCAACAGCCACGAAGTCCAATTTTCTATGCGAATATCTGCAGCATGTAACATTTCATTCTCTGGCTCTACAACTATATTATCATTTGCAGGATTCATTTTACAGACTATGTCTGAAAACTGAAAAACTCTTAGAAAGCCGCGTCTTACAACTTTGAAAAACTTGCAAAAAGTGCCCCAAGACAATGTAACAATTTTACCAACAATACTTTATTCCAATCCTACCTATAGGAATTTGCTTTGCGAATTTTATCTTTTATATAAGCGAAAACTACATTGGTGGTTGAGAGGTCAGCGACAGCTGCTTTACAAGCAATTGTCCCGGGTTAGCAGGTTCGCTTCCTGGCTGATGCTATGACACATGAGAAAAAAAAAACTACAATGAACAGTAGTAATTTGACAAGAAAGACTGGTGAGAATTCGAATTTTGTCGTGACCTGGTAAGTTCATGTTTACCCAAAATTCAACTTAAGATTATTTATCAAGAAATAAATTGTGTGAGCTTGTATTTTCATTAATAGTTGACGTCACTCCTTGGACTAAACTAATAGTCATAAAAGAAAAAAACTTAATAAATAAAAAAGAGTAAGAAATTTTTTTTCAATCTGTTCTCGACTTTTAAACCTTACTTCCAATGTAGATTGCATATATGAATGTGTGTGTGTGAATCGAAACAGCAGGGCATTAATTTTATGTATTGAAGGGTTGTTCTTTCCTCAATTATATAATATTATCGATTGACATTAATTTGTAAACTAATAAATTTTATGCTAGCTTCTAAAATCACATATGTAATATATTTTGTTTGTGTAGTTGTAACCCATTAATGACGGTTTTAAAGTAGACAGATTCTCGATTATAAAGGGGTACTGGAATATGAGGGTGATTATTTCTAGCTCATATCTACTCCAGGCAATAATGCCACCCATATGAGGGGGATTATTTCTAACTCATATCTACTCCAGGCAATAATGCCACCCGACTTGAGTCTGAGCTAGCCGACGGTTAAACCTCTCTAGTCTATAGTTATATATTAGTCGCTCATCATTAGCTTATCGCCTTCGCGTAATTCTTATTTTATATCTGATTGGCACTTGGAATCTGCTAGATGTCCATAAATACGCGTTGGGAAAACTATTTTCCTTATTGTTATAGATTAGAATAGTACATACGGTAGAAGTATTTTTTGCGTATATTCTCATAAGTAATAGAATCGCATATATGTGTGTGATAATAAATATATATGTCTACTATTCTACAAGAAAAAGGTTTTGTTACAAATTTTGCGTATATTCTCATAAGTAATAGATTCGCATATGTGCAGTAATAAATCTATATATGTCTACTGTGCTATACGAAAAGGGAGGTTTTGTTACAATATAAACAACAGTCTGCGTATACATGATCTGGTGACATCGTTTAGTTAATCTTTTTTTTTTTTTTCTACGAATAGATAAAGTAATGAATTTTTTTTGCCTACTCTGGTAAGATTTTAAGCAGACCATAAATTCGACAATAAAGATTAATGTAAATAGGCAAGATGTTGTTATGGCTTCGTTGATAAATGAAGTACAGTATATATATTTACAAGGCAGAATTAATTTTTAATCATTTGAATAACTCTAAAGACTACATAAATCATTATGTAACAAATATAAATAGGTGTAATTCTAAACTGGCATTTTTATATGAACAAACAATCAAATAACATGTATATATTTTCTACCATTTTCATTTTATTCCCAAAACCAATTTTTTATCGTTATTATTACTGTCTAATTCACAGTCTATTTAAAGTCTTAGGTGACAAAAGGGTTGCATATATGGGATCAAATGGGGTGCTTTTTACCATATAATTGATGATGAAATTGTGATACACGTCACATATACCTACACTTATGATCATTACTAGTTATCCATAAATAGGCGTGACCATTCGAAACCAAAAAAAAAGGTCTAAAAAAGAACAAAAGATAAAAATGTGTTTTGCAATTAATATATAAATTAATCTATGAGTTACAAATATGCTCAATATACCCCACATGAGGTGCTAAACCTTTTAATATGCTATTTTGCAATGCTTCTTTGGACCACTTTTGAAGTCTCCTTTTTTTATGAAAGACTAAATGTACCTTGACTAATTGTAGCTCCTCATTGTATTCTAATCTCGGCCATATCCTTCCAGTGAAAGCAATCACTGTTTCATCTTCTAAATTCCTTCGATAGAACGTCTTTACAGTGTAATTTGGGTTTCATTTTCCATGAAAACCATGCTCAATTCAAGTTCACCATAAAATATTTACTTACTAATGCACATTGCATATAACGTTAATTATTTGAAGTTAAAATTAAAATTTGAATTTTTTTTTTTTTTTTAAAAATTGTAAAATCATAATATTTACAAGTTACTTATGTTGTTTTTAAATAAGACATTTATTTTATATAGCACAATGTTTTTATAAACATGTAATATTAATAAGCCAATAAGCTAATGCACATGCGCTTTGTAGATTTATCTATGTAAATGAATACTCCCACTTTCTAAACACAAGATAAAGTCTTTGTGAAAAGATAGAATGAATCCATCTATCTTTTCGACCCAAACGTTTATATATGGGAAAATCTTAAGTATTTGGAAATGAGAGGGTGAAGATGTTAATTGATCACTTTAAATTATTTTTTTACTATATGAATGAATGACGCTTGCGAAATTTCTAGAATTTACAATACGTCATTCTTATTAAATTTATACTTTTTTTATATATTTAAGTTTTTGTTTTTTTTACATGATCACCATTTTTTATATTTACACAATCTGTTAAAATAGTAGCAATTCTCCGTACAATAGTGCCACCTGGTGCAAGCCATAGTAATCAATGGTTAGAAGATTTTTGATACATAAATTTTCTAGCATCCTTTGATTACAATGACTCACACTAGATGGCACTATTTGTATGGAGAGAGTTGCTACTGTTTGTTTTGTAATTATATTTTAATGTGAAAATGATGATATTATTTCTTCTCTAGGTTTTTGAATGTTTAAAATCAAACAGGAAAAAATTATCGCCGACATGCCACAAGACATTATTCAACAGAGAAGTAAGAATATTTTATAATTTTTTTGTTCAAAATTCGATTAATAATTCCTACTGTTTTGTTAATTAAATAGTTTAAGGTTAATACATATCAAACTATAATTGCTGATTGTCTTTTGTAAGTGAATGTTACATATTTAATTGATATAGTCATATGAGTATATATATTAATTTTATAAATCTGATATCATTCAGTACTTTGAGATCAGATTTTTGCAAAAGTTATGACATTTGACGATGATACTTAATTGGGGGAAAAAAACTCAATTATATCATACAGCAATTCAATTGTGAAAACACCGTCTTTTTGATATAGCCAGTTTTTGTTTCTATTCTTTGTTTTTTCATTTAATTTTGATTGGCTATTTATGGCCCGATCCCTATTCATAATGACAGCAATCTAATTCAGTGAGCATCATCGCCTATCGGCCCATTATTACCAGTGGATGTATGTTATCATCTCTCTATACAATCATTTTTCCATGGTCATGAATGCTCATTCCGATCAAGATAAGATGGAATTTGGATTAGTCTATTATTTCAAGGCAAGATGAGACATGATACTAGTGAAGATTCAAAACGAATCTGATGTTTTCTAAAAATTTGAATCCTTATGTAATGTAATTTTGAGTTCAGACTATAACTGGATCACAAATAGCAGATAGAGTTATGAACTTCAGATAAGGGAGTTAATACTCGATCTTGACTATCTCCTATTCCCTTTTGTGATAATATATTGATTTAACTAAGACTAATACTGTTCCAATATGTCTTTTCTGTTGGTTTTCTGTGCCTTTTTGCCCCTTCATGCTCCCTTTATTTTTATTTTTCCCCAAGTTTTTCCATCTTTTGGGATCCTGCAATGGGGTTGCAAAATAATACAGCTTGGAATCAAACACAATCCCTTGCTTTATTTCAGTGATTTCTTTGTTCTTTAATAAAATCTATATTTGACCCATCCATTTAGTTCTTGAGGTATTTCAATAGAAGTGTTAAAAAAAACTAAGGCAAATTTTGACATTGTGTTTTATTAGAAAGAAGAATTACATTGGAGATAGAAATGAATAGGTCTCTTTCAAAAGAAATCGAACAACTAAAGAACTATTAGGTTATTATATAATCTCTGCTCTAGGAAGACTATGTAGATGTGTGTTACAAGAATCGATTTCCTGTGAAATAATTGTGCAGTGAACATTTTCACCATCAAATAAGCAATACGAGAAACAAAATCATACTTGAGGAAGGCTGTTGGAATATGTTTTACAAAACAAGATTACAGACTTTGGCGAAATGGATTTACTGTAGAATGACTGTGGTATTCACATAGTTATTTAATTTATCCAAACAACTAAAGAAACTATCAGGTTATTATATAATCTCTGCTCTAGGAAGACTATGTAGATGTGTGTTACAAGAATCGATTTCCTGTGAAATAATGGTGCAGTGAACATTTTCACCATCAAACAGGCAATACGAGAAACAAAACCATACTTGAGGGAGGCTGTTGGAATATGTTTTACAAAACAAGATTACAGACTTTGGCGAAATGGATTTACTGTAGAATGACTGTGGTATTCACATAGTTATTTAATTTATCCAATTTCAGGGGCTTCCAACACATGGTATAAATAATGTGGTTGATTCTAAGTAATACTCATATTCAATATTTATGGTTTTTTTATCTATTAAAATGATAAAGAAACACAAAAGTCCCTAGGATTGTGATTAAAATTTTAGTTGTAAACTAATTAGCGCATTCACAAACTATGTTTTGGAACCTTCTAACCACATTCCTTTCCAAACAGATAGGCGCTTAGAACATGTTGACGCATGTCTCCATTTGCACATAAAGTATAAAATAAAGACCATTATCTCATACTATCTTGTAATTTTGAAAATATTTCACTCTCTCTCTTGTTCTGTCAATGAAAGATTCCAAATTTTAATCATATTTTTAAAAATGATAAGGCAAAAAAGACATGTTAAAAAAATCAGCACATGTTCACGAATGTCAACAAAAAAACAACATTAATTTTAACCACGTGTTATCTGTTCGCCTTATGTTAACATTTGGATGTTATGTTGTAAATGGAATTTATTGAAAAATGTATTTCAATTTTTTAAAATTAACATTCAATTTGGAATACATTTGTTGATATAAAGTCAACAAGCTATTCAATTGTTAAATTGAAGAATGTTAATTGTAAAAAATTTGAATGCATTTTTAAATAAATTTTATTCCTAAAATAAAGTCCAAATGTTAATATGAGGCAAACATCTAACGTGATTAAAATTAGCATTGACATTCATTAACATGTGCTGACTTTTTAACATTTCTTTTTCACCTTATCATTTTTGGAAATATGATTAAAATTTGGAATCTTTCATCGACAGAACAAGAATCAGTGGAATATTTTCAAAATGTCAGGATAGTGCCAGGCTAAAAAGTATGTGATAATGGTCCTTATTTGTGTTAATGATGATGCAATGGCGGTGTTGTGTGCAAATATGTTCTAAACACCTATCTTTTTGGAAGGAACATGGTTAGAAGACTCCAAAACATTGTCTGTGAGTGCATTGTGATTAGTTTACAGCTAGTGTAGTGAATTTACATTAAAAATTTTTTTAATTACAACACTTTGGATGTTTATGCTCACCCGAAAAGTGATGTCTGTTCATATCTTTGTTATAGTTTGCTTAATAATCATGTTTTATTTTCTTTGCTAATTTACGTTTAAAAAGTTTTTATTTACAAATCTTTGGACATCTGTGTTTCTTTATCATTTAAAAAAAAACACAAATATTGTATGTGATAACTTAGAGTCAGCCATGTTGTTTATATCATGTATTGGGAGCCCCTGAAAATGGGTAATTTAAAATAAAACAGATGGCAACCTTTCCAACAGGCAAACTACATAAATACAAAAAAAAAAAGATTTTTAATTACAACCCTTTAGACTTTTGTGTTTCTTTATCATTAAAATATTGAATACAATAACTTAGAGTCAGCTATATTGTTTATACCATGTGTTGGAAGCCCCTGAAAATGGAAAATTTAAAATAAAATAGGTGACAAGCTTTGTGGCAGGCAAGCTACATAATACTGAAAACATATTCACCATCAAGCAAGCAATAATAAAGAGAAGACAGAAAACAGAAAAATTTTCACTATTTACAGCTTTTGGAAAATTAATGAGATTATTCTATTAACAATGTTTCTTAGAAACCATCATCATCATTATTATTAATAAAAATAAACTCCTTTTCAAAAATATAGTTTTAAATAATCTTCTCTATAAAAAATTCAATAAAATTGTTCTCCCGTCTTTTTATTTTTAAAAACTTATTTTCATGAATCCATATCAATTCTAATACATTATACATGTTCCTGACAATCTAGCCTAAGAATAGCAAGATGCCCATTTACTGATTAATATTGGAATAGCTTTTACCTTTAGCTATCAATAGCAAGATAGCCATTTACTCACTAACATTGGAATAGTTTGCTGAATTAGATATAGGCTGACTGCTTGAAAGTAAATACCTTCAATCTGATGTTAGAATGTGAAAAAAATATTCTAAATTTAGCCCATCTTAGATATAAACACAAATTGTAGGCATGGCTATGTATATGTAAATAATAATTAACAATCTGTATCATGTCCAGATAGCGTTGTCTATTGTAAATATGTATAGCAGCAATATAGAACTTGTATAGATGGAAATTAGGTTAGTTAATTCTTATGATCATTAAAATATGAATACCAGTTTAATAGAGTGTAGTTTTTTAAGTTATTAATACATTAAAAAAAAAAAACCTTGCTAACAATTTGATTATAAAAATATTGTCAAATAATATATATATAGATTTTCAGTAGCCCACGGCAGGACAAAGATCTCTCGAAGAAAGCCTCTTGGAAGCATACTTAAGTAAAAGGCTTTATTCATCAAGAGTATTAAATCTAGAAAGCTTGGGAGGTGTTTTTCATCTTTTTTTTTTTTTACTTCTAACTAAAAAATAACAAGATACCCATTTACTAACTAACATTGGAATAGCTCTTACCTCTAGCAAAGAATAATCAGATACTCATTTACTGACTAACATTAAAATAGCTCTTTTACCTCTAGCTAAGAATAGCACGATACCCATTTACTGACTAACATTGGAATAGCTTGCTGAATTAGACATAGGCTGATTGCCCGAAAGGAAAATGCCTTCAACTTTTTTTTTTTTAAAGTGTCATAGCATAGGCCGGAACGCGAACCCGCAAGGCTGTCGCGCTGACCTCTCGACCACCAATGCAAGACAAATGCTCCAACTTGATGATAGAATGTGAGAAAATATTCTAAATTTAATCCATCTTAGATTTGAATCAAAATTGTAGGCACGTCACTTTGATGCACTACACCATGAGCTATACATATATGTAAATAATAATTAATCATTTTATATGTTGAAAGGTGTTCATTACAATGCAAGTTTTACAGTAGATGTTTATAATTTGGGGTAGTTGTCGGTTACGTGTACTGTGATCACTAGATGACGCTGCAATACCATCAAGAACCACCAAGAAGTCTGCAAGTGATAAATTTCTGTCCAAAAATTGCTGAAATAGATGGAAAATTAAAATGCAAAAATCGCTGAAATTAATGGAAAATTAAAATGCAAAAACCACTGAAATCGATGTAAAATTAAAATGCATGAGGCAAGAAATGGGAAAATTAAAAATGCAAAAATCACTTGTTAGTTTGTAAAAGTTTTTATAGATGCACTTAATAACTTACACTCTATTACACATTCTTGAAATATATGAATAAAGTCATCTTAAAAGGCAAATGATCCCCCCCAAGATGCCTTTCATATTGAAGCAAAACTCGAAGCTATACATAACTTGAGCTCTGTATATATTATTTGAAGTAGAATTATTTTAAATATAGTTATGATTTTTATGAATCACGATGTAAATTATGATATTAATTAACTATTTCAGAAAGAAGTAATGGAAGATATTGGAACAGATTATACTTTGATGACAGCCTGCAAGCAAATGATCTCTGTAAGAAATTAACTTTTTTTTTTAATTTTAAATTTTATTAATTAAATTAAAAGGAATGAAATGAACTAAAAGATAGAATGTACAACATTTAAAAACTTTAATATAAGTAAAACATTTTTTGGTTGCCTTATTAATTTTTCAATAACAACTATATATATATATGTGCACATCTACCAGCAGAATGTTAATGGTTGACTGTCTCTTTCTTTCCAACCTGACTGCAGCATCATCTATGAATCAATTCATCTGATACATAGCAACACTGTTGAGCTATTCACCAAAACAATTTTAAGATACTAGACTGGATAATGAGTTACAACGTAAAATGTGATGGTGTGTTTTACACCTTAATCCATGACAGGTCATTGTATTAATATTAAATTTTGTTTTAAATTGGTGAAAACTGCTATTGAAATAATTAAAATGATTTAAAGTATGGCGATGAAACCACGAATATTTTTCAAGCGGTTTTTGGATTTCATGATGATAGGCATTGCATTGAAGATAACCTATGAAGATATGAAACATACTGTCACGTTTAATGTTCTCACTTGTGGTCAAGACAAACTAGTATCTTAAAATTTTTGTGGTAAATAGCTAACCTATGTCACTAGGTAACGTGTTGATTAAGCGATGGCATTACAGGCATCTTGGAATAAAATATCAGTCATTTTTTCACATGGACATATTGTGTGCATTCGCTTTTACTAAAAAGAACGTTACTCATTCTATGATCATAAAGTAAGGTGAAAAATAAAGGGACTTAATTAGTGAAAATGATGTGGTATTTATAATTTTGATACAATTAGTAACATTTTTTATATTTCTTCGCAAGACAATTAGTAACAAAACAGGACCATATAATCACTATAGAAGTATTTTTGCTCTCACTTTGATTTTTATTATAGTATCAATATGTTATCCATTATTCTTCTATGTAAAACTTTTGTGAATTACATGTAAGTAATAAGAAAATTCACTTGTGGCACATCTTTGCTTTTTTAGTATGCATAGGTATAGTCTAAAAGTGAAACAAGTAGCCATACTAACAAAAAATATTAATAAAATCTCATTTCAATAATATTTGTTACATTTAACTTATTAAAGACCATTTTGGTGCATTGGAAGTCATTTTGCATTGAATGCTAAAGTGTTCGATTGAGTTGCTTATCTTTTTATAAAATATTTTTTTCTTAGAGGAACATACTTGTTTATTAGGTGTCGGAAAACTGAAGGATTTGCCTCTTTTGGTTTAAAATGAGCTTATTTATGAAAGAAAATATTTACAATATGCATAATTATGCATGTAAATTTTTTAAATATTTTATTTATGATTAAAATATATTGACATAAAATATTACAAGCTTTCATAATAGCTATTGTAAGTTAATACAAAATTTTATATTAATATGATTAACTTAAACATATATGACATATATAGAATTTCTGTGAAAGATACTTAACAAATAAACAAATTATTTAGCAATCTTATTTGATCAAATGTTCACCTGTGAAAGTCACAGATACCCTAAACCATTATTTATTAAACATTCACGTTCAATAGAGATAATGGCACAAGATATATGATGAGAAATTATTTTGGGTCTTATTTATATAGCATCTGATTTCATTCTGCTAGAGTTGCTGAGTTCAGTTTTAAAAGTTTGGGTCAAAGGGGTATTTTCATAAAAATATTGTTTCAATGAAAAGGATGGTTCAGTGTACTTACTCAAGTTTATACCACTGTGAATGTAATTGCAAGTTTATTTCATATGTTGCAGAATTACAAAAGCTGAGTAATTTGAATGTAAATGTAATTGGGTAATTAAAATATTATATTTTTAAATGTTATAACCAAAATATAAAGATAAACTATATAAACTGTTGGCTTTAGCTATGACGAAATATTTTAGAGGTCATTCATATGATATCTGGTTCAGAAACATTTACTGAGCCAAATTGTAGCAGTTAATGCAAGAAAAGGATATGTATTGTATTTAAAATATCTTCTTGTTGCAACAAATGGTGTATTGAGTTTATCTAGCACAAATGTAATCGTGAATTCGCATCCTTTGCTTATTTTTGTTGAAAGTTGTAAGAATTGAATAATTTAAAAATAAGAGATTGGTTAAATAAAGGATTACATCTTTAAATATTAATTATGGAAAACGTGGAAATAAATATTTTACACTATTTCTGTCAGCTATGATGAAATTTTTTTGGGTCTCGTTCGCATGATATCTGATTCAAAAAGATTTTCTGAGCTAAATTTTAAAAGTATATTGATGGAGGAGATATGCAAGATATTAAAAAACGTTTCTTAGTACAAAGATTGTGTGTCTTATATTAAGTTCACTTAAAAATGAATCTTAACTGCGAACTAATTAAATTTGCACGGTTCTTTTTGTCTTGTTCATATGATAATCTGATTCTAAAAGATTTGTTTTGAGCTAAATTTTAAAAGTATATTGATTAAGTTTAGTTACTTAAAATATCAAAAATATTTTCATAAGCATCAATTGTATTTCTCTTGCTTGAAGTTCAGTAAACATGAATCTAACTACAAACCAGTTTGGTTTGTTTCTTATTATAAACTTCACTAGGTAAATTCAAGTAATTTAAATGTCCTATATATTTTTAAATGTGATACTGGTTAAAATATTAGATTTTTAGCTGTGATAGATGGGGGGGGGGAATGTTAGTGTGAAAATAAATATACCGATTAGCTGCGGAAAATATTTTTTTTTAGATCTTATCTGTGTAGTATGTTATTCAAAAATGATTTCTCAGTAAGTTTAAAAGTATATTTGGAGAAAGAGTTGTGTAATGTATTAAAAGTGTATTATCATTAGTAACTATCGCAAAACAATTTGGTTATGTAATTCAAGAGTTGAATAATTTAATTTATTTAGCATAATTTTAAATATCAGATTTGTTAATGCTGTCAATTTTTAAAAGTTGGCAGCAGAAGAAATAAAAATATAAAAGTAACTACTCGAAACAATTGCAGTTAGCTGTGACACAATTTTTTGGGTCTCTTTCGTGTGATATTTGATTCAAAAAGAGATGTAATATTTAATCTTCAAAATATGCTCACAGTGAAATATATTATAAAAATATCTCGATGAAAAGGTGTTCATGATGCTTATCTAAGTTTATTTAAACATAATATGTAATTGCAAAGTAATTTGATATGTTTCAGAATTACAAAAGTTTAATAATTTGAATTTAAATATAATTGGTGTAATTGCAAACATAGTATCATTTAACCATATTGTATTGTTGGCTTTAGCTGTGATGGAATTTTTTGGGTCTCGCTCATATGATATCCGACTCTAAAGGATTCTGGGTAAAATTTTAAAGAGTTTCTCAGTGAAGGGTTATATATATTCTATTTAAAATATTTACTCGTGTTCTGTTAATCTTATTTAAGTTTTCACAAATTAACCGTAAACACATTTTCTTTCTTTATTTTTGTTGAAGAATTGCGAAATATGAATAATTTTAAAACAATTGGTTGTGATGTAACATTGAAATTCATTAACTAAATTATAGCTTATTTTAAATATTGCTGGAAGAAAAAATGGGAATACGAAAACAAATATTGTAAAGTTTTGCTGTTAGCTATGACGAAATTTTTTGGGTCTCGTTCGTATGATATCTGATTCAAAAAAGATTTGCTGAGCTAAATTTTAAACATATCTTAATTGAAAGTAAGTAAGTTACTAAAAATATTTTTCTAATTCCATGGTTGTTTGTCATAACACTAAATTCACATAAATTTGACTGTGACTGCAGTCTAATTTTCTTTGTTTCTTTTTGTTGTAGATTTACATAAGTTGAGTAATTTAAATATAATATGCGGATATTTAAGTATAGCATTGTTTAGAGTATTAGAAAAAAGTGTGATTATTTGGAGAAAAATGTTAAATGTAAAAATAAATATTTTTATAAGCGATGATGAAATATATATTTTTTCTGGTATCCTGTTCAAATAGGATTGGCTAAGTTAAGAAAGCACTTTCAGTGACTGGTATATAAAGATTTTATCATGAGTATATCTTATATCAGTTTGTACAATTGTATACCTATCTACAAAACAATTCATTGGGTGTCATTCAAGAATTGAATCATTTAAATCTAATTTGGATAATGTGCTCGTTCTTTAAATGTTGGCAACAGAACAAAGGGGAATATGAAAATGAATATTTTAAATTATTTATCTAAAGTATCGTGAATTTTATTGAGTCTTGTTCATATGATATCTGATTCTAAAAAATTTGCTGAATTAAATTTTAAAAGTATATTGATGAAGATAGTTTTATAAAATATCAAAAATATTTTCTTATTGCATCAGTTATATTTCTTGTATTAAATTCACATATACATGAATCTAAACGACAAAGTGGTTTGCTTTGTTTTTTTTGTTATAAACTTGTTTAAGTTAAAATGAGTACTATAAAAATAATATGTATTATTCTAAATATAGTAGTTGTTAAAAATATTAAATTATTAAAATGAGGTAAATGGCAACAAATGTCAATATGAAAATAAATATTTCTATTAGTTGTGGTGAAATATTTTTTTTTAAATGTCTTATGTGTAATATCTTATTTATAAAGGATTTCTCATAAAATTTAAAAGTACTTTCAGAGAAAGAATTATGTAAAGTGTTTAAAATATTTCATCATTAGTACAATTTGTTTGGTTGTGTAATTCAAGAAATGTGTAATTTAAATCTAATTCGAGTAATTAGTGCCCTCAATCTTTCCATGTTGCAAATGAAAATATGAACATATCTATTTGAAACAAGCACAATTGGTATGATGAAATTTTTTAGTTGTTTTTTATGTGATATCTGACTAAAAAAAATTGTCAAGTTAAATTTTAAAAGTATATTTATAGAGAAATATATTGCAAAAACCCTATTTCACTGAAAGAGTGATTTCTTATGCTTATTCAAGTTTATAAAGAAACAAAGTATAATTACAATCTAATATGATATATTACAGAATTACGAAAATTGAGTGAAGGTAATGTAAATATAATTGGTTTAATTGAGAACATCACACTGGATAACCAAACTATTAAAATTTTTAAACGTTGCAAGTGAAAGTGTTTACATAAACGATGTAAACTATTGGCTTTAACTGTGATGTTTTGAGTTTCATTCGTATGACATCTGATTCAAAGAGATTTGTTGAGCCGAATTTTAAAATTTTTTTAACAGAGAGGAGCATACATTATATTTAAAATATTTTCTTGGTGTAATGAATTGTATTTTACATCTCCCTACATTTTCAGGAATGTAACCATTAACTCATTTGCTCTGTTTCTTTTATTGAATAATTGCAAGATTTGGATGATTAAAAAATAATTAGCGTAATTATAAATATGAGGCATTGATTAAGTAAAGTGCTATATCTTCAAAAATTGGCCACCTAAAAAATAGAAATATGGAAATATATATTTCGAACTATTTCTGCTAGCTATGATGAAACTTTTTTGAATCTCATTTGCATGATATCTGATTCAAAAAGATTTGCCGAGCTAAACTTCAAAAGTATATTGATGAAAAGAACTATGTCAGATATTAAAAATATTTTTATTAATGCAATAGTTGTATCTATTAAGCTAAGTTCACTTAAATATGAACCTAACTGAAAAACAGAAAAACGTGTTTTTTGTTCTCTTTTGCTGTAGATTAACATGGGATTAGTGATTTGAATGGAATATATTTATTGGTAAAAATAGGCATGGGCTTGAACATTAAATTTTTTAAGTCTAATAACTGAGAGAAAATGGCACTATGAAAATTAATATTTGTATTAGTATTAATGTTATATTTTTTCAGATCTCATCTATGTGTATCTTATTTATACGTGATTTATTGAGTTATAAATTTAAAAGTATCTTCAGGGCGAATGGGACATAATACTTTAAAAAGGTTTGTCATTACTTTTTACTGTGAAACAATTAGTTTGATTGTTTCATTCCATAGTTGAGTAATGTAAATCTAATTAGTGTATTTACTAATATTGCATTTATTGATAAACTAGATGTTTAAATGTTTCCTAAAGGTTTATGATGATGGTGTTTTAGTTGTATTTATATGTTGGACTATTTCTATCATCTAATATGAGTATTGGATGTCTTTAGAAAAATTTAACTTTATTTAAATATTTTAAATACATTCAACTGTTAGTAATAGCGCACAGGTTAGTATACACACAATGTTTCAAGAGGTATTATTCTCCCTTCTTAAGGTATTGTTGGCATGACCAGTGAGGGTACTAGCATGGGAATCAAATCTGGACCCTTAGATTCTTGAGTATTGAATTTTAAGGTAACATTCTAGCTCAATTGGCTAGAGCGTTACCTTAAAATTCGATACTCAAGAATCTAAGGGTTCAGGTTCGATTCTCATGCTAGTAATGTCACTGGTCAGTTTAACAACACTTTAAGAAGAGGGGAGAATAATATATTGTGCATATACTAACCTGTGTGCTATTACCAACAGTTGAATGTGTATTTGGAATATTTAAATAAAATTGAATGCTTAAATGTTCGTAGTAGGAAAAATGGGAATACGAAAATAAATACTCCAAATAAATATACTTAGCTATGATGAAATTTTTTGAGTCTCGTTCGTATGATATCTGATTTCAAAAAATTTGCTGAGCCAAATTTTGAAAGTTTTTTGGAAGAAAAGGCATTGCATTATATTAAAAATATTTTCTCTTTATAACAAATGGTCTATTAAGCCTATTTCAATTTTCATAAATGTAACCGCAAGCTCATTTTTTTTTTTGTTTATTTCTGTTGAAGAGTTTTGAAAGATTTAAATAATTTTAAAATAATAAGTGTAATTGTAAATATGAAATTCATTATCTAAAGTATAACTGCTTCTAAATATTTGATGCAAAATAAATGAAAATATGAAAATAAGTATTTTAACATATTTCTGACAGCCATGATGAAATTTTTTTGGGTCTCGTTCGTATGACATCTGATTCAAAAAGATTTGCTGAGCTAATTATTAAACACATATTAATGCAGAGGATTGTATAATATATCAAATACCTTTATGCAGTGGTTGTTTATATTACACTAAGTTCACACAATTCCATTTGCTTTGTTATTTTTATTGTAAACTTGCATGTGGTAGATTGGGTAATTTATGTGTAAGATCTTTTTTTTTTCTATATGTATTGGTTGAAGTATTACATTTTTAGTTTTGATGAGTGAGAAAAATATTAATATGAAAAATAAACATTTTTGTAAGCTGTGAGGAAATATTTATTTTAGATCTCTTCTATGTAATATTTTATTCAAAAAAATTTCTCGTCTAAATTTAAAAATAATTTTGAAGAAAAGGATATATATATTATGTGTTAAAAATATTTAATCAGTATTTGCAGGACATTTTATTTTGTCAAGTTATTCGAGAGTTGAATAATTTAAATCTAATATGGATAATTAGACTTCTCCAGGGATCGTCAAACTTTTTAACATGAGCCATTTTGTTTAACCCTGCCTTCCCCCAATAAAGAGTCTCAAGGAAATATGTTCATGAAAAATACAAATTTCTGTTAAGAACATAGCCGTAGACCCATTTACTCCTATTTATTGTTAAAAATTGCAGGATTTGAATAATTTAAAAATAATTGGTGTAGTTGTAAAGAAAAGATGAGTTTAGTGAAACAGTATATCTTTAAATATTGATGACTGAGAAAAAAAAAAAAAGAAATTAAATATTTTAAACCATTTCTGTTAGCTATGATGAATATTTTTTGGGTCTCGTTCGCATGATAATCTGATTCAAAAAATGTACTGAGCTAAATCTTAAAAGTATGTTGATGAAGTGAGTTTTGTAAGATACTTAAAAGTATTTTCCAAATGCTACAGTTCTTCATTTTGTTTTAAGTTTTTATAAACATAAATGTGACAGCAAATCTATTTGCTTTATATTTTTTGATGCAGATTTTGCAGAAAAAAGTAATTTAAATATGTGCATGTTTCCAAATATGGTTTTAATGTATTAGATATTTATGTATGATAATTAGGAGAAAATTACAGCATATAAAAAAATATTTCTGTGAGCTGTAATGAAATATTTTTTAGATCTCATTTATGTGATGTCGCATTCAAATGGGATTTGGTAAACTAAATTTAAATGCACTTTCAAGAAAGTGATATATAATGGAGTAAAAAAAAATTGCCGTTATTTACTATAGTTTATCTAAGTTTTACAAACTTAACCTACTATGAAACAATTTGTTTGTGGATATAATTCCAGAATTTAGAAATTCAAATCTAATTAATATACTGCATCTTTAAATGTTAATAGTGTTCTACATGATTTAGAGCAGGGATAGATAGCATGTCAATCTCAGGGTGGTTAAACGCCTCATGAATTCCCATGGAATAAAGTCATTTGATTTTTTTTTAATGTCAGCAGTGGGGAGAAAAATTGAAGTCTGTAAATAAAATACTCCAAGCAATTGCGGTTAGCTACTACAAATTTCTTGGGTCTCATTCATATATTTCATTCAGAAAGATTTGATGATTCATATTCTAAACGTTTCATGATGGAGAGGTGTATATATTATATTTAAGTATTTTTTCATTAAAACAAATTGTATATTAGAGCTATTTAAGCTTGCATAAATGATATCATAACCCAACTTGCTTTGTTTATTTTTGTTGAAGAGTTGCAAAATTTGTATAATTAAAAAAGTAATTACCATAATTACATATTTGAGCTTGATTAAGTAAAGTACTATATCTTTAAATATTGAAAACTGAAAAAATAGGAATATGGAAATAAATAATTTTAGACAACAATTTGTTAGCCACGATGAAACTTTTTTGGGTCTCGTTCGTATGATGATACCTGATGCTAAAGATTTGCTGAGCTAAATGTTCAAAGTGCATTGATGGAAAGAGTTATGTAAGATATTAATAATATTTTCTTCATGCAACAGTTGTATGTCTTATGCTAAGTTCGGCTAATCTTGAATCTAACTGCAAATCTGTTTGCATTGTTCTTTTTGTTATATACTTTATACAGATTATGTCATTTAAATGTATTATGTGTATTTGTAAATATAGTATTGATTAAAGTATTAGATTTTTAAGTGTAATAAATAGAAAAAAATATTAGTATGAAAAATAAATATTTCTATTAGTTGTTCTGAAACATTTTTTTAGATCTCATTTGAATATTTATCTTATTCAAATAGAATTTTCTGAGCTAAATTTAAAGGTACTTTTGGATAATGGTATATAATGTGTTAAAAGGGTTTGTCATTACAATAACTTATCAAATTTACATCTTAGTGTGAAACAAATTATTTGGTTATGTAAGTCAAGAGTTGTGTAATTGAAAGCTAATTCAAACAATTAATATTGTCGATCTTCAAATGGTGACAGGAAATGGAAATAGGAAAATGGATGTTTTATTTTATTTCTGTTAGCCATGATAAAACTTTTTTGGGTCTTCTTTATATGATATTCTGATTCAAAAAGATTTTCTGAGCCTAATTTTAAAAGTTTTTAGATATAAAGGCATATATATTATATGTACTATATTTTCTCATTGCATAGAATGGTATATTAAGCACATCCAAGTTTGCAAGAATATAATTATAGGCCTATTTATTCTGTTTATTGTTAAGAATTGCAAGATTTGAATAATTTAAAAATAATTGGCATAATTATAAAGAAAAGATCAGTTAAGTAAAATATATCTATAAATATTGATGACTGAGAAAAAAGAAATATGAAATTAAATATTTTAAACTATTTCTGTTAGTCATGATGAAACTTTTTTGGGTCTCGTCCGTATGATATCTGATTCAAAAGATTTGCTGAGCTAAATGTTCAAAGTGCATTGATGGAAAGAGTTATGGAAGATACTACAAATATTTTCTCCATGCAACAGTTGTATGTCTTGCATACGTTCACCTAATCTTGAATCTTACTGCAAACCTATTTGCTTTGTTTTTTTAGTTTTGTTATATACTTCATACACATTGCGTTATTTGAGTGTGGTATTGATTAAAGTATTAGCATTTTAAGTGTAATAAGTCACAAAAAATGTTAATATGAATAATAAATATTTCTATTCGTTGTGATGAAAAGATTTTT
The DNA here is from genome assembly GCA_028023455.1 of Epiperipatus broadwayi. Taxonomy (NCBI): domain Eukaryota; kingdom Metazoa; phylum Onychophora; class Udeonychophora; order Euonychophora; family Peripatidae; genus Epiperipatus; species Epiperipatus broadwayi. Next base: position 1,529,067 of record JAQFVV010006353.1, read on the forward strand.
TTTTTAAATAAAAGATGGGTTTAGTGAAACATTATATCTTTAATTATTGATGACTGAGAAAAAAAAAAATACGAAATTAAATATTTTAAACCATTTTTGTTAGCTATGATGAAAATTTCTTGGGTCTCGTTCGTATGATAATCTGATTCAAAAAAATGTACTGAGCTAAATTTTAAAAGTGTGCTGATGAAGAGAGGTTTGTGAGATATTAAAAATATTTTCCAAATGCTACAGTTGTTCATTTTTTTTTTAACTTTGCATAAACAAAAATCTGACCGCAAATGAATTTGCTTTATATTTATTTTGCAGAATTAAGTAATTTAAATATAATGTGCGTATTTCCAAATGTGTTGTCGTTTAATATATTAGATATTTATGTATGCTAATTAGGAGAAAATTACAACATAAAAATAAACATTTCTGTTAGCTGTAATGGAATATTTTTTTAGATATCATTTAGATGGTGTCTTATTCAAACGGGATTTGGTAAACTAAATTTAAATGCACTTTCAAAAAAGTGATATATATATAATGAAGTAAAAAAAAAATTGTCGTTATTTGCTATAGCTTATCTAAGTTTCACAAACTTAACTTACTATGAAACAATTTGTTTGGGGATATAATTCCAGAATTTAGAAATTCAAATCTAATTAATATAATTATAAGCAGCATTTTAATTAATATACTGCGACTTCAAATATTAACAGTGCTCTGCATAATTTAGAGCAGGGGTAGGGTGTCCATCTCAATTCTGGCACTACCGGTGGTTAAACTCCTTGTGAATTCCCATGGAATAAGTTATTTGATTTTTTTTTTTTTAATATTGGCAGTGGAGGGAAAAATTGAAGTCTGTAAATAAAATACTCCAAGCAATTGCGGTTAGCTACTACAAATTTCTTGGGTCTCATTCATATGCTATCTCATTTAGAAAGATTTGCCGATTCATATTCTAAAAGTTTTATGATGGAGAAGTATATATTATATTAAGTATTTTTTCATTATAACAAGTTGTATATTAGAGCTATTTAAGCTAGCATAAATGAGATCGTAACTCCACTTGCTTAGTTTGTTTTTGTTGAAGAGTGGCAAAATTTGTATAATAATTGAAAAAATAATTACCATAATTACAAATTTGAGCTCGATTAAGTAAAATACTATATTTTTAAATATTGCAAACTGAGAAAATAGAAAAATGGAAATAAATAATTGTAGACAATTTCTGTTAGCCATGATGAAACTTTTTTGGGTCTCGTTCGTATGATGATACCTGATTCTAAAGATTTGCTGAGCTAAACATTCAAAGTGCATTGATGGAAAGTGCCATGCAAGATACTAAAAATATTTTCTTCATGCAATAATTGTATATCTTATGCTAAGGTCACATAACCTTGATTTTGACTGTTAACTTATTTGCTTTATTCTTTTTGTTATATACTTTATACAGATTGTGTTATTTAAATGTATTATGTGCATTTCTAAATATGATATTGATTAAAGTATTAGAATTTTAAGTGTAATAAGTAGCAAAAAGTGTTAATATGAATAATAAATGATTTCTATTTGTTTGTAATGAAAAAAATTTTTAGATCTCATTTGAATATTTATTTTATTCCAGTAGGATTTTCTGAGCTAAATTTAAAGGTACTTTTGGACAATGGTCTATAGTGTGTTAAAAGGATTTGTCATTACAATAACTTATCAAATTTACATCTTACTGTGAAACAAATTATTTGGTTATGTAAGTGAAGAGTTGTGTACTTGAAATCTAATTCAAGCAATTAATATAGTCTATCTTCAAATGGTGACATGAAATGGAAATAGGAAAATGGATGTTTTACTTTATTTCTATTAGCCATGATAAAACTTTTTTGGGTCTTCTTTATATGATATTCTGATTCAAAAAGATTTTCTGAGTCTAATTTTAAAAGTTTTTAGATATAAAGGCATATATATTATATGTACACTATTTTCTCATTGCGTAGAATGGTATATTAAGCACACCTAAGTTTGCAAGAACATAATTATAGACTTATTTATTTTGTTTATTGTTAAGAATTGCAAAATTTGAATAATTTAAAAATAATTGGCATAATTATAAAGAAAAGATCAGTTAAGTAAAATATTATATCTTTAAATATTGACGACTGAAAAAAGAAATATGAAATTAAATATTTTAAACCATTTTTGTTAGCTATGATGAACATTTTCTGGTTCTCCTTTGTATGATAATCTGATTTAAAAAAATGCACTGAGCTAAATATTAAAAGTATGTTGGTGGAGAGGGTTTTGTAAAATACTAAAAATATGCTATAGTTGTTCATTTTGTTCTAATTTTACATAAACATAAATCTAATTGCAAATGAATTTGCTTTATATTTTTTGATGTAGATTTGGTGGTGTTTGATGTATTAGATTTTTATGTATGATAATTGAGAGAAAATTACAACATAAAAATAAGTATTTCTGTTAACTGTAATGAAATATTATTTTAGATCTCATTTATGTGATATGATATTCAAACGGGATTTGATAAAATAAATTTAAACGTATTTTCACACGGGTGATACATAATGGAGTAAAAAAAATTTGTCATTGTTTCCTATATCTTATTTAAATTTCACAAACATATAACTTCCTACGGAACAATTTGTTTGGGGATATAATTCAAGAATTTAGTAATCCAAATCTAATTAATATAATTATAGGTAGCATATTAATTAATATAGTGCGTCTTTAAATATTGACAGTGCTCTGCATGGTCCCGTGCAGTGGTAGGGGATCAATCTCAGTTCAGGTACCTCTGGTGGTTAAACTTCTTTTGAATTCCCATGCTATAAATTCCTTGGTTTTTTTTAATGTTGACAGTGTGGGGGAAAAATGAAAATCTGAAAATAAAATACTATGAATTTTTTGAGTCTTGTTCTCTGAATCAAAAACATTTTCTGATTCAAATTTTAAAAGTTTCATGATGAGGGATGTATATATTATATGTATATATATATTTTCATTATAGCAAATTGTATATTAGGGCTATTTATGCTTGCTCAAATGAGACTGTAACTCCACTTGCTTTGTTTATTTTTGTTGAACAATTGCAAAATTTGTATAATTACAAAGTAGCTCGATTAAGTAAAGTACTATATCTTTAAGTATTGATAGCTGAGAAAATAGAAATATGGAAATAAATAATTTTAAACTATTTCTGTTGGCCATGATGAAACGTTTTTGGGTCTCCATATGATATCTGATTCAAAAGATTTCCAGAGTTAAACATTCAAAGTGCATTCTGTCAGATATTAAAAATATTTTCTCCATGCAACAGTTGTATGTCTTAGCTAACTGCAAACCTATTTGCATTGTTCTTTTTATTATATACTTCATACAGATTGTGTTATTTAAATGTATTATGTGTATTTTTAAATATGGTATTGATTAAAGTATTAGCATTTTAAGTGTAATAGGTTGCAAAAAGTGTTAATATGATTAATAAATATTTCTATTAGTTGTGATGAAAAAATTTTTTTAGATCTCATTTCAATTTTTATGTTACGCAAATAGGATTTTCTGAGCTAAATTTAAAGGTACTTTTGGACAATGGGTTAAAGTGTTTGTCATTACAAGTGTTTGTCATTACAATACTTTATCAAACTTACATCTTATTGTAAAACAAATTATTTGGTTATGTAGGTCAATAGTTATGTAATTGAAATATAATTCAAGCAGTTAATGTAGTCAATCTTGAAATGGTAACTGGAAATGTAAATAGGAAAATAGATGTTTTACATTATTTCTGTTACCAATGGTAAAACTTTTTTGGGTCTCCTTTATATGATATTCTGATTCAAAAGGATTTTCTGAGCCTAATTTTAAAAGTTTCCTGAGAGAAAGGCATATATATTGTATGTAAAATATTTTCTCATTGCAAAGAATGGATGCAAGAACATAACCATAGACCCATTTACTCTACATAACCATAGACCCATTTACTCTATTTATTGTTACAAATTGCAAGATTTGAATAATTTAAAAACAATTGACATAATTGTAAATAAAAGATGGGTTTAGTGAAACATTATATCTTTATATATTGATGACTAAGAAAAAAAATAGAAATTAAATATTTTAAACCATTTGTGTTAGCTATGATGAAAAATTTTTGGGTCTCGTTCGTATGATAATCTGATTCAAAAAAATGTACTGAGCTAAATTTTAAAAGTATGTTGATGAAGACAGTTTTGTAAGATACTAAAAATATTTTCCAAATGCTACAATTGTTCATTTTGTTTTACGATTACAGAAATATAAATCTGGCACCAAAGCAATTTGCTATATATTTTTGGATATAGATTTTGCAGAAATAAGTGGTTTAAATATAATGTGTGTATTTCCAAATGTGTTGTTGTTTATTGTATTAAATTTTTATGAATGATAATTAAGAGAAAATTACAACGTGAAAATAAATATTTCTATTAGCTGTAATGAAACATTGTTTTAGATCTCATTTAGATGGTGTCGTATGCAAATGGGATTTGGTAAACCAAATTTAAATTCACTTTCAAGAAAGTGACATAACATGGAGTAAAATATTTTTTTCGTTTTTTACTAAAGCTTGTCTAAGTTTCACAAACTTAACTTACCTTGAAACAATTTGTTTGGGGATATAATTCAAGAATTTAGCAATCCAAATCTAATTAATATAATTATAGGTATCATATTAATTAATATACTGCATCTTTAAATATTGACAGTGTTCTGCATGATTTAGAGCAGGGGTAGGGTGTCAATCTCAATTTTATCACTTTTTGTGGTTAAAACTCCTCATGCATTCCCATGCAATAAAGTCATTTGAGTTTTGTTTTTAATGTTGATGGAGGGGGGGGGGTAAAATGGAAGTCTGAACATAAAATACTCCAAACAATTATGGTATGCTATTACAAATTTCTTGGGTCTCATTCTCTGAACCAGAAAGATTTGCTGATTCAAATTTTAAAAGTTTCATGATGGAGGGGTCTTTTCTTCTGAGCGTAAGCTTGTGGCTAAGACCTGTAGAGGTCCCTACCTTCGAATTTTTTAGACGCTTATTCATAAGGTTACAGCCTTAATAAATATTACTTAATATAATAATGTGTGTTTAATGAAATTTATAATTATAACAAATTGTATATTAGGGCTACTTAAGCTTGCTTAAATGAGACTGTAACCCCACTTATTTTGTTTATTTTTGTCGAAGAGTTGCAAAATTTATATAATTACAAAGTATCTTGATTAAGTAAAATACTATATTTTTAAATATTGGTAACTGAGAAAATAGAAATATGGAAATAAATAATTTTAAACTATTTCTCTTAGCCATGATGAAACTTTTTTGGGTCTCGTTTGTATGATATCTGATTCAAATGATTTGCTGAGCTAAACATCCAAAGTACTTGGATGGAAAGGGTTATGCAAGATACTAAAAATATTTTCTCCATGCAACTGATGTATATCTTAGCTAAGTTCACATAATCTTTAGTCTAACTGCAAACCTATTTGCTTTGTTGTTTTTTTTTTTTTGTTATATACTGCATACAGATTGTGGTATGTAAATGTTTTATGTGTATTTCTAGATATGGTATTAAATATGGTTTTACTTCCCCTTAATATGTAAACAAACACACACTTATAAAGAATGTTTTAAAGGAGAAGATAGAAGATAATTAATATTAACCCATGATATTAATAGGCTTAACGTTTTCGAGGATCCATGCTTCATATGCCGGGCACGACTGCACTCTGAGGCAGTCCTGTAATCCTGTGCTCTGAGACTAATGATCACAAGAGAAAAATCAAGGAAGCATTCTACATTCACCAAAATATCTACCCTATTAATAGAAAGGATACATGCTTCGAAATTTCCAAGAAATGGACTGCAGAATACAACACTAATTTAAATATTTTTGATACATTGTTCTATATGTATGGTATTACAACTATGGTTATGAGGCATGGATCACTTATCTTATATCTTCTCCTTTAAAGCTTTATTTATAAATGTATGTTTGTTTAAATATGGTATTGAGTAAAGTATTAACATTTTAAGTGTAAGAAGTCGTAAAAATGTTAATGTGTATAATAAATATTTATTACTTGTGATGAAAAGATTTTTTTTAGATCTCATTTGAATAGGTTTGTCATTACAACAATTTATCAAACTTACATCTTATTGTAAAACAAATTATTTGATTATGTAAGTCAAGCTTTGTGTAATTGAAATCTAATTCCAGCAATCAATGTTGAAATGGTAGCAGGAAATGTAAATAGGAAAGTAGATGTTTTACATTATTTCTGTTACCAATGATAAAACTTTTTTGGGTCTCCTTTATATGATATTCAGATTCAAAAAGATTTTCTGAGCCTAATTTTAAAAGTTTCTTGAGAGATGTAAAATATTTTCTCATTGCAAAGAATGGTTGCAAGAACATGACCATAGACCCATTTACTCTATTTACTGTTACAAATTGCAAGATTTGAATAATTTAAAAATAATTGGCATAATTGTAAATAAAAGATGGGTTTAGTGAAAGATTATATCTTTATATATTGATGACTAAGAAAAAAAAAAAAGAAATTAAATATTTTAAACCATTTCTGTTAGCTATGATAAACATTTTCTGGTTCTCCTTTGTATGATAATCTGATTTAAAAAAATGCACTGACTAAATTTTAAAAGTATATGATGGAGAAGGTTTTGTAAAATACTAAAAATATGCTATAGTTGTTCATTTTGTTCTAATTTTACATAAACATAAATCTAACTGCAAATGAATTTGCTTTATATTTTTTGATATAGATTTGGTGGTGTTTGATGTATTAGATTTTTATGTATGATAATTGGGAGAAAATTGCAACATAAAAATAAGTATTGCTGTTAACTGTAATGAAATATTATTTTAGATCTCATTTATGTGATGTGATATTCAAACGGGATTTGATAAAATAAATTTAAATGTATTTTCACACGGGTGATATATAATGGAGTAAAAAAAATTTGTCATATTTCCTATATCTTATTTAAATTTCACAAACATAAAACTTCCTATGAAACAATTTGCTTGGGATATAATTCAAGAATTTAGCAATCCAGATCTAATTAATATAATTATAGGTATCCTATTAATTAATATACTGCGTCTTTAAATATTGACAGTGCCTTGCATGGTCCAGAGCAGTGGTAGGGGATCAATCTCAGTTCAGGTACCTCTGGTGGTTAAACTTCTTTTGAATTCCCATGCTATAAAGTCCTTGGTTTTTTTTAATGTTGACAGTGTGGGGGAAAAATGAAAATCTGAAAATAAAATACTATGAATTTTTTGAGTCTCGTTCTCTGAATCAAAAACATTTTCTGATTCAAATTTTAAAAGTTTCATGATGAGGGATGTATATATTATATATATATATATTTTCATTATAGCAAATTGTATATTAGGGCTATTTATGTTTGCTCAAATGAGACTGTAACTCCACTTATTTTTGTTGAAGAGTTGCAAAATTTGTATAATTACAAAGTAGCTCGATTAAGTAAAGTACTGTATCTTTAAATATTGATAGCTGAGAAAATAGAAATATGGAAATAAATAATTTTAAACTATTTCTGTTGGCCATGATGAAACTTTTTTGGGTCTCCATATGATATCTGATTCAAAAGATTTCCAGAATTAAACATTCAAAGTGCATTCTGTCAGATATTAAAAATATTTTCTCCATGCAACAGTTGTATGTCTTAGCTAACTGCAAACCTATTTGCATTGTTCTTTTTATTATATACTTTATACAGATTGTGTTATTTAAATGTATTATGTGTATTTTTAAATATGGTATTGATTAAAGTATTAGCATTTTAAGTGTAATAGGTTGCAAAAAGTGTTAATATGATTAATAAATATTTCTATTAGTTGTGATGAAAAAATTTTTTTAGATCTCATTTCAATTTTTATGTTACGCAAATAAGATTTTCTGAGCTAAATTTAAAGGTACTTTTGGACAATGTGTTAAAGTGTTTGTCATTACAAATGTTTGTCATTACAATACTTTATCAAACTTACATCTTATTGTAAAACAAATTATTTGGTTATGTAAGTCAATAGTTATGTAATTGAAATATAATTCAAGCAATTAATGTAGTCAATCTTGAAATGGTAACTGGAAATGTAAATAGAAAAATAGATGTTTTACATTATTTCTGTTACCAATGGTAAAACTTTTTTGGGTCTCCTTTATATGATATTCTGATTCAAAAGGATTTTCTGAGCCTAATTTTAAAAGTTTCCTGAGAGTAAGGCATATATATTGTATGTAAAATATTTTCTCATTGCAAAGAATGGTTGCAAGAACATAACCATAGACCCATTTACTCTATTTATTGTTACAAATTGCAAGATTTGAATAATTTAAAAACAATTGACATAATTGTAAATAAAAGATGGGTTTAGTGAAACATTATATCTTTATATATTGATGACTAAGAAAAAAAATAGAAATTAAATATTTTAAACCATTTGTGTTAGCTATGATGAAAAATTTTTGGGTCTCGTTCGTATGATAATCTGATTCAAAAAAATGTACTGAGCTAAATTTTAAAAGTATGTTGATGAAGACAGTTTTGTAAGATACTAAAAATATTTTCCAAATGCTACAATTGTTCATTTTGTTTTACGATTACAGAAATATAAATCTGGCACCAAAGCAATTTGCTATATATTTTTGGATATAGATTTTGCAGAAATAAGTGGTTTAAATATAATGTGTGTATTTCCAAATGTGTTGTTGTTTATTGTATTAAATTTTTATGAATGATAATTAAGAGAAAATTACAACGTGAAAATAAATATTTCTGTTAGCTGTAATGAAACATTGTTTTAGATCTCATTTAGATGGTGTCATATGCAAATGGGATTTGGTAAACCAAATTTAAATTCACTTTCAAGAAAGTGACATAACCTGGAGTAAAATAATTTTTTCGTTTTTTACTATAGCTTGTCTAAGTTTCACAAACTTAACTTACCTTGAAAAAATTTGTTTGTGGATATAATTCAAGAATTTAGCAATCCAAATCTAATTAATATAATTATAGGTATCATATTAATTAATATACTGCATCTTTAAATATTGACAGTGTTCTGCATGATTTAGAGCAGGGGTAGGGTGTCAATCTCAATTTTATCACTTTTAGTGGTTAAAACTCCTCATGCATTCCCATGCAATAAAGTCATTTGAGTTTTGTTTTTAATGTTGATGGAAAGGGGGGGGGGTAAAATGGAAGTCTGAACATAAAATACTCCAAACAATTGTGGTATGCTATTACAAATTTCTTGGGTCTCATTCTCTGAACCAGAAAGATTTGCTGATTCAAATTTTAAAAGTTTCATGATGGAAGGGTCTTTTCTTCTGAGCGTAAGCTTGTGGCTAAGACCTGTAGAGATCCCTACCTTCGAATTTTTCAGACGCTTATTCATAAGGTTACAGCCTTAGTAAATATTACTTAATATAATAATGTGTGTTTAATAAAATTTATAATTATAACAAATTGTATATTAGGGCTACTTAAGCTTGCTTAAATGAGACTGTAACCCCACTTGTTTTGTTTATTTTTGTCGAAGAGTTGCAAAATTTATATAATTACAAAGTATCTTGATTAAGTAAAATACTATATTTTTAAATATTGGTAACTGAGAAAATAGAAATATGGAAATAAATAATTTTAAACTATTTCTCTTAGCCATGATGAAACTTTTTTGGGTCTCGTTCATATGATATCTGATTCAAAAGATTTGCTGAGGTAAACATCCAAAGTACTTTGATGGAAAGGGTTATGCAAGATACTAAAAATATTTTCTCCATGCAACAGATGTATATCTTAGCTAAGTTCACATAATCTTGAGTCTAACTGCAAACCTATTTGCTTTGTTGTTTTTTTTTTTTGTTATATACTGCATACAGATTGTGGTATGTAAATATTTTAGGTGTATTTCTAGATATGGTATTAAATATGGTTTTACTTCCCCTTAATATGTAAACAAACACACACTTATAAAGAATGTTTTAAAGGAGAAGATAGAAGATAATTAATAATATTAACCCATGATATTAATAGGCTTAACGTTTTCGAGGATCCATGCTTCATATGCCGGGCACGACTGCACACTGAGGCAGTCTTGTAATCCTGTGCTCTGAGACTAATGATCACAGGAAAAAAATCAAGGAAGCATTCTACATTCACCAAAATATCTACCCTATTAATAGAAAGGATACATGCTTCGAAATTTCCAAGAAATGGACTGCAGAATACAACGCTAATTTAAATATTTTTGCATACATTGTTCTATATGTATGGTATTACGACTATGGTTATGAGGCATGGATTACTTATCTTATTTCTTCTCCTTTAAAGCTTTATTTATAAATGTATGTTTGTTTAAATATGGTATTGAGTAAAGTATTAACATTTTAAGTGTAAGAAGTCGTAAAAATGTTAATGTGTATAATAAATATTTATTACTTGTGATGAAAAGATTTTTTTTAGATCTCATTTGAATAGGTTTGTCATTACAACAATTTATCAAACTTACATCTTATTGTAAAACAAATTATTTGATTATGTAAGTCGAGTTTTGTGTAATTGAAATCTAATTCCAGCAATTAATGTAATCAATGTTGAAATGGTAGCAGGAAATGTAAATAGGAAAGTAGATGTTTTACATTATTTCTGTTACCAATGGTAAAACTTTTTTGGGTCTCCTTTATATGATATTCAGATTCAAAAAGATTTTCTGAGCCTAATTTTAAAAGTTTCTTGAGAGAAAGGCATATACTGTACATTATATGTAAAATATTTTCTCATTGCAAAGAATGGTTGCAAGAATATGACCATAGACCCATTTACTCTATTTACTGTTACAAATTGCAAGATTTGAATAATTTAAAAATAATTGGCATAATTGTAAATAAAAGATGGGTTTAGTGAAAGATTATATCTTTATATATTGATGACTAAGAAAAAAAAAAAAAGAAATTAAATATTTTAAACCATTTCTGTTAGCTATGATAAACATTTTCTGGTTCTCCTTTGTATGATAATCTGATTTAAAAAAATGCACTGACTAAATTTTAAAAGTATGTTGATGGAGAGGGTTTTGTAAAATACTAAAAATATGCTATAGTTGTTCATTTTGTTCTAATTTTACATAAACATAAATCTAACTGCAAATGAATTTGCTTTATATTTTTTGATGTAGATTTGGTGGTGTTTGATGTATTAGATTTTTATGTATGATTATTGGGAGAAAATTGCAACATAAAAATAAGTATTGCTGTTAACTGTAATGAAATATTATTTTAGATCTCATTTATGTGATGTGATATTCAAACGGGATTTGATAAAATAAATTTAAATGTATTTTCACATGGGTGATATATAATGGAGTAAAAAAAATTTGTCATATTTCCTATATCTTATTTAAATTTCACAAACATAAAACTTCCGATGAAACAATTTGCTTGGGATATAATTCAGGAATTTAGCAATCCAGATCTAATTAATATAATTATAGGTATCCTATTAATTAATATACCGCGTCTTTAAATATTGACAGTGCCTTGCATGGTCCAGAGCAGTGCTAAGGGATCAATCTCAGTTCAGGTACTTTTCTGGTGGTTAAACCTTTTTTGAATTCCCATGGAATAAAGTCCTTGGGTTTTTTAATGTTGACAGTGTGGGGAAAAATGAAAATCTGAAAATAAAATACTCCACCTGTTATAGTCAGCTACTATGAATTTTTTGAGTCTTGTGGGATGTATATATTATAATTAATTTTTTTTTCATTATAGCAAATTGTATATTAGGGCTATTTATGCTTGCTCAAATGAGACTGTAACCCCATTTGCTTTGTTTATTTTTGTTGAAGAGTTGCAAAATTTGTATAATTACAAAGTAGCTTGATTAAGTAAAGTACTATATCTTTAAATATTGATAGCTGAGAAAATAGAAATATGGAAATAAATAATTTTAAACTATTTCTTTTGGCCATGATGAAACTTTTTTGGGTCTCGTTCGTATGATATCTGATTCAAAAGATTTGCTGAGCTAAATATTCAAAGTGCATTGATGGAAAGGGTTATGCAAGATACTAAAAATATTTTCTTCATGCAACAGTTGTATGTCTTAGCTAAGTTCACATAATCTTGAGTCTAACAGCAAACCTATTTGTTGTTTTTTGTTTTTTTTTGTTATATACTTCATACAGGCTGTGTTATGTAAATGTTTTATGTGTATTTCTAAATATGGTATTAAATACGGTTTTACTTTCCGTTAATATGTAAACAAACACACACTTATAAAGAAAGTTTTAAAGGAGAAGATAGAAGATAATTAATAATATTAACCCATGATATTAATAGGCTTAACGTTTTCGAGGATCCATGCTTCATATGCTGGGCACGACTGCACTCTGAGGCAGTCCTGTAATCCTGTGCTCTGAGACTAATGATCACAAGAGAAAAATCAAGGAAGCATTCTTCATTCATCAAAATATCTACCCTATTAATAGAAAGGATACGTGCTTCAAAATTCCCAAGAAATGAACTGCAGAATACAACGCTAATTTAAATATTTTTGCATACATTGATATGTATAGTATTACGACTATGATTGAGGTGTGGATCCTCGAAAATGTTAAGCCTATTAATATTATTACTTATCTTATATCTTCTCCTTTAAAGCTTTATTTATAAATGTGTGTTTGTTAAATATGGTATTGAGTAAAGTATTAGCATTTTAAGTGTAATAAGTCGTAAAAAATGTTAATGTGTATAATAAATATTTCTATTACTTGTGATGAAAAGATGTTTTTTAGATCTCATTTGAATATTTATCTTATTCAAATAGGATTTTGTGAGCTAAATTTAAAGGCATTTTTGGACAATGGTATATAATGTGTTAAAGGGTTTGTCATTACAACAATTTATCAAACTTACATCTTGTTGTAAAACAAATTATTTGGTTAGGTAAGTCAAGCATTGTATAATTGAAATCTAATTCCAGCAATTAATGTAATTGATGTTGAAATGGTAACAGGAAATGTAAATAGAAAAATAGAGTTTTACATTATTTTGTTACCAATGTTAAAACTTTTTTGGGTCTCCTTTATATGATATTCTGATTCAAAAAGATTTTCTGAGCCTAATTTTAAAAGTTTCCTGAGAGAAAGGCATATATATTATATGTAAAATATTTTATTATTGCAAGGAATGGTTGCAAGAACACAACCATAGAACCATTTACTCTATTTATTGTTACAAATTGCAAGATTTGAATAATTTAAAAATAATTGGCGTAATTTTAAATAAAATATGGTTTTAGTGATATATCATATCTTTAAATATTGATGACTGAGAAAAAAAAAATGAAATTAAATATTTTAAACCATTTCTGTTAGCTATGATGAAAATTTTTTGGGTCTCGTTCGTATGATAATCTGATTCAAAAAAATGTACTGAGCTAAATTTTAAAAGTTCAATGATGAAGAGAGTTTTGTAAGTTACTAATAATATTTTCCAAATGCTATAGTTGTTCCTTTTGTTTTAACTTTTTGTAAACAAATCTGACTGCAAATCAATTTGCTTTATATTTTTTGTTGTAGATTTTGCAGAAATAAGTAATTCAAATATAGTGTGTGTATTTCTAAATGTGGTATTGTTTAATGTACTAGATTTGTACGTATGATAATTGGGAGAAATGTTAAGCGTAAATAAATATTAATAAATATAGCTTCTCTAAGAAGCGTAAAAGCGTATAATTTTTGGGAACATAAAAATAAATATTTCTGTTTGCTGTAATGAAAAAATTTTTTAGATCTCATTTATGTGATGTTGTATTCAAATGATATTTGATAAACTAAATTTAAATGTACTTTCAAGAGAGTGATATATAATGGGTAAAAACATTTTTCTTTTTATTTACTGTATCTTATTAAACCATCAAACATCACATTATCACCATACTTTATGCTTACACAAGCTGTTTTTATGGAGGCTAAACTCTCCATAGAATAGCACCACTCAGTGCAAGCCAGAATAATCAATGGATGCAAGAAGGTGTGTGCATATAATCCCTAAGAAGGTTTGTGTATAAAATCCCTAGGGATTTTATGCGCAAACCTTGCATCTGTTAGTTACTCTCGCTTGCACTTTGTGGTGCTACTATATGGAGAGTTTAGCCTCTGTGTAAAACATATTTTAGATCTCATTTGTATGATATCTGATTCAAATACATCTGCTGAGCCAAATTTTAAATTTCTTGGTGCCGAGGGGCATACATTATATTTAAAATATTCTCTCATTGCAACAAATGGTGTATTAAACCTACCCAAGTTTGACAAATGTTAATCGTAAATCAATTTCCTTTGTGTAGTTTTATTGTAAGAATCAAATAATTTAAATGTACAGGATTGGTTAAATAAGGTATTACATCATTAAATGTTAATGATTGGTTAAATAAGGTATTACATCTTTAAATGTTAATAATGATCATATTACGCACTATTTTGTTAGCTATGATGACATTTTTGTCGGGTCTTGTTCATATGATATCTGATTCCAAAAAGATTTTCTGGGCGTAATTTTAAAAATTTTTTGGTAGCAAAGGGAAATTATTATATTTAAAATACTTTCTAATTGCAACATATGGTATATTAAATTCCCACTAAACAACACATGGTCACCATCTCTTATACTAGCATATAATTGTTATTAAACAAGGCAAAACTCTCTCCATACAGTAGTGCCACCCTGTGCCAACCAGAGTAATCAATGGATCTAGGTGCAATGCTCTCAGATCCAAGGCTCCTCACTGACAAAGGCCAAAAGCCAGAAACTAGTCTGGGGATATTGGATGAGTAGGCACTAGATAGGGATTTTATACACAAGCCTTCTGGCATCCATTGATTACTCTGGTTAGCACAAGGTGGCACTACTGTATGGAGAGAGTTTTGCCTTGTTTAATATTAAATTCCCCTACGTTTGCAGTAATATAACCGTAGCTCATTTTATTTTGTTTATTGTTGTTAAGAATTGCAAAATTTGAATAATTTAAAACTAATTAGAGGACTTGTAAATAAAAGATGGGTTTAGTAAAACACTATTTCGTTAAATATCGATGAATGAGATAATAGATATATGCAAATAAATATTTGAAACTATTTCAGTTAATATTATCAAGATCACCTTTTCCTTTATTTTTGCTGTAATATCTTATATAAATCCAATTTACCCAAATCACTTCAAACACTTTTTAGCAAAAACCATGTACAATAAAAGGTTTTTCCTATTCTGTTAGCTATGATGAAAATATTTTAGGTCTTGTTCGTATGATAACTGATTCAAAAACATGTACTGAGCTAAATCTTTACCGTAAAAGATTTTTTCTATTTCTGTTAGCTATGATGAAAATATTTTGGGTCTCGTTCGTATGATAACTGATTCAAAAACATGTGCTGAGCTAAATCTGAAAATTATGTTGATGGAAAAATTTTTATAAGTTACTAACAATATTTTCAAATGTTACCATTGAGTGTTTTGCACGAAGTTTAGGTAACCACGAATCTGTCTGCAAATCAATTTATTTTATACTTTTTATTGTAGACTGCATAATTTAAATGTAATATGTATATTTCTAAATTTGGCATTGATTAATGTATTAGATTTTTTTAAGTGGGAGATGATAATTGAAAATGAATATTTCTATCATCTGTAATGACATCTCTTTTTAGACGTCATCTACATGATATTTTGTTCCGATAGGATTTCCTCGATTAAATTTAAATGTATTTTCAGGGAGAGCGAAATTTGTCATTATTACTATATTTTATCTAAGTTTGCAGATATATATTGTTTAGTGTAAAACAGTTTGATAGTATAATTCAAGAATTTAGCCATTCAAGTCTAATATACTGTAATTACAAATGTCATATTATGTAATATACTATGTCTTTAAATGTTGATGGCACGCTTTATAAATCATTTAGGAAAGTGATAGAGACTCGGACTCTGGAACGGACATCCGTCAGATCGATTCTAGTTCACGTATTATCAGCATTCAAGTTTTTAAGATCACTTGAACAATTTGCCGTTTGTTTAATTTTTTTCCAATGTTGTCAGTGGGAGGGGGGGGATAGAAATCTGAAAATAGATCCCATTCATATGATATCTGATTCGGAAAGATTTATTGTGTCAAATCTTGACACTTTCTTGATGGAGAGCTATACACATTATATTTAGAATATTTTCTCATTATAAACAACACATGTTAAGGCTATTTAAATTTGCATAAATGTAACTGTAAATTTAGTTCTTTTGTTTATTTTTGTCGAATGGTTGCAAGATTCAGATAATGGAAAAGTAATCAGTGTAATTATAAATATAAGGTTGGTTCAGTAATGGACTATATCTTTAAATATCGACTGAAAAAATTGAAAATAAAATAAATATTTTAATCTATTTCTGCTAGCTATGGTGAAACTTTTTTGGGTCTCGTTCGCATATCTGATTCAAAAAAATTTGCTGAGCTAAATTTTAAAAGGATATCGATGAAAAGAGTAACGTAAGATACTAAAACAAATTTTTTTTTTTTTACTAAGTAGTTGTACATCATCCCTAAGTTCATAAACTTGAACCTAACTGCAAACTTATTTGGGTTGTTTGTGTGTGTAATATGCATATTTATAATAATGATGTTGATTAAAGCAACCTGAAAAAAGTGTCCGTATGAAAAAATAATATTTCGTTAGACGTGATGAAACATTTTTTTTAGATCTTATCTGCATGGCATCTTATTCAAATAGGATTTGCTGAACTAAATTTAAAAGTACTTTCGGAGTATGATATGTAATTTGTTAAAAAGATTTTAACATTATCATATCTTATTTAGGTTACATTTTACTGCAAGACAATTTGTTTGGTTGTGTAATTCAAGCATTGTGTAATTTAAATCTAATTTGAATAATTAATGTCCTCGATCTTAAAATCTTGACAATAGTTGAAATGCAAAATATGAATGATGAATGTTTAAATTTATTTCTGTTAGCTATGATGAAACTTTTTTGGGTCTCGTTCGTATGATATCTGATTCAAAAAGATTTGCTGAGCTACGTAGTAAAAGTATATTAACATTGGAACTTAATGTAAAATACCAAAAGGATTTTCTTAATGCAAAGATTATATGTCTTATGCTAAGTTCGCATAAACTAAATGGAATAATTTAAATGTAGTACATATATTTTCAAATATGGTATCGGTTGAAATGTTAGATTTTTAACAACGGTAAGTTGAAAAAAATAACAATATGAAAATAAATATTTTTGTTAGCTTTGAGGAAATACTTTTTTAGATATCATCTGTGAAATATTTTGCTGAAGAAGATTTCTCATCTAAATTTAAAAATACTTTCTGTTGAAAGAATATGGAATCTGTTTAAAATGTTTTTACCATTAGTTGCTACCCGCAAAATAAATAAATAAATAAATGTGTAATTCAATAGTTGAATAATTTAAATTTAATTCGGGTAAGTAGTGTAATCAATTTTTAAATGTATTCTGTGGGAGAAACTGTAGTGTGAAAGTGAATATTTAAATTATTTCTAGTTAACTGTGATGAAATTTTTTTTAGTCTCGTTTGCATGATATCTGATTCAAAAAGATTTGCTGAGCTAAGTAATAAATGTATATTAATGTAGAGAATTATGTTGAGATATTAAAAATATTTTCACAATGTATTTATGGAGTTGCTTATACAAAGTTCATATAAATATTGAATCTAAGTACAAATCAATTTTCTTGTAGTTAAATGAAGAAATTTTAATATAATTCGTGTATTTTTAAATATGATATTGGTTAACATATTAGATTTTTAAATCTGTTCAGGTTGGAGAGAGGGGGGATTACATGAAAAGAAATAGGTCTGTTAGCAGTAAGGAAATTTGTTTTTAGATCTCTTCTGTATAGTATCTTGAATTATTCCAAAAGGATTTCTCATGAAAAATTTAAAAGTTCTTTCAGAGAAAGGGGTCTATAATGTGCTAAAGGTGTTCTACCATTAATACCTACCTACAAAACACTCTGTTTTCTGGTGAAATTCAAGAATTAAATAATTTAAATCTAATTAGCATACTTATAAATATCATATTAGTTAATGCGCTGGATCTTTAAATGTTGGCAAGAGAAAGGATAGAATTATGAAAGTAAACATGCCATAAAATTGCCATTCGTTGTAATGAAATTTTTTGTGCTTCTCTAATATGGTGTCTGATTCCAAAAAAGTTGCCATGTTAAATTTTTAAAAATATTGAATAAAAATATGCCATAAATATAAAATACCTCAAGGAAAGAATGGTTCACTATGACTACCTAAATTTATCCAAACATGAAAGTAATTGCAAATTAATTTGAAATATTGGAGAATTACCAAGATTAAGTAATTTGGGTATTAATAGAATTCGTACAATTACAAATACAGCATTAACCAAAAAATTAGATCTTTAAATGTTAAACAGGCAAAACTCTCCATACAGGAGTGCCACTCAGTGCGAGCCAGAATAATCAATGGATGCTAGAAGGCTTGTGCATAAAATCTTTATCTAGTGCCTATTCATCCAATATCCCCAGACTAGTTTCAGGCTTGTGGCCTTCGTCAGTGAGGAGCCTTGGATCTGAGAGCACTGCACCTAGATCTTAGGATCTGATGCAATCCTCCAGCAGCCACCTTTTATCTCTACTTAACTACAAAACTGAGAAATGGTGATCATGTGATGTTCAGTGGTTTAATACTAATCCTGCTTAATAGAATAGTGGTGTCTATAGTTATAGCCAAAGACACCAAAATGTATGGGTACTGAACTGAATTCAGACCCATATGACTATACGAGCTAATGAGCTTAGATTGAAAACATTATTGTGTTTTCAATTTGATTCTCATAGTTTTGTAGTTAAGTAGAGATAAAAGGTGGCGGCTGGAGGGTTGCACTAGATCCTAAGATCCAGGTGCAGTGCTCTCAGATCCAAGGTTCCTCACTGAGGAAGGTCTCAAGCCAGAAACTAGTCTGGGGATATTGGATGAGTAGGCACTAGATAGGGATTTTATGCACAAGCCTTCTGGCATCCATTGATTACTCTGGCTCGCACTGAGTGGCACTCCTGTATGGAGAGTTTTGCCTGTTTAATAACAGTTTTTGAGCAAGCATAAGAAATGGTGATCATGTGATCTTTAAATGTTGCAAATGAAAATACGAAAATACTCAGTGTGTCCCAGCGAAAAGATAGCAGGCTCTTGCTCTATTTGCCTGTTTAATAACAGTTTTTGAGCAAGCATAAGAAATGGTGATCATGTGATCTTTAAATGTTGCAAATGAAAATACGAAAATACTCAGTGTGTCCCAGTGAAAAGATAGTAGGCTCTTGCTCTATGTTTGCCTGTAGTTGCATCTTTGAGTCAATGTATGGGTTACATGGCAACATAATCTCGCTATTTGTCCCAAACATTTTAAGATGTTAGCATATTCGGATCATGAGTTACAACATGAAATGTGACACTATATTTCATGCTTTATGCCATGATGGAACAATGCATTAATATTAAATTAAGCCATGAGTTGCAAGAATGTTGACAAGTAGTTTGCAAGACCTTATAATTGCAGAGAGAAAGGGTGATCTACAAAGGTATGAAATACATTGACACATTTCAGATTATAACTCGTGGTCCAAATAATCCAGGATCTTAAAATATTTATTGTGGATAGTTACAATATTTTAATATATAACACTTCTGTCGATTCAAAAGATGACTCTGCAGATAATATGACGAGAGAACCAATCATTTATTGGCTGGGATACATTGTGCAAATAATATAAACTATTAGCTTTAGCTTCGATGAATTTTTTTGTCTCATTCATACGGCATCTGATTCAAAAAGATTTTCTGAACTCAAATTTTAAAAGTTTCCTTGCGATGTATTATTCTTCAAATATTTTCACATTGCAGTGAATGATATGTTAAACTTATTTAAATTTGTATAAATTTAACTATAAATCCATTTGCTTCGATTATTTTCATTAAGAATTGAATAATTTAGGAATTATTTGTGTAATTATAAATATGAAACTGTTTAAATAAAGTATTATATCTTTAAATGTAAATGTTGATAGTAAAAAAAATGGAAATATGAAAATAAAAAATGTTTTATAGTATTTCTGTTAATTATGGTGAAACTTTTTTGAGTCTCGTTCTTATGTAATCTGATTTAGAAAGATTTGCTAAGTTAATCTTTAGAAATATATTGATGAAAAGAGTTATGTAAGATAGCAAAAATATTTTTTTAATGTAATGGTTGTTTTTTTATAGTAAGTTCACAACACTAACTAACTGCAAATCTATTTTGTTCTTTTTGTTAAATATTTCACACAAATTGAGTTATTTAAATGTAATATATGTATTTTTCATAATGGCTTTGATTAAAGCATTAGAGTTTTAAGTGTAAAAAGTAGAAAAATGTTTCCGTACGGGAAAATATTTCTGTTAGATATGGTGAAGTATTTTTTTAGATCTTATTTACATGGTATCTTATTCAAATAGAATTTGCTGACCTAATTTTAAAAATACTTTCAGAGAATCGTATATAATTTGTTAAAAAAGTTTTAACATTGTGATATCTTGCTTAGGTTACGTCTTACTGCAAGACAATTTGTTTGGTTGTATAATTTAAATCTAATTTGTTGATTTTAAAACCTTGACAGTAGATGAGATGAAAATATGAAAGGTGGATGTTTAAAATTATTTCTGTTAGCTATGATGAAACTTTTTTGGGTCTCGTTCGTATGATATCTGATTCAAAAAGATTTGCTGAGCTAAGTAATAAAAGTATATTAACGTTGGAACTTAAATGTCAAATACCAAAAGGATTTTCTTAATGCAAAGAGTATATGTCTTATGTTAAGTTTACATAAATTTGCATAAACTAAATTGTATAATTTAAAATGTTGTACATATATTTTCAGATACGATATTGATTGAAATATTATATTTTTTACTGTGATGTGTTGAAATAAGTAGCAGTATGAAAATAAATATTTTTGTTAGCTTTGAGGAAATATTTGTTTTAGATCTCATTTGTGTAATATTTTACTGAAAAAGATTTCTCATCAAAATTTAAAAACACTTTACGAGGAAAGAATATGGAATCTGTTTAAAGTGTTCCACGATTAGTTGCTACCTGCAAAAAAAAAAATATTTTGTTGTGTAAGTCAATAGTTGAGTAATGTAAATCTAATTTATCAATTTTTAAATGTGTTCTGCGACAGAAATTGCAATATGAAAATTTTAAATTATTTCTAGTTAGCTATGATGAAATTTTTTTGGGTCTCGTTCGCATGATATCTGATTCAAAAGGATTTGCTGAGCTAAGCAATAAAAATATATTAATATAGGAATTACGTTAAGATAATTATGGTGTGGCTTAAACAAAGTTTGCATAAACGTAAATCTAAGTGCAAATCAATTTTCTTTTTGTAACCTGACATGAGTTAGATTGAGAATTTTCAATGTAATATGTGTATGTTCAAATATGGTATTGGTTAAAATATTAAATTTTTAAGGCTGTTAAGATCATAGGGTGGGGGGCTAATATGAAAAGAAATATGTCTGCTGGCAGTAAGTAAATTTGTTTTTTAGATCCCTTCTGTATAGTATCTTGAATTATTCCAAAAGGATTTCTCATGAAAATTTAAAAGTTCTTTAAGAGAAAGAGATATACTATTATATTATCTTGAATTATTCCAAAAGGATTTCTCATGAAAATTTAAAAGTTCTTTAAGAGAAAGAGATATACTATTATACTATCTGCAAAACAATTTGTTTGCTTGTGAAATTCAAGAGTTAATTAATATAAATCTAATTAGCATACTTATAATTATCATATTAGTTAATGCGCTGGATCTTTAAGTATAGGCAGGGAAAAGGATGGAATTATGGGAGTAAATATGCCATATATTTGCAATTAGTTGTAATGAAATTTTTTGCGTCTCTAATGTGGTATCTGGTTCCAAAAAAGTTGCCATGTTAAGTTTTTAAAAATATCGTTGAAGAGAAATATACCATAGTTGTTCACTATGTCTATCAACATTTATCCAAACATGAAAGTAATTGCAAATTAATTTGAAATACTGGAGAATTACCACGATTAAGTAATTTGTGTATTAATAGAAATTGTCTAATTACAAATGTAGCATTAATTAACTAAAATGTTAGATCTTTAAATGTTACGGATGAAAATATTGAAATAAGCAATGTGTCCCAGTGAAAAGATATCTTTGCTCCATGTTTTCTTGTAGTTGCATCACCAGATCAATGTATGTGTTATATGGCAACATAATCTGGCTATTCATCAAAATATTTTAAGGCATTAATATAATTGGATCATGAATTATAACATGAAATGTGACACTGTTTTATACTTTTAAGTCACGATGGAGCAGTGCATTAATATTAAATTTTGTTTTAAATTGGACAAAACTACTACTGAAATATTTGAAATGTTTAGAACTGTTTATGGCAGTGAAACCTTTAGTTCTAAGAATGTTTGCAAGACCTTATAATGGCAGAGAGACAGGATGATCTACAAACGTATGAAACACATTGACACATTTCAGGTTTTAATTCATAATCTATACTTTTAAGTCACAATGGAGCAGTGCATTAATATTAAATTTTGTTTTAAATTGGACAAAACTAATACTGAAATATTTGAAATGTTTAGAACTGTTTATGGCAGTGAAACCTTTAGTTCCAAGAATGTTTGCAAGACCTTATAATGGCAGAGAGACAGGATGATCTACAAACGTATGAAACACATTGACACATTTCAGGTTTTAATTCATAATCTATACTTTTAAGTCACAATGGAGCAGTGCATTAATATTAAATTTTGTTTTAAATTGGACAAAACTAATACTGAAATATTTGAAATGTTTAGAACTGTTTATGGCAGTGAAACCTTTAGTTCCAAGAATGTTTGCAAGACCTTATAATGGCAGAGAGACAGGATGATCTACAAACGTATGAAACACATTGACACATTTCAGGTTTTAATTCATAATCCAGACAACTCAGAATCATAAAATATTTATGGTAAATAGTTAAACTATTTCTCTATATAACACTTGCATCGATTCAAAAAATTGTACTGCAGGTAGTACGGAGAGAGAACCAATCATTTTTTTGACTGGGATACATTGTGCAAATGATTTAAACTATTAGTTTCAGTTACGATGAACGTTTTTGAGTCTCATTCACATGACATCTGATTCAAAAAAATTTCCTAAACTCAAATTTTAAAAGTTTTTTGGTGATGTATTATTTTTAAAATATTTTCACATTGCAGTGGATGGTATGTTAAGCTTATTTAAATTTTCATAAATTTAACTATGAATACATTTGCTTCAATAATTTTCATTAAGAATTGAATAATTTAAATGTAATTGGTATAGTTATAAATAGGAGATTATTTAAATAATTACATCTTTAAATGTAAATGTTGACAGTAAAAAAAATGGAAATGTGAAAATAAAAAGTATTTTACACTATTTCTGTTAGCTACGGTGAAACTTTTGTTGAGTCTCGTTCGTATGCTATCTGATTCAAAATATTTGCTGAGTTAATCTTTAGAAATATATTGATGAAAAAAGTTATCTAACATAGTAGACATATTTTTTTATTTAATAGTTGTATGTCTTATACTAAGTTCACAACATTAACTCTAAAACAGGGAAAAACAGTTATAAGCAAGCATAAGAAATAGTGGTCATGTGATGTTTATTGGCTTAAGCCATTAAATCTAACTGCAAACCTATTTGCTTTGTTCTTTTTGGTAAATACTTCATACAAATTGAATTATGTAAATGTAATATGTGCACTTTTAATAACAGTGTTGATTAAAGCATTAGAATTTTAAGTGTAATAAATAGAGGAAAGTGCCCATATGAAAAAATAATATTTCTGTTAGTTGTGATAAAACATTTTTTAAATCTTATCTATAGTACCTTATTGAAATAGGATTTGTTGAACTAAATTTAAAAGTTTCATCAGAGAATGATATAAAATTTGTTAAAAAAGTTTTAACATTACGATGTTACATCTTACCGCAAACAGTTTGTTTGGTTGTATAATTTAAATCTAATTTGAATAAATATTGTTGATCTTAAAACCTTGACAGTAGATGAGATGAAAATATGAAAGGTGAATGTTTAAAATCATTTCTGTTAGCTATGATGAAACTTTTTTGGGTCTTGTTCGTATGATATCTGATTCAAAAAGATTTGCTGAGCTAAGTAATAAAAGTATATTAACATTGGGATTTAATATAAAATACCAAAAATATTGTCTTAACACAATGGTTATAAGTCTTATGCTAAGTTCACATAAATTTGCATAAACTAAATAGAATAACTTAAATGTTTACATATATTTTCAAATATGGCATCGATTGAAATATTATTATTTTTATTATGGTGTGTTGAAAAAAATTAGCAATATGAAAATAAATATTTTTATTAGCTTTGAGGAAGTATTTTTTCTAGATCTCATCTGTGTAATACTTTACTCAAAAAGATTTCTCATCAAAATTTAAAAATACTTTCGGAAGGAAGAATATGGGATGTGTTTAAAATGTTCCACGATTAGTTATTACCTGCAAAAAATATATTTTGTTGTGAAATTCAGTAGTTGTGTTATTTAAATCTAATTCGGGTAATTAGTGTAATCAGTTTTTAAATGTGTTCTGCAAGAGAAATTGAAGTATGAAAATGGATATTTTAAATTATTTCTACTTAGCTATGATGAAATGTTTTTGAGTCTCGTTCGCATGATATCTGATTCAAAAAGATTTGCTGAGTTAATCTAGAAATATATTGATGAAAAGAGTTATATAACATAGTAAACATATTATTTTCTATTTAATAGTTGGTCTTCTACTAAGTTCACAACATTAAGTCTAACTGTAAACCTATTTGTTTTGTTCTGTTTGTTAAATATTTCATATAAATTGAATTATTTAAATGTAATATATGCATTTCTAATAATGGGGTTCATTAAAGCATTAGAGTCTGTATGAAAAAATATTTCTGTTAGTTGTAATAAAAATTTTTTTTAGATCTTATCTACATAGCATATATAGAATTTGCTCAACTAAATTTAAAAATACTTTCTGGGTACAATATGTAATTTGTTAAAAACGTTTTTACATTACGATATCTTAATTAGGTTACATTTTGCTGCAAGACAATTTGTTTGGTTGTGTAATTCAAGCATTGTGTAATTTAAATCTAATTTGAATAATTAATGTACTCCATCTTAAAGCCTTGACAGTAGATGAAATTGAAATATGAAAGGTGAATGTTTAAATTTATTTTTGTTAGCTATGATGAAACTTTTTTGGGTCCCGTTCGTATGATATCTGATTCAAAAAGATTTGCTGAGTTAAGTCATAAAAGTATATTAACGTTGGAACTTAATGTAAAATACCAAAAGGATTTTCTTAACTTAACTGTTATATGTCTTATGCTAAGTGCACGTAAATTTACATAAACTAAATTGAATAATTTAAACATAGGATGTATATTTCCAAATATGGCATTGATTAAAAGATTAGATTTTTTAATGTGGTGAATTGAAAAAAATGGTTGTATGAAAATATAAATATTTTTGTTAGCTGTGAGGAAATATTTTTTTTAGATCTCATTTGTGTAATATTTTATTCAAAAAGATTTCTCATCACAATTTAAAAATGCTTTCAGAGAAAAGAATATGTTATGTGTTTAAACATATTCTGTTATTAGTCACTAACTGCAAAAAAAATTATTTTGCTGGGTAATTCAAAAATTGAGTAACTTAAATCTAATTTGGGTAATTAGTATACTTTTTTTTTTTTTTTCCATGTGTCATAGCATCGGCCGGGACGCGAACCCACAACCGTCTGCAACCAACTACTTGCTTGCATGGCGGCTGCGATACCTCTCGGCTAACAACGCAAGACTAATTAGTATGCTTGATCTTTAAATGAAGGTTAATTGGAAGAAATTGTATCATATGAAAATGTAAATTTTAAATTATTTCTGTTAGCGATAATAAAATATTTTGGGGTCTCGTTCGTATGATATCTAATTCAAAAAGATTCTCTAATTAAATAAAAGTATATTAATGTAGAAAGCTAAGTTATTAGAAATATTTTCTTAATTTCATTATGGTACAACTTGTGCAAAGTTCAAATAAACATGGATCTAAATACAAACCAATTTTTTTATATAAGTTGATTTGACTTACGGTACTATAAAGTATTAGATTTTTAAGTGTGTGAAGTGAAAAAAAATATTAATATGAAATATTTCTGTTAGCGGCAAGAAATATTTTTTTATAGATCTTATCTGCACAGTATCGTATTCAAAAACAATTTCTCTTCAAAATTTAAATTTAAAATGTTCTATTATTACTAATTGTCTGCAAAATAATGTTTTGTTGAGAAATTCAAGGGTTGAGCGTAATTTAAATCTAATTAGCCTACTGATAAATATTGTATTGATTAATGTGTTAGATCATTAAACGTTGGCAGGGGTAAGAATGGAATTATAAAAATAAAGATGTGAAAGAATTACAATTAGCCATAGTGAATGATATGTTTTTATTAAGAATTGAATAATTTAAAAATAATTGGTGTAATTATAAATAATGAGGTTGATTAAATAAAGTAGTACATCTTTAAATGTTAACAGTGGGAAAAATGGAAATATGAAAATAATAATTTAAAACTATTTCTGCTCTTTATATTACTGAAGTATCGCTTATTGACTTATATTGTGACTTTTATAATGACAAACTTTCTTAAGTATTAATTTGATCCAATAAACATCACATGATCACCACCATTTCTTATGCTTGCTTATAACTGTTATTAAAACAGCAAAACTCTCCATACAATATTGCCACTCATTGTAAGCTAGTGTAATCAATGGATGCCAGAAGGCTCCTCACTGATAAAGGCCACAAGCCAGAAACTAATCTGAGGATATTGGATGAGTAGGAATTAGATGGGGATTTTATGCACAAGCCTTCTGGCATCCATTGATTACTCTGGCTTGCACTGAGTGGCACTACTGTATGGAGAGTTTCCTATTTTAAGTTCTAATTTGAGCTGTTCGTGGTCTGTCAATAACACCGAATCATAAAATTCACTTACAAAATAATCTCAAAAAGTATGTCATTCAAAGTAGTCATAATTCGAATATTAATAATAGTAGTAATAATTTACTGTACATATATCACGTGTTATTTATTATAAATTAGCAAGTATACAGTTAAATGTTAATGTAAATATATTTTTTTACATATCAAAATGCAATTGTATTATAATTAATAATCCTAATTGTAAGATTGGAAGTTTTATGTACAAGCAGTATATCTTTGTAGAGTTTATGTTCTGGAAGAAATAATAGAGAAATACTCAAGTGCTTAAAAGAGAACAAAAGTTTATTGGATAAATCTTGCAAGGATGTTGTTTTCAAGAGACAAGTAGAACAGAATCTTGGTGAGTCATTTTCATAATTAAAATACAGTATTAAAAAAAATTGTTTTTGATTTATATATATAACATGCACATATAAGGTATTAACTCAGAAGTGTTTTCGATTATATATTAACTATTTTTAATTGAAAACTTTTTAAATTTGAAGGAAACAAGTGTCATGTGATATTCCAAGATTCATGAATTTTAACGTTCACACTTTGTCTATTAATTTAAACGTCTTATTTTTCCTTGTCGAACTTTCCTTTTTGATTTTTTTTTTTCTGCGTAGTTTCTTTCTTCGTAAAGAATTCTGAAGTTTCCCATTCAAATTATGAAGTAAATCACAAAAGAAAAATCAAAGAGGCAATTTGATAAATAAAAATAAGAAATCCTTTAATTAATAGAAAAATTCCAAATGTTAAAATTCAGAATCTTAGGATATCGTAAGATGATATTCACTTTTCCAAACTTAAAAGGTTTCCAGTTGAAAATGGCCAGCAAATAATTGAAAATACTGCTGCAGTTTATTATAATGGTTATTAGTAATATAATATTACTGTTAATATTTATTGTTTTATTATTATTACTATAATTAATCTATAATGGATACTTTATTTGATTTGCATATACATAGATGTACACATACATATATTATCATTTTTAAATTAATATCGATCCACTGCAGAGTGAAGGTCTCTCCAGGGTTAACCAGTTTTTCCAAATTTAGTTTCTATTCTGCACATCACTTGAATTACCCTTTTCACACATGGTCTCATTCTATGTCATCTGCAATCCTTTAGGATCCAATTTAAGGCTTCATCTGTAAATTTTTTGTCATCTTTCTTAGCAGCATGTCCAGCCCAGCTTCATTTCAGTTTCTCAATTTTTACAATGGTGGCAGTAATACTTGTTTGTTTTATTCCCCTGTGCATTTTGCTTTCCATTTCTCTGGTTATTCTAATATATATTTCTGTATACTTGGTTGTGTGGTCCAATGATATTCATTAAAATTATCATTTCCATTTAATATCATGTTATTAATACCGCACTTCCGTCCAAATTTATTTCTATAATTAAATTTATCTTCTATCTTTTCAATTGTGTATTAATCATCCAATCAAGATATTGGTAGTTGTTAGCCTCTTATTCATTATTACCAATTTTTACTTTTTTCTTAAGTGCAAAAGTTATTGAACATTATTTTACCTTTTTTTTTAAAGGATTAATCATTAATCCTACTTTCCTTGCTTTTCTCTGATAACTTTTATAAAATCTCCTTAAGCTCTGAATCATTATTGGAAAAAAAATCCACTTACATCATTCACAAAACCTAGATGATTTAAATGATGTCCGTTTATTTTTATTTCTTTAGCTTCTTGTTTTAATCAATAAATCCTTTGAAACTGTTGTAAAATGTTTGGAAAATATGAAATCATCCTATCATACATTCTTATCATATGTTAACATTTGTAATATCACTGTGTAATATGAACATTACTGTTTTACTGGGATAAATATTCTTCCGAATTTGACAATATCCTGAAGGTATATCTTAATGATACAATGCTATAATCACTGTAGAAATGCCTATAGATTCAAATACCATTCATGATCTACAAATCCAAAACATAATGGCAACTCATATTCATAGCTCTTTTCTACGTTTGTGGTATAACCATTTTAAATCCAGTTTATTTTTTTGGTTCTTTGAGCCTAAGGTTCCCTGTAGACAAAATGTAATGATTTTAATAAAGATCTTGTATAAAACTTATGAACGACTGATAAATCTAATTTCCAGCATTTTATTTTTTACCTTTCTTAAATATAAATTTCATTACTATATTTACCCAGTCATCTAGTATATCTTAATCATGTAGACATTTGGTATATAATTTGGTCAATACTTTCTCTATTTATTCACCTGCTTTTTTTTAAAGATATCAATGATAATTTCATCATTTCCTGGAACTTGTTCTTTCTTTAGAAATTGAATCACTGGCAAAACTTTCCTTTCAATATGAAAATGTTTATATTTTTAAGACTTTTACTTTCGTCTATAGCTTCTCTTGCCAATTCGCAGTTATATCATTAATTTCTCTTTGTATCATTTTACAGAATTCCAGTTCTTTTACACGATTCTTTAAAAATATTTTCATGTGCCTTGTTTCTGCTGAAATTAATTTTTTTGATAAGTTGCTACTTTTTATGCCAGTTATCTGTGTAGCACTTTTTGGTAGAGTATCGATTATCTTTTTATTGATTTCATTCTAGCTGAGCCACTATCAAAATGTGATAATATTTTAAAACAACTTGCGAATTGTAGATTAAATTTACTATTGTATTTTTGTAAACTAGAGTTATTAATTATTGGTACTAATCATTTTCATAGTTTTTGTCTCTATACTTCTGTTATCATGCATCTTACATCTCACTAATTGATGATCACTTCATGTGTTGAATCTACTAAGGATAATACTTGAATACTTATTTTCTATTAGTCAAAAATATAACCCAACATTGTTGTAGTTTGATATAGATATTTTCCCATCCATTTTTGCTTTGGATTTTTTTTTAAAAAAGAATTCATAAAATACAACAGGTTTCTGTTTCACAAGTTTATTTCTTTCTCATTTTTGTCTCTGTATTGAAATTTAAAACCACTGCCTTTCCATCTTTTACTGTTTTACAATTTTAGCTTAAAAGTCTCCCATACTAATTTTAAGATGTTGAATCTGATCAAAAGCATTCTGTACATTTAGATAAAAAAAATTCTGTCCTTTCATCCAAATGAGAACTTGTTGGTACATAAAGTTGAATTATCTTTACTGACCTCATTGAAAAAATTAAAAGACTGAAATGGAGTTGGGCTTGACATATTGCTAGAAGAGCTGATAATAGATGGACAATTGAAATCTTAAACTGGATTCCAAGAGATTGTAAAAGACCTAGAAAGAGACCACATGTGAGATAAATGGATGAAATAAAAAAGTGTGCAGGGGCGATGGGGCGAAGAGAGGCTAAAGATCAGAGCAGATGTATTGAACTTGGAGAGACCTTCATCCTGCAGTGGATTGATAATAGTTGATGATGATAATTTTGAGACAAATGTTTTAAATGTCCAACACTATAAATGAGCAGTGTCAATAGTGTTTATGCATATATATTTAACACTGATGTAAAGGAAAAGTATTTGCACAAAAGTTATGTATATAAATATTAAAGTAATCTCTAGAATACTAAACATCACATGATCACTATCTCTTATACTAGCACACCCCCGGGGCCACCCCCCCCCCCCCCCCCCCCCCCCAGGCCCCAACTCCCCCCCCCCCGCCCCCCCCCACCCCAAAAAACCCCAACCACATAATTGTTATTAAATAAGGCAAAACTCTCCATACAGTAGTGCCACCCTGTGCCAAACAGAGTAATTAATGGATGCCAGAAGTAGGCACTAGATAGGGATTTTATGCACAAGCCTTCTAGCATCCATTGATTACTCTGGTTGGCACAGGGTGGCACTACCGTATGGAGAGTTTTGTCTTGTTTAATTTTAAATCTCTAGAATACTTAAAATATTAGTTAAATAGGCAATAAAATTCTGAAACATTAAGAACGTATATACTGATAAACGGGTTACTTATTTTTGGTGATTAACGTTGTTACAAAAGGAAATGAAAATTTAGAAAAGAATAGAAAGTTATTTTTCTCATGAATGCATAAGGTTATAAAAGTTAATTGAAATGTATTTGTAGGATTTAAAAAGAAATTTTAATTAAGAAATTATTTTTATTTCTGGTTGGAAGTATATAAAATGATTTTTTTTTTTTATGAAAGTAAAAAAAAAACGAAGGAAAAACATCTGCCGTCTTACAGAATAATCTTATTTTTTATTAATCAGAAAAAAAAAATTCTTTAATCATTTTCTCTATTCATCTGGACATTTCTTAGAGTTGGCTATAAATAGGGGGCACATTTTATGCAGAAACTTATAAAGCCATCAATAGTTCTGTTTCTAACAGGACTCCACAATGGCTGGAGTTTGTAATGCACAAAAATGCTTGCAGGATATTTGTCTGCCTTGATTTCAAAACTCTATGCGTTATTATCATTACTTAACATTCAAAATGTTCAACGATATAGCGGTTACATTTAACTTGGTTATTTGCTTCATTTAACTAAGATTGTTTAAGCCTATCTATATATCAAGCCATAATCTACTTTTATATTGTAATAGCAGATGAAAAAAGTTACTATTAATAGAGAGGAACCTAGTAATATATCTGTATACAATGCTAAGATTACATATGTGAGAAGTACATAAGAAAGTAATTAATATATTTTTTTTTATAATTTGTACTTTCGATGTATTTCTTGGATATATATTGCCTCGGGCATTTTTATTTGTCAATTTTCAGCCACTTTCGGATATAAATTTATCACTTGCAGGCTGCAGATCGGTTGTTGATGGTACCGCAATGTCACCTGGTGGCGATCGAACATGTCGCACACATCTACCATACAAATATATAATACATGCACTTATAATTAGATAAATATGAAAATTGATAAATAATATTTTTATTACAAACATTACTGTAATTAATGTTAGAAGATATGCATTTGTTTTTGTTTAAGCTTATGTCTAGTAATCTGATTTGTGGTTTATTGTCGTAATGTATTTGGAACTTAGTTGCTTCTTAAATAAGTTTATATTCTCAACTTTATAATGAAGAATGTATAATAGAAATTTTGTAGCATGTTCGCTTGCATATGTACCTGCAGTGTCTCTGATTGGTGTTCAAATCTGAATAAAACATCAAAAGCATTTTTTAAGTATTCACCTATTTTCTAGCAAGGATAGGATTATTTTTTCTCAAATAGTCGATCCTTCGTCAAACTAGCTACTAGTCATCCAACTAATTGTTGATAAATGTGTATTTAGCTGTCATTATCCAGAAGTGGGGAAAAAAGAAAACTGCCAAATTCAATGAGCAACAGTTGACTAGTCCGATGGGATGTTTTTTTTTTTATTGTTCTTCTGTGGGAGTGGGGGATTTAAAGAAGAGTTTGCCCCAAAATATACTATTTAAGACATATACTTTCTCATTACTTATATTACGTGTAATAATTTATAATTGTTATATAATATTTTTTATCAATTCATAGATTCTGAAGAAGTCTTGATTACCGTTGAAACCATGAAGGAAAAAAAGTATTATGCATTTCATGGTTTTATTTATTTTAATTAAATACAGTTTTTTCCTTTTATAAGTAATAATTTGTTTGTTCGTATTGGGTTTTACTTTTAAACATTTGGTTTACTAAAATATTGGTGTGGTCGTTAATTATGTTTTACTAAGTTTTTTTACTACTGCGTTTAGCAAATTATCTCCCCAGTGCGAACTCTTCAAGACACAAGTGGAGCTATCAAAATTTTAAAATTGATAGAGATGCTTATAATGAAACTTGATCTTCCAGAGAAAAGAAAGTTTAATTGAATCTTATATTAGATTAACTGCGAGGTATAATTTGACATTTTCTAATCTTGGAATTCCTAAACATGTCAATGAAAGACTTTCACTCCTTGTTAGATAGTGCCGTTACATTCGTACCATTAAAAACCCTCTTTTTTCCCTCAGAAAACTTAATGTTCATGCTGGTAGAAATAGTAAATTTTAGTTCCAAGTTATTGGGAAAAGAAGGCATTGTTCTATGAACTACTGTGTTTTTACCAGATCTTTTATCGGACAAAATTGATTGGCATTGATATAATTTAAAGTGGGTATTAGTTACAGGTTTATTTAAATGATTTTTTGGGAATCTTGTTTGTAAATTGTCATAGTAACATTTCAGACTTGTTTGTTCCATGAATAGGTATATATATATCATAATTTTTTCTCTCTCTCTATATATATATCTTATATATCAATTTTTTTTAAGTTATACTTTACATATATCTAATTACTATATTTATAAATATTCAATTATAAGATTACATATATTGATTTAAAGAAATACAGACATTGAATTATAATATTATTACATATATATAAATTATAATTTTTTGGGCTAAACCGTGTGTTATTTTCCATTTCAAAAGTTAAACTTGACAATGGCGGATGCTAGTTCGTCGAAATATCGGTATGTAATGGAAAATAACACAGTTTAGCCCAAAAAATAATAATTTATCTATATCATACAACTGTGAAAACATTAAATATAATATATATATATATTCATTCAAGAAAATCAAGTCATATATAACATGACTTAATTTAATAAGTTTGTATTACAAATGTTATATAATGAACGTGAAAGCTCTTAACAAGCTTTTCCGAATATCCCTATCATTATATATATAAAGTTGATAAAGGTATGCTTACAAACATCAGAGTTCTCAATAGCAGTTGGATTCATTTTCTTTTTGATTCTTTGTTCAACATTTCAAGTATTTTTGATTCATAACTTGGGGGAAGGTGATTTACTCCATTTGTTTATAAATATACTTTTAATAAAACTACAGAATTTTTGTCACAACCATTAATTTTGTCTATTAATAGATAAAGAGACCTCATTTTAAAACTACTAACAAGACATTCGTATAAATGCACACTAATCATAATTTAATACAAATATCAATCACTCTTAGTATTAAAAAAAATTATAAGATTAATGGCTTCAGACCCAAAACAATTAATGAAAAATTCTCTTTATTCCTCCTTTTTATTTCCGAGGCTTTTGATGAATCCTTTTAGATTTGAAGCTATTAGTCTTAGGATAACTGATTCGATGTTAAGGGTAATTGGTATTTATATTGAATTGTGGATAATTGTAGGTTTGAGAAGTCCCTCTGTAGTCAAAAACTACATCGTTTGGCTATTATATTTATGTTTAAGGTGCCTTTCAATCTATGATTATGGTGACCTTCACTGAAAATAGGCTCAGCTTTAGGTTATAAAGTATAAAGGAACCACTTCATTATGCAGACGAACAAATGAATGCAAATTTGAATTATACTATGAATAATATTCATTAGATTCAAATCTTTCTCTTTCTAATTACATACTTTCTGTGCATTCAATAAATAATTAGAACATTACATTTTCGTTAATAGTTTTCATTTGAGAAAATCTATTTGTCTAATAAACAGAATCATGATTGGGGAGAACATTTTGTAATCTTATTAACATCTGTGGAATGGTAAATGGAACAAGAGGAAGAGAACAACCAAGATTATCATGGATGGATAATATTATCGAATAGGCAGGATTGACAATTTTGGAAGCATATAGGAAAGCAAAAAAAGGCAATCCGTCCTCTGTTGCTCGTGAATGGGTCACACAGATCATGATGATGATTAGTATATTTACTTGCTATATGTTTACTTGCTATATGTTTATTTCTATTTTGATTATAATAATTAATATAGCGTTAAGTAGGTATTATACAATATATATCGACAATTGAAATCTTAAACTGGATTCCAAGAGAGATAAAAGACCCAGAAAGAGATTACATGTGAGATGGATGGATGAAATAAGAAAGTGTGCAGGGGTGATGTGGAGAAGAGAAGCTAAAGTTCAGAGAAGATGGATTGAACTTGGAGAGAACTTCATCCTGCAGTGGATTGATAATGGTTGATGATGATGATACAATATATATATATATTTATAATAATAACATTACGTAGGCTTTCCATAGAAACTTTTCGAAGTTTGACAAAAAAAAGGGAGAAGATGGATTGAACTTGAAGATACCTTCATCCTGCAGTGGATTGATAATGGTTGATGATGATGATACAATATATATATATATATTTATAATAATATTACGTAGGCTTTCCATAGAAATTTTTCGAAGTTTGACAAAAAAAGTAACTTCTTGCTAAACAAGTGTTTCTGTTAATCAAACCTGATATTTTGTTAGTAGCCCGGCAAATCAATTGATCACTTTTACGAATATTGTCACTGAGTCAGCATTAAATACTTTTGCAAAGTTCAACATGATCTTAAAGCTTAGTAGCAAGTTTAGTGTCTATTTAACTAAAGACTCTTTGTATCTACTTAATGGTATTAAACAAAACCATCTTTAATCACTCATTTTAACTGATCTTGATTTTTGATTAAACATTTGAGTATGTAACTCATTAAATATCATAATATTATTTATTGTGATCCTCTATAGAATTTTTCCAGGTTTCAAGAAATAAAGTAATTGCTTGCTGCATGTATGTTTCTATAAATCAAACTTGACACCATCATCAGCTTGAGAAATCAGTGGATACTTGATCAAACATAGCTACTCAATGTCTGTTAAACTCGCATGCAAAGAGCAATATGATTTTAATACTTGAATGCCAATTAAGCGGCAATTTACCTCAAGTTTTCAGCAATTGATAAATAAGTTTGGCGATCCTAACTTGAGAAAAACAGTTCCCCTATATCACATTCTAGATCTGCAGTTTGTTTATTTGGTAGCGAGCTGATATTTTAGTATGCAAAATAGAATTTGTGAAAGTGTTTATTGTAAAATTATTTTTAGGTTTTACGTTACTATATCATAAGAGTTAATTGAATACATATCGGGATATAAAAGTCCGGATATTCAAAGGTGTGCTCAGGCTATACTCAAATTATTGTATTTTCCTGGTGATTCTTACTGACTTAAAGTATTAAATCACATTTATGTATTATTGCTACCCTTCCTGTGGTTGTACTTTGATAATTGATTACAAACTGCTACTTTGATAAATGAAGACAGACTTATTCTATATTTTTTTGAGGAGTTGAGCAATACCAAATTGTTTTCCAGTTAATTACATTCTTTATTTCATTTCATTTGTTTTATGTTTTATTGTTATGCTCTAATTAATCATTAGCATTGAGGAACTTTTGATCTAAATCGTGTGATGATTTTTTTGGTCTTAGTATTTCGCTGTTGCGTTTCCTGACCATTTTCTACAGGAAAATATTTTTTTATATTTTCCCATCCTGTGTTTTGATGATAAATCTTGACAGTTCGTAGTGATTTATTTCCTTGATTAATTATTTTATTTAGAAATATTTATGTCTTATTTTTAATTTCATACGTTTTTCAATCTGATGTTAGAAATTTATGACATAAGCTGCAATGATAACTTACGTACATCAATTATTTTTTTTTTCTAGATTACCGCTTGAATCCACAATTGGCAAAGGCTTGCAAACTGGATATTCCTAAATTCTGTAAACACATTGAAAATGATATAGAGATGGAGGGTAGAGTAATCAGTTGTCTGAAGGAATATTTCAAGATTCGTGTAAGTTAAAATTAAAACAACTTCCTACAAAATGAAATGATAGGAGACTTATTTAAAGTAGAATTCTTAAAGTTAAAAATAGTTAACTATCAGAATATTATAAAAAAATAAAACAATTTTTTTCTAAAAAAATATAGTTATAAACATTGATATAATTCTTGTTCTTATCTATACATATATCATTAAGATGTATCGTTATGGTGAGTGACGATATCTATCTCAAAGAAATGACATCTAATTTAATGCTTATTGGTCTTCCGTCTATGCAAGATGTAAATGTTTAATAAACGCAGCACTAAACTTGTCTATCATACAAAGAAAGCAAACCAACTTCCTTAAACTGTCAAATCCAACTTTCTTTAATCCTAAGATTGAAATGGTCACTCGCTTATTTTCTTAGCCTAGGAATTTATGAAGACTTGGTCCTACATTTATATCTGGTTTAAGTTTGAAGGTTACCCTTATTCCAGGGTTTGTCAGAAGATCAACCCTCAATAAAATGCAGGGCTAAGCAAATAAGCGGATGAATGTTTTATTCTTTGTTTTTCTGACACCGAATGTGATGTATCCACTTTTATTTGACGATTCATAGAAGTTTGGCACTTCTATCGTAATATATATAAAGAAAAAAAATAACGATTTTAAATCTCACCACACACATCCTTATGATTTGAGAAAGAAGAAACTCTGAGGAAAGTACTTGTTATTGTACTGAAACGTCAGCTATTTAGCTATTATATTTTTATTACACGGAAGCTCCCAGGATTTAATACTATGAATGTATCATTTATCCATGAGAATATTAGAATTAATATATATATATTTAATACAGATAAAATAAACGTCTTAGACATATTGATTCATCTTGTACATTTTTTTTAAGATTAACTTCCTAATATTGTATAATGTAGTCATTGCTGTTGCATTTTGGTAAATATTCTTCAGAACATGACAATACCCTGGATCCATTCTTTGATGTTCCAATTCTATAATCATTGAAAAAAATGTCTATAGAATGAAAGCTTTTTCATAGTCTACAGATCCAAAGCATAATGACAACTCATATTCATTGTTTTTTTCTATAACTTTTTTTAATACTTGGATATGATCCATTGTTCTAAACCACTTTTAAATCCAGCTTGTTCTTTTGGTTGTTTAAAATCCAAAGATCGCTGTAAATGAGATGTAATTATCTCGATAAAACTTTTGTATAGAACTAATAAAAGACTGATAGTCTGTAATTTCTGTTACATTTTGATAAATATTTTTCAAATACATTTTGATAAATATTTTTCAAAATAGGACAATATTCTTGAGTCTATATTTTGATAATCCAATGAAATCCTTGTAGAGTCAAATCTGTTTACATAATCTATAAATCCAAAGCTAAATGGCAACCTATATTTATGTCTTGTTTTGTAACTTCTTTCAATAACTTGGATGTGATTGCCTGTGCTAAAACCATTTTTAAATTCAGCTTGTTTTTTGTTTTTTTTTTGATTGACGATACATTGATTTGTATTTAGTAAAAATAATTAGTGATTATTAGAAAAATGCCCATATAAGTTCATCGATTATGATGATATTCTTGATATCATCCCCCATTAATGGTTTTGCTTTCATAACATTTGTGTTGGATAGATTTTAAAAGCAATTCACAAAAAAGAAACTTTGCAACTTTTTGATCATTTTGTATTTTTTAAATTAAATCATTTTTACATTATTGTTTTTTACATTCTGTGTAATTGAGGATGGAATTCAAATATATCTTGTCTTTTAAAAAGTTTGTGAGGAAAATACTCATCAACACTCATTAATAAGAAATTGAAAATGAGGCTGTGGCTTTTTTTTTGGCAAAGGAAAAGATAAACTTGGACATTATAAAATTGACTTACCAATTGTAATTTTAAAAACAAAGTTCTTGCACATAATTTTGAAATCTTTCAGTAAATTGCAAATTAGTACCGCTTCAAACACGAAGGGAAAATGAGAACTACTTATCAAAAGGCAATATCCGTTTGTTTTTCAGTACTATCCTGCTGAAAGTTATTAGTAATTTTCATTTGACTTGTTGGAATATCCTTCACATTGTCCTTGATATTATAAAATTGACATACCAATTGTAATTTTAAAAACAAAGTTGTCGCACGTGATTTTGAAATCTTTCAGTAAATTGCAAATTAGTAACGCTTCAAACACAAAGGGAAAATGAGAACTACTTACCAAAAGGCAATATCTGTTTATATTTTCCAGTACTACTCCTGCTGAAAGTTATTAGTAATTTTCAACAATATCCTTCACATTGTTCTTCTTTAAGTTCTTTATAAACTATCATTTGTTGGTTTAAGGTAGTACATGGAAACTAGGAGGAAAAATATTTTTTTCCCATATCATTTGATACAACTTTAAAGAAATACTCTGTAGTTAGAAAATTATTTAAACTTCATTTATGCTTTAATCTCCAGTGAAGCAATAATTATTAGATATATATATAAAAGTCACTTGCAGAAACAAATATTTAGGTTGTTGTCGGTTACGCGTACTGTGACCTCTAGGCAACGCTTACCTTAGGCGTTGGATAGAAAAATTATCGCTTGCATGTTTCTTGGTAGTTCTTGATGGTACTGCAGCATCGCCTAGCAGCCACAGTATGCATAACCGACAACTAC
Source organism: Epiperipatus broadwayi (assembly GCA_028023455.1). Taxonomy (NCBI): domain Eukaryota; kingdom Metazoa; phylum Onychophora; class Udeonychophora; order Euonychophora; family Peripatidae; genus Epiperipatus; species Epiperipatus broadwayi. The sequence goes on from JAQFVV010006353.1 coordinate 1,568,662, forward strand.
CAATATATAAGAAATTCAATGAATGAGAAAATTTCAAATGTTTGTAAGAGTATTTCTATTAAAGGATTTGTTATATACATACACATACAACTAATCAAATTAATGGATTCACAACATTTCACCAGTCTCATATCTGTAATATAATAAATTTTCACCTGGTGTAAAAATTCAGATTATCTCTTTCACATAATCTCTTTTTCAGGTGAGATAAAATTTGTATAATCTGATTTTCTTACCAGAATAGAATAGTAATCCAATATTATATATTGTATTTTGATCATTTTTAAAAGTTGAATACATCCATATCATATAGCTTCAGGATAATTTATACTGAGTTTTATAAACACTGAAATGGAGGAACATGTAATGATTAAAATTAATCAAATGGTTCATTACTCAAAATTTTATAAGATTCAAACGCCAGACCTGGACTTTCTTCAAGTGATTAGAATCCAATATTTGCCATTCTATTACTGTTCCAAATCATAAGGTAAATATTTAATTATATATGCTTAGATTCCTAACTAATGCATACCATTGTCAACAAAATTGTCTGAATGTAATTCTTAGAATTGGTATTCATTAAAATCAATGAATTGTAAATGTTACCTATTTTATATATATATTGTACCGCATGAAGAGACTTGTCTCTCGCATATACTGACCACCAAGGCGCTTCTAATCCGAAAATCGAAACTAGACATTTATTTTAAGGGTGAACAGATATACGAACATGGATACGCCGGACTAGCTCAATTAAGCAAATGAGATCTTATGTTTTGTTCCGATAGTTGGGAAGGTAGCAACAGAAAACAAAATCAACTAAGTAAAATGAATAAATAATTTATTAGTAAGATGATTAAATAAACATAAATCTGGTGAACAAACTTTAAAATCAACTTAAAATATACTACTCATATATTTGTCAAAACTAAAATATTTTAACATTGCTTATAGAGTGATTTCCTGTGTGTGATATAATTATGTAGGAAAGAGTGCAAAAATACCGACAGTAGCAAAAGCACTAATAAATATTCAGTGATCTCATGTAACTAAAGGGGATTAGCTTCATCTTATGACCAATAATTATGAAAAGAATGAGTCTCCATATTTGAGATTTCTTAGAGCTTATGCTGAAACAGGAGGAATGTTAAAATAGCTTCCGAAACATTAACTTTATGAAACAAAAACAGGGGTATTGAAAGTGATTACTTTCAATCAATTGACCTCCCTCTGAGTGAGACAGGCTAGGAGCTCACGATGTACCTATTGAGAGGTTAAAACGATCGTACATGCCCCTAATAAACAAAGTGGAAGTTTGAAGGAATGAAACTAAATACTATTATATTTCGTAAAAGTATATTACAAATAATTATAGTGTCACAACATAAGTCAGACTAATAACAAAATGGGTCACAAGCCGGAAGCTAATTAAAATAGTCTGTAATATCTATACTGCTCTATACAACAAAAAGGAATGTGAGATTACAATTAAGACTATACCACCTTACTTACTAAGACTTGAACAGAACATACAATACAGGTTTGAAACTAGCACTAGTTTAAGAGAAAAATATCAAATGCACAGAAACCGAATTACACAAAACAAAAAAAAAACTTGAAACACATGTATATAAAAAATATTAGACAATAAAATTATTTAAATTATAGAATGAAAGGTACCTTAACAATTTATTTAAACGCTAGTGCACTAGGCTTATTGACCATGGTCCCTTGATCTGGATTCATTGATGGCAGGCTTAGGTAGCAAATCGGATAGTGATTTCGTGGGTAGTCTAATTTTCAAGTTAGATTATTTTAATCAATCTAGTTTACTTCACATATTTATCCAAACTTTCTCTTGAAACGTTTTATTTATTTTTTTTGTGTAAAAATAAAATTCTTTTATTTATCTTAATATTGTTTATCTTCATATTTGGTGGTGGGAAATGGGGAAAATAAATATTATTTGTTTTCAGATGTATTCAAATCGTTTATCGAATGATTTATTTATTTAGTCAATCATCCATTTGTAGCACATAATTATTATGAGTATATAATCATATAACTGAACCACTTACCCTAAAAAGTAACCCGAGATAAGGAAAATAAAATAAAACAATGAGCTAGCTATCGTGATAACTTTATCAGAGGTTAAATTGTGGTCTTACGTTTATGTCCAATTTTAAATTAAGATAATAAAGATATTATGTATAGGTCATTGATAATTGCACACTCTCGGGAAGGAAAGCAAAATTTTCTTTGTCATGCGTGGCATGTAAAGACTATCTAGTAATATTTCAGCACTTTCAAAGGTATGCAAAAGGGCCAGCGTTTTAGATAATTGGACATGAGAGGGATAATTTAACAAGGGAGGGTTTAGGTTGACCTGTTGGGGTTAAATCTCTTCTAATAATTCAATTAAGCAATACTTCATCATATTTATCTATCAGTCTTGCTCGGGTGAATTATTATCGGCCCGTAACTCAATCACATACATGACTATGCTCCATAAGTAGGTATCATGTAAAGGATTCTGGAGTAGAAGGATGGACCAGTATAAATATCACTCATTAATTATTATATTTTTAATTCTATCTAGAAAATCAAAAGATAAAACAATAGTATTTTCCCCAAATCCTGAAAACTCTTGTAATAGCTTACCATTATATTTAGAAGTTTGATATCTAAATGAACCACCAAAATCAATCATAATTCACAAAGGATTACCTTCTTTATGATATTTTATATTTACACAAATACGAGGACATATAGCACAGGAAAGATATATCTTATAGTACACATTATTACTTAAGGCTTTATTCTCAACTTTTTTTAAAAATATTGTTAATAAATTTTATTTTCTGACCATCCATATATTCTTCAAACAAAAAGAAACCAAGTTTATCCATTTGCACTTTAACTTCCTCATTATACAACATTTCGTCATTAAACACATTATCTTTTTTCAAACAAATATCATTTCAGCTTCTGTTTAACTTCCGAAATAGCCAATTCCCATGAATTATCATATGGAATCACATTGACGGTTCATTTATATATCAAACTTCTAAATACACCAGTAAGCTGTTACAAGAGTTTTTAGGAATTGGGAAAAAATACTACTGCTTTATCTTTTGTATATAGAATGAAAAATATAATGATTAATGAGAATGATTACAAAAAAAAAAAAAATCAAGCCAGATGTCACATGACCTAATTTAATAAGCTTGTATTTACAAATGTTATATATAGAGCTCTCAAAGTAAGCTCTTAACAAGCTTCGTAGAATGAGAATGCTGTTATTGCTACATTAGATGTGACAGAAATGTATGGTTCTATTGAAAAAGTGGATTTTCATAAAAATAATTGAACATGCATTAAAAAGTTCAAGGTGTTTGCCAATATATGATAAAATTTAAAAGTTTTTGATGATAACATTGTTGCTTCTTTTGAAGGTGAATATTATAAAATGTCTAAAGATGGGCCTATGGGTCTGCCTGTTGTTGCACAGCTTTGCAATTTTGTTTTGTCTACATAGGAGAGTAATATTTTAGATATATGCACCTTTAATGATATTAAAATTTACAAAAGGTATGTGGATGATGTTTTTGTTTGTGTAAATATCAATACAATAAATTTGCTTGTAGAGAGGTTAAATAATTTGAATGGCTTGAAATGGACTATTGAAAAGGAACAGGACAAAGTATTAAGTATTTGGATTTAATTATTACAAGAGATAATAGTTTATTAAGTTATAAATTAATAATCAAATCATTGCGAAAAAGGGGGATATAGAAATTGTAAATCATAAGTACTAATTATGCATAAGATGGCAAGTTTTAGATCTTTTTTGTTTCGTAATGAGAAATTATGTTGTTACTAAAATGATAAATTAAAAAATATTGAGATATTTGCCAAGGAATTGCTTGAAGTTGCTTATAAGAGTAAACAGATTAACAATATTTTATGAAATTATAATGATTTAAAGGAATTGAAGATTGATAATAAAAAGTGGGTATCTAATCCATATATTTCAAGCGCTTCAATGAAATTTTTTAAGGATGTTGTGTTACAAATAACATTAATAAATTAGTGAGTAAGTCTAAAAATGTCATACTTATGAAGTAGAAAAGTAATGTATAGGGTGACCTGACTGGCTCGATCAAAAATCGGGACAAAACGATCAATCATTTTTACGGCATTGCGTCCTTTCTTTTTTTTATAAAACTCCATTCCTGTGTATATTCATTGTAAGTACACCCCCTCTTTGTAATTATGGCTATTGTTTAGAGTGTCAATCAAAGCAGGTGCAAGTGCAGTTCAAATTTTAGCTATAAAAATTCAATTGCGCGTGCTCCAAGGTGAGTTGGACGTGAGAACGTGTCTAGTTTGAAAACCCGGCCACGTAATGTAATAGCAATCTTTGTTTTGGTGTTGGAATTTGTCTAAAGTTTTTATATTACTGTAGAGACTGAAATGGACAGAGAGAGGCAAGAAATTATCATTATTGCAATGAATTATTTATGTAAGACAAACAATAATTATGTGTATTTGAAAATCGGGACATACAACAGTCCCAAAAAGTCATTTTGGGGACACTGGGACATCGAATCAAAAATAGCGACAAATCCCGAAAAATCAAGATGTCTGTTCATCCTAATCAAATTTTTTGTGGATGCATGTTATCATATATAGGTGACTCAAGGTTCAGTATTGAAAAAAGATTAAAGGAGCATGAATTGTTATACAAGCATGTGAAAAGTAAAAACCGCAGTGATTTAATGACTGCTTCAGTTTTCTTGGATCATGAAAGGACATATAAATTTAAGTTTGATATTGAAAGTATTATGATTCTTCATGAAGAGAGAAACTATAATAAAAGAAAAATTAAGGAGGCAATTTTAATAAATAGAAATAAAAAGAATATAATTCATAGATAAGCTGCTAACGTTAAAATTCGAGAGACATGGGATTTGAGTTAATGACGTTTGCTTCCGTTATGGTTTTTGAACTTAACGGCAGTTGAGGAGGGTTAACGAATTAACCGAAAGTACTACAGATTGAAAGATTATATAATATTTAATTACCATTAATTATATTTATTATTTTTATAACAATAATAGCTATAGCTAGTTTGTGGCAGTGTACGCCACCCTAGTAGCATTTACCCGTTATAATTTAAATATATATATAAGGCAATTATACTTAGTGAAGAACTGAAAACACTTAAGTATATGTAAATGAATTGGTTTCTGATGTATTTAACTGTTCAAGCAAGTTGAATTGAGTTCAAAACTTAAGGCAGTTTGAATTTAAAGTTTTAGCATGAGAAGTAAAATTGAGTTAAAGGTAATTGTTGGATGCATATTTGCATTTCTTCCAATCTTGAATCTTGGGACTCATTATTTAAAGCCCTGGGCTGACGATTGGATTGAAATTTAAACATTAAGAATGAGGATTTTATATGCTTTTGGTAATCCCTGATTACTCAATTTTCCGCTAGATGGCACTAAAGTGTTTTTGTATGAGATTGAAGAATTGATGTCTTTATAAAAAATAGGGAACTGGATTGATGGAGAACTAGTATGGAGAATAAAAAGAATCTAAATATATATAGAAGTAAACAGAATATTGGGTATGAATTAATTTATGATAATAGCAAGGAAAGTAGTTTACTGTTTGAGGCTCAAACAGGATCATTAGAAACAAGGGAATATAAACATAAATGGAGAAATATGGTTGATTTAGTCTGCGAGTTAGATAAGGGAGGCATGGGAAATATTAGGCATCCCTAAGTGAATATAAATGCTTACAAGCAGAAAGAGTACAAATAATGAAATTGTGGGAGAGTAAATATAAACAAAGTGATTATACAGAAAATGGGTTCTGGGTCTTTAGGCTGGGTTTGGAAAAAGATAAGGGGGATCTGGATATAAAGGGCCTTGGAGTGGACGAAGATGGTATTGTTGAAATGGGATGGAGCAGGACAGAGAATAATATAGGAAAAACTTAGGGTGAGGAATGGAAAGGGATAGTAAGGTGACTAACAGGTTTTTCTGGGCACTGTGGCTGAGAGATTGCTGACTTCAATAAAGGAATAACCATATTACATCATAGTATCAAAAACAGGTTTATTTAACTATGTTTACAATAAAGAAAAAATTATAAAATAACATTAAATTTGGCAATACATTTATAAACCATTAAATTACTTAATGTCCAATATTAATAAGATTCCATGTAGAATTTGCTATTAGGTGAGGAGCTAACTTCAAATCTCTTTCTTTGATGTCTTTTAATTTTTGTAAAAAAATTAATGTTGGATCAGGTATAACAGACTTGAAGATTAGGAAGCATCTGACAAACCATAGACAGAAAGTGATGAAAGTTGCACTTCTTATAATTGCAAAATCCCCATAAGCAAAACCTTTTATGAGTGTGTTGATAATTGGATGTTTTGGTGTATAAATTTTATTAATCAATATTCTACAGCCCTGAAGAGAGGAACAATTGTTGAAAATGTGAAATATGGTATCATCCTCCCTATGGCAGAGTGAGCAAACATGCTATATTTTAGATCACTTTTTTTAAAAATATTTTGAGCTAAATGATTATATACTTGTTTATTTGTTTATTTAGCATATTCATAATATTATTAAAAGCAGAAGTTAATAATATTTGTATAATAGTATTCGATTGTATTAAGCAATTGACTTTTTTTTATATACAGAAATTATCTTCGGATTGTGAAGTACAGATTAGCTCATTAATGAGAGAGGCTGCTCTTAACTATCAGTTAAACCCTGTTCTGGCCCAGGCGTGTCAGAATGAAGTAAGTAATTATTATTTAAAAATAACAATAAGTTACTATTAAGCTTTGTTTTTTTTTCCAAGGTTTATTGATGTTTGAAACATATTTTTTGTTAGCCATAAGTAATTAATAGAAATTACACGACTTAATCTTTCGGAGAATAGAAGTCATTTCTTCAAATTTTTCTGAGGAATAGTACCGAAGAAGATAAGGATATGGAATTCATTTTCATTAGATAGTAATGATATGTTTTTTTTTCTCAAATCGTATACACATTGGATAAGATATTAATGCAAGCAAACTTCTGAAAGGATTTCTGCTTGCCTTCTTGTGATTGGTGGTATCGATTTACGCTGCACTAATCCAGGGGTCAATTTTTATTTATGCTACCATTCAAAATAAAATTTTGAAAGGTTCACTTAGGACAGCATTTGAATGCCGGCTGTTTATGCAAAGCATTTATTTCATATAATTTTCAACCCCAGTTTTTTAAACAAATATAATAATACTTCATTGTGGCTTTTTCATATTTACGTTATTTTAATCAAATTTTGCATATGGATTTAATTTTTTTGTGTAAATTATGGTTTTACTGTACTTCCCTGTTTTAGTAATATCTGAATGTAAGTCATTTGTTAACTTATGCAGGATATAACCTAGCATTTTATGAGGACATTTTGTTGTACAGTAGTTTTTTTTTTTTTTTAGTAGCAAACGTAAAAAAAACCTATATCTACTGATAATTATATCAATTCATGGCGTATGTGTGACCAGTAGTTTCTTCTCACAATATACATACATATATATCTAAAATACAAGAAATAAATCCTTTATGTTGCTTTTGCAAATTAAAAATAAATCCTAGATATGATATAGAATAAAATATCTTTATCTAACAACAAAATATATATGACAATAGCTGTAATATAGTCATATAATCATAACATATAAAAATAACATATAAAAGCTCTTTTCGGCAAATTTTAAATTTTTACCCTTTTAAGATATTTAAGCGTAAATTATAGGCTTGTGTTAATTTTATATAGAGCCAGTAGATGGCAGTATGTATGCAATATAGGTTATTTTTGTAGTTAAAACATATTGAAAAGGGCAAAAATTTAAAATTTGCCGAAAAGAGCTTTTATAATGTTATGATTATATGACTATATTACAGCTATTGTCATATATCATTTTGTTTTTAGATAAAGATATTTTATTATATCTAGGATTTATTTTTTATATATGTATATCACTATATTATTAATTATTGCACTATTACGTGGTTCACGGATTCTGTTAAATATATTATGTGTATTATTTTAGTGAAAAATTACTTAAAAAAAAATAAATCTATTGTCTATTTTTTTTTTTTTTTAAAAATCTATTGTCTATTTTGTTAAATATTATTTCTAGTTAATTGATTTTCTCACATAAGGAAGTTTTACATATCATACCATTTACAACTTTCTTAAACACTGTAACAATACTATTTTTATATGAAAACTTTATTCTAACAGTTTCGACTGTCCTGCAGAATGATATGTGATGATGACTGCAAGACAGTCGAAACTGTTAGAATAAAGTTTTGATATAAAAATAGTATTGTTAAAGTGTTTAAGAAAGTTGTAAATGGTATGATACATAAAAGTAGAAAACAATACATAAGAAAAGGAAGAAGAAGAAGAAAATTATAAGGAACTTTGCTATCAATGAAAGATTTGTTATTGTTACTATATTTAATGCAATAACGATCAACAATTGTCTGCAGATAAAGTCATATAGTTAACGATACCAATAGGTTTTACAATTGAAAGCTTTAAAGAACCTTTTCAGTTCTTGAAATGTTCATCTTTTGTGTTTATAAAAACGAGACATTTAATGTCATTTCTTCAATAATTAATTACCATATCACAGTTTATGATTGTAAACAATTATAATCACCAGCACTAAATTTAAAGCTTGACATCACATTAAAATAACCGAGCATAAGTTCTCCGTTATTATTATTTCATGGCTTCAACATCAGTCGTCAGCTGGCTATAGATCTAATGTTTACATCCCAATGCAGTAATCAAACCTCAGACTACTTCTAAATATCAATTCCAAGACTGTACATAATTTAAAGCATTAATATGATCAAGAACATTATTAAATGTTCAGACTTTACATTGAATTATTTTAAGAAACAGTAGAAATCAATTTGCAAATTATTATATTTTGTCAAGCTCATTTACTTGTAAGTATCGGTGATTTTAATTGAATGTCATTTTAAACATTGTTGTGGTAATTAAGTTACATATTATATCCAGTTAATCTTTGAAAAAGTTTTTTTTTATAATATTGTGGATTAATTGTTTAAGATTTTATAATAATTTGTGATTGATTCAATCCTGCCGTAAAGTAATTTGCCGTATATTTAATGTTAGACTGTGTCCATGATTATTTCCTGCTTTGAATTACTAGCATCCTTGAAGTTACTATTTATAAGTGATCTATTTGACTATTACATTAATTATAAGCATCATATTAGCCATCTACTGAAGATCCATATTAATTAAAGCCATGAAATTTTCATACCGGAGCTCGGTAAGTTTCGCTTTGGTAATTTTAATGGGCTGCAGTCTTAAGTTTTGTTGTGGTAATTGATTTATGTATTATTTTCCGTTTATCTTTGATCTCATTTGGTTTTTATACTATGTTAATTGTTCTAATAATTTTAATAATTATATAAATAAACAATGCTGATAATCATAATGTTTCATCCTTTGAATGTCAATGATTGCTTTAGTATTTAAATCATCATATCGAAGTTAAATAAAAAACGGCCCATTTTTTTGTCCGATTGGTGATTTAACATTGTTGTGAGTGGGGGAGTAGGCTCTAGAAGGTCTGATTAATAAATTATTCTTGTAGTGTGTGTATTTGAATTTTTCTGTTTCATAAATAATATTATACATTATCACGAACACCTTAGTAACTTTATGTGGAATAGATTTTGACAGCTTACTTAGCGCTGTTTAAGAATAGATTGTTCACTAGTTACAGTTGTTGCAAAAAAATATGTGAAGTACGACAATGATTAAGAAAATTTGATAAAACTATAATCCTGCCCCCGCACCCCACTTATCTTTTTCCAACAATCTTTATAACATTAAAATGTCTTAATTTGAAGCATTTAGAGGCATATTAATACAAAATAAATAACAAAGTGACATCACTAGAGATCATACAAGTCTTTCGTTAAGAACTTGTACCGGCATTAACTCATTTAAAGTTAACATAAACCGCGGATCTGAAAACTCTGTCAGATGAACATTAAAATTTAAATTCAGTTTTAGAAGATGATCAGAAAGTTTACAGAGTTCATCCAGAGTAATATTTTACCCATAGAATCTGATGATTGATATACTATTTTGAAAATTGTTTTTTAGCAGCGGATTTGTATTTTAAGTTTAATTTGACATTTTTACCTTTTATTTGCCCATCAGTTACAAAAATGCTTTTCATGAACTGTTTTTTGGGACTAGAACTTGTTCCATTTGACTCTACATTAAAATAGAATGAAATTAATTTAAAAATTTCTATTGTCTATCCACAACTCTATTTTCTGGATTGTTGATTGTTTACCTAAACCTGAAAATTTATAATTGTTAAAGCCCAATGAAAAGATGACAAGTTCTCTCTTTATATTGTCTGCATCCTATCTCTAAATCAACATATTCTCCACAGTGACATGGTTTAGCTATTCACAAAAATTTTGTGATCCGAATCACGAATTACGATGTGAAATGTGACTGTGTGTTTCATACCTTCATAAATCATCTTTGATATTTTCCCTGCTATTACAAAATCTTGCAAACCACTTGAAAACATTAATGTGTCTCACGGCTTCAGCTCCATAAATTTTGAATCATTTCAAATATTTCAGTAACAGTTTTGCGCAATTTAACACCTTCTTTCATTATTATTAAAGTATGAAGCACACTGTCGCATTTCATAACTCACGATCCAGACATGTCAGCACCTTAAAATTTTTGTGGCAAATAGCGAAGCTATCCCTCAATTCAGAGATAAAACTACAGGAATCTTGAAAAACCAATCATTTTTTCCACTGGTACACACTGTGCATGTTTGAACCACTTTTTATATGAATTTTAAAGTACATCTTGAAAACAATTTAACACATTGATACAGTTTTATTGCATACTTTCTATGATTCAACTGTCCAATAGTCTTCTTCAGAGCTTCCTAGTTTATGTAGTTTGGAAAATAAATGTTGAAAACATGTAGAGAATATGTAAAATTAATAAAAAGAAAAATATTACATCACCACTGAAAAGATGTAAAAATAACATTTGATAATGCATGATCATAAAAAGCTCATGATTGAGTCTAAATTAGGGAAGAAAAAAAAATTACAACGTAGTTTATATGGACGAATGAATTTGTGGACATGGAGAGTTCAGATTGACTATACCTGGATGTTCGACATGTTTTTGTTATATATAAAATTTATTCAGGGAATAAGAAAAGCTAATCAGTATTTTAGCATGATAAATATATTCAAATCTGATTTTATTATTACATGAAGAAAGCTAAAGTTATTCTCAATTTTTTTTACGGGATAAAACTTTAAGAAAAGATTATAAGTAGCATTCTAGAATTACCAATTATTTCTTCATTAGCTATGGATCTCTGAGGGAGGGCTGCGTGTGGGTGTTTACATTTATTTCATGAAACAAGAATCCATCAAATAGAAGTTGGTTCTGTTTTAGTACAGGTAACGTTATTCATGAAAATATGGCAGTTTTGTTCATATGTCCATAGAACGGTATTTAATTTTATCTACAAACCTGTTCATCACGTGTTCATATGCAAACTTTGCCGTACACTTTCCAAATTACAGTAATGTTAATATGCACCTTTTTATCAATTTTCGTGTATATTTATATGTATATATTTAATTTAGATTAAAGCACTGTGTTCCCAGGAAGTATCTGATAGTGAGGATGCAGATGGGTACGGAAAAATTCAAGAATGTTTGAAAATGAAATTACAAGCTTCAAAAATTCAAAATGAAACTTGCAAAGAAGTAAGAACACAGTTCTTTATTTTTCATGATTTTTTTATTTTTTTTTACATTTAATTGTATATAAAAGTAGGTGATTCAATGCACGATACAAATGTCTATAATTTTTTCTCGGTCTGGGGTTGAGAATATTCACAAAGCTTGTTACGAGCTTATTTTGCAAGCTCTATGTATAAATTTTATCTTTCATCTTAATTTTTTTTTTCTAATCTTTCATTTACAGATATGTACGATATACCTTTATAATTACTTGTTATTATGCTAATTCCGTGGACCTGTGCCAAATCTATGTGTTAGAAAAATTCAGACTTTATTTATACTTTTCAAATACATTCAATGCAATTTTTCGAGTGGTTTTATACTCTTTTTCAGTTGTTTCTGATCTGGCCAGTAACAGTATTAGCTTGGGACTTGAATTGCTGACCTTTGGATTTATGAATACTGAATTTAAACCGCTACTCTAATCATGTGTTCTGTTATTGGTCAGGTTAACAACACTCAAAGAAGAGTGTAATATCATTCAAAACATTGTGTTCTCCACTAACCTGCATGTTATTATCACTAAGAGTTGATTGTATTTGAAAAGTTTCAAGTTTGAATTTTTATAAAAATATTTAATAAAATTAAAACTAGATGATGGAAATTGTATGACTTATTTTTACAATTAATATACCGTCTTCACAAATAATTTGCGAACATTTATAATTATTTCTCCATTTGTTTGCAAAAGAATAATCGCTATCATTCACTAAAATATTCACTGCAATGGAGTTTATGTTTAAAGCAATTTCTTTACTTTCGAGAAATTTATTCATAATTTTCTTTAAAAAATGTAATTTATATATCTGAGCATGCTAGGGTCGGATAATTTGATAGTCTGTTCTTTCAAGTTGTGCGCTGATTAATTTGACTTGAAACAGCATAAATAACTTATCCAAAGTTTGAAATATGGTTTGAATTTTGTAAAACAAAATGATATTAAGTGGTTGAATTTTAAGCAGTTTTTAAGAAAAAAATTGGTTATAAAACCTTTTATAACTCAGAAAATGGTGGTTTGAAATTAATTATTATAATGAGAAATAAGATTTTGAAATTTTGTGGTTGCCTCATATCATATCTTGCACCTCTTTTTGTAATTTGCACTCAGATAAAATTTATTTCTTGATATTTTCTTACAGTTTCAACTGACTAACTGTCTTTATCAGAGCTCCTTTCAACTTTAAAAACTGTTAACTGACTTCTAATGAAGATTGTGGGTCAGTCAAAACCATAAGAAAATATCGAGGAATAAATTTTATTTGACTGCATTGTAAAAAATGATTAAAGAAGTGTATAAATGGTATTATATAGCAGACGTATGGATATTTTATCGCATCTATCTCTATACTACAACATTCATATTATAAATAAAAAATCTAATATTCTGATTAGATGATTTTCTGTGTGAAGTCGCATCCCTAAGTTTATTTTCTGGGCTCACCCAACGTAAAAGTTTTAACTTTAAATGAAATCAAAACAAATGGCACAGAAAAATATTAAATCCAGAAAGTTCTAGTTGTGTTTATTTATTATCATCAAAGCTTTTATGTTTGCCTATCATGATGATGTTATAATATTCCCAGACCAATTTTCAGCTTCTGCCTTTGTATGTGATAACTAGGATTCGAAACTGGAATTAATGCGCTAATGCATTCGTTAGCAATCTTCTATTCTCTTATACTTTTCGAGCTAGAATAGTTTGAAATTCAAAAAAGTCCAAGGCTTTGAATCCAAGTTTGAGACCAGTTATACACATCTAATAGCACTCACTTTTAACCTAACTGTAAGCTTTTTCTTCCTTCGACTCTCATAGTTTTTCTGTTCACTCTCTTCCAGAGCATTTACTGTAAACTTGACAATTATTAGAGTAACCAGATGATATAATGCTATAATACCACTATCCACAGACCAGTTTGTAGCTTTTGCACTGTGTGAATTAACTTGTGTTGAAAAGGTTTCGAGTTTTTGAATTTTAGTTTTTTAGCTTGGATGTTATAAAGCAGTAAAAATTACTTATAGAAGTGTGAGTGTATTAATTCTAGGTTTGAATCCTAGTATCAGTTATTATGGCAAAAGCCAGAAAGCACTCTGGGAATGGAAATATTACGGAGCTCAAGAATCCAACAACAGTCAGACTTATTTTGAGAATAAATGGCATAAATTACTTAATAAGTGTTTTTGAAAACACATTTTAAAAAAGTTAGTAAACTTAGTGCAATACAGGAAATAAAGAAAATAATATACACGTTATATATTTTATTATGAAGGATTATTTTTTATATTTTCATTCAATGGCGTTATACTTAATTCATGACTTTGTGATACAGCAATTATATTCTTATTCTTCTCCTTTACTTTCTTTGCATTTCTTCATATACTCATATATTGCTTACAATAACTCCCCTCATATACACTTTAATGCAAAAATTTTAATCTAATTTTTTTATTTTCCTGACAGTTATTTTAAAAGATAGAAGAGGTTAAATAACGCTCTGATGAAGACTGCAGGGCAGTCGAAACTGTCAGAAAAATAAAGAAGTTATATTAAAATTTTTGCATTAAAGTGTATATGAAGAAAGTTATTGCAAGCAATATATAGAAAAATACAGCAATTATTTTTAGCAAAGTCGGGTTGTTTTTTTAAAAAAGATGAATGGCTAAGAAAATAAACGTGTGAGCATGTGCATGTGTGTTTCAAATAGTCATGTTGCACCATTCAAAGTGAAGATTTAATATAATCATTGATTGGCAAAAAAACAAATTACGTACATCATATAAATCTATTCATTAAAGAAGTACTTTTTAAAAATTAAATTTTTCAAAAACTTGCGGTTATCTTTCGAAAAGATTAAATTTATTACCTAAATGGTGGATGAGGGGAAAGAAATCGTTGAATAAGCTGTATTTAAAATTAAGAAGCAAAAGAGGAGAAGGGATTAATCAATGTATTGAATTATTGTTTCAGTTACTATATTAGGATATAAAATATTTAATAGGTTATTAAAATTGATATTCTTGTGTTTAAATATTAATTTCTGATTCAGTTTATTATCAAAATTAGCATCATATTAGGCCCCCTATCACAGGGGTCCCCAACCTTTTTGCACTTAAGAGCACATTCTGTAATACCGGCCAGGTGGCGGGCACCATTTATTTTTTCAATGTAAATTTATAGTTGGTTATTGTTAGTAATACACATAATGTACAAAAAAATATTTATTTCAAAAATAAAATTTTAAAATATAATTAACGTTTATATTTTTACACTGTAAAAGTATAGTATGCTCTACTATTTGATTACAATATAATACAATAATTTATAAGAAATTTTAAAAATTAAATTTATTTGTATCAGATAAATAATTTTTTATCGTGTTCGGATAGTGGCGGGCACACGTAAAATGGTCTGTGGGCACCATGGTGCCCGCGGGCATAGGGTTGGGGACCCCTTCCCTATCATATGATTCATTATACACCATATTAATTTCAGAGGGCAACAATTATGTTCATATTTTTTTTCACAACAAAAGAAAACAGTTGTAAAATCATTAAAACATCACATGATCACCCTTTCCAACACAGCTTACCCAAACTGTTAAAATAGTAAACTCTCCATACAGTAGCATTACCCATTGCAAGCCTTAGTCATCAGTGGATGCAAGAAGGTTGTACATAAAATCCCTATCTGGGCCTACTTATCCAATATCTCTAGCTTGTGGCTTTCATCAATGAGGAGGCTTGGATCTGAAAGTACTGCATCTAGATTTTAGGCTCTAATACACTCTCCGGCAACCCTTATTTATCTATTTAGTTAACTATAAAGCTATGAACCCAAAATGAAAGCGCAACAATGGTTTCAATCCAGGCTCATTTGCTTGTATGGTCACGTAGATCTGACCCTGTTTCAGTACCTATACATTTTGGTGACTTTGATTTTTTTAAAAAACCACAGGTACCTTTATCCTTTGGGCACGTTTGATATAAAATTACTAAAACATCACATGACCACCATTTCCCATCCTTACAGAAGCTGTTAAAACAATAGCAAACTTTTCATATACCCAATCTGGCGATATTGTATGAGTAGGCATTAGATAGGGATTTTATAACAATCATATTAAAGATTACATTTAAGTCTTTTATATAGAGAAATATATTTGCTAAGGTAAATAGGCAAACCAGTTTTGGTCTTACTATATCGAATGACTGAACAATTAGGTTTTTCACATCCAATAGAATAATATACCGTTTGATATTCATCAGCCCGATTTATTCTTTCCCTAGCATTAAGTACCATTCTATTTAAGAATATAGCCAGATTTCAAATCGTTCAAAACAATTTTGAATGTGTATATATATATATAAATTTTATATGAATGTTTGTCTTCAAAGCTGTCACATGTTTTCTGTGAAGGTTTGTCCACAAGGCTGTCACTTATCAAATTATTATGAAGAGTATTTTAGTAATTATGCCATTAAGAGTTGCCTGCAACACTGTCAAATTCACATATCAAATATAACAGTTATATTTAGAGACTTTAATTTGATTACAAGCATTTTATTCAAAGCAAGTAATTTCACAAAGCAAAAAAAAAAAAAATTTGTTAAACTGACCAATTAAAAACAACTATTACAAAAATGACGGTCTTTCAAGCCGGCTAGGAAATAATTCCACCATTAATAAAATGAAATACAAAAATGACAGTCTTTCAGGACAGGTATATTTATCGCATTTATTTATATAATATTAAAATCTTTTGTTTAATTTACATTAAATCTTAATAAAATTTATTATAGCAGCCAATTAAAAAAAATGACTACCTTTCCAAAAATTGGTAATGACTGCCTTTGTACATTTATCATATTTATTTATATAATATTAAAATGTTTGTTTAATTTACATTAAATCTTTGAAAAAAAATTGTTAAATGAACCAATTAAAATAATCCACAGCCTTTAGAGACCCGGTACATATGGTTTTAAATATATTTAGGAATATAAAATAAAAAAATCCACTTATCTTGAATCTCATCTTTTGATTTAATTTTATTACAAAACAAATTTGTATATAATACATCTGTCATTATAATTTACTTAAAAAAAAAATTCAAATGCTTTGTTGCTTAAGAGTTCTTACGAAATTTGAGCGCCTAAAGTGCCAGCACCGGAATCGATTCTAGAGCCTATATTCCAGAGGCTGACACTTAGGGCATAATTTGCCAGCACCGGAATCGATTCTAGAGCCTATATTCCAGAGGCTGAGGGCATAATTTACCAGCACCGGAATTGATTCTAGAGCCTATATTCCAGAGGCTAACACTTAGGGCATAATTTACCAGCACCGGAATCAATTCTAGAGCCTATATTCCAGAGGCTGACACTTAGGGCATAATTTACCAGCACCGGAACCGATTCTAGAGCCTATATTCCAGAGGCTGACACTTAGGGCATAATTTACCAGCACCGGAACTGATTCTAGAGCCTATATTCCAGAGGCTGACACTTAGGGCATAATTTACCAGCACCGGAATCGATTCTAGAGCCTATATTTCAGAGGCTGACACTTAGGGCATAATTTACCAGCACCGGAATCGATTTTAGAGCCTATATTCCAGAGGCTGCCACTTAGGGCATAATTTACTTTTGTTAAATTTTTACTATAATTCTCAATAGTCTTTCCAATTTGCATCCATTTTACAGAAATGTGAATTATAGTAGTAAAGAAATAATCAGATATTTAAATGCATTTACTAAAGCTTGCAGTAATATTTATTATAATGTTTATTACTGCAATAAATATTTTTTTATTTCATCATTACCTTGTAATTAATAATGCGTTAACGGTGAAACTATTCCGTATAACAATTTATTTAGGCTGAGTGCTTTCAGAGTTTCGTTACTCCATAATCATAGCCCTGTAGATTGTCGACGTTATTATATGCAAAACTATTTTTTATATTATCCATTTTCTGGACATGGCAAAGAAAATGTCTTTTAATTAATAATAGATTGGCTCAACACAGATAGACATACACAAGGAATAACCAAGAAAAAAAGGAAGTTCCGTTTTTGTTGACCATCAGCAAGAGCTTAACCATAGGGTTGAGCCTTCCAAGGCTGATATATTGTGTACAGACAGTAATGACGTCAAGAGAAAAATCAATGAAGCTTGTTTTATTACCAGCGACACTAATTCTATAAACAGGAAAGGCATTTGCTTTGCCATTTCCAGAAAATGGATAATATAAAAAATAGTTTTGCATATATTTGCATATAATGTCAACAATCTACAGGGCTATGATTATGGAGTAACGAAACTCTGAAAGCGCTCAGCCTAAATAAATTGTTGTATGGAATAGTTTCACCTTTAACACATTAGCACATTATTAATGTTTATTACTGTTTTTTAAAGATTTTGTACCAATATAAAAATAAACAGATATTTTAAAGCAATATACATAAAGTATTTATTCACACTGAAATCTGCCAATATTAAATTTAGTATTTGTTTAAAGTTTCATCGAAGTATGGAACCTTTGTTAATCTGGAAAGGCTTATAAATATGTGTTAAGTATTTTTTATTATAATTAATAATCTTGGATGCTACTAGAAATCAATTTATTGGCCATTTGCTATAGCGTGAAGTGTTAGTGCAACTTACGAACATTTCATATAAGCTCATACGATTCTCCTTGCTATTCATGAGCACTAAATCTCCATTGATTTTATATAAATTTGAAGCATAGCCAGCATTTTATTAATTCTTAACAATAGAATTTTTTTTGATCTAAATAGAACTTACTTAATCTTATGGTCAATTAGCTTTAAAGGTATTTTAATCCAATGGGATTCTGTGAGGATTAACGATGAATTAATCGATGCATTGAAAAAACTATATTCGCAACAATAATTGAATCTATTAAGATCTTCACTGACATCTTAGAACTCATTATCAGCTTTATTCTGTCTTTATCATACCAAGGGCTTTTATTAGTATTAGTAATGGCACCATTTTCAATATTAATTATTCTATTTATGCAGACATTAAAGATAGATTAAATATCATAAATCTGTGATATGCTGCACATATTGACCTTTCGAAAAATAAATTTCTATCAACACTTCCTTCAAGAATTGAAAAAGTATCAAGTGTAAACTTTGAATTAAATGTGTTATATACATTTTTGCACTTTTCATGTCACAAAGCTGTATTTTAATGGCAATTATATGTTTTACTTATCTGTAAGCAGTATTCTTTTATGAACCTCAGAAATGAGTTTATTAACTGTATTTATATGAGTTTAAAACAAATCTTTTCCATTTTCGCATTAGTTGGTCCTTTGAAAATTAATGTGGTATCTTTTCACTATATAATGAGCATGGCAATAGCTCTTAACAATCTTTTCGGAATATCCCTATCCTCAGACCAGTTTCTAGCTCTGGCTTTCGTCATTGAGGTGTTAGGATATTCAAGCATTAAATGTAAAATACCAGGTCAAGCCCAGCACTTTTTCTAAAGTTTAACTATTAAATACAAAATCTGAAATTTTCAGACATCCACATGTCTTCAAATCCAGCTATCTAACGTCAGTAATACTTAATATTATTAAACATTAGATAAAGTGCTGGGCTTGACCTGGTATTTTAAACCTAATGTTTGAATATCCTAGTGCCTCACTGACGAAAGCCAGAGCTAGAAACTGGTCTGAGGATAGGGATATTCTGAAAAGCTTGTTAAGAGCTATTGGCACACTACGTCATGTGATATATGACTTGATTTCCTTACAGGTATCTCTTCATTCTATGACTCTTATCGCTCTAGGTTCATTGTTATCATGAAAGATATGAATTCAGTTATCAAATTAAATCAAGGCTGAAGATTAATTTTCTACTTGCTTATGTATTAAAAATAATCTTTTATTTGTAAATGAAGTAGTATTTGAGTCTGCTATTGTTATTTGGCAATAACAACAAACTTAAATAAATTGTTTTTTATTTTTAATTTTAGTTTTGCTATACTTATTTCAGGAAATAGCCAAGTTGATCTTGGAAGCCAAAGCTGATATTCACGTTGATCCAATTTTATACAATGCTTGCCAATTCGATTTAAAAGCTAATTGTCCCGATGTTCCCCTTGGAGATGGAAGGCGTAAGTTTGCTCCTTTTTTTCTTTTCCCATTTGATTAAAATAAAAATTTGTTCCAATTTCATTTTTTTAAAAAAATGAGAAGTCAATTTCAAACTATGTAAATCTATTGACTTTTGTTTTTTTAAATTGTAATTTGTGGTTTCAACCCTTAATGGTCTAGATAGTACAAGATAGATTTTTTGAGAAATGCTGACAAAATATTCCTATGATTCACTTTTACATTTCAAACATGATAAAAAACAAAAATTAACACATTTATAAAGTAATATTAAGTATGCATAACTTAATATATATCTCAATTAAACAGAAGTAAATACACTTATAAGAATGTGAATAAACACTCTGTCATATCTGATCTTGCTTTCAGAAGTGGACTAGTCCAGATTCCTTCCTTATTTAATTGGATTTAGCACTCATTGCCACTAACCAACGTGTAAACGTGTGAATAACTAATTTATAAATATAGCCAAATGGTAAAACATAAGTATGGCCAATGTGTAAACATGTGTATACAATTTTACCATTGATTAGTATGGCCCAATAGGCAATGATGCTCTCTGAATCCGATTGCTGCCAGTAAGGTAGGGGATCTGACAATAAATAGTCAGCTTTTTTGGAGGCAAGCCAGAGAGAGAGATATCGTCTGACTAACCTGAACGACTGAACGTGCTCTCAATCGAAACCAAATGGTAAAACATAAGTATGGCCAATGTGTAAACATGTGTATAATAATTTTACCATTGATTAGTATGGCCCAATAGGCAATGATGCTCTCTGAATCCGATTGCTGCCAGTAAGGTAGGGGATCTGACAATAAATAGTCAGCTTTTTTGGAGGCAAGCCAGAGAGAGAGATATCGTCTGACTAACCTGAACGACTGAACGTGCTCTCAATCGAAACCATTTTTCACTATGAATGTGTTTCTACTATAGTCCTTACCAGTATGTCTACGCAGTGAGGTAAGTCCACGACAGGAATGGAAACTGCTATGACTACGGCCGACTCGAGGCAAGCTGTTCAGTACAGCCTGGAAGTGTCTTGACTAGGACTCACGAGGGAAGCTAATATATACAGCTGGAAATGAGTTCAATCATTCAGGCATGATCAGTTCATTATTGACTAAGTTATACATAAAATTGTATTTATTAATGGTATAATGTGTATGTATATTTGTTCTAATAAATTATACATATTAATTTTGTGAGTGTTCATATGTTTTTGATATTTCTGTTGGTTTGGGTCTGAAACCTGCAATTCAGCCAAACATAAGACACTCCTCTATGTGAAGAGTACATAGATCACATTACCTTAAATTTGTTTAAATTTGCATATACTTTAAGCTATAATCCTGTTACTAAACAAATAATTTCAAACACATTACTAAAAAAATTCATTATCAAGATTGCCAAAGAATCGTTTAAACGAACTTGTGAATAATGCCCGCCTTTTGATATGTCAGTGCCAATCTATTTTGTCAGATGATTGACATTGATATAATAGAAGGCAGACTTACAAGTTTATTTAAATGATTCTTTGTGAATCCAGCTCATGAATCACCTTAGTAATATATCCAGACTTATTCATTCTGTGAATAGGTTTATATTCTTAGTGTTGTATATTTGATAAACTGTAAATTTACTTATGTGTTCATTAAAAATCATTAGGATTACATTAAACTATGCGGATTTATCATTTACATCTATAAAACATTTCTTTCTTTTAATATTATGAGATCATTAAATGCGAGACTCCATCTTAATCCAATTCTAATTTCACAAAGACTTATGCTGTATTTAAAATCAGACGAATATACAAATATCATGTCTATTTCCAACAATGCCAATAAATAATTGCTCAATTATTTTCTAAACGTTAAGTTTTTTTTTTTTAAGTGTCATAGCATTGGCCGGGACACGAACCCGCAACCCGGGTAACTGCCTGCAAGTGCAAGGCAGTCGCGCTGACCTCTCGACCACCAATGCATTATTGACATAGAATTGCCATCCTTTCTGAAGTATTATGATTTTTGTTTAATTTATTTATTAAGTATATATATATATATGTTTCTGTGTAAATTTGAATTAGAATTCAGATGGAAAATGATCTAGAAAATTTTTTCAATTGAAAATGAATTAGTAAAAATGCTATAGATTTTTACTGGTTGTGGATTGTGAATGGACGAGCATGATATATTCTAAGAAATGGACTATCACAATCTGTTCATGCATAATCTTTTTGAACATACCTTATACCAGGGGTGGCCAAGATGTTGACCGCAAAGCTAACGAGAACATTGACAAATTATAGTGATAAATTCAGCATTGATTTGAATATAAAAAATAAAATATGTAAAAATTTCAAAATTATTCTCATTTAAAAATAGTTAAATCTAAAATAAAATCTGTGTTATTGTCGATCTCGAAAATAAACCCAGGTTGGAAGAAACTGAAAAGAATTGAATTATTTTAGTGTAATGGCTAGAGCTAAAATTCTTAGAAATATTTAATTGTTGTTTTCTTGAGGAGAAATGAAAATAGTCGTGGAGAGATGAGGATTTTAATGAACTGATTTTAAAACAAAGAATGAACTTTTTAAAACACTTTGTCTAGCTAGCAAATAATCCCCAAGGAGATTTAAAAAGAAACAGGACGTTTTCCTATCTACGAAAGAAAATAGGCGCCAAAGCAAGAAACAAACTAATTATTGTAAAGATTAATAACAGAGAAAATGTGGGGATTTTCCAAGGCACAGAAATAGAAGACTTCTGTAAAATATTATTTTTATTGTTGTTATGTATTTTATTTTTCTCTCTAGCGAAGTGTCATCAAAATAAAAAAAAAAATATTTTTTTTTTACTTCGTAATATTTTTTTTTTGTAACATTTGCATCTAATTTTTTTTAAAATTCAGGACCAACTCTAGAAAATAATTATTTATAGCTTATTATAATTTAATAAATATTTTATAAAATGACATGGACAAATTGTAATACTTGAAGGAGCTGAGGTAATTTAATAGTAATCATAGTAAAATGTCTCCGACAGTTTGTATCTTATAGAAAAAAAATCATCAGTTCGGAAGTATCTTCTAAAAATGTCACCAATATTTGTACCTAAAAAGTCTTTATGAAGAAAAAACCCAAGAAGTCACAAGTATATTATAAAAAAAAAACAGGACTTCAAACCATTATTTTTTCCCGTTCCGGCAAAAATAACATTTTTTCTCTGGTTTCCAGTCCGAAGCCCTGAGAATAACGTAGTCGCCCTTTAACCAAAAAAGTCACCCCCAACATCTAAAAGTTTGATCATTCCTGTTTTATACAATCATCAGATGTAGTCTTTAAATTGTAAAATGTAACATTATTTGTTGATTAAAAATCTCTTGATCATTCGTACATTTTGTGTTAATAATTTACATTTCTCCCCTTTCCTATTGAATAAATTTGAAAAACAATATTCATCTGAGTTGAACTTATATTTATGTCATAACACACACACATATATGATGACAATGTTAGTAAGGGTAAACTTATAAACATCAAAAGCCCAAAGAATAGATGGTTCATTTAATTTTTGATCCCAATAAAACATAGAATACTAAATATTCATAGCCTGTAGGAGAATTATTTGCTCCATTTAATTATATAGGCATAAATCTATACTAATTTCATAGTTTATATATATACATATATATAGCCTCTTGGATAGTGTTTCATTAATTAGTCCATTACGTGCAACACCTGGAATTTAAGTATAAATTTAGGATTTTTTTCAGGAGGCTGGTAAATAGTGTCTATCTCTTTAATCTTAATATTTGTGGATATACCACCAAAACATCACAAGATCTTGTATATTCAATGTATGTTTTCAAGAACTGATATTCATTCAGTTTATCATCTACTCCAAACTATATTGTAAACTTTAGCAATCAATAGACCCTAGATGGCAGTGCTGTAATCCACAAAGATTATGTTGTGGAAATGGGATGGAGCAGAATATGGGAAAATTTAGAGTGGGGAATGGAAAGATAAAGTGGCTAACAGGTTTTTTCTGGGCATAGTTGCTTGCGAGATTCCTGACTGCTTTTAAGGAAAAGCCACAGTGCATCACATCAGATTAATTTCAGGTTAGATGCTTTATCAGTATGGTATCATCTAGTAGAAATCCAAAACATGTCGGAGGTAAAAGCCATTAGAAACTAGAATGGGGATACGGATTGCAGCATTAATGCCCAGCAAATATTCAAGTTTGCAATAGATTGGGATAAAGTAAACAAAATGAATATCTATTCTAAAAGCAATCCTTATGTATAGATGATGAAGAGATTTGAATTTAAGCGAATATTTTATAACTATTAATTTATACACTTTTATCTGAATATTCAGTTTAAACATTGTTTATACGCAGAAAATATTCAAATGATGTGCTAACTTCTGCTATGCGTGGTTTAATATGTAATATGGAAAGCATACCAATAGCTCAAACAAGCTCTTATTTAATAAGTGTGGTAAGAGAAAATATTTTAAATCTATTTAGAATATTGGTTTAATATGTTTATGTTAATTCTTTCACTTCTTTGGTTCAGTGTTTAAACGTCAGCCTGGAGCATGTGGTACACAATCTGTGATGAATCCTCAATGAAAGAAATCACTCAAGATTATGTAGACAGCTAAGTATGTTTTTCTAGGAGTGATCATTTTATATATTCAGAATTTCATGCCCCGGCAAGGTGCCGTGTGGTGCTTTGCTGGAAGTCTTAAAGAAATGTAAAGATAGTTCCAAATACTAGAAGTATTTGGATTCTGATTCAAAAAAAAAAAACAAGAAAGTTTAACCAATTGACAAACTGCTGGGTTTAGCCTATCATTTTCATGATTGAATATCATGTGGTCTTTTACAGTTCATTAAACAAAATGATATGAATTTCTTATTTAATAAAATAAAAGGTCTAATTATAACTCATGCATATTACGGCACATTAATTTGCGGGCATTATTGAAAGATTTCTGCAATAAAATGAGTTTTTAGATCCTCAGGTTTATTCGTTTTGTTTATCAATCTTTCTTGAAATGTGAAATATAAATTTGTTAGAAATATTATTTAAGGAGGACATTTATTCCGATCGATTTTATCTAGACTCAAAATTTCTTACTGGCAGCTCTTTTTTCCCTTGAGGCTCAACTTACGATGATGTTGTTTCTGACGTTTATTTATGCATAACTTAATGCACTGCCATTTGAAACAACTGCAACTTTTATGCTACAGTTCATGAGGATTTACATGAATTCAAAGTATGTTTAATGCTCTTTGATGTTATGTTTATGTCTGATTAAATTCTAATGCTCCATATTGGTATTAATAAATGTTTCATATGTATACGTTTTGGTGATTTTAAAATTGCCATTTCAATTATATCATTGTCTAAGGTTTTTTTCGAATACACTTACCTTTTGTTTCTGTAAGACAATCATTGTATTGTGCTTTCTCCTGTGAGTTATGATCATGTGATCTGTAATGTTAAAGTATTAAGATTGCTAATATGATAAATTGCTCCATAAATACCACCTACAAGTTTTTAAAGAAAATGCTATAAGCTTCCTTGTTATGAGGTGTGTCCAGTATTTTCAAAACTTGGAATTTAATTTTTATTTTGGATCAATTAATTTATATATGTTTACTCTATATATGGCCTACAAATAGCTTTGATTTATAATATTTTAATGTATGTAGTTTGTATAGTTATATATTTAAGAAATAGAAGAATAAAAAAAGACTTATGATGAGTATTTTATTAAGAAATGTAGTTTTATTAATGAATAATATTTCTGTAATGAAATTTTCACTACAGCACTCTCTCAAGGTAGGGATTGGTTTCTATCCGAACAATGAGTGAGAATGGTGTAGTGAAAATAACACTACAGAAATAATATTCGTTATTGGATAATCTCTAGTCTAATAAACAACTAATAAAAATTATTAACATGCTTTCGTGAAGTGATTTGTGTCAATGTAGTGAAGTCGGCACCTTTGACACATCAAATAAACAGTAATAATTTGTTATCTATACATGCTGAACAATGATAAAGATGTGTGCAGCAGAGATCGTGGTCTGTGCCAACTGATGAATGCTGGTTCAGCACGAAATATGTATCATGGGGAATCATAGATCTTTTTCACGTCTTTGTTGTATGTTTATGATTACAACCCTCTATAAGGTAAAAGCGGATAGAAACCAGTCCCTACCTTGAGTGATGACCATGTCGTGAAAATATTATTCATTATTGGATATCTCTAGTCTAATGAATGATTAATAAAAAATATTAATGCAGTTTTATCGTTTCTGATGTTTTCAGGGTGCCTTAATGCATTACACAATTTCTGTCATTGCATGGCTGATTCAGAAAGACGGCTACAATCGAAAATTAAATATATATTATATTTGTCACATAGTTTTATTTTATATGAACTTCAATTTCGTAGAAATGTTGCACTAATCAGACATCAAAAACGGATGAAGAATGAAATGTTGCACTAATCAGACATCAAAAATGGATGAAGAATGGAAAAACAGAGTGGTGTCATCCATAAGATCAGATTGGGTGACACAATAACCTAACCATACTTCCTATTATTACACTTCAATGAAATAGTATTTTCTGACCAAAAGTGAAGAAAGAAATTTGACTTCTTTAATGCCTTGCATATGATGATTAAATGAGTGTTGTTTTATGTTTACCAGTATATATATTTTATTATGAAAATAGCTTATATGTATGGATTACCTATATGCTGTATATATAAGGTGGGTTTCAATGAAATGGACAGTTGAATAGTTGGAAGGGTGAGAAGACTGAAGTTTGAGGACTTGCTGTCTTGATATAAACCGAGCATTGAATGTATATATATGCGGGAGATTGTGATTTGGCCCAACTGATGAGTGCTAGTTCTGCACGAAATACATATATTGAGGATCATGTATCTTTTTCACATGTGTGTGGTCATGGGTTTTGGTTCCTTGAAGAGTGGAAGGACAGACTGAAAAATCCTGAGTTCAAACCCTCTTCTATTAATATAATGGATATGTAAATGGGCTGATAATATGAGGGGTTAGATTGGCACAATGTTTACTTCAAACCCAATAAGGACATTGAGCATTCCATTGTCGGTATTTCAATAAAATGGATGGATGAATAGTTGGAAGGGTAAGAAGATTGAAGCCTGTCCATTAAAGTTTGAGGAATTGCTATCTTAATAAAAGCTGAACACTGATTGTATGTATGTGTGGAAAATTATGATCTGGCCCAACTGATGAGTGCTGGTTCTGCATGAAATACATATATTGGAGATTATATGTCTTGTTCGCATGTGTGTGATCATGGGTATCGGTTGCTTGAGATGGAATGGAGGAAGAATAGACTGAAAAATCAAAGTCCTTCAATCTATAAGAAACATTCAGTGTAAGCAAATTGAACGTTGCCTTAGAATTACATATGCTTGGGAAATCTTAGTATGTTTTATGTATAATCCCAGTGGAAAGGTGACTAGTTTTTTGTCCAAGCTTTTACAATGCCTCTGAATCAATACCTGTGTTGCATAGCAACGTAGGTTAGACATTCACGGTAAAAATTTTGAAACGTGTCTGGATTTTGAATTACGACATGAAATGTGTCGATGTGTTTTATACCTTAATCTGTGATCGAACAAATGCAGTAACATTAAATTTTTGTTTTAAATTGGGCAAAAACTGCTTCTGAAACATTTGACATGATCCTAACTGCTTAACGCAGCGTAACAGTGGATTACAAGAATGGGTATCAGTTTTCAAGATTCATGTTGACACAGAGAGCATTGAACACCATCTATGAAAGTACGATACACGGCATCACATTTCATGTCTTGTGATTCAGATATGCTAGCACTTTAAAGATTTTGTGGGGAACATGTTAATTTAGGAATAGAGCTACAGGTGGCTCGGAGAAAGAATCGGTCTCCTTGTCAGAGGGACACGCTGTGTATATATAAAAGCAGATAATACACTATCATTTAAAATATATTGTGAATTTGAAGCTGATCTGCAGGTGTTGAGAGAATGAAAACATAAATTATAGATTATAACTGCGCTTATTCTTTGTATAAATTATCATGTGAGAAAGAGATGTGTTTTTATATCGGTGTTTTCAATATTTTAATAGATTATAATATTACTGTATTAAAAGAAAAAGTTTTAAAGTTTGGAAGGGGGGAGGGAGGCAGAAGCAAAATATTTCTCTGAAGACGGTTTGTTCCCCTTACCGCAGTCTGGATATTTTGATTAACAATGATGAAATTTTTGAAGTTATTATTACCTCTGTTATTTATTAAATATTTTTCAATGTTTTTTTTTTTATAGAATTACAGTGTATATTGTTAGCCATGGAAAACAAAAATCTTAAATTCGCCGACTGCCAGAAACTCCTCCAGATCAGAGTTGAAATGTTTAATTTTGCATCTAAAGTGAGTACTCATTAATGTTTTATTTTAAATTTGATTAGTATTATTATTTTTTTAAAAAAATCATTTGTTAATCTTAAGTTGCTAATTTCAATAGCGTGGTTATTATTCTTATTTATCTGCAACATTTTACTCCCAAGTCGGTAGTCTTCATCGGAGTTTCATAATATCGGTATCAACTGATATTTCTTTTTGTTTATTGAGGTTTCTTTTTTTTTTCATATTTCAATTCTAATCTTTAGAATTAACAGTATCTCATTATAAAATTAAAATCTAAGATCATAAATAATTACTTATACACAATATATCACAGTCAAAAGATGACTAGTTCTCTTCAAGTTGCCTGTAGCGCTATATAGTAACAATTTAATTATTCACCCAAAAATTCTAAGTCACTAGTGTGTTTGGATGATCAGTTATGACATCAAATTTGGCAATTTGTTTTGGATCTTAATCCACGGTGGAACAATGCACTATTAATATATTTTGTTTTAAATTAGGCCAAACTGCTACTGAACTATATAAAATGATTTAAGCTGTGTATAGTAATAAAGCCATAAATAAGAAAAATAACATTTATAAGTGATTTACAAGATTTTGTGATGGTCTGCGAGAGCATTAAAAAAGGTGATCTACTAAGGTATGAAACACTCATACATAATTGATGATCCAGACATGATATTGGCATAAAATGTTTGTAATGAGTAGCTAAACCGTGTTGCTTTACGATGTTGGAGATGGGATTGCAGACAACTTGCGAGAGAGAAAACCGGCCACTCTTTTATTGGGTGTATTTCCACTTTGGAAATATTAAAGTTGAAATTCAGTAGTTTTTGGTATCTATTCGATAATGAAATAGAGAACAACTACAGAATCAGGAAATTGTAGCAGAGGAAGGCAGACAGGAACAAGGCTCAGAAAATGGCTTCTCTCTCATGGTAGAAAGGAAAACAGGAAAATTTTTTAAATCCATAATAGGTTTCATGATTTTCAATACATCGCATATATCTTAACTCACACATATCTAATTCGTTAGCAAATTTGTTCATTCTCATCACTTTCATACCACTCCGTTTAAGTTTTAATAATCAATAGACGTTAGATGATTCTTTTTAATTAATCACTAATCCACGCTGTCCTATACAAATATTTCCTGACTAGTTTCTTGCTTATGGTTTCATCAATAAGGATCTTTTTGGATTTTTTTATTTTATTTGGATCTAATGCATATTTCCTCTAGCAGTTTTTTTTTAATGTAACTATCAAGCTACTATCCCAAATTGAAAAACCTTTTTTAATTTTTTCAATCTATGCTTATTCTCTTTTATAGTTATATAGATCTGGAACCAATTCTCTTTTTATATATTTTGGTGTTATGAGTTTTTTTAAATAATCTTAGGCACCTTTATGCTTGGACCTAGTCTGGGGTATTTGCAAAGAACAGAATTGGAGAAGGATTTAATAAGCACTATCATTTGACATTTATTGATTTCTAAAGCTTATACTAGGTGGCGTAAAAGTAGTGAGAAAAGAAGAATTTATTATATCAGTTTTGTTATGATCATACAGACCAGTCCATGGAACACATGTATATGAGTATATTTTACACAGTTGTCCTTTAGTCTGTGTATTTGACGTTTCACGCTGCTATCTTTTAATTTGTGCAATCTTTCTAGTAGATTTAAGATCTTGCCTAAAGTCTCCATTGGATTAGATCCTCAGTTATGTCATCATAACGAAAGTTCAGTAGTCAGTATTTCATCTCTTTAAAATGCTTTTAAAATCATCTTTATGATGTTAGATTTTGCTTCTCTCAGAAAATTCCTGTTCACTTTACCCTAAAATATTTTTGGAAAGTACTGTGTTACCATCATCAGTTTCATTTGCCTCATTCAAGAACAATGTACTCTTGTGATTCCATTAAATAAGCTGAACATCGTATAGGTCAGCCTTATGATCTTGCTGTAGGTAGTTATTACTACACTAGGCAGTATTCTGAAATAACAGCTTTTTGGTCTATTTGTTTTACATTGATAGGGATCCACATGTTATTTCATTACAAAAATTGGGAAAATAACCTAATTTCCTTGAATTAATTATTAGCCATTAAACCCCAGTTTGTTGAATCTTAACATTCAAGTCTGACTTTTTAGAATTCTTGCTAAAGGTTTTTTTTTTATAATGGCTGATAAAGCACTTGAGGTTTTTTAAATATCAATTATTGAACCAAAAATTTTTTTGAGGATTATATTCAAAGCATTATGAACATCGCCGTTCATTTGACAGGAATGGTATAAACATCAGCTTGCTGGAAATTTAGAAATAAAGAAAGTGAACTTTTTGTGCTTTTAATCAGTTAAAATTTAAAAAGTCTATTATCAAACCAGTAAAGGATCTCTGACGCATTCACCGTTCATAATAATGGTATATTATAGTTTATACTGTAGTTACGGATCATAATGTAAATGACATCAATAGTTCACTTAATAAGATAAAGATTGAAGCATGTTATTTGCATTTTGACTTGAAAATGTAATAATGGTCTTTTTTTTCATTTTGAACGAGAATCGTTCATATAATCCGTAAAATGGCATTCTTTTGAGCTGTGAATCACGCTAGTTTCTTTATAATGATTTAGTTCTCATAAGTGTTTGTCAATTTAGAAGTATTGTGAAAAACCTCTACAACAACAGATGATTTGGATTTATTCGTCAGAGCTATTATTTCCAATAATTTTTAGGGCATTGCGTATTGTTTCTTTCGATACGTGCATCGAAGTCTCCAAAAAGTAAAATTTAGTCCTTTTATTGCTATTACATCATACAACATTTTAATCTTAGCGATGCTTTTGGTTGCACAGTTAATACAAGTAAAAGGAATAGGAAATATTGCAAGTTATTATCGAATATCGGTGTCATCCATTATAAAAAGTACTTTCATGAATAAAAATTTCTCTTTTAAATTTTGAGCTTATCTGAAGCATAAACACTAATAAAATGAGCAGAGAAATACCGTTGCATGAATCTATTTTAAATGCCAGTAGCTTTTCATTGATTATATCTAAGAATTCCAAGTATGGACCAAATCAGATTTTAACAGGGAATCCGCCATGCAGTTCACTGTTACTTGATGATGACTTATCCATTGGGAACATTTAAAAATATTTTCTTAGCTATAAGTGTTGACATTGAAGAGTTCACCTTGCGGTTCTACATGTTCTCATGTAGAAAAAAAAACTGAAATACTTATTTCTCTTATAACAGCCTATCTCTTCGTCTTTGGCACCATTATTGTTAATAATGATTTAACCATTTTCTGTCTGCTTAAACGAATAATACTCCATATGGAATGAATTATTTGCGATTTAAAACCACATGTTATAGATTCTCTAAATCAGTGGTCTTCAACCACCGGGCCGCGGACCGACATCGGATCGCAGAAGTTTTCTGCTGGTCCGCAGCTAGACTGGCAAGAAAGTTTGTAATAACAAAATAATACGATTTTAAACTTTTAATTAATATGAACAATTATTTATTTATTTTTTCATAGCATTTTTTCCGATTAAAAAAAAGAAACGGAACAAAAACAAAATCTAATCAATCATACATAAATTAATTTGTTTTTCTATTTATCACAGATGTTTATTGGGAGGTAGAAAAAGTTTTAAAGTTTTTTATTATACAAACTCCGGTTGTCTTTTGATAGCCAATCATGGCTGCTTGTCAGCTATGTTAAAACAATAAAATGTAACGTGACTTTTTTTGATCTCTTAAATTTTTTCTACTCTCTCTTTTAATATTTCATTTTTAGTGTTTTTTTTTTTGACTTTAACTTTTATTTTGAAAATCAATTTTTATTACCTTTTTTTTAAAAATAAAACCCAAAAAATAAGTTCTGTCTCTAACATTTACAAAGTATTTATCAATATACCCCACCACCCCAAAATAAGGTAAGATCAAAACTTTTGACTTTTTCAAGCTTCGTTTTTTTTTTTGTTTAAAAATATGTTTAAAAATACGCCCATTTTTTTTTGGCCTATAAGGCAATATTTTTTTTGGCTTTATT
Source organism: Epiperipatus broadwayi (assembly GCA_028023455.1). Classification (NCBI taxonomy): domain Eukaryota; kingdom Metazoa; phylum Onychophora; class Udeonychophora; order Euonychophora; family Peripatidae; genus Epiperipatus; species Epiperipatus broadwayi. Next base: position 1,601,306 of record JAQFVV010006353.1, read on the forward strand.
TGTATACCGCTAAAATACTAAAACTTTTATTTTTAAAACCAATTTCTGTTACCTTTTTTTAAAAATAAAAACAAACAAAAAAATAACTTTGGTGTCTATCTTTTGTCTTAGTTGATGAGAAAGTATTTTTTAACCCCTCCCCCCCAAAAAAAAAAATAAAATAAGATCAAAACTTTTGACTTTTTCAACATTTAGGTGAATAACATTTTATTCTTGCATGTTTTAACAATGAAATAATAAACGTAAAATGCAAGCACATTAATGAGAACGATTGTTATTGTATGTTTTCTGTAGCAGTATGACTACGCAACTCGAGAAAGAGTGTTCAACATGTGAAAGTAAGCAACACCATTACTATACACATTAACTAGTGTGCTGTTTTGGTCAGTTATAACAATTACGTTTATCTAAGGCTAAGCAGGTTACATCTTTAAGAAAATTTATCTGTAAACTTCTGCCGGTCCACAAAATCTTATCCTTATTTTTACTGGGCCGCAGGGGTGAAAAGGTTGAAAACCACTGCTCTAAATGGACTGTCTTGAGAAGTCTTTCCTGTAAATTTAATTTGCAAATGGCTCACTATTGATGGTACTGCCTTGTGGAAAATCGCAACTGTGAGAACTACAATCTGTTAACCTGCTCCCTTACCCCCCCCCCCAACTGCAATTTTTTAAAAAGTGTTAAGACGTTTTACATACAATATGTACTCTTACATGCTTGGCCAGGAAAAAAAAGAAAAGATTGGATCAACCATTGCTGCGCATATGATTAAACAATGAAAACATGATTGAACAACCTCAAACTCCTTGTCATTTTTAATATAGAGAGACAGCCAGTGATATGAGAGATGTTCCATTTGGTCTTTGATTTGTATCGGTCTAAATGACTGCTGTCAGAAGGCAAAAAATGAAAAAAAAGGAGAGAAGATGAAAGAAAGAGTACAGAGGTAGTTCGAAAAGACTTCTTGTATTGGAAATAGTACTTGGTCTCTCTGACGGATAAACGTCATAACTTACCAGGAAATAGGAGATCCTTTTTGTTGATTATTTATCATTGATTCTCATATCCGTAGGTCATTCTATTACTTCCCAACTGTGGATCAAGTCAGTTATTTGACTGAAGCCCATGGAAAAAAAATTTATGAAGACATTTACTTAGGAGATAAAGTGATCTTCAAGCACTGTTTTACTGAGGTTTAAAGTTTAAATGTCCAAATTGAGAGTTTGTCTCCATCAGCTGGGCAACATGCATTTTTTTGTTAGATTTTTTTTATATTAATACGGGGGTTTGCAATTCACTTATTTACTACTGTCTACAAAGGAATCCGAAGAACCAGAAGACAGATATAGTTTTGAACTCTGTTAAGCCTTTCAATGCAATTCTTATAGACATAAATTAGAATGTCAATAATTACGTGATTTATGGTTTTTTCCCATAACGACATAATTGGAAACATATATACATAAATAGAAATCGAGGATGGATAGTCCCGAAACCAAGATATTATTGTTATGCCTGGACAAATACTATTTACTCCTGTTATTTGAAAATAATTTTATTCCATCTTCCCCAAAAAAAAAAAAGTGGTGTGGCTTTGAAATAATTTTGGAGATTTTTCTTTGATTTTTGGTATTTCTGTCGCTCTCTTTTCTGATATTTTACAGGAACCTGTGATAGACTAAATGCTGCAATAAAAAGGTTGTATTTCATACAGTAATAATTTATCGGATTATCTAATAATTTGGTCGAGCACTTCGTTAACATTCCCCCCCCCTTCCGTCTCTTTTTTTTTTGCAAATTATCATCGGTTCTTGAGTTTTTTTTCTTATATTTAGGTACAAGATTGAGCATATTGGTTTGGTGAAATTAGAAATAACACATCTTATAAAAAGGTCTTTTAAAGTTTTTATAAATTCACCAGGGATTTTCTTAATTAGAGAAAAAATTTTTTTTCTTTTTGTGACTCCAAAAAAAATATTATCCATAGGAAAGCAGGAATACATTTAAACTGAGCTATTTTTTTTGACTTTACAAAAAAAAAATCTTTTTCTCAACAGAAGAGATCTTTTGAATTATCTTTTAAATTTTTTTTTCTCCATATGTCAAAGCATTGGCCGGGAAGTGAACCCGGGACAACTGCTTGTAAGGCAGCTGTGTTGACCACTCGGCCACCAACGCTTGACATCTTTTGGCTGCTAAACAAGAAAATATCACTCACAGCAATTGTTTTATAATATAATATTCAACTTCTTTATATATAATTGTTCATTTCTTAATTTTTATTACATTACTTTATAAGAACTTTTGCTTAGGATTGGTCACTTTTTTTAATTTAAAATTATGTTCAGTCAGCCATCTTGGCTTCTTCATGCAAAGAGCTTTTGTAGTTTGAGCATTATTAATATGCATAAGCAAATATTCTTCAGTAGGAAAATTAAAATAAAAAAAAGAAGCTAATATAGATTAAATCTTTAATAGATACAAATAATGGATAAAAGATAGAATGATAAAGGAGCCTAATATCCTCAACATTGGTTTAAGTCTTCGTAACAATGACATGATGAATAAGGCTATTTTTTTTTTCTATCATCACATGCCACCTATGTAAGTTTTAGTATCTAGTAGATGCCCAGATGCTATCCCTTAGAATTAGTTTCAAGCATATGGCTTTCACCAATGAGGAATTTTGAATCTTGGATCAGTATATGGATCTTTAGGATCTAAGGCAGTTTCTTTCTAGCAGCCATCATTTATATCTCCACTTTCTTATCAAACAATCAGTCAAAACTGGAAAATGTATGAATATTTTCACTGTAAAGCTATATATTACAATGTCTTTTAAGATTTTTTTTCCCAACATAGAATATCTATCCTGTGGCATGTAGTAGTATAAAATCTATAAAATATCCCTAGTCTGTGGTTATTGGATAGGACAACCCTGGGTAGGAATTTATTAAGCACTGTCATCTGGCAGCTATTAATTACTAAAATTTGCAGTAGATGGCGTTATAGAAAAATGATGAACTGCTAGAACAGCTCAGTGGGTAACTGGACTCATAAGGTAAATTATAATAAAATAACAATGTGGAACTGGTATGGAAGAATCGAGATATTGTAAAATATTGGATTGATCAGTCTAGAACTAATGGGAACCAAGAAGAAAATGTTCTGAAAAGATGTATGATTACAAAATGACTGCGATAAAGAATTTTGATCCCAGATAGGAAATAGCTTTTCGCATATATGCTAAATTGAAAAACTATTGGCACCTTTAATTTTGCAAGAACTCAAAGGGCATTGATTTTTTCATTCATTCTATAGATACATTTGTCTGTATTCTTTCATTTTGAGGCCTTACGCTAAATATATTCATTGAAGTAGTAGAGAAGATAAGACTACTATATAAAATCATAATAATCGCAGAGTCTAACATTTCATTTGTAAATATTTTTGCATTTTCTTTTGGAATCGACACGGGATCTTTACTTTAACAAATTTAGCATATCGATGATCTTTGATTTAACGAGGTTATGTGTCAATGCTTCTTTTTTTTATTTACTTCATAGGACTGTTTCATTTATCAATCACAGTTGTTCTCTACGTCTTTGTTTTAACAAGTCAATATATAGTTTTTGAATGAACAGTTTTTTTTGAGTTTATTTATTCACAAGTCATAAGTTTATTTAAGGCTGATATATATATATTAATGTAGTTCTTTTTATATTTATTTAGTTAATGAACTACAAAGATGATAATTAATTTTTTAATATCAAAATTATTCTCATGATTATCCAATTTTTTTTTTTATCAGGTCATACCCGCACTATCCATACAGGAGTTTGTTGGGCAGATTGCTTCTTCCAAAGATAAAAACTACTTTATTATTATTATTATTGCCGGAGTTGGAATCTTCTTTATTTTTGGTATGTTCTGTGGCAGGGCCACAAAACGAATTCATGCAGAAATGAAGAACAAATAACGGAAAGATGTCCGTAGTGTAATATTTTTAATTTTATTACCCCCTCCCTTCCCACTGTTGAAGATAATATATTTTAAATTGTTTCTATAATCCACCAACTTTATATATTTTAACGTTATCATCCAATATATTTAAATTTAAACACATCTTGCGTTGGGTTTTATTTTTTCAGTCTTAATAAAAACACAAAACACAACCCAGGTTCCGCAGAGTTGAAGAATTTACCAATTTTGGAAGTGCACAAATTTCTTTTCTCACCGTATTTTCTAGAATCTTCAGTTTATCTGGAGTGTGACGTAATTGAAATAATAATAAAAAAAGTTTTCTATATATATACATTTTTTTTTTATTTGACTACCAATCATTGAAAATTTTTAATTTTATGGTTTAACCAAGACATGTTGCAATTATTTTTTGAGTATATGTTTATAAACTTTATAAAGATTGTACAATGAAGAAAATATAATTTTATAAAATAAATTAACTTTTTTATTAATTTTATTATTATTATTTTTTTCCAAGGGCATTCGCATTTCTATTGTGTAGAAATGATATCAAAACATGGTTTATTTTATATTAATGTTTACTTGTGGAGTATACTTAAAAGATATATTTTTTGGTTTAAAATATTTTTACATGATATTCCAATAATTAAAAAAATAAATAAATAAAAATGTATTTTTTTTTTTTCTTATCAATCTTCCCACATTTCGCTGACCATGTTATTATGTTGCCCACAATTCCAGGCCTGTATATTTTATTTGTGAAATTTGTAAACATTTATAAATAAATAAACATGTTGATTACAAAACTTAAGATTTTCTCGTATTTATTTTATAAATATCACATGATCAGCATTTCTTATGCTTGCTTACAACTGCTATTAAAACAGCCAAACCTCTCCATACAGTAGTGTCACTCAGTGCAAGCCAGAGTAATCAATGAATGCCAGAAGGCTTGTGCATAAAATCCCCATCTAGTGTCTACTCATCCAATATCCCCAGACTAGTTTCTGAGGAGCCTAAGATCTAGGTGCAGTGCTCTCAGATCCAAGATTTTTCACTGATGAAGGCCACCAGACAGAAACTAGTCTAGGGATATTGGATAAGTAGGCACTAGATGGAGATTTTATGCACAAGCCTTCTGGCATCCATTGATTATATTACTCTGGCTTGCACTGAGTGGCAATACTGTATGGAGGGGTTGGCTGTTTTATTTTATAAATACTTAAAATCATCATCATCAACTGCAGCAGCTTCTTTCAAAAAAAAAATTCATCGTTCCACCTACGATATTAAAAAAAATGAATAAGGCAAAACAAAAAAAGAGATAAATATACTAGAGATAACTTTTGCGATGACTATACGAATCAATCTCAAAACACAAAACATCTATATTTTGTTTATTTGATATTTTACAATGCCGTCTATTAACATCTGCGCTTTGTTTTCTGGAATATTTCAACACCATTTCCGATTACAGGTGTCCATACCACTGAAAACAATACTGCACTTATTTAGAATATCTTTAAAGTAGGATTTATAAAATAAGAGTTTTCCACCTGCAAAAACCATGCTCATATGTACCGTCAAAGACTTTTAGGGAAGCCTTATATATCTTACCAATATTTATGAATTTCAACGTTATTGAGATTAAAATATTATATAGTAATGAAAGATTTTTATAGTTATAAGTTGAAATAAATTTTTTGGACATGTCATATATTAGTCCTTCATATTGAGAAATTCTTATGAGTAGCAATCAAAGAACCCCTCATAAAGTTTTTAAAAAAATCCCCATTCGTAGATACAGAAATTCTCACGTTGTTGAGACACAACAGTTTCTTCATTGGATATTGTCTTTTTGACTAGGATGAATGAGATTTCATCGAAACAGCAGTTTACTTCTGCAAAGAACATTTCTAAATATATGGATTAGGGACTTTTTAAAATAACTTTAAATAGGATTTTTTGACTATTAATTATAAGAATTTTTCAATGCAGAGGACTGATATATTATACATCTCACAAATAGAATATTGAAAAACAAGAATGATGAATCCTGTCACAATACAGCAACGTTTTAATTACATAGCAAATTAATATTTTGTGGTTCAAAAAATTCAAATTACTCAATATAAATTCCTAAAAACCGAAAAAAAAATTGTGAAAATTATTGACAATTTTGAAAGTGTTCCACTGACAAGACTTTTGAAAATTCCATGATTAGCGAAGGAAAGGAGCAAATGGACACCTGATCAAATTAGAGCCAAGCATTCTCTTCAAGCATAAATAATGGTTGAAGTTTTTTTATTTTAATTATGTCACAAGATAATTTAATTTCCTTAGAAAAGTGTATAATTCTGTAAAAAGTTGATGAAATGAGTTGGATGTATTCCATTATCACAACAATTTTTTGTGCTTGGTTAGTATGAATAACCAAACATTTTTTGAAATATTACAGAGTAATAATTATTAAGTTAGTATATAATAGAATCTTTCAAATAATATTCTCTCTTTCGATGTTGCTGGCCCAAACAGTGGCAATATTAGTATGGGAACTGAAAATTATTTGTTTAGCATAGTTATTTTTTTTTATACGTCTTAATTATTAACAAAATATTACAAAAGAACTTATGAATATTGCAACCAAGAAGTAGATTTATTAGTGGGTTATTAAAACCTTCAACTCTTGTCATTAACCATAGTTTCGATAGTTATTGATTATGCGACTTGTGGTATGTGTTTGTCTGCATTTACATAGGTCAGTATTGTTACATTTCATTTATAATATAGATAAACCCAGGGGGTGTCTTGAATGTTTTGACAAGACTCCATTTGCTTTTAGAAGAACAAATTCAGCTTATTTGGAAAAGTATATTTGACTGGTTCTCGTAAGAATTGTATTTTAAAAGGGGATCGTAATTTGAGATGAGTCCTAAGTGATGACATATCTTCAGTTATTGACAAATTTGATCTGCATAACAATCTTTTAAAGATTTTTTACTACTGGTAATGCTAGGAAAAAAAGAGAACAATACTATTCCTAACATTGTGCCATATGCTGACTATTTGAAAGGCGTAGATCAGTATTGTTAAATTTCATTTATAATGTAGATAAACCCAGGGGGTGTCTTGTATGTGTTGATAAGATTCCATTTGCTTTTAGAACAAATTCAGCTTATTTGGAAAAGTATATTTGATTGGTTCTCATAATAATTGTATTTTAAAAGGGGATTGTAATTTGAGATGAGTCCTAAGTGATGACATATCTTCAGTTATTGACAAATTTGATTGCAAGATTTTTTACTACTTGTAGCACTAGAAAGAAAAGAACAATACTATTCCAAACATTGTGTCATATGCTAACATTTTATATTATTAATGACTATTTGAAAAGTTTAAACAAAGCTTGAATTTATTTTAAAAATATTTAATGATTAAAACTGGATTATGATAATAACCATAAGGTAAATAAGAGGGAAATTTCTGAAGGAACAATAGACAATTTTTTATTTTTTTTGATAATTTCTAGTGGCAATATTTAATTAAAATTTCTGCAACTTTTGTTAATTCATCCTGGTGTTTTAATACGCACACATATGTAATATTAAAATGATGTCATTATTAAATAATTAAAATTTATTGATTTTTTTGAGAAATTTATAATAATGCTTAGCTTCTTAAATTTTGAAGCAGATGTTTTTCAATAAAAATTATTTCAATTTTTTTAAACCCTCAACAGCTACAAGCAGTATATGATACTACTAGAAATATTCATGTGAGTTAATTTTATAGTATATAAATTAAACTGGTGTCCATCTAATACCTTTCCAGGGCTATCTAATTTTCAAAAATCAAATTGGTTTGAATTTTGCTCATATGGTGTAAGTTTTATGCTATTTTTTGGGTGTTTAGGAATATCTTGTACTGCATAGTTTAAACATAAGTAATTTTATTTCTCTATTTTTTGTAATCTACGATTATTTTTATTTTTTTACAAATATATTTTTTGTAATACTTGTAATAAATAAAATCAAATTTATTTAATTTTAATATTTTATTTCTACAAACACAGACGGTATTGAAATAAACTGAGGGAGTGCAAACCTCTCAAGAGTTTAGCCAATCAGATCGCAAATACTGGGACAGAGAATTTAACAAGAAAAGAGCGGTTCTACTCTCTTCTTTACTTGTCTGTCTATATATCCAAGCCAGTCCAGAGTACTTAGATCTGCCAGCGTGAATCTTAAATATCTTCACATTTAACTCACTGAGTTCTAATTATAAACATACAGTGTGAAATCTTTCGATTTACTATGCAGTAGTTTTTAGATGTTATAACTTGCAGCAATATATGTAAATAATATTTTATTTCTACAAACACAGACGGTATTGAAATAAACAGAGAGTGCAAACCTCTCAAGCGTTTAGCCAATCAGATCACAAATACTGGGACAGAGAATTTAACAAGAAAAGAGCAGTTCCACTCTCTTTACTCGTCTGTCTATATATCCAAGCCAGTCCAAAGTATTTAGATCTGCCAGCGTGAATCTTAAATATCTTCACACTTAACTCACTGAGTTCTAATTATAAACATACAGCGTGAAATCTTTCAATTTACTACGCAATAGTTTTTAGATGTTATAACTTGCAGCAATATATGTAAATAATATTTTATTTCTACAAATGCAGACGGTATTGAAATAAACTGAGAGAGTGCAAACCTCTCAAGCGTTTAGCCAATCAGATCACAAAACAGTATTTGCGATCTGATTGGCTAAATGCTTGAGAGGTTTGCACTCTCTCAGTTTATGTAATTATAATAACATAATTTTTCTAAATGAAAGCAATCAATAATATAAATGAAACTTATTTTTTCTATTATTTGCAATCTATGGTTATATTTTCTTTTACGATTTTATATAAGTATTATACTATTTTTTGTTTGTAATGCTTATAGAAAATAAAATGAAATTTATTTCATTATAATAGACCATAGTTTCACTAAAAAAAGCAACCATCACATTCCAGTTAGAAATGGTATAAATGAAAGTAATTTTATTTTCCCATTATTTATGACCTATGGCTATATTTTCTTTTATTCAAAAATATTTTTTGTAAGTAATACTTATAGTAAATAAGATCAAATTTATTTCATTATAATATAATTTTACTAAAAGAAAGTGGTCAACTTATCCCATCAGAAGCTATATAAATGAAAGTGATTTTATTTTGCAATCTATGGTTATATTATTTTTACCTTTTTTATACAAATATAATACTTAATAGAAATAATGCGTATATAAAAAAAAAATCAAATTTGGAATTTTAATTGTACCAAAATATTACTTTTTTTGAAGCAGTGACACATGGTGATTTAGCCATTTCATTAAAAAATAGTGAGGGCATTGTGAATTAATTTAATAATTGATAAAGGCAAAAGTCTTCATTTGGAGGTGACATGAGTGGTCTTAACTTTCATTCATTTTCCTGTGATTACTTGTAAAGCTAATTTGCTGATTTTTTGTTCATTTGATGGTTGAAAATGGAATTGACCCACCATGGTCACAATAGGTATCACATACTGCTATAAATTTTTAAAGGTCTTAATTTTATATAATTTTTTTAAACAAGTGTCTTCATATCCTAGTTCCTAATATGTCTATTATGCAAAAATCAAATTAGTTTGAATTTAACTTGCTTAGTTTAAATTTTATGCTCATTTTCTGTTGACAGTTGCAAATTTAAATCGTCTTTTGCAAACAAATTGCTATTTTTTTTTTAATCCATTCTATTGTAACTAATGGCAACAATAATAAGCAAATTTATGTCATTATAATATCTCAGCCTACCATTTTGTTTTTGAAAATCATCAGAGTTTCTATTCCACGTAAAGTTATATGCTGAACCACACAATTTGTAACTTCTTTTTTTTTAAAGGACCAAATTTTATGCCTCCATAGTAAAGCTTTCCTTTTTATTAAAAACTTTTATTTTTCAAATTCCAAAATATTTTGGAACATTAATTTTCTTAACTTATGCTCTTTCTCTTGTATATTTAATTTGATTGACTTCATTGTACTTGTTTTCAAATCAAGTCTCTAAAAATCCTATCAACGTCATTCATGAAGGCCCTCAAAAGTGTAACATGAAAGTGAATCACATATAATCACAATAGTAAGTTCATCATGATCAAAAATACTCCTTAATCTTTTTTTCTGATACCTGATTATTTGAAACAAATTTAAAACTGGACTCAGTATAGAAACAATTTAAATAGTATGAACAGATTTTGGCAAATGTTTTAACACAAAGAGCCATTGTGTTTACTTCGTCCCTACTTAATGAATGGCAAGTAAAGAACTGAAGAATATGTTTGTGAAAATGGCCGTGATATATTTGAACATTTATTTTAGTAATAGAATCTGTTGGCAAACTTTTTAACATGAGGAGCCATTTTGTTTACCCCCCCCCCTCCATTAATGTGCCACAAGAAATGAGATGGAAAATGTGTTCATGAAAAATACAAATTTCTGAATAGCTGTGAATACATTTGAACATTTATTTTAATAGTAGTACATAACAGAATCTATACATCTCCCAATGGAAAGTAAAAAGTCGCTTCATCATCATCATCATCAACCATTATCAATCCACTGCAGGATGAAGGTCTCTCCAAGTTCAATCCATCTCTGATCTTTAGCTTCTCTTCTCATCACCCCTGCACACTTTCTTATTTCATCCATCCATCTCACATGTGGTCTCTTTCTGGGTCTTTTACAATCTCTTTGAATCCAGTTTAAGATTTAAGTTGTCCATCTATTATCATCTCTTCTACCAATATGTCCAGCCCAACCCCACTTCAGTCTTTTAATTTTTTCAATGAGGTCAGTAACACCTGTTTGTTCTTCTACCCATATATTGAGTTTTCGATCTCTTCTTGTTACTCCCAACATGCATCTCTCCATACTTCTTTGAGTGGCCTGAAGTCTCTGCATTGCTCTTCTATTAAGTGTCCAAGTCTCAGATCCATAAGTAAGAACTGGTAAAACATATTTATTAAAAACTTTCATTTTTAAACACATAGGCATATTTCCTTTTAGTATCAAGTTATTTCTACCAAAAGCACTCCAACTAAGTTTAATTCTATGATTAATTTCATCCGTTATGTTTCCATCTGTATTAATAATCTGACCAAGGTATTTGTAACTGTTAACTTCTAACTCATCGTAATCAATCTTAATTTTCATACTTTGAGAAAATCCATTAAACATTACTTTAGTCTTTTTAACATTTATCTTTAGTCCTACTTTCATTTGATAACTCCTGCAACATTTCCTGAAGCTCTAAAGCATTATTTGCAAAAACAACTACATCATTTGCAAAATCTAAATGACTTAAATAATCTCCATTTACTTTCACTCCTTTAGCTTCCCATTTTAATCCACAAAAGACTTCTTGCAGCACTGCTGTAAAAAGTTTTGGAGATATAGAGTCACCCCGTCTTACACCCTTTTCAATGATGACTTTCCCAGTAACATTATGTAATCTAAAAGTCGCTTATAAATAAATAAATAACAAAAAATTACTTAAGACTGTTTTGTTTATTCACAAATTTCTAAGATTTAAATATTCATCATAGATAATAATTACTATTATATAATAAGATTGAATTCAAGAAACAACATTGAAATGCACATTTTTCTCTCTTAGAGTCATCACGATATTTACTTACAAATTGCTAGAGGAAATAAAAAATAAACAGAGCAAAACTCTCCATATAGTGTTGCCACCTGTGCTAAACAGAGTAATCAATGGATGCCAGAAGGCTTGTGCATAAAATCCCTATCTAATGCCTACTCATCCAATATCCCCAGACTAGTTTCTGGCTTGTGGCCTTCGTCAGTGAGGAGCTTTGGATCTGAGAGCACTGCATCTAGATCTTAGGATCTAATGCAACCCTCTAGCAACCACCTTTTATCTCTACTTAACTACAAAACTATGAGAATGAAATTGGAAAACACAAAAAATATTTTCAATCTAAACTCAATAGCTTATATAGTCATAGCTTATATAGATAAAAGGTGGTTGCTAGAGGGTTGCATTAGATCCTAAGATCTAGATGCAGTGCTCTCAGATCCAAAGCTCCTCACTGACGAAGGCCACAAGCCAGAAACTAGTCTGGGGATATTGGATGAGTAAGCATTAGATAGGGATTTTATGCACAAGCCTTCTGGCATCCATTGATTACTCTGTTTAGCACAGGTGGCAATATTGTATGGAGAGTTTTGCTCTGTTTATCAACAATTAATGTGCTAGTATAGGAAATGTGATCATGTGATGCTTAATGAAATAAAAAATATGTTTATATTTATCATGATAAAAGTCATAGGTTTCAAACCCCTTTTATGAAGATTCATTCTATCAAAAAACAAACTATAATATGTTCAAATTTTTTTTTTATTACTACCTTTTTTAAATCTCATCATCATATTGCTACCATCCATCAGCATGGAAACTCAATTTACCCTTTCTCACTATGTATACCTTTTATGAACAATCTTTACCATTTAGGTGAACTAGATATATCAAACTCTTGAATCCCCCACTTAAATTGATACTCAATATTTGCCACCATGCCACTTTCTTACAAGGTAGAGATAATTTCCACCTACTTTTAACATAATGTCATAAGATGAGCAATTATTGTACTATGGATATATATTTTCAATGGTTTTTTTGGTTTTTATCAACACCCATTTCATCTCTACCATTTTATAAACATTCACCAGTATAGGAACGTGGACCACCCTCTTATCATCTGGAGACATTTAGTGAGCGACCTCTGTTCTTCGAGCGACCTAGAGATATCAAACATGAATCTTCATACCCACATAGACCACCCTCTTACCATCTGGAGACATTTAGTGAGCGACCTTTGTTCTTCGAGTGACCTAGAGATATCAAACACATGAATTTTCATATCCATGTGAATAACTCTAATCTGGTCTTATCATCATCGTATGAAAATAGATACAAAATAATAAACATGAGAATACCATTATTTTTTATTAGTTATTCATTAGACTAGTCCACTTGATGAATAATATTTCTGTAGTATAATTTTAATTACACTACTCTCACACAAGGTAGGGTTCAGTTTCTATCTTTTAATACCATGTGGAGAGGTGTAATCATAAACATATGACCAAAGACATGTAAAAAGTGTATAATCTGTAATATGCATATTTCATGATGAACCAGCACTCATCAGTTGGCATCTTGAGATTCATATCTTTTTCATGTCTTTGATCATGTCTTTATGATTACATCAATTCTACAAGGTGTTAAAAATGAATAGAAACCAGTACCTATCTTGCGTCAGAGTGATATAGTGAAAATTACACTACAGATTTGTTACGAGATTATCAGTTTAATGTTAAATTACTGGGGATAAGATTGAGCCTAAAGAAGTAGGTGAATAAAGAGGTAATTAGTGTTAAACCATTAAGCATCACATGATCACATTTCCTATATTACTCTGTTTAGTACAGGTGGCAATACTGTATGGAGAGTTTTGCTCTGTTTAGGTAATTAGTGATGTATTTTCATTTAGTTTTTTGGCTCAATTTTTTAATTAACATAATAATTAGTAATCCATTTCTCAGAAATTATTTATAAATGAAGATCTACTGAAAGGTCAAGGAATAAATTTATAAGAAATAAAAGACTGAAAAATATCACAGTAACGGAAAATTCTACCAAAGATAATAGGAATGACACAGTGTGTAGTAAGACAAATATTAAATTAGATACCAAAGAAAAAAGGGAATGCCCAAAAAAATAGAGTTGGAAAAAAATAGAGAAATTGATGCAAGATTTATTGGCAGGCAGAGAGGCATAATGATTTATTATCATTTTCAGCCACTATCATCCACTGCATTTCCAATTTCAAGCTTCTCTTGTCCAAATCACTCCAACACATTTCCTTATTTCATCCATTCTTTTTATATGTGGTCTCTTTCTAGCTCTTTTACAATCTCTTGGATTCCAGTTTAAGATTTTAACTATCCATCTGTTATCTCTTCTAGCAATATGTACAACCTAATTTCAGTTCAGTCTCTCGATTGTTTCAATGATGTCAGTAAGATCTGTTTGTGATAAAAAAAGTATGCGAAAATGCAAAAAATGTAGAACTCTGGTCAAGTGACTTTTTTTTTTGTTGTAAATTTTTTATGTTTTGGCTTTTTTTATATTTATGTGGCCACCAACCAAGGCAGTGGTTGGTAGCCGCAGGCAGAGGGTGCTAAGAATCCTCTGATTGCGGACCCAGGCTGCCATTTGATGATGACTTTTTATTTAGGTACTTACAACTGCAGATCACTTTCAAGTGAAGGAAGATTGCAAGAACTGTCTTATATTAAATAGGACATTAGTGGACTTTGTGAAGTTAGAAGAAAAGGTGAAGAGACAATTGATTTAAAAAATGGACATATACTCTATTATAAAGGCACAAGCATTGGAAATACAAGTGGAGTAGGATTCATTATAAATAAAAAGTGGAAGAACAACATTGTGTAGATTGATGGTATATCAGACAGAGTGGCAAGATTAGTTATACAACTTAATAGCAGATACCAAATGCAGATAATTCAGGTTTATGCCCCAACAAGTTCTCATAGTGATGAAGTAGTAGAAGATTTTTATATGGATGAACAAAAGGCTTTTGATCAGAGTAAACACCATTTTAAAATTGTTATGGGAGACTTTAATGCTAAAATTGGTAAACAAATGAAAGATGAAAATGCTGTAGGTAATTTTGGTTATGGTAATAGAAATGAGAGAGGACATTTCTTGTGGAGTTTGCAGAAAAAGAAAAACGTTATATTATGAATTCTTTTTTTGAGAAAAATGTTAAAAGAAAATGGACATGGAAGCACCCAAATGAAGGTACATCAGAATTGGATTATATTTTGACTAACAGAAAATACATATTTCAAGAGTGTAATGTTCTTAATAAATTTAACACAGGAAGTGATCATCGATTAGTAAGATGTAAGATACATGTTAATGCAAAACTAGAGAGACAAATTATAAATAAAATCAATATTTACAGTTGATATTCCGAATCTTCAGAAACATTGTAATGAATTTAAATTAGAACTTGCAAATCGGTTTCAAGTATTAGTAGATTTTGAATATGATTCAGATTTGAATCAAATTAATATGAAAATAAGTGATACACTTTTAAGAACTGCAACAAAGATAGCTGGTAGAAAGAAGGAGCAATTGCCCAATAAAATTTCTACTGAGACTAGAGAATTTATGATGAAAAGAAGGAATATGAAGATATACAAAAATGATGCATTAAAAATAATTGAATATCTTGAAATTTTGTAAAAATGGTTGAATATGATATATGAAAATGTAACTGAACTAGCAAGGAAAGCTGTAGAAGAAAATAAAAAGTTTCAAGAATGTAACACAACATTTTGGTATTGGTAGGAAATTTATATTTGCAATAAGATAAAAAAGATGGAATTATTACTAAAAAGAGAGATGATGTCATGAAATGGGTTTTATCAAGAATTATATAGTAATAAAGAACAAGTACCTCCTATATCTATAACATCTTCCAAATTGCCCAAAATTTTAAATGAAGAAGTGAGACATGCAATTAAATGTACGAAGAAAGAAAAGGCTCCAGGTAATGATGGAAGAAAGAAAAGGCTCCAGGTAATGATGGAATTATAATTGATATATTAAAAAAGCAGATGAAGAAACAAATCATTTTACCAAAGTTATATACCAAACGTCTAAATGATAAAGTTATACCAGATGATTGGAAGAATGCAGTATTAGAAATTACAAACCTATCGGCCTTTTATCAGTTTTATACAAAATTTTTACCAAGATAATTACAACACGTCTATAGAGAACTTTGGATTTCCACCAACCAAGGGAACAAGCTGGATTTAAAAGTGGTTTTAGTACTGTATATCATACCAAGTATTGAGAGAAGTTATAGAAAGGACAAATGAATATGAGTTGTCATTATGCTTTGGATTTGTAGATTATGAAAAGGCATTTGATTCTATAAACATTTCTTCAGTGATTAAAGCATTGAATCATCAAAGGTATAGATCCAGGATATTGTCATATTTTAAAGAATATTTATAAAAATGCAACAGCAACAATTAGATTACATAATGATACTAGGAAAGTCAACATTGAGAAGGGTGTAGGCACAGGGTGACTCCATATCTCCAAAACTTGTTACAGCAGTGCTGAAAGAAGTATTTTTGGATTAAAATGGGAAACTAAAGGAATGAAAGTAAATGGATAAAAGTCATTTAGATTTTGCAGATGATGTTGTGGTTGTTTTTCAAATATTGCTTTAGAGCTGCAAGAAATGTGGCAGGAGTTATCAGATGAAAGTAGGACTAAAGATAAATGTTAAAAAGATTAAAGTAATGTTTAATGGATTTTGTCAAAATATGAAAATAAAGATTGATTGTGATGAGTTAGAAGAAGTTAACAATTACAAATACCTTGGTCAGATTATTAATACAGATGGAAACATAATGGATGAAATTAATCATAGAATTAAACTTGGTTGAAATGTTTTTGGTAGAAATAACTTGATACTAAAAGGAAATATGCCTACGTGTTTGAAAAGGAAGGTTTTTAATAAATGTATTTTACCAATTTTTACTTATGGATCTGAGACGTGAACACTTAATAGAAGAGCAATACAGAGACTTCAGACCACTCAAAGAAGTATGGAGAGATGCATGTTGGGAGTTACAAGAAGAGATTGAAAATGCAATATATGGGTAAGAGAACAAATAGGTGTTACTGACCTCATTGAAAAAATTAAAAGACAAGTGGAGTTGGGCTGGACATATTGCTAGAAGAAATGATAATAGATGGACAATTGGAAATCTTAAACTGGAATCCAAGAGATTGTAAAAGACCCAGAAAGAGACCATATGTGAGATGGATGATGAAATAAGAAAGTGGGCAGGAGTGATGCAGAGAAGAGAGGCTAAAGATCGGAGAAGATGGATTGAACTTGGAGAGACTTTCATCCTGCAGTGGATTGATAATGTTGATGATGATGATGATATCTATTTAATAGTTTTGCTTGCCCAGATTTTTGCTTTTAATTAATATTATAGTCTTGTGACCCGAGTTCAAAATTTTTTGCGTTTTTGCATACTTTTTTATCACTTAGATGTGTCACATGATGTTCTTGGTCATTATTGAAATTCAAAATGGCAGAGATCACGTACTAAAAGAATACTCACTATTTTATATATATTTAAAAATGATGTAATTATCAAGAAAATATATATTCCTAAATGATATAATAATCAGCAACCAAAAAAATATGGACTAACTAAAATAAGTTTGAGCTATAATAATAAAAATGACATTGAAATAAATTAGAGATAACAAAATGACTTAAAAATTTTTTTTGTTAATTTGAGTTGACTTTTCTAGTTATGTCAGTTGATTTCATGACTTCCTAAATCTGCCTGAATTATTTAGAGAGAGACAATCTTGATCCTATACAAAATGGGTCCCAGTGAAAAAGTGGCTGGTTTTCTAAGCTACATGGAGTGTCATTTCTGAATCAATGTGCGTGTTATATTGCAACATACTTAGCATAATTAACCACAAAAAGTTTATACTACTAACATATTTGGATTACGATCTATGACAATGGGTTTCGTATCATTTTGTAATGTCTTCAATACCGTTTCTGCCACAACGAAATCATTTGAAAATATTTTTGCAACTCATCTCTTTATTGCCATACACCGATTGAATCATTTCAAGTGTATTTAGCAACAGTTTTACCAAATGTTATATCTCAACTTACTTTCAACTTATGGACTAGTCCAGATTCCATCTTATCTTGATTGGATTGAGCATTTACCAATATAGAAACAATATATATATATATATATATATGATACCATCTCTTATACTAGCACATAATTGTTATTAAACAAGGCAAAACTCTCTATACAGTAGTGCCACTCTGTGCCAACCAGAGTAATCAATGGATTCCAGAAGGCTTGTGCATAAAATCCCTATCTAGTCCCTACTCATCCAATATTCCAGACTAGTTTTTGGCTTGTGGCCTCTGTCAGTGAGGAGCCTTGGATCTGAGAGCACTGCACCTAGATCTTAGGATCCAATGCAACCCTCCTGCAGCCACCTTTTATCTCTAATTAACTACAAAACTATCGTTATGAAATTGAAAACACAATATTTTCAATCTAAGCTCAATAGCTTATATAGTCATATGGGTCTGAACTCAGTTCAGCATCCATACATTTT
This sequence comes from Epiperipatus broadwayi, assembly GCA_028023455.1. Taxonomy (NCBI): domain Eukaryota; kingdom Metazoa; phylum Onychophora; class Udeonychophora; order Euonychophora; family Peripatidae; genus Epiperipatus; species Epiperipatus broadwayi. Next base: position 1,619,639 of record JAQFVV010006353.1, read on the forward strand.
GGGTTTAATATATAAATGAATAGATAACATATATGCAATAGCTGATACAGATCTATGGGTAATGATGCTTAGTGAATCCAGTTGTTTTCTTTATGGAAAGGATCTGATTATAAACAATCAGTCTGATTGGAGATTAAGAGGGATAACAATTTACTGCTAGACCTAAATGGCAATGCACATCGTCAATTATATGATTAAAAACAGTGGGAGATACTAGAACCTAAATCAGACATGAAGCAAGTGGTCTCAGAATAGCTGTTAAGTGTCACTGTATTCATACACAAGGCAAACTGTCATGGTACAGCTGAAAGCGATATGCAAACTTAGAGGGGTACCTATAGTGCATGGCAACTAGATTCCATACCTTGCCAATAGGTATCAGGAGAAGTATAACAGGTGTACATATTGTAAATATGAATTTGTATATTTGTTTTAATTAATAAATATTTAATTATATTTTTACGAATTTGTGTTTATTATAATCCCACACAAACACAACAGATTGGGACAGTCATGACAGGATCATACCTCCATTGTTGTTTGGATCTTTGTATTCAACCAAAACTTGATATTAATGAGTTATTCCACCACGGATTAAAGCCCAAAACACACAATCATATTTCATGACATAATTCATGATCCACACACATTACTATATTCCTATGTAGCACATGCGTTGATACAGAGTTGGTGCTGCAGGCATCTGGGAGAGAGAAGCCGTGACATTTTTACTGGGGCAAACAGTTTACAGTAATTGGATCATAATCTTTTGTTGAGTATATGTTCAGGGAACTATAGTGACTATTTATTTAACAATAAGCCTTAATTAATTTTGAACTGTATATATAAATATAGGCTATTTGAACTCAGACTTCCAAGCACCTTCACTATTCATACTATCTCATACTACTGATACACTACTAATGATACACATGACCACACACATGCAGAAGAGAGAAATAATCACCAATACATGTATTTCGTGCTAAACCCAACCCTCATCAGTTGGTCCAGGTTGCCATCTTGATAGACAGGCTAGATACTCTCACCTCCAACTCTTCAGCCATTCATACCATTGAAAATCTGATGATAGAATGACCAAATCCCATGCTGATGCCAATATTGTTGCCATGTTCATCCCCCTTCTATGTATTTAAATGGATACTAGCCTATACATGAGGGGTCAGGATGACTTGAGGGCAACATGGGCATGACAACAAAATTGGCATCAGAATGAGATTTGGGAATTCTACCATCAGATTTTCAATGGTATGAATGGCTGAAGAGTTGGATGTTGGAGTAGATTGAAGCCTGTCTATTAAAGTGTAGGGATTTGCTATCTTAATATAAACTGAGCACTGATTATATATATGTATGGGGCATTTATGGTAATCTAGACCAACTTATGAGTGCTGGTTTAGCATGAAATACATTTATTGGTGATTATTTATCTTTTCTTCATGTGTGTCAGTAGTATGAGATAGGGTGGATAGTGAATGGGGCTTGAAAGTCTAAGTTCAAATCCTCTATATTTATAATTAGGCTCCAGGTATAAGAGTGCCTGGTATTTCAAATCTTACTGTATAAATATATTTTAAAAAAAGGATTACAATTTTTTAAAAAACATGGATATATACTGTACTAGAGAAAAAATGAGATTGGAAATAAATTGATATGTAATTTATTATATAGTTATATTGGTTTAGGATACATTATATTGAAATTGAATTTTTCTCATAACATTTACTTACTATAATAGACTGCTGTTACAGCCTTAAGTAAGACACCTATTTATTATATGATTTATTTTAAAATTACTTTAAAGCACTCAGAATCATTTTAATTTATAAAGTGCTTCAAGGTTTTTTCCTATTGTTTGTTTTTAAATTTCCTGCTTACATTTTACTTTGTAAAATATAAGAGAAATTACAGTATTTTCTTTATGCTGGATATGTCTACTAATATCCGCACCTGGCTTATTATTAGATCACACGTTACTTATTTCGTATCCATACTTAATTGTGATTGGTGGAGCATTACTTTACCTTAATAAATCTGAAATTAGTAAATATCCGAGCGCAGGAAACCGAAGAATGTGTATACCGCATGGCTACGCTTTATTACTTTTAAGCATTTTTGTGACCGGTAAGATTTAAATAGTTTGTCCGTACATATTATCTTCTTATTTTGAAACTTTACCATAAACTTAAAAAAATTGATTAACTTGGTTTTTTTTACCGTAACTTAAATTTCATACTTATTGCTTAAATTTATAGCTTCTTTTTCTCAATTATTAAAAACGGATTTACTGTATTTTCACCAACGCTGTGCCTATTCGGGCATTGACTTAACGTTCTTTAAGGGCAAACTAGTACAAATACAATTTACAGAAAACCAGATTTTTTTTTTTTGTAATAAAAATTAACCGTATTTACAAATACTTATTATCCTCTTTTATGGCCCAGCGAGTGCGTTTTGAGTTGATTTAACTCATTTATTATCGGCATTTAAGTGTAGACAGTTTTATAAATAAATCTTTACATTATTTCAAAACGTTAAACCAAGTTTATTTATCTCTAACAAAGTATTAGGTTTAACGGAATGTTGCAAAAGTTTAATAATATTTAAGTAATAATTACGATAATTAAATGTAAATTAATTATTTATGCTTTGGTGCGTAAAAATAAGATATTTACTTTCATTTGTGTTGATATGAGGCCTAATTTTAATGTGAATTGATTTAAAATAGCCTAATTTATTCAAGTTGTTTATAAATAAATTTATTTGATTTATATGTTTGTATGTATGTGTATGGATATTAAAATCTTCAGTTTTTAATTGACGGAATTTATTGTGTGTATATATAAAGCAGTAATTATGTGTTAGATTATTAAATGCATTTAGAAAAATTCAAACCTTATTTAAACTTTTCAAATACATTCAGCTGTTAGTAATAGCACACAGATCAATATATAAAGCACAGTTTCAAGTAATATTCTTTTCTTCAATGTCGCTGTCCTGTCCTGAGCTATACTTGCATGGGGATTGAACCCAGGTCTTTAGATTTGTTAATATTAAATTTAAGGTGATGTTCTGGCTTTTCTGCCAAAGGCAATAATCGGTAAAATTTTCGTATACTTATTTAGGAGGCTTTTTGTGATTTCTCCCCTTTTTTTTTTAACGAGCAAGAATAATTAATGGTTTCCAAACATGAGTGATTCCATTAAGTTGATTTATGGGGTTATTTGTCACTGCCACGCAATCAGCTTCTTTGAATTTTTTTTCTCTCTATCAAGTACTTCTGTGTTTTCTCAATCAAACATACGTTATTGATATGCACACGACCTGCTACTTTAGTATATATGTTTTTTCTTTTCCAACCATCAGTTTGTGCTCTTTTAATCACTTTACAAATAATGTACTCATATGACAATAGCGATTAAAATAGTTGAAAGGCGTATTACCAATGCTTTGTGGATTTAATTTGGCATGGAAAACATAGCTATCTGTGAATAAGATCATATAACTTTATCTTTCTTATTGCATTGTCAAATCCATATAATATTAATATCATTTATGTTCTTTATTACTTTTTACAATGTTTTTTACAATCTACTATTGACGGTTTCGATTACCCCAGCAATCTTCTCAGACTATCTACTTATATTTTCAAATGTGTTCTTTATTACTTTTTACAATGCCTTTTTACAACCCAATATTGACTGTTTTAATTACCCAGCAATCTTCTTCAATTGCTGGGGCAATCGAAACTGTTAGTAGTGGGTAGTAAAAAAGCATTATGAAAAGGAATAAAAAACATAAATGCAGATAATTTTTCTGCTATTTCTACAGTAAGAAAAAGTTATCTAGTGATTGAAAAGTCACTTTAAGATCTCAGCACTAATCCTGCATTGGATACAAGATGAATAGAGACACGGTGGAAATACTTCATTGTGAAGTAGCAAGGAAAGATGTAGAAGAGAATAAAGTCTGTAGAGTGTAAAACAACATTTTGTTATTGGTATGAAAGTTATATCAGCAATAAGAAAAAAGATGGCATTATTACTAAAAAGAGAGATGACATCATGAAATGTGTAGAAGACTTCTATCAAGAATTATATAGTAATAAAGAACAAGTACCTCCTATATCTATTACATCTTCCGAATTGCTCAGAATTTTAAATGAAGAAGTGAGACATGCAATTAAATTTATGAAGAAAGGAAAGGCTCCAGGTAATGATGGAATTATAATTGATATATTAAAAGAAGCAGGTGAAGAAATAGAATTTTTTTTTAGCAAAATTATATACAAAATGTCTACATGATAAAGATGTACCAGATGATTGGAATAATGCAGTATTAATTAATATTATTATTTAAAAAAGGTGATAAAGAAGATATTAGAAATTATATATCTATCAACCTTTTATCAGTTTTATACAAAATTTTTACCAAGATAATTACAACTTGTCTACAGAGAACATTTGGATTTCCACCAATCAAGAAAACAAGCTGGATTTAAAAGTGGTTTTAGTATAGTAGATTATATCTAGGTATTGAAAGAAGTTATAAAAAGGACAAATGAATATGAGTTGTCATTATAAAAAGGCATTTGATTCTATAAATATTTCTTCAGTGATTAAAGCATTGGATCATCAAGGTGTAGATCCAGGATATTGTCATATTTTATAGAATATTTATAAAAATGCAACAGCAACAATTAGATTATATAATGATACTAGGAAAGTCAACATTGAAAAGGGTGTAAGACAGAATGACTCCATATCACCAAAACCTTTTACAGCAGTGCTGCAAGAAGTATTTTGTGGTTAAATTGGGAAGCTAAAGGAATGAAAGTAAATGGGGATTATTTAAGTCATTTAGATTTTGCAGTTGATGTAGTTGATTTTTCCAAATAATACTTTAGAGCTGCAGGAAATGTTGCAGGAGTTATCAGATGAAAGTAGGACTAAAGATAAATGTTAAAAAGACTAAAATAATGTTTAATGGGTTTTCTCAAAATATGAAAATAAAGATTGATTATGATGAGTTAGAAGAAGTTAACAGCTACAAATACTTTGGGTAGATTATTAATACGGATAGAAGCACAATGGATGAAATTAATCATAGAATTAAACTTGTGGAGTGCTTTTGGTAGAAATAACTTGATACTAAAAGGAAATATGCCTATGTTTGAAAAGGAAGGCTTTTAATAAATGTGTTTTACCTGTTCTTACTTATGGATCTGAGACTTAAACACTTAATAGAGGAGCAATACAGAGACTTCAGACCACTCAAAGAAGTCATGTTGGGAGTAAAAAGAAGAGATTGAAAACACAATATTGAAACAGTAAGATTCATATTCGAATCTTAAGTTTCACCTTTTTCTGTCGTCTCTCACTGACCGGTCTATCCCGCCCAAATTTAAACGTTTTGGTATCGAATTGTGTGTGTAGCAATATTAAAAATGTATAAATATATGTAGAATTCAGCATAAACACGCACACATTTCGATCTCAAATTAAAGGCAATAAATAGGGATAAAATAATATAATTTAGATTTCTTTTAGTTATATAATTTTGTATAATTTTAATCATTTATTTTGGATTATAAAGTTCGTATTTATTGCTTTGTTTAAATTTCGTTTAATAATAATTCTAAAAAAATCTGATGTAATATTTAATTAAAAGTTAAAATAATCTTATGTTTCCTTTTTGTCTTTGAAATTTAAAAGCATCGGTCAGTGATCGATAATAGATTAATTAAAGAAAAATTCCCCAAAGTATAATTAGTAAATGTAAAATGTAAACAATAGAACGGCAGCTTTCTTTAATTAAAAACCAACAAAATGCATTGATTATCCTCAGGGCAGATTACGTAGAACCTAAAAATACCTTAACAAAAATGTGAAGGATCAAGATAAAAAAAGAGGCCATCTTAGACTTGCTGGAGACATTCACTTAAACTTTAGCTTTGCTCTCGATCACTGAGAGTCTCCAAAAATAATAAAATAATTTGTTCCTGCCAAGGTATGACCGAGTAAAGCACCTAGATTATTCTCCATCGGGAGATGGCCTATCGGATGCCGAACTTTCCATTGCCCGTCATAAATTCACCATGAATATCTGCTGCCTGAAATAAATGAAAAAGCTGCTGCTGCCGTGAAATTAAATGAAATATTTAAATACAAGAAAGAATTGCCACTCATGAACTATTTGCTACTAAACAATGGACTCGGAAAACTTCTTATAAAACAGGTACCTGTCTGTGTTCAAACTCTAGAGTACTCTAATAATATGCTATAGCTTTTCTTTATACTACTTATCTAAATTATAAAATGTAAAAACTACTATATGTATAACTAAAACTGAATAATTAACTTAATGTGTAAATTTCTCTAATAATCTAGCTTACCTCACTCTAGCTTTCTTGGGTGCGTATTTCTATAATCTACATTTTTATCTATAGTTATTATTTAATTATTGCATGCTCATAATTGTCTCAAATTTCAAAGTTTAAATCTATGATCGCTTAAAACAATGAATGTGTGTCCAATTTTCATTAATATTTACTTTCCTAAATAACTTTACTTTCATATAAATCGACACGCATTCAGTGCATCATTATTGTAATGCAGGGTCTACTACTTCGCAAATGGCTGGCATATTAGTTGTAATAACTCCCAGTTTATATATATTTTGTATTTATTAAATTTAATGAATAATTCTAGAAAATCCCATTTCTTTGAGAGTCACCAGAGTTCTTGAGTAAATGTTGGTAATGTAGGGCCAAGTCAGAAATCTATTTAAATCTCATCATAACCGTTTATACTTATACATGTGTTACGTTTTAAAGACGCGATGATCTATTCCGCCGTAAATATTCCGGATTCTCCAGGGTTGAAATTAACCCCAGTCGTTCTACACAAGCGGACCTAATAAATGCTCCTGTAGGATTTGACCTGTCATGCAGCCAGTTGGCAAATTGCGACACGGACCGCTTGTCCCTGGTTATGCTTATGTGACACCTTACTTTGTCGGGCCGAGGCAGAGACCAGCCTGACAGTCTTATAAACTCATTCGCGGCATTGCAGTTTCAATATACTGCCATTCCATATCGCCTTTCTAAAGCATACCACATGTTCCTTTACTTAGTTTTATTATTCTAAACATATCACTCCGCCTCTGCATTATCTGCATAATTCACTCTCAAGTAAATGTTTGCCCTTAGTTATAAATAAATATTTTAATTAAATAAATATATGTCTGCCGTTACTCTTATAACCCATACTTTAGACTCTTGCATTGCAAAGATATAAATCCCTCCAGGCATGCATTAGAAATACTTACTCGAGAATTTTAGGTAGCTAGATTAAGCCTTCAAATAAATGTATTCCTTTTGTAAACATTACAGTATCGGAAATACCGCTACTGAAATCCTCAATATAAAATAATGTCTAAATAAATAAATGTATTCTTTAAAATATAATCATGTCGCAAATCCCGCTACTGAAGCTGTTAGTCCATAAAATATTATTAGATTGTTTTATTAAAATGTTTAATAAATAATTTTAAACTATATGTCTGCATTTACGTTTCATTTATTCGATACCCATTCTATATAATATTTCCTCGATTATGTAAATATGAATGTTTAATTAATATTAGTTTGGTTATTGGCTAACTCGAGAATAAAATCATGAGTCTTTTGCATATCCCTGACCACCGTGCCTAAGGAAATATTTACTAATGTCGCATCAGATGCGTTGTTTCGTGGATTGTATTGTGGAACCGATAAACTATGTTCGAACTCAGTACCACGGGTGGCTTCGCTACTCGATGGTGCTGCTGTTCTGTATAGTGGTCGAATTCTGCACTATGTTTACGAGTCACATGTTTTCTGACCGTTACAATATATGGGCAAAAGAAACAGGTGTTACTGACCTCATTGAAAAAATTAAAAGACTGAAGTGGAGTTGGGATGGACATATTGCTAGAAGAGATGATAATAGATGGACAATTAAATCTTAAACCAGATTCCAAGAGATTGTAAAAGATCCAGAAATAGACCACATATGAGATGGTTGGATAAAATAAAGTGTGGTGATGTGGAGAAGAGAAGCTAAAGATCGGAGAAGATGGATTGGACTTGGGAGAGACTTTCATCCTGCAGTGGATTAAGAATGGTCGATGATGATGATGAGATCATTTTTCTTTTCATAGCATTTATTTTGAAGTTGGTTTGTCACCGATTATTATATGTAAGGGAAACTTGGTCACCCTATCAGTACAATCTAAAGAAGGCTGAAAAGTTTCATCTAAGGATACTACAATTCTAAAAATATGACATGGTCGCAAAACCAATCAATATGTTCTTCAGATTGCTGGATACTTACTACTTAGTCCGTTATTCTAAAATCATATCTTCATTGGATTGGAGCAGTAAAATGAATGAACAATGGAAGAATTCCCAAAACTGTATTTTAGGGCAAACTTGAACTTAGGTTTTGTAGAAGAGTAGACCTCATTTAGGATATAAGAATTATCTCGAAGCCAATCTTAAAAAGTGCAATGTCAATTGTTTCCATTAGGAAGATATGGATGAGAGTAAAATATATTAGAGAACTACATTTAGACAGGGTTGAAGTACTTCAGAAAGACATTTTCTGCAGAGGAAACTAAAGACGACATTGTAAAGTATCAAGTAAACAGCAAAATGGACTAACATATGGTATATGTGACCATATCTGTGGTTCTCAGATGGTTTAATGTAGAGATTGCAAAGTTTATTTGTAGAGAATTTTATTTTTCCACTCTCCTTTTTTTCTTTTTTGGAGTTGGAATGGCCGCACTCAGTTATGAATGGGTGCTTATAATTATTTGTTATGAATGAGACATTCCACATCCTGAGTTATCAGACAGTAAACACAACCATCTACATAAACCTAATGTTATGGTCACTATTACCAGACTGCTCATATCATGTTGCAGTTTTTTGTAAACAAGACTTGTATTGATGAATAATTAAAGCACCAACTTAAGATTATAAATTGATAGAGTTTTGTAAATCATATTAATGTATAGATCTTACAATTATTCATATCCTATTTGAATAGTTAAAACAAATTGTAAATTGAAAAAATATGTAATTATTTGGCAGAATAAAATAGGACTTAACACTTTAATCAATTAATTAATAAACTTTAATTATTAGATAAAGAAAAAAAACTAATTAATATGAGAATAAACGGATTGAAAAGTATTTTCAAGAGATTTAAATTATTCCAAAGAACAAAACCCTATAAAAGAGTAGTTTAAGAAACAAGTGAAGAAGAAATTATCAAGACCAGCAAAACAGAAATGAAGGGGAAGTTGAGTTTATAGTCAGTTCTACTCTATTGAAGTTTCAAATGGAAATCTAGAACTCTAGACTAAACAAGTCTATCTGATTCACATTACAATTTATATATGCATTAAAGTTAAATTAAATTTAGGTAGTAGGTAATGTTAATAACTATACATAGTTATATCTATGATTTATTTGTAATAAATTGACTGAAACATTTCTAAAATATAATACATATAATAACCTTTTCTTTCGCCAACATTAGAAATGTTTCATCCAATTTATTATAAACGAACGAAAAGAATAACAATGAATACTATGTCTTGATTGTTGAAATTAAGCTAATATCTAATATGTATTTTTCTTATAGTTTATTATATATGTCATTACCTTCTTATCAGTCTATAACATTCTATGATGTTTTCCAATTACCATGCCTCTGTCCATCCATAAATCTTAACCAAAAATTTCTGTGTATTTATCTATCTATTTTCTCTTTCCAACTGCTTTTTGGATGCTCACTTTTTTCTTTCCTTGTCGTCTACAGTTATATATTTGTTTTGGTGATCTTGTCTGAACATCCTCTGTATATATGTTCATACTACCATTGTTTTGTTATGATATCATGTACTATAGTGTATCCAATATGCATTATTTCTCTAATTCTTTTATTGTTTATGCACTCTTTCCTTGATCTTCCTGCAGAACTTGCCAATATTCCATTTCTGTAGTCATCAGTTCTCTTTTCATTTTTTCATTCTCTTTCCAAACATCAATTCCAACTTTGCAATAATCCATTTCTGTAGTCATCAGTTCTCTTATCATTTTTTCATTCATTTTCCAAACCTCAATTCCATACATGATAATATTCTTTTACTATTATGTCATATATTTATCATGTATTAAATTTTGGTATACTCATCCCACAATATTTCATTTATTCTTTCTCTTATAGCTTCATCTGTTATTTTCATTTATGTGATCTTCATGCTTACATATATTTCTCACATTTTCCAATCTGTTGTTCATATTTCAGGGTTATATCTTCTCGTGTTTTGCCAATACCATTTTCTATATTCTTCTATTAATTTTCTAACTATATTTTTCAAATTATCATGATCCTGAACCAAAACTATTTGATCATCAACATACTTATCATGATCCTGAACCAAAACTATTTGATCATCAACATACTTATCATGATCCTGAACCAAAACTATTTGATCATCAACATACTTATCATGATCCTGAACCAAAACTATTTGATCATCAACATACTTATCATGATCCTGAACCAAAACTATTTGATCATCAACATACTTATCATGATCCTGAACCAAAACTATTTGATCATCAACATACCCCAATGTATATGTAATTATTTTACTGGTTATTAAAATAAAAATATGTTTAACTTCCATTACTCTGGAATTCTCTTCATTTTGAATGCATATGGTTCTCTTGTATAATAGCTACATCTTTATGATTGTTAGAAATTCAGATTAAGCATCTTAAAAGTAAAATACACAGTGTCCCAAAACTCTACATACATAGGAAATTTAATAAACTCATATTGATTGTCGTGGCCCTGTGAATGGTCTCTAACATTCCCTGATCTTTTCCCACTTGACTTTTACTTATAGCACTACTCAAAAACCATAGTATACAGGTAAAAGTTATAGAAACATGGATCATTTAAAGGAATATATTTGAAATGCAATTACTTGCATAACAACATAAGTAGAAACAGATGGCCGATAAGGAGAAGAATATTTTGTAAAATTTTATAATGACCATTTTGTAAATAAAAATACATTTAGTTATACTTCTCAATTTTTGTCATGTGTTGAGATTATTGTGACATTATGTATAGATAGCCAATTACTAAAGTTTAATTGAAGAGACAAACTTACCACCACCACGACTTCAACACAAACCAGTCGATGGACGTATATTAATACTTTTTATTAATTATTCATAAGGCTAGAGATTATTCACTTAATAATATTTCGTAGTGTAATTTTCACCACACCATTTTCATACAAGATAGGGACTGGTTTTTATCTGCTTTTAACACCTTGTAGAGAGATGGAATCATAAACATATGATGAAAGACATGAAAAAGATTTATGATCCCAATTGATAGTCTAATGAATGACTAATAGAAATTATTAATATATATCCATCAAGTGGTTTGTGTCAAAGTTGTGAGGGTAATATGTTTGAACTTATCAATTAAACTATAGTAATTGGCTATCTGTATATATATGGAACAATGATAAAGATATGTGTAACAGATCGTGATCTGGGTCAACTGATGAGTTTTGGTGCAGCACAATCTTCGAGATCAAACATCTTTTTCATATGGCTGGGGTCATATGTTTATGATTACATCCCTGTACAAGGTGTTAAAAGTGGTTAGAAACCAATCTTACATAAGAATGGTGTAGTGAAAATTATATTACAGAAATATTCATTAAGTGGATAATCTCCAATCTAAAGGAATGACTAATAAAAAATTATTAATGTAATTCTATTAAATGCTTTGTGTAAAGTTGTTGGGGCAGTAAATTTGAAACATAAATTAAACTGTAATAATTAGTAATTGGCTATCTAGATACTGAACGATGATAAATATATGTGTAAGAAATTGTGATCTGGGCCAAACGGTAGTGCCTGTACCACACTGGGAATCATAGATCTTTTTCACATCTTTGATTATATGAATATGATTAACTCCCTCCACAGAAGCCGAGAGGTATCGCAGCCGCCATGCAAGCAAGTAGTTGGTTGCAGACGGGTGTGGGTTCGCGTCCCGGCAGATGCTATGACATGAAAAAAAAAAACAGTTTCTACTTTGTGTAAGAGTGGTGTAGTGAAAATTACACTACAGAAATATTATTCAATAAGTGAATAATCTTTCGTCTAATGAATGACTCACAACATTGAGTAAGTTTTGACAAAGTATATCAACTATAATACCCTATAATTTAGTCACATAAATCAGGCTTCGGGCAGAAAAATTGATGTATATATATATAATAATTTTAAAGAATTACATATAAAAAAAAAAGCTATTTATATGTTATTGTAAATAAATTACTATAATTAATTGAGGTATTAAATAAGTTTGATATTTATAGTTAGTATCATATTAGACTTTGTTCAATAAAAATAAATTAGGAAAATGTCATTTTTAACCTAAGTTCTATTGATTCAAGATTTTAATACCATTTGTTTAAATTTTAGTTTGTAATTATTAAATAACATCGATAAAAGTTTAATCTCAATTATGTCGTAAACAATATTATATTTAATTAGCAATATTTTTAAGCTTTAATCTTTAATTACTTAAGAGATAAATAAATGGTTATAAGTTAATATTTTTAATTTGGATAGTTGATGTATTTTTTTGCTATTGAGGGTGGGTAGGTGATGGTTAACTGTGTCGAGAAGTCTAATGGCTTCATTATTATAATTAGTAACCCATGACTACATTCTTTTAAGTGATTTGTTCTTGCAAAATGATTGTATTATTAAAAAAAAAAGTACTTTTATTTTCTATTACAAGTAAAGTATTTTATCAGATTTTTAAAATGAAGAACTAAATTTATTTAGTCCGAATATTTAAATTAGTTTATATTGATTGGTTTAAAATAAGAGATTAATGATTTTCGTAAAAACACCGTTTTAAATTATCTTTCTTGAACACACAATTTATATTTCAATATGTGTATATGTTTTACCAGTTCTTATTTATGGATCTAAAACTTTGGACACATTAGAAAAACAATTCAGAAACTTCAGACCACGCAACAAAGTATGGAGAGATGTATGTTAGGAGTAACTAGAAAAGATTGTAAACAAAATACATGAGTTAGAGAATAAATGAATATTATTGATGTCATTGGAATAACTACCAAATTGTAATGGAGCGGATTCTGGGCACATTTCTGGAAGAGATGACAATAGATGGACATTTGGAACCTTAAACTGGATCTGAAGAGATTTAAATAACCTAGAAAAAGACTACATATAAGATGGATGAAATAAGGTTTTCTGGTGTGCTGTAGGAAAGAGAAGTTAGGATCAGAGAAGTGTTAAACCATAAACCTCACATGATCACTCTCTCTTATCCTAGCACATAATTGTTATAAAACAAGGCAAAACTTTCCCTACAGTAGCGCCACCCTGTGCCAACTAGAGTAATCAATGGATGCCAGAAGGCTTGTGCATAAAATCCCTATCTAGTGCCTAGTCATCCAATATCCCCAGACTAGTTTCTGGCTTATGGCCTTCATCAGTGAGGAGCCTTGGATCTGAAAGCACTGCACCTAGATCTTAGGATTTAATGCAACCCTTCAGCAGCCACCTTTTATCTCTACTTAACTATAAAACTATGAGAATGAAATTGGAAAAAACAATAATATTTTCAATCTAAGCTCTCAGATCCAAGGCTCCCCTCCGATGAAGGCCACAAGCCAGAAACTAGTCTGGGGATATTGGATGAGTAGGCACTAGATAGGGATTTTATGCACAAGCCTTCTGGCATCTATTGATTACTCTGGTTGGCACAGTGTGGCACTACTGTATAGATCAGAGAAGTGTTATAAAAATTTTAAGGTTCAGTGTGAAATATGACGTTTTTATCTTTAATAATAGATCAATATGTTAATGATAAATCTTATTTTAAATTTGGCATAACTGGTACAGTACGTGATTCAAATTGTATTGGAGTGAAGCCATGGATTGCACCAATATTTTTAAGTTGTTTGTAAGATTTTATGGTATCAAGGAGAACATTGGAAACAATCCATGAATTTATGCAATCACACTTTTCATGCTGTAAGTCATGGTGTGGACATGTTAATGCCTTAAAATTTTTGATGAGAGTAGCTAAACTATGTTTCTACATTACACATGTTGATTCAGATATGATACTTGTAAGCAACTTGGAGAGAAAACCAATCATCTTTTCACAAGGGACATACATTCTTAGGATTTCCCTCTGTGTAACATGATAGAATAGTGGCTGGACTCCCAATATTAACTGGTATTCATAGGCCACTTCTGTCACTAATATATGTAGTGAGAATCCCATATGTTATTATTATGTAGAGTGGATGAATATTCTTTTATTATCACAGCTATATTTCATTAATTATCTATATTTTATGACTTATTTCATTGACAGAATTAATAAACTATTTATAAACAAAAGTAATCATGAAAATACAATCATATTCTCCCAACTTTTTGCATAACTTGATTTACATAAAAAAAGATAAAACTATATGTAAATATTTTTATCGGTGATGTATTACAGCATATCCTTTTTTAATGAATATATTTACAGAGAATTAGCATATTTCCATCAAAACATCATACGATCATTTCATATACTTACACATTCTGTTAATAGGAGTACCAAACTCTCCATACAGTAGTGCCACCAAGTGCAAGCCTTTGTAATCAATGGGTGCAGAAAGATTCGTGCATAAAATTGCTATCTAGTGCCTATTCATCCAACATCCCCAGACTAGTTTCTAGCTTGTGGCTTTCATTATAGAGAAGCCTTGGATTTGAGAGCACTGCACCTAGACTTTGGGATCTAATGCAACACCCAAGAAACCACCTTTTACTCATTTGGTTAACTATAAAACTAGGAACCCAAGATGAAAACACCATAATGTTTCCAACCCAGGTTCATACACTTGTATAGTCTTATAGATCTGAACTCAGTTCAGCATCTATTTATTTTGGTGTCTGGTTTTTCAAAAACCACAGTCACTGTTATCCTATTGGCAGGATAAGTATAAAATCATCAAAACATCACATGATCACCATTTCATATACTTACACATGCTGTTAATAAGAGTACCAAATTCTCCATACAATATTGCCACCAAGTGCATGCCTTCTTGTAGGCTTTGCTAGTTAATCATATGGGTAAAATGTGGCTGCTGAAGGGTTGCATGAGGACTTGGTGCAATGCTCTCAAATCCAAGGCTTCTCTCTAATGAAAGTCACAAGCCACAAATTGGTCTGGAGATGTCAGACAAGTAGGCACTAGATAGGGGTTTTATGCACAAACCTTCCTGCATCCATTGATTATGAAGGCCTGCACTTGGTGGCACTACTGTATGGACAGTTTGAAAATGGTACCATTTTCTTTTTAAAAAAGTTCCTAGAACTTGTAAATATTGCAGATAGTTTCCTGTAATTAATAGTTATATAATTAGCCAAGTTATATCCTTTTTATTTTGTTGTACTATTAAGTTATTCAACTTTCGTATATATATTTCAATTTGGATTTTTTTCTTTTTAATGTCAAAACAAGAAATACAATTAATTTGCAGTAGCAATAAGTAACAATTTTATTGTCTATCTGTGAAGACTTTTAACTCCCCCCCCCAGTACTCAATTTTTGACCTTGACATTTTACATACATATACTCAATGACTATATTTTTTCAGAGTTTGCCAACAATTTTAGTAAGCAGTGAAAATTTAAATTTTTAATTTTATATGGGATTCAATATTCTTACAATATTGCCATATTAGTGACATTAAATTGTAATTAAACATTCTTCATTCCTAATCTCTGAAACAATATAAAGCTAGAAAATAAAAAAACAGAAAAAAATATAAAAAAAATACTTTTATTCATATAAATGCATTAGATAATAAAAAAATGCATTTAAAAGTTTAAAAAAAATTTTTTTCTTCAGCGTTCATAAATAAAAAATGTGAGGCGGGGACAATCATAGTTAAAAATTCAGAAGTTATATTCCCAAAAGAATTATGCTCACTTTCTTGTATCAATGCCAATCTATTCAAATTGGGCATTAATTTTAAGTTTATTTTAATGTTTTTTTTTTTTGGAATCTGATTTGTGAATTTCTAAATATGATACTTTTAATTTGTCAAAGCTGAAGAAAAATTATTTTTTACCTTTTAGTGCATGTATGTGAATAAAAGCAATATTTAAACTGAATTATTTAGTTAGATTCTATATATAGCATCATATTGCAAATACTATAAAATATTAGCTTTTATGATTACAGCATTTTATGTAGCATAAATATGTGGCATAATGGAAAGTAATTTTTTATTTATTTATGCTATAATTTGATTACGTATATTCTGAAGTTTTTATTATATCACCAATACGTCTTAATGTGGGTCCTAGTTTAGCGATTACAATACAAAGAGGAGGGATGTGACACATTATTTATGTTCTAATTGGATAATACAAATATTAATGGAATATTAAGAGTTATAGGCAGCATAAATCAATTTGATTTACTTCTGAGGGTGTAATTATTAGTGTGCAAAGATGTCACTGTCTAGTCTTGCTGATAAAACAGGCAAAATTCTCCATACAGTAGTACCACTCAGTGCAAGCCAGAATAATCAATGGATGCAAGAAGGTTTGTGCATAAAATTCCTATTTAGTGCCTACTCATCCAATATCCCCAGAGTAGTTTCTAGCTTGTGGCCTTCATCAGTGAGGATCCTTGGATCTGAGAGCAGTGCATCTAGATCTTAGGATCTAATGCAACCATCTAGCACCTACTTTTTATCTCTACTTAACTACAAAACTATAAGTCTAAAATTGACAACACAATCATATTTTCAATCCAAACTCATTAGCTTATATAATCATATAGGTCTGAACTTCAACTGTATCTTTGGTTCTTTAATAACCATAGCCACCACTATCCTATTAGGCAGGATTGGTATTAAACCACTAAACATCACTAGATAGGGGTTGTTTGTTGTAAAGTTTGTGAAAATATGTTGGAACTATTTCTGTTTTGTAATAGAGACTATTAAAACTTTTCAAATATGTTCAACTGTTAATAATAGTATCCGGATTGATATATAATGCAATGTTTTTTGTGTTATTATTTTCCTCTCATAACAGTTCGTAGTAATTTTATATCTATGAAAGCTCTTCTGATTTTTCTGCACTTGTTCTTAAGGACAAGATTGATAAGTAGCCTCCAAACATTATAAATTATCATATTAAGTTGACTTCTGAGGTTATTTTCCATTATCATATTAGCAACTTCTTTATAATTTTTTTCCGTTTCTTCCTCTTTGTTATGTCATTATATTTAATCAGTCAAACACCTGATCATTGGTACATATATGAGCCACTTCTTTAGATATATCTCTTTCATTTATTAATCATCGGTTCATATTTTTTCAATCACGTTTCAATAAGGTGACTATACATCCTTTCCCATTCACCTGCTATTTCGTAGATACAATTTTTGTTCTTCAGCCTTTGTATTTAGAGGTAGAATAAGCTAATGAGAATAAAGTACCTACCAGCAGGGAAGTGATATAACAAATAAAAATTTAATAGCAAATTTTTAAAAAGGCTAAATGAATATAATAGTCAATTTATCTTTGAAGTCTATGTGAATGCATGAAGTTATTACATATAGAAGAGTACATTAAATTAGTACATTAGGAAAAAAACACATGAAAAAATTAAGGACTAAATATAAGTATTCTCATATACAGATTATTTCTAAATGCAATTAGAAATTGTTAATCATAAAACATATATATATATATATATATATATATATATATATATATATATATATATATATATATCCCATTTAAATAAATTG